>LR738714.1:768832186-768907821 GCA_902687465.1 Secale cereale | reverse complement strand
GCCCCCCCAGGCTCCCCTTCGGAAGCAGTGTCGTTCCCGATACGCTGATTTTTTTATATATTTTTTCTGTATTTTTCTGGGCAGTTCTCGAAACGTGAAAACCTGAAATACAAAAACAGCCGAAAACAGAAACTGGCACTGGGGTGCACTGGATTAGTAAGTTAGTCCAAATATGATCAAAAGTGTATGGAAGTGTATGAATATCATAGCAATATCACCCAAAAGTGGCATGGAGCAAGCAGAAATTATAGATACGTTTTGGACGTATCAACATCCCCAAGCTTAATTCCTGCTCGTCCTCGAGTAGGTAAATGATAACAAGAATAATTTCTGTGGTGACATGCTATTAACCATATAAGACTTTCTCATAGTCATATGACAAATGCTTACTGAGAAAATGATTCTAAAGTACTTAAGTTGTCTCAAGAGAAAATCACAAATGACTGAAAGTTTTACAACATGAAACTGAAACATCAAAAAGATTTGCAATGAACATGATGCACAATATGATCAGGTGATATCTAGCTTGCCCCATTTAGTGATGCAAAACATAAGTGCAGGGGCACCTTCAAGGTTTAAGTGATGACTAGATACAATCATTTCAGAATAAACGATATCACAATCATGCAAAAGACAATGCTACTTTGGGACAATGCACATTACACTCAGAATGACAATCATGCTCTCAATAGTTGGTGCTTAAAGTGCTAGAGCTTTTTATTTTGAAACATGGAAGCAATTGTGTCAACGGTAGTAGTACTTCATATGTGTCATGTATAAAACATCTTATAAGTTGCAAGCTTCATGCATCGAATACCAATAGTGCTCGCTCCTTGTCCTAATTAGCTCGAATCCCCATGGGTTATCATTGCATTGCATATGTTTTTACCAAGTGTCACAAAGGGGTACCTCTATGCCACCTGTACAAAGGTCCAAGGAGATAGATCGCATTTGATTTCTCGTTTTTGATAAATCTCAACTTGAGGACATCCATACCGGGACAACATAGAAAATAGATGATGGACTCCTCTTTAATGCATAAGCAAATTCTCATGAGAGATTGAGGATTAAGGTCCAAGCTAAAACTTCCACCATGATGCATGGCTTTGGTTGGCGGCCCAATGTTCTTCTCTAACAATATGCATATTAATTCAACCCACGGTAAATCACCCTTACTTCAGACAAGACGAACATGCATATCAACTCACATGATATTCAAAAAAAGTGTGACAGTTGATGGCGTCCCCAGAAACATGGTTGTCGCTCAGCAAGCAACTCATAAGAAATAAGATACAAAAGCAACATACTCTTTACCACAATAGTTTTTAGGCTACTTTCCCATGAGCTATGTATTGCATGATTAATTTGCTTAGTGCAGGTGTAGGTTAGCAAAAGACTGGGAGCGACCAACTAAGAGAGCAATGATGGTCATAATTATGCAGAGCGACAAAGCAATATTGAATCAGGCATGGTAGTTATATCGCTACTTAGAAACAAAAGATCATCAAGGCTTGACAGACTTTCTTTACAGTCTTCAATATGCGTGAGCATACGCCAAGTCAATCAAAATAAATTCTCGAAGGAAGATATTACTAAACCATACCACATCATAGGCAAACAAACCAAGTTGGTACTCCAATGACACATTGGGAACCCCCCAGTTATTCGAGATTAACCATAAGAAAACCTGAACTACTAAGCACCATCATGAAAGTAGCATCTTTATCATAGACACATTAACCCATGCAACGGAAGCAAACTCTCTTAATAAGGTGAGCATGGTAATTAAAAAGAGTTCAAGCAACCAACTAAATAAAAGCTCTTGAGAAGATAAGCATGAATGATAAGAGCAAAGCACGATAGTAGCTATTAAAAGACAAAGAACACACACAGCATAGATAGACATGAAAATTCTATGTAATGTTCTAGGTAGAAGTGGAGCGTGTTTCTCTCCCACATAAAGGAATGCTGGGTTCCGACTCGTTATGAAAAACTAAAAAGAAAACTAAAAGCAAGACGCTCCAAGCATAGCACATAACACATGAAGTGATAAAAATATAGCGGAACGAAAGATGAACTGATAGTGTTGATGGAGAAGGGGATGCACGGGGGCATCCCCAAGCTTCGACGCTTGAGTCTCCTTGAATATTTCTTGGGGGTGCACGGGGACATCCCCAAGCTTGAGCGCTTGACACTCCTGAATCTTTTTATCATCTTCCCTCGCACACTTGAAAACTCCCTTCATACATAACTCATTCATAATCTGATTAGCGAGGTTAGTACCCTTAATAAAATAATTATACCTTGCTGGAAATAAGGATATTCTTGAAGTTCTAGTGTTTCTCAAGATTGCCAAAAGGTTTTTGCAAAGAAAAAGCAAGTTCTTAATTTGCAAAGTGAAGGTAAGGCAAAACAGGACAGAATCTGTGAAAAACAGAACAGCAGGCAGTAATTGACCTGTTCGGGATACTTCTGCAACTCAAATCAAAAAACTCAGAACTGACGCACGAAAGAAAATTATATAGAGAACGCTGTCGAAAAATTCAGACCAAAAAGATGATCTGGTGATTTTATACGAAGTTTTCTATCCAAGGACAGAATCTGTTTCCTGGACAGCACCTCACAACTTTTGAACTTTCTAGCAATCAGAGGCTATACTTGGCACAAATATGAAAAGCAAAGATACAATGATGATGCTACAGCAGTAAGCAACATCAAGACACAACAAAAGCAAAAAAATTATTCATGTGGGCTGCCTCCCAAAAGCGCTTTCTTTTATGCCTTTAAGCTAGGCATAATGCATAGATCAAGTTTTATCAAGAGTAAAAGAATAACTAGCCCGTACAACGGACTCAAAAGGTAACTTGACCTTCTTACGAGGGAAGTGTTCCATCCCTTTCTTGAGAGGAAACTGAAACTTAATATTACCCTCTTTCATATCAATGACAACACCAACGGTGCGCAAAAAGGGACGTCCCAAAATAATTGGACATGAAGGATCACATTCAATATCCATAATAGTAAAATCAACGGGCACATAATTATCATTGACAATAATAAGAACATCGTCAATCCTCCCCAAAGATTTCTTTGTGGAAGAATCAACGAGAGCATCACCAAAAGAACAAAAATCAAAAGATTTCAATTTAAGCATATCATATAGTCTTTTGGGCATAATAGAAGTATTAGCTACAATATCATATAAAGCAAAGCATGAGAAATTGTTTATATTAATTTTAATCATAGAATCCCAACCATCTCCTATCTTTCTAGGTATGGAGGCTTCTACTCTGAGTTTCTCCTCCCTAGCTTTGATGAGAGCATTAGTGATATGCTCTGTGAAGGCAAGATTAAGCATGCTAGTGTTGGGATCCTTAGCCATTCCTTGTAGGAAGGTGACAACTTCTGAAATACTACAATTATCAAAATTAATTTTATCATTAGTGGGCAGAATTGTAGTGTCATCCTCTTTGTTTAATTCGCTCTCTATTATAAGAGTTTGAACATCTTCCCAAGTTTCGGGAAGCGTAGGAGCAATTTTAAACTGAGGCTCATACTTTTTTCCTGGAAGGCCATGCCATGGGCATAACTCTCCGTCATAACTAGTGTAATCACAAGGTTTATCTTTTTTATAAACCCCGTCAGAGATAAGTGGGGCAATGGAAGTAGGGGTGTACCCCTCCCATTTAGTGTTTGTGGTAGAACTCATAGTAGCAAGCAAGCAAGACAACTATTTTTGTGATTTTCGATAAAAGGAACTAAAGCAAATATGAAAGGTAAACTAGCAAGACTAATAAGCAAAGGTAAAAGATAACATGCAACTCCCCTATCCTGAAGAGTGGAGTCTCCGGCAACGGCGCCAGAAAATACTCCTTGATGGGCCTCGAACCCCTCGTTGGATTACCCCAAGTGGAAGGTGTAAGATGCAGTAAATAGAAGTGTTTTCCCTTAGCAAAGATGCCAAGGATCGAATCCCCAGAGACTCCTAGGTTCAACAGGTAGGTGTCAACTGCTAACGGCGCAATTAGCAATCAACGTGGACCTGCACACAGATACAAATAACTTTGCTCCGAACGAGTACAGAGAGGTTGTCAATCTCTCCGGCCTTGCAGTTCACAAAGGGTTAAAAGCAATATGATAGTAGTGATAGATAGTAATTTGCAATAGTAAATAAAATAGCGGAAAGTAAATAGTGTATGTGATCAATGATGGTAATATGGACCGGAGTCTCATGATGTTCACTAGTGATGTCTCTCTCCCAAAAGACGATAAAACAGCTATGTGAGGTAACAAATTACAGCTGGGCAATTGACAGGACCATGAACGCAAACCAATGCTGACTACATTGCAAGAAAGGTTGAGGTTCAAAGCATGGGCGGTACGCCAAAGTAAGTAGACCAAAATCCATCAATATCTACTACTAATCATCCACCTTGAGATATCTATCCAGAACATCTCGCTGGTATTAAGTTGCGAGTCCCACCCATAGTGTAAACTCAATGCAACAGGCAACTGCATTAAAAGAACTTTGCGTAAAGTAAACAATCCTTGCACCCGCGGGCACAAGCACCGTTGTTTTCCCCCTTGTGGCAACAACACATCCCCTAGACTCATGTTTCTGTCACTCAAGCTAGTCATCGAGGGGCATGAACCCACAATCGAGCATAACGTTCCCTCTTGGAGTCACTACTTACTACTTGGCCAAAGCAATAAATAACAACGGAGAACATGCAAGAATTACTTATGAACTAAAATATAAAAGAGGTGAATCAAATATATTACTCAAGATCAATCTGAACATAATCTCATAATCCATCGGATCCCAGCAAACTCAACATAGCAACAACACAAGGATTACATAGGTGCCTCAATCATGTAGGGCAGCTCACGATGACTAATTAGTGAAGCACAAGAACGGGAGGAGAACATCACATAGCTACTGGTCATGGACTCATGGTCCAAGGGAGACTACTCACGAGTCATCCGGGAGGCGTCCATGGTGGTGGAGAAGCTCCCGGTGGTGATCCTCCCCTCCGGCAGGGTGCCGGGAAGAGTTCTCCTGGTGCTCCCGATCTTGGAAGCGGCGGCGGCGGCGGAACAGAGATGGGATCACGAAAAGAGGTCTTGTTTCAAGGGTTACGGGGGACCCTTTAAATATCTGCCAAAGTAGGGCATCGGGGGGCTCTCGGGGTGCCGAGGCGCCCCCCCGGCGCGGCCCAGGGGGGCGCGGCCCAGGGGGGGCGCGCCCACAGGGCGCCTGGGCCCCCTGTGGCCCCCCAGGCTCCCCTTCGGAAGCAGTGTCGTTCCCGATACGCTGATTTTTTATATATTTTTTCTGTATTTTTCTGGGCAGTTCTCGAAACGTGAAAACCTGAAATACAAAAACAGCCGAAAAAAGAAACTGGCACTGGGGTGCACTGGATTAGAGCATCTCCAACAGGCGCCCAAAAAGTGCTTCGCGCGCTAAAATTCGAGTTTTTTGGGCGCCGGGCAGCTCCAACAGAAGCTGTAAAATAGTGCGGGCGCGCAAAAGGATTGGGCGCGCGCTGAAAAGCGCCATCTAAAGCTCTAAATTTGAGGCGTCGGATTGCGCGCGCTTCACAATTTACACTGCGTGGTTTTTTGGGCGCGCGTTTTTGGGCATCTGCTAAAGCAATGTTGGGTCCAGCGCGCTAAAAGTGCATTGGACGCGCACTAAAACTTTTTTTGGGCGCCGATTTTTTGTGCCGCTGTTGGAGATGCTCTTAGTAAGTTAGCCCAAATATGATCAAAAGTGTATGGAAGTGTATGAATATCATAGCAATATCACCCAAAAGTGGCATGGAGCAAGCAGAAATTATAGATACGTTTTGGACGTATCACCATGGTGGTGGAAAGGCTCCCGGTGGTGATCCTCCCCTCCGGCAGGGTGCCGGGAAGGGTTCTCCTGGTGCTCCCGATCTTGGAAGCGGCTGCGGCGGCGGAACAGAGATGAGATCGCGAAAAAGAGTTCCCGTCCCGAGGGTTTCGAAGGACGCTCTAAATATATGCCAAAGGGGGGCACCAGACGGGGCTCGGGGGGCCCAGGCGCCCCCCCCGGCGCGGCCCAGGGGGGGCGCGCCGCCAGGGCGCCTGGAGCCCTGGTGCCCCCCCCGGCTGTCCTTCGGGCGCAAGGTAGGTTCTGGAACGCTGATTTTTTATATAATTTTTCTGGATTTTTCCTGGCAGTTCTCGTAATGTGAAAACCTGAAATACAAAACAGCCGAAAACAGAAACTGGCACTGGGGTGCACTGGATTAGTAGGTTAGTCCAAATATGATCAAAAGTGTATGGAAGTGTATAAATATCATAGCAATATCACCCAAAAGTGGCATGGAGCAAGCAGAAATTATAGATACGTTTTGCACGTATCATTATGTTGCTGTCCTTTGGTGCCCATCATATGAGCGCGCGCATTGATCACACCATTGAGTTAGTTATATGTTGATAGGACTACGTATTGGAGGGCAAGAGTGAAAGAAGCTTCGACCTAGCGTACAAATTGATGCATACGAGATTGAAGGGGGACCAATATATCTTAATGCTATGGTTGGGTTTTACCTTAATGAATGTTAGTAGTTGTGGATGCTTGCCAATAGTTCCAACCATAAGTGCATAGAATTCCAATTCAGGGATGACATGCTAGCAGTGGCCTCTCCCACATAAAACTTGCTATCAGTCTAGTAACGTAGTCAATTGCTTAGGGACAATTTCGCAACTCCTACTATCACTTTTCCACACTCGCTATCACTAACTTTATTGCTTATTTATCTTAACAGCCCCTAGTCTTTATTTACGTGCTCTTTATATTCTTGCAAACCTATCCCACAAAAACTATAAAGTACTTCTAGTTTCATACTTGTTCTAGGTAAAGTAAACGTCAAGCGTGCGTAGAGTTGTATCGATGGTCGATTGAACTTGAGGGAATAATTGTTCTACCTTTAGCTCCTCGTTGGGTTCGACACTCTTACTTATCGAAAGAGGCTAAAACCGATCCCCTACACTTGTGGGTTATCAAGACCTTTTTCTGGCGCCGTTGCCGGGGAGCAATAGCGTGGGGTTAATATTCTCGTGTGTGCTTGTTTGCTTTATCACTAAGTATATTTTATTTGTTGTTCTAAGTTGTTTTCTATCTTTAGTTATGGGTAGGAAACACAAAATACCAAAAAAAAATAGTGGTACCTACTGAACCAATGGTTGAAGAACCACTCAAAATCTATCACACTCCTGAAGCTTTTTACTTGGATCAGCTTCGATCCCTATGTGCTCGTGTTGAAACCCCAACTAGCTTAGTTGAGGGAAAATCTTTAGATGAGCATGCTTGTTATGTGTGACTGTTGGGAAACGTAGTATTTTCAAAATTTTCCTACGATCACGCAAGATCTATCTACTAGATGCATAGCAACGAGGGGGAGAGTGTGTCTACGTACCCTCGTAGACCGGGAGCGGAAGCGTCAAGTGACGCGGTTGATGTAGTCGAACTTCTTCGCGATCCAACCAATCAAGCACCGAACGTACGGCACCTCCGCGTTCAGCACACGTTCAGCTTGATGACGTCCCACGAGCTCTTGATCCAGTTGAGCTTCACGGGAGAGTTTCGCCAGCACGACGGCGTGGTGACAGATATGATGTATCTACCGGCGCAGGGCTTCGCCTAAGCACTGCAACGGTATGACCGAGGTGTGTTTCTGTGGAGAGGGGCACCGCACACGGCTAAAACAATTCAACTTGTGTGTCCTAGGGTGCCCCCCTGCCCCCGTATATAAAGGAGCAAGGGAGAGGCCGGCCCTAGAGGGGGTGCGCCAAGTGTGGGGAGTCCTACTAGGACTCCCAAGTCCTAGTAGGATTCCCCTTTCCTTTCCGGAGTAGGAGAGAAGGAAAGAGGTGGAGAGGGAGAAGGAAAAGGGGGCTGCACCCCTTGTCCAATTCGGACCAGAGGGGGGGGGCGCCTCCTTCCTTTTGGCCTTTCTCCTCTATTCCCGTATGGCCCAATAAGGCCCATATACTCCGAAAAATACCCGAATCACTCGGAACCTTTCCGATGTCCGAATATAGTCATCCAATATATCGATCTTTACGTCTCGACCATTTCGAGACTCCTCGTCATGTCTCCGGTCTCATCCGGGACTCCGAACTCCTTCGGTACATCAAAACTCATAAACTCATAATACCGATCGTCATCAAACGTTAAGCGTGCGGACCCTACGGGTTCGAGAACTATGTAGACATGACCGAGACTCATCTCCGGTCAATAACCAATAGCGGAACCTGGATGCTCATATTTGCTCCTACATATTCTACGAAGATCTTTATCGGTCAAACCGCATAACAACATACGTTGTTCCTTTTGTCATTGGTATGTTACTTGCCCGAGATTCGATCGTCGGTATCTCTATACCTAGTTCAATCTCGTTACCGGCAAGTCTCTTTACTCGTTCCGTAATACATCATCTCGTGACTAACTCATTAGTCTTTTGCTTGCAAGGCTTATTATGATGTGCATTACCGAGAGGGCCTAGAGATACATCTCCGACACTCGGAGTGACAAATCCTAGTCTTGATCTATGCCAACACCACGAACACTTTTGGAGACACATGTAGAGCATCTTTATGATCACCCAGTTACGTTGTGGCATTTGATAGCACACAAGGTGTTCCTACGGTATTCGGGAGTTGCATAATCTCATAGTCATAGGAACATGTATAAGTCATGAAGAAAGCAATAGCAGTAAAACTAAACGATCATAGTGCTAAGCTAACGGATGGGTCTTGTCCATCACATCATTCTCCTAATGATGTGATCCCGTTGATCAAATGACAACTCATGTCTATGTTTAGGAAACATAACCATCTTTGATCAATGAGCTAGTCTAGTAGAGGCATACTAGGGACACTCTGTTTTGTCTATGTATTCACACATGTACTAAGTTTCCGGTTAATACAATTCTAGCATGAATAATAAACATTTATCATGATATAAGGAAATATAAATAACAACTTTATTATTGCCTCTATGGCATATTTCCTTCAGCGACACCGCTTATCTCAAGAAGGGAAACTTTTACTGGATCAAATTCATCGTTTGCAATGCTATGCTTGGAATTTATGTGAAATATATGATTTTACTTGTTGTTCTGAAGACCCTAAGAAACACCTTCCCTACCAATGTGAGTTTAGTGATAATGGAATCATATCTTCGTATGCTAAGGGTGTTTATATTTACTATGATGTTTAACAAATTGAAGAATTTGTTGCTTTTAAGGGTGCTTATGTAATTGCTTCTTTGATTGAAAAGTATGATGCTACTCTTTACAAATATGAAAATTTTGCCATATTTAAATATTTTTATGATAATTATGCTTCTAATGCCTATGTTAAACCATATATTGTGGACTCCTCCACTGTCCAAGAAGAGACTAATATTTTGCAGGAGTCTATGGAAGAGGAAATTGATGACACTGTGAGCTCATTAGATTAAAAAGATGACGAGGAGAGCGAAGAACAAAAGGAGGAAGAGCACATTGTTATGTGAATAACACCCATAGTTCACATCGCCATGTGACCAACACCCAAAGGGTTTACTAGAGTCAATAATCTAGTTCACATCGCTATGTGATTAATACCCAAGAGTAATAAGGTGTGATCATGTTTTGCTTGTGAGAGAAGTTTAGTCAATGGGTCTGTCACATTCAGATCCGTATGTATTTCGCAAATTTCTATGTCTACAATGCTCTGCATAGAGCTACTCTAGCTAATTGCTCCCACTTTCAATACGCATCCAGATTGATACTTAGAGTCATCTAGATTTAGTGTCAAAGCTTGCATCGGCATAACCCTTTACGACGAACTCTTTATCACCTCCATAATCGAGAAACATTTCCTTAGTCATCCAGTTACTAAGGATAATTTTGACCGATGTACAGTGATCTACTCCTGGATCACTATTGTACCCCCTTGACAAACTCATGGCAAGGTACACAACATGTTTGGTACACAGCATGGCATACTTTATAGAACCTATGGCTGAGGCATAGGGAATGACTTTCATTCTCTCTATATTTTGCTGCCGTGGTCTGGCTTTGAGTCTTACTCAACTTCACACCTTACAAGTCAGGCAAGAACTCCTTCTTTGACTGATCCATTTTGAACTACTTCAAAATCTTATCAAGGTATGTACTCATCGAAAGTCTTATCAAGCGTCTTGATCTATCTCTATAGATCTTGATGCCCAATATGTAAGCAGCTTGACCAAGGTCTTTCTTTGAAAAAATCCTTTCAAACACTCCTTTATGCTTTCCAGAAAATTCTACATCATTTCCGATCGACAATATGTCATTCACATATACTTATCAGAAAGGTTGTAGTGCTCCCACTCACTTCTTGTAAATACAGGCTTCACCGCAAGTCTGTATAAATCTATATGCTTTGATCAACTTATCAAAGCGTATATTCCAACTCCGAGATGCTTGCACTAGTCCATAGATGGATCGCTGGAGCTTGCACATTTTGTTAGCACCTTTAGGATTGACAAAACCTTCTGGTTGCATCATATGCAAGTCTTCTTTAATAAATCCATTAAAGAATGCAGTTTTGTTATCCATTTGCCAGATTTCATAAAATGCGGCAATTGCTAACATGATTCGGACAGACTTAAGCATCGCTAAGGGTGAGAAAGTCTCATCGTAGTCAACTCCTTGAACTTGTTGAAAAACTTTCGCAACAAGTCGAGCTTTGTAAACAGTAACATTACCGTCAACGTCAGTCTTCCTCTTGAAGATCCATTTATTTTCGATGGCTTGCCGATCATCGGGCAAGTCAACCAAAGTCCACACTTTGTTCTCATACATGGATCCCATCTCAAATTTCATGGCCTCAAGCCATTTTGCGGAATCTGGGCTCATCATCGCTTCCTCATAGTTCGTAGGTTCATCATGGTCCAGTAACATGACTTCCAGAACCGGGTTGCTGTACCACTCTGATGCGGAACGAACTCTGGTTGATCTACGAAGTTCAGCAGAAACTTGATCTGAAGTTTCATGATCATCATCATTAGATTCCTCACTAATTGGTGTAGGAATCACTGGAACTAGTTTCTGTGATGTTCCACTTTCCAATTCGGGAGAAGGTACAATTACCTCATCAAGTCCTACTTTCCTCCCACTCACTTCTTTCGAGAGAAACTCCTTCTCTAGAAAGGATCCACTCTTAGCAACAAAGACCTTGCCTTCGGATCTGTGATAGAAGCTGTACCCAACAGTTTCTTTTGGGTATCCTATGAAGATTTACTTCTCCGATTTGGGTTCGAGCTTATCATGTTGAAACTTTTTCACATAAGCATCGCAGTCCCAAACTTAAAGAAATGACAGCTTAGGTTTCTCGTCAAACCACGGTTCATACGGTGTCATCTCCACGGATTTAGATGGTGCCCTATTTAACGTGAATGTAGCTGTCTCTAATGCATAACCCCAAAAGCGATAGTGGTAGATCGGTAAGAGACATCATCGATCGCACCATATCTAATAAAGTACGGTTATGACGTTCGGACACACCATTACACTGTGGTGTTCCAGGTGGCGTGAGTAGTGAAACTATTTCACATTGTTTTTACTGAAGGCCAAACTCGCTAACTCAAATATTTTACCTCTATGATCATATCGTAGAAACTCTTATTTTCTTGTTACGATGATTCTCCACTTCACTCTGAAATTCTTTGAACTTTTCAAATGTTTCAGACTTGTGCTTCATTAAGTAGATATACCCATATCTGCTCAAATCATCAGTGAAGGTCAGAAAATAACGATACCCGCCGCGAGCTTCAACACTCATTGGTCCACATACATCTATATGTATGATCTCCAACAAATCTGTTGCTCGCTCCATTGTTCCGGAGAACAGAGTTTTAGTCATCTTGCCCATGAGGCATGGTTCGCAAGCACCAAGTGATTCATAATCAAGTGATTCCAAAAGTCCATCACTATGGAGTTTCTTCATGCGCTTTACACCATTATGACCTAAACGGCAGTGCCACAAATAAGTTGCACTATCATTATTAACCTTGCATCTTTTGGCTTCGATATTATGAATATGTGTATCACCACGATCGAGATCCAACAAACTATTTTCATTGGGTGTATGACCATCGAAGGTTTTATTCATGTAAACAGAATAACAATTATTCTATGACTTTAAATGAATAACCGTATTGCAACAAATATGATCAAATCATATTCATGCTCAACGCAAATGCCAAATAACATTTATTTAGGTTTTACACTAATCCCGAAAGTATAGGGAGTGTGCGATGATGATCATATCAATCTTGGAACCACTTCCAACACACATCGTCACTTCACCTTTAACTAGTCTCTGTTCATTCTGCAATTCTCGTTTCGAGTTACTAATTTTAGCAACTGAACCAGTATCAAATACCCAGGGGTTGCTATGAACACTAGTAAGGTACACATCAATAATCTGTATATCAAAATATACCTTTGTTCACTTTGCCATCCTTCTTATCCGCCAAGTATCTAGGGCAGTTCCACTTCCAGTGACCATTTCCTTTGCAGTAGAAGCACTTAGTTTCAGGCTTGAGTTTTAGCTTTGGGTTTCTTCATGGGAGTGACAACTTGCTTGTCATTCTTCTTGAAGTTCCCCTTCTATCCCTTTGCCCTTTACTTGAAACAATTGGTCTTGTTAACCATCAACACTTGATGCTTTTTCATGATTTCTACCTTCGCCGACTTCAGCATCGCGAAGAGCTCGAGAATTCCTTTCGTCATCCCTTGCAAATTATAGTTCATCACGAAGTTCTACTAACTTGGTGATAGTGACTAGAGAACTTTGTCAATTACTATCTTATCTGGAAGATTAACTCCCACTTGATTCAAGTAATTGTAGTACCCAGACAATCTGAGCACATGCTCACTGGTTGAGCTATTCTCCTCCATCTTGTAGGCAAAGTACTGTCAGAAGTCTTATACCTCTTGACACGGGCATGAGTATGAAATACTAATTTCAACTCTTGGAACATCTTATATGCTCCGTGGCGTTCAAAACATTTTTGAAGTCCCGGTTCTAAGCCGTAAAGCATGGTGCACTTAAACTATCAAGTAGTCATCATACCGAGCTTTTGTCAAAACGTTCATAATGTCTACATCTTCTCCTGCAATAGGTCTGTCACCTAGCGGTGCATCAAGGACATAATTCTCTGTGCAGCAATGAGGATAATCCTCAGATCACGGAACAATTCCGCATCATTGCTACTAACATCTTTCAACTTAGTTTTCTCTAGGAACATATAAAAAATAAACGGGGAGCAACATCGTGAGCTATTGATCTACAACATAGATATGCTAATACTATGAGGACTAAGTTCATGATAAATTAAAGTTCAATTTAATCATATTACTTAAGAACTCCCACTTAGATAGACATCCCTCTAGTCATCTAAATGGTCACGTGATCCAAATCAACTAAACCATGTCCGATCATCACGTGAGATGGAGTAGTTTCAATGGTGAACATCTTATGTTGATCATATCTACTATATGATTCACGCTCGACCTTTCGGTCTCAAGTGTTCCGAGGCCATATCTGCATATGCTAGGCTCGTCAAGTTTAACCCGAGTATTCTGCGTGTGCAAAACTGGCTTACACCCGTTGTATTTGAATGTAGAGCTTATCACACCCGATCATCACGTGGTGTCTCGGCACGACGAACTTTTGCAACGGTGCATACTCAGGGAGAACACTTATACCTTGAAATTCAGTAAGGGATCATCTTATAATGCTACCGTCGAACTAAGCAAAATAAGAAGCATAATAAGATAAACATCACATGCAATCAAAATATGTGACATGATATGGCCATCATCATCTTGTGCTTTTGATCTCCATCTCCAAAGCACCGTCATGATCACCTTCGTCACCGGCGCGACACCTTGATCTCCATCGTAGCATGGTTGTCGTCTCGCCAACTATTGCTTCTACGACTATCGCTACCGCTTAGTGATAAAGTAAAGCAATTACATGGTGATTGCATTTCATACAATAAAGCGTTAACCATATGGCTCCTGCCAGTTGCCGATAACTGTACAAAACATGATCATCTCATACAAAACCGTATATCTCATCATGTCTTGACCATATCACATCACAACATGCCCTGCAAATACAAGTTAGACGTCCTCTACTTTGTTGTTGCAAGTTTTACGTGGCTACTATGGGCTTAGCAAGAACCGTTCTTACCTACGCATACAAAACCACAACGATGTTTCGTCAAGTATATGTTGTTTTAACCTTCACAAGGACCGGGCGTAGCCACACTTGATTCAGCTAAAGTGAGAGAGACAGACACCCGCCAGTAACCTTTAAGCAACGAGTGCTCATAACGGTGAAACCAGTCTCACGTAAGCGTACACGTAATGTCGGTCCGGGCCGCTTCATCTCACAATACCGCCGAAGCAAAGTATGACATGCTGGTAAGCAGTATGACTAGTATCGCCCACAACTCATTGTGTTCTACTCGTGCATATCATCTACGCATAGACCTGGCTCATGATGCCACTGTTGGGAAACGTAGTATTTTCAAAATTTTCCTATGATCACGCAAGATCTATCTACTAGATGCATAGCAACGAGGGGGAGAGTGTGTCTACGTACCCTCGTAGACCGGGAGCGGAAGCGTCAAGTGACGCGGTTGATGTAGTCGAACTTCTTCGCGATCCAACCGATCAAGCACCGAACGTACGACACCTCCGCGTTCAGCACACGTTCAGCTTGATGACATCCCACGAGCTCTTGATCCAGTTGAGCTTCACGGGAGAGTTTCGCCAGCACGACGGCGTGGTGACAGATATGATTTATCTACCGGCGCAGGGCTTCGCCTAAGCACTGCAACGGTATGACCGAGGTGTGTTTCTGTGGAGAGGGGCACCGCACACGGCTAAAACAATTCAACTTGTGTGTCCTAGGGTGCCCCCCTACCCCCGTATATAAAGGAGCAAGGGAGAGGCCGGCCCTAGAGGGGGCGCGCCAAGTGTGGGGAGTCCTACTAGGACTCCCAAGTCCTAGTAGGATTCCCCTTTCCTTTCCGGAGTAGGAGAGAAGGAAAGAGGTGGAGAGGGAGAAGGAAAAGGGGGCTGCACCCCTTGTCCAATTCGGACCAGAGGGGGGCGCGCGCCTCCTTCCTTTTGGCCTTTCTCCTCTATTCCCGTATGGCCCAATAAGGCCCATATACTCCGAAAAATACACGAATCACTCGGAACCTTTCCGATGTCCGAATATAGTCATCCAATATATCGATCTTTACGTCTCGACCATTTCGAGACTCCTCGTCATGTCTCCGGTCTCATCCGGGAGTCCGAACTCCTTCGGTACATCAAAACACATAAAATCATAATACCGATCGTCATCAAACGTTAAGCGTGCGGACCCTACGGGTTCGAGAACTATGTAGACATGACCGAGACTCATCTCCGGTCAATAACCAATAGTGGAACCTGGATGCTCATATTGGCTCCTACATATTCTATGAAGATCTTTATCAGTCAAACCGCATAACAACATACGTTGTTCCTTTTGTCATTGGTATGTTACTTGCCCGAGATTCGATCGTCGGTATCTCTATACCTAGTTCAATCTCGTTACCGGCAAGTCTCTTTACTCGTTCCGTAATACATCATCTCGTGACTAACTCATTAGTCTTTTGCTTGCAAGGCTTATTATGATGTGCATTACCGAGAGGGCCCAGAGATACCTCTCCCACACTCGGAGTGACAAATCCTAGTCTTGATCTATGCCAACACCACGAACACTTTCGGAGACACCTGTAGAGCATCTTTATGATCACCCAGTTACGTTGTGACGTTTGATAGCACGCAAGGTGTTCCTACGGTATTCGGGAGTTGCATAATCTCATAGTCATAGGAACATGTATAAGTCATGAAGAAAGCAATAGCAGTAAAACTAAACGATCATAATGCTAAGCTAACGGATGGGTCTTGTCCATCACATCATTCTCCTAATGATGTGATCCCGTTGATCAAATGACAACTCATGTCTATGTTTAGGAAACATAACCATCTTTGATCAATGAGCTAGTCTAGTAGAGGCATACTAGGGACACTCTGTTTTATCTATGTATTCACACATGTACTAAGTTTCCGGTTAATACAATTCTAGCATGAATAATAAACATTTATCATGATATAAGGAAATATAAATAACAACTTTATTATTGCCTCTATGGCATATTTCCTTCAGTGACACCGCTAATCTCAAGAAGGGAAACTTTTATTGGATCAAATTCATCGTTTGCAATGCTATGCTTGGAGTTTATGTGAAATATATGATTTTACTTGTTGTTCTGAAGACCCTAAGAAACACCTTCCCTACCAATGTGAGTTTAGTTATAATGGAATCGTATCTTCGTATGCTAAGGGTGTTTATAGTTACTATGATGTTTAACAAATTGAAGAATTTGTTGCTTTTAAGGGTGCTTATGTAATTGCTTCTTTGATTGAAAAGTATGATGCTACTCTTTACAAATATGAAAAATTTGCCATATTTAAATATTTTTATGATAATTATGCTTCTAATGCCTATGTTAAACCATATATTGTGGACTCCTCCACTGTCCAAGAAGAGACTAATATTTTGCGGGAGTCTATGGAAGAGGAAATTGATGACACTGTGAGCTCATTAGATTAAAAAGATGACGAGGAGAGCGAAGAACAAAAGGAGGAAGAGCGGATTAGCTACCCGTGCCCACCTTCTAATGAGAGTAACTCTTCAACTCATACATTGTTTAATTTCCCTTCGTGCTTACCGAAGGGTGAATGCTATGATGATTGTTATGATCCCTTGGATTCGTTTGAAATATCCCCTTTTGATGAAATTGATGCTTGCTATGCTTGTGGCCAAGATGCCAATACGAATTATGCTTATGAAGATGAACTTGCTATAGTTCCTTATGTTAAACATGAGATAGATGCTATTGCACCCACACATGATAGTCCTATTATCTTTTTGAATTCTACAAACTACACTATATTGGAGAAGTTTGCACTTACTAAGGATTATATTGATGGGTTGCCTTTCTCCATTAGACATGATGATTTTGATGAATATAATATGCATGTGCTTTCTGCTCCTACTTGCAATTATTATGAGAGAGTAACTACATCTCCGCCTCTCTATGTTTCCAACACGATAAAATTGCAAGAAACTGCTTATACTATGCATTGGCCTTTACTTGATGTGCATGAATTGTTCTTGTATGACATGCTTATGCATAGGAAGAGAGTTAGACTCCGTTTTTGCGTGACACATATCGCTTTGTGATCACTACTAAATGCCAAATCATTGCTAATTAAAATTGGCTTTGATATACCTTGGGATCCCGGTGGATCCATTACTTGAGCATTATATGCCTAGCTTAATGGCTTTAAAGAAAGCGCTGCCAGGGAGACAACCTGGAAGTTTTAGAGAGTCATTTATTTCTGTTGTGTTCTTTTATAAAGTTAAAAAAAATAAGAGGGGAACCTAAAACTTTTTCAAAAAGAAAAGTGAAAGTAAGAAGGACGAGCACCGTTGAAATGGGGGAGCTCCTTGAAATTCGTTCATGCCCATGGAAACTTTGCAAATCTTGAATTACAGAAACTTTTCAACAAAAATAATTATCCCCTTGTACAATTCCATTGTATTATATAAAAATAATGTGCCAAGAGTTTCCTTTAGGATGATTAAACTGCTTGTTGGTTTGTGCGGTGCAAAAACAGAAACTTTTGCTGTAGTGCGCGATTTTACATTTTTTTACTGGAACGTCGAAAGGATCTGAAACTTTTTGCAAAGTCTTGCTATACGAAATTTTTATATTTCCTAATTTTTCCATAACTTTTAGAGTTACATAAGTATGGTTAATGTTCAGATTACTACAGACTGTCCTGTTTTCACAGATTGCTGTTATAGCTTTATTATTTGCATATGTTTGAATTCTTGTTGAAGGCTCCTAGACTTGGGGCCATAGAATTGTGATAGAATACAGTAGGTAATGTTTGTTTATAATTATAAAATAATGTTAGAGCAGTACATGATGGGATTTCTTTGATCATATGCACTAACCCCACCACTAAAAGTTCGATTAAGTTTTGTGTGTATGAAGTGTTCGAAGATCGAGGAGGTCTCGATGCGAGGAGAAGGAGGAGAGGCAAGAGCTCAAGCTTGGGGATGCCCAAGGCACCCCAAGTAAATATTCAAGGAGACTCGAGCGTCTAAGCTTGGGGATGCCCGGGAAGGCATCCCATCTTTCTTCAACAAGTATTGGTATGTTTTCGGATTCGTTTCGTTCACATGATATGCGTAAACTCTTGGAGCGTCGTGTGCTTTTTATTTTTATTTTAATAAATGCACCATGCTGGTATGAGGTAATCCTTGGTTGATTTATAGAATGCACTTTGCAGCTCACTTATATCTTTTGAGTATGGCTTTATATAATGCTTCGTGTGCTTCACTTATATCATTTGAAGTTTGGATTGCCTGTTTCTCTTCACATAGAAAACCGTCATTTGTAGTATGCTCTTTTGCTTCACTTATATTTGTTAGAGAGTGGGCATAACTTTTGTAGAAAGAATTAAAACTCTCTTGCTTCACTTATATCTAATTAGAGAGTTGACATGAATTGGTCATTCACATGGTTAGTCATAAAATCCTACATAAACTTGTAGATCGCTGAATATGATATGTTTTGATTCCTTGCAATAGTTTTGCGATATAGAGATGCTAATATGTGGAAGGTACTAGTGAATGATTTTGGTTTAGTAAAAATATTGGTGTTAAGGTTTGTGATTCCCGAAGCATGCATGTATGGTCTCCTAACTATGTAACCAAATTGGCGTGCATTGTATTTTGATTGTTTATCTTTGCGTGAAGGTCGGGGGCGCGCGATGGTTAACTCCTACCAACCTCCCCCCTAGGAGCATGCATCGTAGTATTTTTGCTTTGAGGGCTAATAGATTTTTCGCAATAAGTATGTGAGTTCTTTATGACTAATGTTGAGTCCATGGATTATACGCACTCTCACCCTTCCACCTTGCCAGCCACTCTAGTACCGCGCAACTTTTGCCGGTGCACCAAACCACCTTATATCCTTCCTCAAAACAGCCACCATACCTACCTATTATGACATTTCCATAGCCATTCCAAGATATATTGCCATGTAACTCCACCGTTCCGTTTATTATGACATGCACCATCATTGTCATATTGCCTTGCATGATCGTAAGACAACTAACATGATGTTTTCATGGCTTGTCCGTTTTTTGATGTCATTTCTATGCTAAATCATTGCACATCCAGGTACACCGCCGGAGGCATTCATATAGAGTCATACTTTTGTTCTAGCATTGAGTTGTATATAATGTCGAGTTGTAAATAAATAAAAAGTATGATGATCATCATTATTAGAGCATTGTCCCTTGAAAAAAAGGCCAAGTAAAAAAAGAAAGGCCAAATAAAAAAAGGGAAGGCCCAAAAAAAGAAAAAGAAAAAAGGAAAAGAAAAAAAGGGGACAATGCTACTATCTTTTTTTTCCACATTTGTGCTTCATCATAGCACCATGTTCTTCATGATAGAGAGTCTCCTATGTTGTCACTTCCATATACTAGTGGGAATTTTCATTATAGAACTTGGCTTGTATATTCCAACGACGGGCTTCCTCAAATGCCCTAGGTCTTCGTGAGCAAGCAAGTTGATGCACACCCACTAGTTTTCTTTTGAGTTTTTATACACTTATAGCTCTAGTGCATCCATTACATGACAGTGCCTACTCACTCACATTGATATCAATTGATGGACATCTCCATAGTCCATTGATTTTCCTAGTCGATGTGAGACTTTCTCCCCACTTTTGTCTACTACCACCTTCTATTCCACCCATAGTGCTATGTCCATGGCTCATGCTCATGTATTGCATGAAGAGTTGAAAAGGTTCGAAAAAGTAAAGTACGAAAACAATTGCTTAGCTGACACCGGGATGGGCATGAGGGGTACCTTGTGTTAAGAAAAGGAAGCATAAAAGACTATATGATTTTGTAGGGATAACGTTCTTTAGCATTGATATTTTGAAAGACTAGATTGTTTGTTGGGATGCCCGAGTAGTAAATTATTTTATGTCAACTGATAGACTATTACTTTGAATCACTCGTGTCTTAATATTCATGCCATGATTAGACTACATGATCAAGATTATGCTAGGTAGCATTCCACATCAAAAATTATCTTTTTTATCATTTACCTACTTGAGCACGAGCACGAATTAGGGATGCTGATACGTCTCCGTCGTATCTATAATTTTTTATTGTTCCATGCCAATATTGAACTGCTTCCGAATTATGCCCAGCCCGGACTAGGGGCTGGAGATAGGGAACTTTACTTCCCACCCACCACCCACTTCATAGCCACTGTTGAGGATCTAACCGGCATGCTCGACTATGCCACCGAAGACATCGACGGTATAGACGACGATGTCGGAGAGGAGCAGGCCCCAAGCCTGCTGTTTACCGGGCGCTGGACGACCACTTCTTCATACGACATATACATGGTGGATGATACGTCTCCGTCGTATCTATAATTTTTGACAGTTCCATGCCAATATTCTACAACTTCCATATACTTTTAGCAACTTTTTATACTATTTTTGGGACTAACATATTGATCCAGTGCCCAGTGTCAGTTCTTGTTTGTTGCATGTTTTTTGTTTCGCAGAATATCCATATCACATGGAGTCCAAACGGGATAAAAACAGACGGAGATTTTTTCTGGAATATATGTGAATTTTGGGAAGTGGAATCAAGGTGAGACGATGCCCGAGTGGCCCATGAGGGTGAGGGGCGCGCCCAGGGAGGAAGGTGCGCCCTGGGCCCTCATGGCCACTCCGTAAGGCGGTTAGTGGCCTTCTTTCGCTGCAAGAAAGCTAATATCCGTATAAAAATCTTGTCCAAAATTCAGCCCAATCAGAGTTACGGATCTCCGGGAATATAAGAAACGGTGAAGGCCAGAATTTGAGAACGCGGAAACAGAGAGAGACATAGAGGCAGATCCAATCTCGGAGGGGCTCTCGCCCCTCCGCCGCCATGGAGGCCATGGACCAGAGGGGAAACCCTTCTGCCATCTGGGGAGAAGGTCAAGGAAGAAGAAGAAGGAGGGGGGCTCTCTCCCCCTCGCTTTCGGTGGCGCCGGAGTGCCACCGGGACCATCATGGTGCGACGGCGATCTACACCAACACCTCCGTCATCTTCACCAACATCTTCATCACCTCCCCCCATATATCTACAACGATCCACTCCCCGCAACCCGCTATACCCTCTACTTGAACATGGTGCTTTATGCTTCATATTACTATCCAATGATGTGTTGCCATCCTATGATGTCTGAGTATTTTTTCATTGTCCCATCGGTAATTGGTGAATTGCTATGATTGGTTTAATTTGCTTGTGGTTATGTTGCTGTCCTTTGGTGCCCATCATATGAGCGCGCGCATGGATCACACCATTGGGTTAGTTGTATGTTGATAGGACTACGTATTGGAGGGCAAGAGTGACAGAAGCTTCGACCTAGCGTACAAATTGATGAATACGAGATTGAAGGGGGACCAATATATCTTAATGCTATGATTGGGTTTTACCTTAATGAACGTTAGTAGTTGTGGATGCTTGCCAATAGTTCCAACCATAAGTGCATAGAATTCCAAGTTAGTGATGACATGCTAGCAGTGGCCTCTCCCACATAAAACTTGCTATCAGTTTGGTAACGTAGTCAATTGCTTAGGGACAATTTCGCAACTCCTACCACCACTTTTCCACACTCGCCATCACTAACTTTATTGCTTCTTTATCTTAACAGCCCTAGTCTTTATTTACGTGCTCTTTATCTTCTTGCAAACCTATCCCACAAAAACTACAAAGTACTTCTAGTTTCATACTTGTTCTAGGTAAAGTAAACATCAAGCGTGCGTAGAGTTGTATCGGTGGTCGATTGAACTTGAGGGAATATTTGTTCTACCTTTAGCTCCTCGTTGGGTTCGACACTCTTACTTATCGAAAGAGGCTAAAACTGATCCCCTACACTTGTGGGTTACCAGTGGATACACCTAAAGAAGGCGACAGCGATGAAAAGAAGGGTCCAGTCGAGGAAGAACCTCCTGAGATACCGCCGAAGCGTCGATGTCGGATATATCGCCCTAAATCACACCATGGAAAAGATAGCGATACTGGCACGGGAGAAAATGATACTCCGAAACACGCCGAAGAACAAGAAGACCCCATCGAACCAACATCCGAATAGGATGATCGGGAAGAGGGGCAAGTCGACCCTCATGAGCAAGCAGGGAGCGAAGACTCGGAAGATAGTAGCTCTCTGCCACTCTCCGAGGATGACGTGAGCCTAGGCAACAATGACTTTATCATGCCAGAGGAACCTCTTGAACAAGATCGCTTTAAGCATCGGCTAATAGCCATGGAAAGAAGTCTCAAAAAGAAGCAACAACAGCTTTGAGCTAACCAAGAGCTGCTCAACGACAAATGGACTGATGTCCTCGCAGCTGAGGAGTACGACCTTGAATGCCCAGTAAAAAGCTATCCGAAGCGTAAACTGCTACCCCAATTCGACGACGAAGCACCGGAGCCCATACCACCCGCACGTAATGCGGCTGATGAACCTGACTGACCGCCGCGCGGTCGGGACAGAACGGCAACTCACGCCGAATACAGGCATGCACCACCTCGCCCTGATGGCAGAGAAACAACAGCTCGGGGATAGACGTACGACCTACAACAGGACTTGGAAAACAGAGCAGGTCAGACCAGATCCATTTACGGGCCGCGGGGGCGTGCACCGGCATGAAAGGACGGTTACCAATCCTGGCGCGACAAGCAAAACCATGCCCCGCTTGAAAACCGCACACGTACTTCATCCGAACTGCGCCATGACGTGGCCCGATATAGAGGTGCTGCACTGATGAGGTAATGGAGCATCAGTTCCCAAAAGGGTTTAAACCCGTGAACATCGAATTATACGATGGCACAACAGATCCCGTAGTATGGATTGAAGATTTTCTTCAACATATTCACATGGCACGCGGCGACGATCTACATGCCATGAAATACCTTCCCCTAAAGCTTAAGGGTCCAGCTCGACACTCGTTAAACAACCATCCGGAATATTCTATTGGATGCTGGGAAGACCAGGAGGTTGCCTTTAGAGACAACTTCCAAGGCACCTATGTTCGGCCCCCAGATGCCGATGACCTCAGTCACATTGTGCAGCAGCTCGGAGAGTCCGCCAGAAAATTCTGGACTAGGTTTCTCATTAAAAAGAACCAGATTGTCGATTGTCCAGATGTCGAAGCCCTAGTGGCCTTCAAGCATCGCATTTGCGATGAATGGCTCGCCCGACACCTCGGTCAAGAAAAGCCAAAATCCATGGTAGCCCTCACGGCCCTCATGACCCGCTTTTCTGCGGGCGAAGACAGCTGGCTAGCCCGTAGCGGTAATAGTACAAGCGAGCCGGGAACTTCCGAAGCTAAAAAACAACGGCATGACCCGATGCAACAAGCGCAAGCGCCGAAGCAACAACGACAATACCGAAGACATGGCAGTCAATGCCGGATTTAGCGCCTCCAAGTCCGGTCAGCGGAAGAGGTCATTCAAAAGAAATAGAGAAGGCTCATCCAGCTTGGACCGAATACTCGACCGACCCTGCCAGATTCATGGCACCCCCGACAAGCCTGCCAACCATACCAACCAAAGTTGTTGGGTCTTTAAACATGCCGGTAAGTTAAATACCGAACAAAGGGACAAAGGGTCACCCAGCGAGGACGACGACGATGACGAGCCGCGTCCACTGAAAACATGGGGTCAGAAGAAATTTCCCCCCGAAGTCAAAATGGTGAACATAATATATGTCACCCACATCCTCAAGAGGGAGCGGGGGCGCAAGCGCGCGTTAAGGGACGTCTGTGCGATAGAGCCAGTAGCCCCTAAATTCAACCCATGGTTAGCTTGTCCGGTCACCTTTGATCGTAGGGACCATCCGGCTAGCATCCATCATGGAGGCTCGGTCGTACTAGTCCTCGATCCAGTCATTGCTGGATTTCACCTCACACGAGTCCTCATAGACGGCGGCAGCAGCCTTAACCTACTCTATTAGGACACAGTCTGCAAGATGGGTATTGACCCGTCAAGGATCAAGCCCACCAAAACTACCTTTAAAGGAGTAATACCAGGTGTAAATGCCCGCTGTACGGGCTCAATCACATTATAGGTCGTCTTCGGTTCGTCGGAAAACTTCCGAAGTGTGGACTTGATCTTCGACATCGTCCCCTTCCGCAGTGGCTATCATGCACTGCTTGGACGAACTATGTTCGCTCGCTTCAATGTGGTCCCGCACTATGCTTACCTCAAACTAAAGATGCCTGGCCCCTGTGGTGTTATAACAGTCAATGAAAACATGGAACGCTCCCTCCGCACCGAGGAGCACACCGCGGCGCTGGCAGCAGAAGCACGGGGCAGCCTTATCAAGCCAAACACGGCACCTGTGGCCAAGTCCCCCGGACACCACTAAACGAGTCCGGACTACACCACAGAGCGAGAGACCAGCTCTTCAGGAGCTCAGTTAGCAATTCGGCCTCCGTCTCAGCCCCTACCTAATCGCGGCCTATGTGCCACATGTACATAACTACACGCTAAAAATACCATGGGTAAAGTCGGAGGCACAACAAGGATAAAGTCCACAATACGGCTAGACCATATCCAGACACCCATATTTTCCCTTTTCCCCTTAACACTACATTTTTTAGGTTCCTTACAACCCGTGTCACCTTTTCAATGGTACTCAGGCCTCTTCTCAAGGCCTATCTTGACAACAATGAGTGATGATCCTCTCGAAGGACAGTACAACAAGGAGACAAGCAGCATGGCAGAGTATCTCAAAGGGTCTCTAAATACCATCTCGACTGTTTGCAAAAACCCGTGCACAGCCTTACCCCATGCTCGGCATGTAAAATAGCCTTGTGCACCTTTATGTACCAATACGTTTTGACGTATCAATCAGACTGTAACGGAAACAGGTCCTGGCCTGACCCACTGGCCTATCTTTTAATATATGTTTCCATGTTTCTGTCCGGTCTCATGTATGCCTCGGTACGACTTAAATCGCCAGGGGCTATGTTAAGCGACGTACATCTTTTTATTACTAAAAAAAGCCCAAACACTTTTACAGTGCAATTCGGCATCCTGAATATAGCATTATATGCATTGGCTCTGAATCATGTCTTTGGTCAATAGTTGGGTTGCCCGGCTCCTGTGGTTGCCACCTTACGTTCCGCTTGTTCGGCTAAGGTAGTAAAGGGAGAACTACTGCGATTGTGTTTCTAGTTCATCTGGTCAAACACCTCAGTAGAGAAAGCCGAAAACTGACTGTCATGATGCGGCGAGAGCTGGTCAGCTATTCGGCGACTACAAATCTCTTGCGATTTTTTCCTCAATACGCGAGGGGCCGCCATTCGCTTGGTCGGGCGTCTACAACACTCAAGTTCGGATAATCGAACTATACTAAGGGTTGCGCCTGTACTTCGATTATAAAAATCCTATGGCTAAGTGAGAGAGATAAAGCCATATAGTCCGATTGTCTGGTTCACCGCACTAACACCTCCTTTACGGACCAAATCGTTGGGTCAGGTGTGTTTAGGTGCTATCCCGAACACCCTCGTATTATCTACGTGGGGGCTGAAGCCGACGACTGGCCAACTCTCAGATATTGTAAACAGCCGCACAGGAGGAAATATTTCAAATTAAAACAAAATAACATATATATTATACATAAACCTTGTTTTCATAATACAGGATCAAACAAAATGGACACATTCATCCAAACATAATGTCCTTCGAACACTAGCCCTCTACAATGTGGGATCCCTCCAGGACATCATTGAAATACCGCTCCGGCTTGTGGTGCTCTTTGCCTGCGGGCGGCTGATACGTCTCCAATGTATCTATAATTTTTTATTGTTCCATGCTATTATTTATGATGTTTTGGATGTTTAATGGGCTTTGTCATACACTTTTATATTATTTTTGGGACTAACCTACTAACCCAAAGGCCCAGTCCAGATTGCTGTTTTTTGCTTGATTTAGAGTTTTACAGAAAAGAGATATCAAACGGAGTCCAAACGGAATGAAACCTTCGGGAGAGATATTTTTCGAGAAAATCATGCACGGGAGACTTGAGAACCACGGGGTAGGGGCCACGAGGTGCCCACGAGGGTGGGGGGCGCGCCCCCCTACCTCGTGGGTCCCTCGTAAGGCCCCTGGTGCCCTCCTTCCTCCTATATAAGCCTACGTACCCGGAAACCATCAGAGGAGAAGAGAAAACCCTAGTTCCACCGCCGTAACCTTTTGTTCCCGTGTGATCCCATCTTGGGGCCTGTTCCGGAGCTCCACCGGAAGGGGGATCCATCACGGAGTGCTTCTACATCATCATCATCGCCTCACCATGAGTTGTGAGTAGTTTACCACAGACTTTCGGGTCCATAGCTAGTATCTAGATGGCTTCTTCTCTCTCTCTGGATCTCAGTACAAAGTTCTCCTCGGTCTTCGAGGAGATCTATTCGATGTAATCTCTTTTTGCGGTGTGTTTGTCGAGATCCGATGAATTGTGAGTTTATGATCAAGATTATCTATGATAAATATTTGCTTCTTTTCTGAACTCTTTATGTGTGCTCATAATATCCTTGCATGTCTCTTCAAATTATTGGTTTGGTTTGGCCTACTAGATCTATAGTTCTTGCAATGGGAGAAGTGCTTGGCTTTGGGTTCAATCTTGCGGTGTCCTTTCCCAGTGAAAGTAGGGGCAGCAAGGCACGTATTGTATTGTTGCCATCGAGGATAAAAAGATGGGGTTTATATCATATTTCTTGAGTTTATCCCTCTACATCATGTCATCTTGCTTAAGGCGTTACTCTGTTCTTATGAACTCAATACACTAGATGCATGATGGATAGCGGTCGATGTGTGGAGTAATAGTAGTAGATGCAGGCAGGAGTCGGTCTACTTGTCTCGGACGTGATGCCTATATACAATGATCATGCCTAGATAGTCTCATAATTATTCGCTTTGCTATCAATTGCTCGACAGTAACTTGTTTACCCGCCGTAGAATATCGCTATCATGAGAGAAGCCACTAGAGAACACTATGGCCCCCGGGTCTATTCTCAACATATCAATCTACATTTACTTTACTTTTTCCGCTTTTACTTTCTGTTCTTATAAACAAAAATACCAAAAATATAAACTATCATATCTATCAGATCTCACTTTTGTAAGTGACTGTAAAGGGATTGACAACCCCTTATCGCGTTGGCTGCGAAGTTCTAATTTGTTTGTGCAGATGCGAGGGACTCGCGCGTGGTCTCCTACTGCATTGAGACCTTGGTTCTCAAAAATTGAGGGAAATACTAACGCTACTATGCTGCATCTCCCTTTCCTCTTTGAGGGAATACAACGCAAGCTCGAGAAGTAGCGAGAAGAATTTCCGGCGCCGTTACCGGGGAGGCTTACGCAAAAGTCATATACCAAGTACCTATCACAAACCCTTATCCTTCGCATTACATTTTTGCCTCTCGTTTTCCTCTCCGCCACTTCACCCTTGCCGTTTTATTTGCCTTTCTTCTGTCGTGTGTTTATCATTCGCTTGCTTCTTGTTTGCTTGTGTGTGTTGGATTGCTTGCTCGTCACTATGGCTCGGAACAATACCAAATTGTGTGACTTCTCCAATACCAACAATAATGATTTTATTAGCACTCCGATTGCTCCTATTACCGATGCTGAATCTAATGAGATCAATGCTGCTTTGTTGAATCTTGTCATGAAAGATCAATTCTCCGGCCTTCCTAGCGAAGATGTCGCTACCCATCTAAACAACTTTGTTTATTTGTGTGATATGCAAAAGAAAAGGGATACGGATAACGATATTGTTAAATTGAAGTTATTTCCGTTTTCACTTAGAGATCGTGCTAAAAGTTGGTTTTCCTCTTTGCCTAGAAATAGTATTGATTTGTGGAATAAGTGCAAAGATGCTTTTATCTCTAAGTATTTCCCTCCTGCTAAGATCATCTCTCTTAGAAACGATATTATGAACTTTAAGCAACTAGATCATGAGCATGTTGCACAAGCTTGGGAGAGAATGAAACTAATGATATGTTATTTCCCTACACATGGTTTGAATCTATGGATGATTATTCAGAACTTCTATGCTGGCTTGAATTTTGCTTCTAGAAATCTTTTAGATTCGGTCGCAGGAGGCACTTTCATGGAAACTACCTTAGGAGAAGCTACCAAACTCCTAGATAATATTATGGTTAATTATTCTCAATGGCACACCGCAAGATCTACTAGTAAAAAAGTGCATGCTATTGAAGAAATTAGTGTTTTGTGTGGAAAGATGGATGAACTTATGAAATTATTTGCTGCTAAGAGTGCTTCTTTTGATCCTAATGATATGCCTTTGTCCCCTTTGATTGAAAATAACAATGAATCTTTGGATGTCAATTTTGTTGGTAGGAATAATTTTGGTAACAATGCTTATAGAGGGAATTTTAATCCTAGGCCTTTTCCTAGTAATTCCTCTAATAATTATGGTAATTCCTACAACAACTCTTATGGAAAGATGCCTTCTGAATTTGAAACTAGTGTTAAGGAGTTTATGATCTCGCAAAAGAATTTCAATGCTATGCTTGAAGAGAAATTGCTTAAGATTGATGAATTGGCTAGAAGTGTGGATAGAATTACTCTTGATGTTGATTCTTTGAAACTTAGATCTATCCCACCTAAGCATGATATAATGAGTCTCTCAAATCCATGAGAATTTCCATTGATGAATGCAAAGAAAGAACCGCTAGGATGCATGCTAAAAGAGAAAATTATATAAGAGTGTGTTCTTCTAGTTATCATGGAAATAAAGATGAAGATCTGAAAGTTATTGATGTGTCTCCTATCAGATCCTTGTTCTCTAGTATAAATCTTGATGAAGATAGGATTGGAGGTGATTCTACTTTAAGGTGTCCCCATGATTCAGAGTTTTTAGATCTTGATACTAAAATTATTAAAAGTGGGAGTGAAGGGATTAAAACTTTGCATAGTGATGAACCCACTACTTTGGATTTCAAGGGATTCAATTATGATAATTGCTCTTTGATTGATTGTATTTTCTTGTTGCAATCCGTGCTAAACTCTCCGCATGCTTATAGTCAAAATAAAGCTTTCACCAAACACATAGTTGATGCTTTGATGCAATCTTATGAAGAAACTTGAGTTAGAAGTTTCTATCCCTAGAAAGCTTTATGATGAGTGTGAACCTACTATTAAAATAAAAATAAAATATCATGAATGCTATGCTTTGTGTGATTTGGGTGCAAGTGTCTCCACTATCCCAAAAACTTTGTGTGATTTGCTAGGTTTCCATGAGCTTGATGATTGTTCTTTAAATTTGCATCTTGCGGATTCCACTATTAAGAAACCTATGGGAAAAATTAATGATGTTCTTATTGTAGGAATTTTGTGCCCATAGATTTCATTGTTCTTGATATAGATTGCAATCCTTCATGTCCTATTATTCTTGGTAGACCTTTCCTTAGAACGATTGGTGCAATTATTGATATGAAGGAAGGAAATATTAGATTCCAATTTCCATTAAGGAAAGGCATGGAACACTTTCCTAGAAACAAAATCAAATTACCACATGAATCTATTATGAGAGCCACTT
The DNA here is from genome assembly GCA_902687465.1 of Secale cereale. Classification (NCBI taxonomy): domain Eukaryota; kingdom Viridiplantae; phylum Streptophyta; class Magnoliopsida; order Poales; family Poaceae; genus Secale; species Secale cereale. Next base: position 768,877,989 of record LR738714.1, on the reverse strand, counting down.
ATGGATTGCCTTCCAAAGATGGCAATACCTAGATCTATCCATGTATCGTGCCTAGCTAGGGGCGTAAAACGATAGCGCTTGTTGGGAGGCAACCCAATTTTTTGTTTTTTTTTTGTTTTTGCTGCTTTTAGGGAATAAATATTGCATCTAGCTGCTGTTTAGATGTGATTTTGTGTTTTGTTTAGTGTTTGTGCCAAGTAGAACCTTTGGGAAGACTTGTGTGAAGTTTATATGATCTTGCTGTGAAAAACAGAATCATTAGCGCTCGCCAGAATGGTCATCAGATTTTACTGGAGCATGCTATTTAGTTGATTCTTTTTGCAGATGATTAATAGACAAATTCCTCACGTTTACCAATTTAGTTTAAATTTTTTGGAGTTACAAAAGTATGCGAAACCTGCAGATTACTACATACTATTCTGTTTTTGACAGATTCTGTTTTTCGTGTGTTGTTTGCTTATTTCAATGCATATATGAGTAATATTGGGAAGTATGAACCATAGAGAAGTTGGAATACAGTAGGTTTAACACCAATATAAACAAAGAATGAGTTCATTACAGTACCTTTGAGTAGTGGTTTGTTTTCTTATACTAACAGAGCTCATGAGATTTTTGTCTAAGTTTTGTGTTGTGAAGTTTTCAAGTTTTGAGTATTGCTTTGATGGACTATGGAACAAAGAGTAGCAAGGGCCTAAGCTTGGGGATGCCCAAGGCACCCCAAGTAAAATTCAAGGACAACCAAAAGCCTAAGCTTGGTGATGCCCCGGGAAGGCATCCCCTCTTTCGTCTTCATCCATCGGTAACTATACTTGGAGCTATATTTTTATTCACCACATGATATGTGTTTTGCTTGGAGCGTCTTGTATAATTTGAGTCTTTGCTTGTTTGTTTGCCAAAATTATCCTTGCTGGACACACCTATTTGAGAGAGTTAAATATGGCATAGGAATTGATAAAACACTCTATGTGCTTCACCTATATCTTTTGAGTTGAATAGTTTTTGCTCTAGTGCTTCACTTATATCTTTTAGAGCACGGTGGTGATAATATTTTGAAGAAATAGTTGATCTCTCATGCTTCACTTATATCCTTTTTAGAGTCTATTAAAACAGCATGTTGATGTGCTTAGGCTATAAAACTAGTCTTCACATGATAGACATCCAATATCAATGTAGTAAAAAAATTCACACAAAGTGCATTGAATATGATGAGAAGTTGGATGCTTGATAATTGTTTTGAGATATGAGGATAGTGATATTAGAGTCATGCTAGTGGAGTTATTATGAAATTGAGAAATGCTTGTGTTAAGGTTAGTGATTCCCGTAGCATGCACGTATGGTGAACCGCTATGTGACGAAGTTAGAGCATGAGTTATTTGTAAAGTGTCAACCTTTGTGTGGAGGTCGGGGGCGCGCGATGGTCAACTCCTACCAACCTCCCCCCTAGGAGCATGCGTTGATTGCTTTGTTTTGATGACTCGTAGATTTTTGCAATAAGTATATGAGTTCTTATGACTAATGTTGAGTCCATGGATTATACGCACTCTCACCCTTCCACCATTGCTAGCCTCTCTTGTATCGCGCAACTTTCGCCGGTACCATACACCCACTATATATCCTTCCTCAAAACAGCCACCATATATATATTCCTCAAAACATCCACCATACCTACCTATCATGGCATTTCATAGCCATTCCGAGATATATTGCCATGCAACTTTCCACCGTTCCATTCATATGACACGCTTTATAATGTCCTATTGCCATGCATGATCATGTAGTTGACATTGTATTTGTGACAAAGCCACCATGCATAATTTTTCATACATGTCACTCTTGTTTCATTGCACATCCCGGTACACCGTCGGAGGCATTCATATAGAGTCATACTTTGTTGTAGTATCGAGTTGTAATGAAAGTGTGATGATCATCATTATTAGAGCATTGTCCCATGGGAGGAAACTCTAAATCAATAAAGGCCCTCCACACACACAAAGAAAAAGGAAAAAAAGGCCAAAGAAAAAAAAAAGAAAGGCCCGAAAAAAGGGACAATTGCTACTATCTTTTTCCACACTTGTGCTACAAAGTAGCACCATGTTCTTCATGATAGAGAGTCTCATGTTTAGTCACGTTCATATACTAGTGGGAATTTTCATTATAGAACTTGGCTTGTATATTCCAACGATGGGCTTCCTCAAATGCCCTAGGTCTTCGTGAGCAAGCAAGTTGGATGCACACCCACTAGTTTCTTTTGTTGAGATTTCATACATATTTAGCTCTAGCGCATCCGTTGCATGGCAATCCCTACTCACTCGCATTGATATCTATCGATGGGCATCTCCATAGCCCGTCGATACGCCTAGTCGATGTGAGACTATCTCCTCCTTTTTCTCTTCTCCACAACCACCTCTCTATTCCACCCATAGTGCTATGTCCATGGCTCACGCTCATGTATTGCGCGAAAGTTGAAAGGTTTGAAAGAATAGAGTATGAAAACAGGTGCTTGGCTGAAATCGGGGTTGTGCATGATATGAATATTTTGTGTGATGAAGAGGGAGCATAGCCAGACTATATGATTTTGTAGGGATAACTTTCTTTAGCCATAGTATTTTGAGAAGACATGATTGCTTTGTTAGTATGCTTGAAATATTATTATTTCTTATGTGAATACAGACTTTTGTCTTGAATCTTTCAGATCTGAACATTCATGCCACAATTAAGAGAATTACAATGAAAAACTATGTTGGTTAGCATTCCACATCAAAAATTCTGTTTTTATCATTTACCTACTCGAGGACGAGCAGGAATTAAGCTTGGGGATGCTTGATACGTCTCCAACGTATCTATAATTTTTGATTGTTCCATGCTATTATTTATGATGTTTTGGATGTTTAATGGGATTTGTCATACACTTTTATATTATTTTTGGGACTAACCTACTAACCCAAAGGCCCAGTCCAGATTGCTGTTTTTTGCCTGTACAGAAAAAGGGATATCAAATGGAGTCCAAACGGAATGAAACCTTCGGGAGAGATGTTTTTGAACAAAATCAGGCACGGGAGACTTGAGAACCACGGAGTAGGGGCCACGAGGTGCCCACAAGGGTGGGAGCGCCCCTCCTCCCCCCTAGGGCGCGCCCCCTGCCTCGTGGGTCCCTCGTAAGGCCCCTGGTGCCCTCCTTCCTCCTATATAGCCTACGTACCCCGAAACCATCAGAGGAGAAGAGAAAACCCTAGTTCCACCGCCGTAACCTTCTATTCCCGTGAGATCCCATCTTGGGGCATGTTCCGGAACTCCGCCAGAGGGGGGGGGGTCCATCACAAAGTGCTTCTACATCATCATCATCACCTCACCATGAGTTGTGAGTAGTTTACCACAGACCTTCGGGTCCATAGCTAGTATCTAGATGGCTTCTTCTCTCTCTCTTGATCTCAATACAAAGTTCTCCTCGGTCTTCGAGGAGATCTATTTAATGTAATCTCTTTTTGTGGTGTGTTTGTCGAGAGCCGATGAATTGTGAGTTTATGATCAAGATTATCTATGAGAAATATTTGGTTCTTTTATGAACTTTTTATGTGTGCTCATAATATCCTTGCAAGTCTCTTCGAATTATTGGTTTGGTTCGGCCTACTAGATCTATAGTTCTTGCAATGGGAGAAGTGCTTGGCTTTGGGTTCAATCTTGTGGTGTCCTTTCCCAGTGACAGTAGGGGCAGCAAGGCACGTATTGTATTGTTGCCATCGAGGATAAAAAGATGGGATTTATATCATATTGCTAGAGTTTATCCCTCTACATCATGTCATCTTGCTTAAGGCGTTACTCTGTTCTTATGAACTCAATACACTAGATGCATGCTGGATAGCGGTCGATGTGTGGAGTAATAGTAGTATATGCAGGCAGGAGTCGGTCTATTTGTCTCGGAAGTGATGCCTATATACAATGATCATGCCTAGATAGTCTCATAATTATTTGCTTTTCTATCAATTGCTCGACAGTAATTTGTTTACCCATCGTAGAATATCGCTATCATGAGAGAAGCCACTAGAGAACACTATGACCCCTAGGTCAATTCTCAATTCTCAACATATCAATCTACACTTACTTTACTTTTTCCGCTTTTACTTTCTGTTCTTATAAAAAAAATACCAAAAATATAAACTATCATCTCTATCAGATCTCATTTTTGTAAGTGACCGTAAAGGGATTGACAACCCCTTATCGTGTTGGCTGCGAAGTTGTTATTTGTTTGTGCAGATGCGAGGGGCTCGCGCGTGGTCTCCTACTCGATTGATACCTTGGTTCTCGAAACTGAGGGAAATACTTACGCTACTGTGCGGCATCTCCCTTTCCTCTTCGAGGAAATTCAACGCAAGCTCGAGAAGTAGCAGCGGCCCCTCGGTTGCAAGCTTGAAGACGTCCATCTTCGCCCACTGCACCTTGACGCGGGCGAAGGCCATCCGCGCACCCTCGATGCAGGCCGACTGCTTCACGGCATCAAGCCGAGGGCAGGCACTGATCAGCCACCTCACAAGCCCGAAGTAGCTGCTGGGTATGGGCTCGGCAGGCCACAAACGGATGATAAAATCCCTCATGGCCAATCCGGCCACCCTATGTAGTTCGGACAACTGCTTGAGCTGGTCGCTGAGGGGAACATGATGCTCAGGCGCAAGATACTGTGACCAGAATAATTTTTCTGTTGAGCTCCCCTCTTCGGCTCGGAAGAACTCCGCAGCATCGGCAACACTGCGGGGTAGGTCCGCAAACGCTCCTGGGGAACTCCAAATCCGGGTCAGTAAAATTTATTTCTTCCTCACAAATTTGCTCCGCATATTGAAGGCCTTACCAGCCACAATTTGCCTCGCCTCCTGGATCTCCCGGCAAGCATTTTGAGCTTCAGACCGGGCCTCCTGAGCAATTTGGAGAGTCTTAGCAAGTTCGGATTTATGATCCGACACTTTGCACTCTAAGGACTCACATTTGCTGATAGCATCCTTGAGCTCTTGTTGGACTTGCTCCACCCTTGACTCATGCTTTAGGCGGGCGGCTCGTTCCTCCTCTGCCTTTTTCTTGGCCTCGGCCAGGGCACTCTTGAGGGTCTCGACCTCAGAAGCATCAGTTGTGAGCAGAGTTATAGCGCTCACTCAAATGACAAATCATGACTCATATTATTTTAGATAAATATTCGGTATTTCATACCTTGCCGTTCCTCCAACTTTCACCTCAGCTCAGACGCTACGTCGGCATGGGAAGTTGATGCCTCCATCGTAGCCTATTTTATTCAGATAGACATGTTTGTTAATCTCATGTACGAGTACTTAGGTCCTCTGCTCGGCCTTTCTTCACAAACACCGAACAGAGTCTCAGGGGCTACTATCTATACACAGACACCTTTTTTACATATAGCCAAAAGGTATTATATTACGTACCTCAAAGCCTCTGAGAAGGCTAGTATAAGCCTCATTCAATCCGCGCTTGGCGGACCGAATTCTGTCAACCACCATGCCCATAAGGGCACGATGTTCTTATACAATAAAGGCACTTTGAAGTGCTTCCGTCAATGTGTCCGGAGCCTCCAGATTGACAGAGGTCGCCGACGGAGTTTGCACACTCCTTTATTTCAAAGGAGGCCGCTCGCCTAATTCCGGAGTCGCATGGGTCTCCAGAATATAGTCCGGCTGTGGGCCGAATTCGGCGTGGCCCCTGTCGCCGATCTCCATCGGGGTCGGCGCCCCTAGATTTTCGGCAACAGAGGTATTTCCCTCTGGTGCCGCCTCAACGGCTTCCCACACCTCTCCCTGACCTAGAATGGTCCTTCGGGACAGCACTTCGGCAATATCTGTGGCCGTGGGGGAGGAGGCCGGTGGAGGTGACTCGCTATCCATCACGTTTGGATCCAGCAAATTCCCCGAAGACGAGGACCGTTGGGGGCGGACGCGGGCCGGATTGTAGCACACAATACAATACGTTACAATCACAAGGCGGAAAAGTATATAAGTGTAAATACCTTCAAGGGCACTTACGATTCGGCCAGGGGCTTCGGCCTGGGGCGCCACTCATCGGCACCTGATTCGGAGTCATCCATGAGGAAGATTCTCCCTTTCTTGGACGTTCCCGCCTCTAGGTCCGCAGACGCCCCCCTTTTCTTATTTCCCCCCTTAAGGGGAGAATTACTCTCTTCTTCCTCCCCTTTGTCTTCGTCGGGGGAGGAGTGAGTCTCAGTGTCCTCAGACACTACGTCCGAAGCACCTTTACGGCGGAGGCCGCTTTTTGCCTCCTGGCCCTTCTTCTTGGCCTTCTTTTCCGGCGCCTTATATGGCACCGGAACCAGCATCCCCGTTAGTAGAGGGATGGCTGGGTCTTCGGGTAGTGGAGCAGGACATTGAATTCGTTCCGCCTTCTTCCTCCACCCCTATGGGGAGAATGGAAAGCTTAGTATGCCCCTAGGATTTACCAATGGTAAAATTATCATGAAAACTTACGGGAGACACTGTGTGAGTACAATCGAGGCTGAGGTCTTTGGTCGTCTTCGGCCACTTCTTTTGGGTCTTGAACAATAGTTTCCACATATCTTCGTGCTTCGTGCTGAAGAATCGCTGCAGTGTCCGGGGACCGGCCGGGTCGAACTCCCACATGCGTTGAGCCGGTACTGGCAAGGCAGAATCCGGCGGAAAAGCATTATATGGATCACGCTAGCAAGACTGGTATCTTTTTCTACCATGTTCTTGATATGCTTCTGTAGCATCATCACTTCATCGGAGGACGCCCAGTCCATGCCCTTATTGAGCCAGGATGTCAGCCGCAGGGGAGGCCCGAACTTAAATTCGGGGAGAGCGGCCCATGTGGAGTCACGGGGTTCCGTGACGTAGAACCACTCCTGCTGCCACCCCTTCACGGTCTCCACGAAGGTGCCTTTGGGCCAAGTGACGTTGGGGAGTTTGATCACCATAGCACCGCCGCACTCCGTGTGTTGCCCGTCTACCACTTTTGGCTTCACATTGAAAACCTTGAGCCAAAGGTCAAAGTGGGGAGGGATGCACAGGAATGCCTCACACACAATGATGAACGGCGAGATGTTAAGAAAGGAATTCGGGGCTAGATCATGGAAATCTAGCCCATACTAAAACATAAGGCCGCAGACAAAGGGATGAAGGGGAAACCCTAGTCCGCAGAGGAAATGAGGAATGAATACTATGCTCTTGTGGGGCTCTGGAGTGGTAACGATATGTTTCTTGGCTAGGAGCCGATGGGCGATGGCCTCGGCTAAATACCCCGCTTACCGGAGCCCCTTGATGTTCTCCTCTGTGACGGAGGAAGGCATCAACTTGCCCTGCGATCCGGACCCAGACATGGCTAGAATGTTTTCTGGGGACGGGGTGAATCGAAGCTTGGGCGCTGGAGCTCGAGGGAGGATGGGCTGAGGAAGAAGAAAGGTGTGGGATAAAAAGGTGGGTTATTATCCCCTTATAATCCGAGAATATAGAGCGTCCCTCCCACGAGCCTTAAAACTCGCATGTTCCCAAGGAGTCATGCGGTTGGTACAGTTAGATTACCCAAGCCCGTATTAATGAAAATCCCGTGATAAGGGGACACGATCTCTATTTTGACAAGACGTGTCATCGGCGGCAGCATCTCGAAACGCGAAACGGAAAGTTGAAAAACGATTCGAAATGATGGAAAGGCCAGACTTGACGCTTCGGCAGCAAAAGCTGTCAGTAAAGACATATTATGTTTTTTAACTAAGTGTAATACCCTTGTGGTAGTGGGTTGTAATTGTTTAAATAGAGCCGGACATAGCTAAATGTTGATAAGTTATTCTTAAGTATTCAGAGGAGTAACACGCCTTGCAATGCCGAAGACAATCTGCGTGCCGGACACATCGTCATTGAAGCCTGGTTCAGGGGCTACTGAGGGAGTCCTGGATTACGGGGTCCTCAGGCGTCCGGGCTACGTAATGTGGGTCGGACTAATGGGTCATGAAGATACAAGATGGAAGACTTTCCCCCATGTCCGGATGGGACTCTCCTTGGCATGGAAGGCAAGCTTGACATGCGGATATGATGATTCCTTTCTCTGTAAACTGACTCTGTACAACCCTAGCCCCATCCGATGTCTATATAAACCGGAGGGTTTAGTCCATAGAGGCATTCATAATCATACAAACTAGACATCTAGGGTTTAGTCATCTTGATCTCGAGGTAGATCAACTCTTGTAACACCTATACTCATCAAAGTCAATCTAGCAGGAAGTAGGGTATTACCTCCATCAAGAGGGCCCGAACCTGGGTAAACAAAGTGTCCCCTGCCTCCTATTACCTTCGATCTTTAGTCGCACAGTTCGGGACCCCCTACTTGAGATATGCCGGTTTTGACACCGACACCTGCCAACTTCGCCTCACCGCCAAAATTCCCGCCACCTTGCTCCCCCTTTTCGAGCTTTCCTGCTGACGTGCATCGACACCGACGACCAGGTAAGTGATGCTCCTTCCCCGTCCGGTGGACCACGGCAGTGGCGACTCGTGTCTTCATCTTGTTCGCGTTTTCCTGTCTCCCTCGAGTTGCAACGATGGCTTCTGTGAGTTTAATCACCATCTTCTCTGTAGTCATTTTAGCTAGATCTGAGAGCATGTGGTAGAGTCTGATGTTCCAGCTTGTGGTAGAGTTTGATCTGTGAGCATCTTGTTGCATGCTAGGGTTTAATTTGGGTGCCGATCTATGAGATTGTGATGTCCTAGTAGCTATTGACGGTGGATTTGTAGCATGCTAGGGTAGTTTTGAATGCAATGGATTGGTAGCTAGTTGTGATGTATGCTGCTCATATCGTGCTTTTTGAGCTAGATTGTCAGGTAGTGTGTCATATGCTTATTGGCAATGTATGCTGCGTTTTTAGGACATGACCACGCAAACACAAGATCTTAGTCAGGCCATTGTCCTATCCGAGAGAGAAAATCCATCCATCCTATGTCGAGGACTCCCAGCCCCCCACGATGACCAGATGCATACTGATTCAGAAGAGTTCAGGGTTTCTGGCACAGGCCCTCCTTTTCTTCCTAGAGCCTTTGTGCTCGCTGGACTAAATGTTGATGCTGCTGCCGCTGCACAAACGGCAGCCGCAAAGGCAAAGAAGGATGGTAGGGGGACATCATGATGCGGCAGCCGTTCATGTCCACGTTCGTGCTTAACAAGATGTGTGAGCTCATATCTAGTCGGGTTAGGACTCACAAGGGCTTCAAGGAGGTGCACTTGAACATTGTTGCAAAGCAGGTGTATGAGTTCGGTGCCAGGAGGCGACCTCCACCCAAGTTTATAACCACCTCAGGAAGTGATCATCTCGATGGATCACAGTGTCCAAGCTCAGATACCTTAACAGTGCCTCATGGGATCAAAACACTTGCTCCATCATTGTGTAAGCACAACACTACACCAGCCACATCGCGGTTAGCTCACAAACCCCTTGTTTTAAGCATATCAATCATTGCCTTCTCGCAACTAACAACGTTGAGTTTCTTTCTTAGGACCACCCCAAAGACGCGGAGTTCCTCAACACACAATTCCAGAACTAGCTACGACCAAATGCAGCACATATTCTCCTTTGGGCTGGCAACTAGCAAGCATGCCATGGGCTCCGGTGAGCCTCTCGGTTCGCCCATGCCAAAGTTCCCAGACACCGAGGACGCATAAGCAGTCCTTGTTGGCCCTGACAAGACCTTTGAGGCCATCCCAATGCTTGGTAGGAATAGGAAGAGGGGGGGACCTCATGGAGGAGGAGGTCAGTGTCTTCACTAACATGACTGAGGCTGTGAAGGAGGTGGCAACCGCCATAAGGGAGAGTAAGTCCATCGAAGTCCACCCTAACATGTACACCGCCATCATGGACCAAGGTGACTTTGGCCAAGAGGCTTTGATGGCTACTCTGAGCCACCTACTAGACAATAAGGCTCATGATGTTGGGTTTGTTGTCATGGCAGACCCTCACAGGGTGCTCTGACTCAAGAGTTGGCTAGGCAAGCACTACTACCAGTGTTGCATCTGGTTACCACGTGCATGATCCTCGACGGCGATGGCGATGGCGACGACGAAGATGATGACGACGTACATTTTGTATAGCTAGGGCTTGAAACTATTTGATGGTATGCATATTTTGCCGAGGTGGTATATACTAACCCCTCACGCTGATGGCGAACTTGCGTTGGTAGGATTACACCCTCTTTTGGATGTGGTGGTAGGTTGAAATTTCTATGTCGTATGATCATACATGCTTACTATTGATCTTTGATACGTCTCCATCGTATCTATAATTTTTTATTGTTTCATGCCAATATTTTACAACTTTTACATACTTTTGGCAACAATTTATATGATTTTCTTGGACTAACATATTGATAGAGTGCCCGGTGCTAGTTCCTGTTTGTCGGTGTACTAAGGTAGGGGTCCCTCAGTACCCCAACTTGTGCACGGGCAGTAGCAGCTTCCCGCGGCAGGGCCTACCGCGCGCTCGCCGGAGACCTTCCTGCTCCATGTAAAACTATTCAAAAACAAAGTATACAAGACAGAAGATCGAGACCCCGGCAAGTGGGGCTTGCCGGGAAGGCCATTCCAGGATCAAGATTACCTCACTCACGCAAGGTCCTAGCAAGAGGAGCTTGCCAGGAAGACCAGAAGATTATATTACAGAAGACATGCCTCGGCGCTATATGCGCCCCGGCAGGGCCCGGGGAGCAACAAGCTTCAGAGCCCGACGAGTCCCCGGGCCCGGCAAGGTCAAGACCCCGGCAAGGAACTTGCCGGGGAAGGTTGTGCTGTGTGTCCACGCTCCAGCTCATCGAACCACGCGTCGCCCTGGGGCCACTCCAGGGACGCGTGGCGGATGGCTGTGCAGCCTGGGGGGACACGGTGGCACTCCACGGTGGTGAAGCCATCGCCGTGGCAAACGGAGACGCAAGGGCGGGCGCTTTTGGGGTCGACGGCGACGGGCATTAAATGCTCTTGTCCCCCACTGTCAAAGTAGGTAGCGACCACTATTCATCCACTGTAGCTCCACTATTCCCGCACTGTTACAACTACCACCTCTTTTACATTTTTACCCTTTCTCCTACGTTGACACCTGTCGGTGACCCCTTACACTATAAAAGGAGGCCCATGCACAACGTAGAGGGGGTTCGGAACCTAGATCGCTCATACGCTCGGTGTAGCTAGTTCTTCAAGCTCCCGAGCTCTCCAACTCAATACAAACTAAGCAGGAGTAGGGTTTTACGCGTCCGTCGCGGCCCGAACCTTGGTAAACTGCCTGCGTGATCCCCACGATCTGCTCTTTGTGCTCCCTCCGCCCTCTTACCGCACAAGCAAGGGGCTCTGGTCCCATAGGTGCTCGTGGTGGACAGTTTCCCCCGACATCTTTGGCGCGCCAGGTAGGGGGCGTCGAGGTTGTACGAATCTGATCCGGCGTTCACGCGGGCGCATTCTTCACCAACCTCTCCGAATTCGTCAGCTTCATCAACAACAGCACCATGGCCCCGAAGAAGAAGGCTTCGGAGGTCGCAGGCCCGTCTGCGTCTCATCCGCCGCCACCGGAGCCAACGGTGGGCGGGGGAGACGCCGTCGGAAGGGTGGTTGCCGGCGAGGACACGCGCGGCGCCACCAAATCCAAGGATAGAACGGACGACCGAGCCTCGGTCTCCGTGGACGCACCACGTCCGTCTCAGCAAACAACAACCCAGCAGCGCCATGCCACAGGAGGTGGCATCCGCTTGCTGGGCCAAGGGCAAACTGGAGGTTCGCGGGACGCTCCGGGCCATCGTCCTGGCACGAGCAAAGCGCGGTCGCCGGGGCGGGACCCTGCTTCTTCTAACGTCGTTAGGAGTCCGAGCATATCCCGCTCCTTGCACCACTCGCCCCCGCTCCCCTCCACTCCAGCAGAAGCGCTCGCAAGGGCGCAACTGCTCCTCGACTTCCCTCCAGCGGCAGACAAGGCCGAAGACTGGAGGGCAACCATCCAAAGCCTGATCGCCTTCGCCAACAACGACTCTCCACAACAGCCGGCGACCTCGCGGCCGCGGCAAGTCGAGAAGACGAAGGCCGACGGCGACAAGACCGCCGGGGGTGCAACCACCGTGCACTCCCCGCCGCAGAAGCAGAAGACGCCGCCCCGCCGGAACAACGCCGACGACGGCTCCACGGCGTCGTCGGATCCGCGGGCTCGTCGGGACCAGTGCCAGGTCCTTGACGACCGGCGACAAGAAGACGCTCGAACAACGATCGAGCGCCACCGAGAAGCTCGGCGACAATCAGATCAGCGAGCTGGAGCCGCTGTCGACACGCGCGCGCCCGGTGAACCAGGCGACTTGCCGTACGCGGCAGGTTGCCCTGCGTTCACCCGTGAGCTGCGGCGCGTCCAGTGGCCCAGCATGAAGAACTTCAAGCCCGACGTACCGGAGAAGTACGACGGCAAGACGCACCCCTCGGAATTCCTCAGCATTTACACCATCGCGGTGCAGGCTGCCGGGGGGCGCGACGAGAAGATTTTGGCAAATTACTTCCCGCTCGTGCTTAAGCCGAACATCCGTTCGTGGCTTATGCACTTGCCGGAAGGTTCCATTTCTTCTTGGGCAGATCTTTGCCACCAGTTTGTTGGCGCCTTTACGGGCGGCCACAAACCCCACGGCCAGGAGAGTGATCTCCACATTCTGGCCCAGAAGGAAGGAGAATCCCTGCGCAAGTACATCCAGCGCTTCAGTCGAGTGCAGCACAACATCCCCGACGTCCACCCTGTCGCGGTTATCAGCGCGTTCCACCAGAACGTGCGTAACCGCCGCATGCGTGAAGAAATGGCCATGACTAAGATACGGGATGTCAGCGAGCTTTATGCTCTGGCTGATAAGTGCGCACGCGCAGAAGAGGGGAGGAGACTCCCCGGGGAGGATGCTGGCGCAGGAGGAAGCGACAGCGACGACGCCGCCCCGGCAAAGAAGAGCCGGCGGCGGAATAACAGAAGGAAGAACAAGAAGGAGGTGCTTGCCGTCGAGAAGTCCGGCAAGGAGGCTCCCGCCAAGCAAACACAGGCTGGCGGCTCCGGCAAGGAGCCTGCCCCTGTAGCGGCAGCCGACAAGCAGGAAGGCTCCGACAAGCAATACTGCAAGATCCACCGCACCAAGGGCCACGACCTCTCCAACTGCAAGCGCGTCGAGTACCTCGTCGAGCAGCAGAAAGCTGAGTACGAGAGGCGCGACAAGGAGAATGCCCAAGGTGGCGGGGGAGAACCAAGCAAGAAGCAGCCATTCAATGGCCGGGGAGGACGCCGCGGCAAGGCAAAGCAGCGGCAAGGCGACCGACCTCCCCGGGGCCGCGACAAAGATGAAGAAGACGAAGACGATGACATGGAGGACGAGGATAACAGCAAGCAGGAGTTCCAGAAGGCCACGGAGGTCCTGTGCGTCGACGGTGGCGCCTCTCTGCACACCTCCCACCGCCAGCTCAAGCAGTGGGTGCGCGAGGTGAATGCAGCAGAGCCGCCCGTGGAGTCGCGCAGGCTCCTCAAATGGTCCAGCACGCCCATCATTATTGATCTTGAGGATCACCCTGACCGCACCACTACGGTCGGGTGCTTGCCGATGCTGGTTTCACCCACCATTCGCAACCTCAAGGTCACCAAAATGTTGGTTGACGGCGGGGCCGGGCTGAACTTGATCTCCTCTGCTGTGATCAAGAAACTCCAAATCCCAGATGGCGAGCTCGAAGAGACCGGTTCTTTCCAAGGAATCAACCCGGGGAGGAGCAAGCCCAAGGGGAAGATAACTCTGCCGGTGACCTTTGGCGGGGAGCTCAACTTCAGAACTGAGCGCATCACATTCGACGTCGCCGATATTCCATTGCCGTACAATGGGATACTCGGCCATCCCGCCCTCGCCAAGTTCATGGCGGCTTCCCACTACGCCTACAACGTACTCAAGATGCCGGGGCCGATAAGCGTCATCACTGTCCATGGCGACAAGAAAGATGCGCTTGTCTGCGCCGACAAGATCTACCGGGACGCAGCAGCCGCAGCGGAAAAGGATACACTTGCCGCTGAAGCTCCCGGGGGGAAGAAGACCAAGACCAAATCCGGCAAGTGCTCTGGGGCCCACTCCGGCAACCGCACCTCTTCGGAGTGCTGCGCTGCCGTCGAGGACGTTCCATCGAGCTCCACCGGCAAGTGTAAGAAGGGGATGGCCGCTCCTCCGGCAACCAAGAAGGTGTCCGCCAGGGAGGACGGCACTGGTGGTACCTTTACCATCAGTGCCACGCTTGACAGCAAATAGGAAAGCGCGCTCGTTGCCTTCCTGCGGGCGAATGTCGATGTGTTTGCCTGGCAACCATCTGACATCCCCGGTGTTCCCAGGAAGGTAATTGAGCACAAGCTTGCTGTTTGTCCTCATGCGCGGCCCGTCAAGCAGAAGGTCAGAAAGCAAGCCGTGGAGCGCCAAGAATTTATTGCTGAAGAAATCAAGAAGCTAGAGGCAGCAGGCCTAGTTAGAGGTGTGATCCATTCGACGTGGTTAGAAAACCCAGTCGTCGTGCGCAAGGCCAATGGGAAGTGGAGACTGTGTATAGACTTCACCGATGTGAATAAAGCATGTCCCAAGGATCCATTCCCTTTGCCGCGCATTGACCAGATCGTTGACTCCACTGCCGGATGTGGGCTACTCTCTTTTCTTGATGCATATTTAGGCTACCATCAGATCTTTATGGCCAAAGAAGATGAAGAGAAGACTGCATTTATCACTCCATGTGGCACTTATTGCTTCATACGCATGCCATTCGGACTGAAGAATGCAGGATCAACATTTGCAAGGGTAGTGCACACTGCCTTCGAGCCACAGATCCACAGAAATGTAGAGGCTTGCATGGATGACATCGTGGTGAAGAGCAAGAGCAAAGATACCCTGGTCCAAGATTTGGAAGAGACATTTCAGAACCTGCGCAAGATACAGCTCAAGTTGAACCCCGAGAAGTGCGTCTTTGGAGTCCCCTCCGGCAAGCTTCTCGGGTTCTTTGTGTCACAGAGGGGGATTGAAGCTAACCCCGACAAGATTAAAGCCATTGAGCAGATCGAGGCCCCGAAGCGTGTCAAGGATGTCAGAAGGCTTGCAGGTTGTGTGGCTGCCCTCAGTAGGTTCATTTCGAAATCTGCAGAACGCGCCCTACCCTTCTTCAAAATCCTGAAGAAGGCAGGTCCCATGAAGTAGACTCCGGAAGCGGAGGCAGCGCTGCAAGATTTGAAACGGTACCTATCCTCCACTCCAATACTTGTCGCACCTAGACCACAGGAAAAGTTGTTGCTATACCTAGCGGCAACCAACCAGGTGGTTAGTGCTGCGTTAGTAGCGGAGAGGGAGGCCGACGAGGAGTCCACACCACCGGCAAGCGAATCCAGCGATAGGCAGGGGGCTGCCCCGACAAGCTCTGGCCCCGACAATGACAACTCTGCGCAGGAACAGGAAGAAGTGCGGAAGAAGATGGTGCAGCGCCCAGTGTATTTTGTAAGCTCCCTTCTCCAGGGGCTAGATCAAGATACTCTGGTGTGCAAAAGTTGCTTTTCGGCCTCCTCATGGCCTCGAGAAAGCTGCGCCATTACTTCCAGGCACATGAGATAACAGTGGTCACTCGCTTTCCGCTGAAGAGGATATTGCACAATCCAGAAGCAACAGGCAGGATCGTTGAGTGGGCACTGGAGCTGTCGAGCTTTCGACTCAAGTTTGAGAGTACTTCAACAATACAGAGCCGAGCTTTGGCAGAATTCATAGCTGAGTGGACCCCGACGCCCGATGAAGAAGTCCAAGAAACAAGCGCACCCGTACAAGAAGCGACAAGTGAATGGGTAATGTATTTTGATGGTGCCTTCTCGCTGCAAGGCGCCGGTGCTGGCGTGGTACTCATCGCGCCCACCGGAGAGCACCTCAAGTATGTTATCCAGATGCACTTTCCAAGGGAGCAAGCGACAAACAACACTGCTGAATATGAAGGTTTGCTCGCCGGCCTCAGGATTGCGGCTGAACTTGGGATCAGAAAACTGATTGTGCGGGGAGATTCTCAGTTGGTGGTCCGGCAAGTTAACAAGAGCTACCAGAGCCCTTTGATGGAAGCTTATGTAGATGAAGTGAGGAAGCTTGAAGAGCACTTTGAAGGTCTACAAATGGAGCACGTCCCGAGAGCTCAGAATGAAATTGCAGATGGCCTGTCGAAGTGCGTTGCGATGAAGTTACCTGTGGAACCGGGGACCTTCTTGCTCAAGCTAACTCAACCGTCCGTTACGCCATCACTTGGGCAGTCCAAGAAGAGAAAGTTGGTCTCCGGCAACTACTTGCCGGCGGATCTTCCTGAAACCGCCGCCAAGGTCCCCAAGATCAACGACCAGAACGCTGAGAAACGGTCTGCTCCTGCAGATCCGAGGATCTGTGCAGTTGAAGCAAGTGTTCCCGACAAGCCTCGCCCCGGCGAGCTTGCCGGGGGATCATCAGCTCCGGCGGAACCAGAGATTCTTGCCGTAGAAGCTGAGGTCCCCGCAGCGGCCCTCATGCCTTTAGTCCTTGCCGTTGAGCCTCAGGCTCCGGCATGGGCACAGCACATCGTCCGTTTTCTGCAAACTGGAGAACTTCCCGACGACCCAGAAGAAATAGAGAAGATAACCAGGCAGTCAAGTATGTACCAGTTCGTGGATAACGAGCTGTACAGAAGAAGACTCAATGGTGTCAGACTGAAGTGCATCTCCAGGGAAGATGGACAGAAGCTGTTGGCAGAAATACATGGAGGCATATGTGGCCACCACATTGGCGCAAGGGCGCTTGCCGGGAAAGCTTTCCGGCAAGGGTTCTTTTGGCAAGAAGCCCTCCAAGATGCAACTGCACTAGTAACCAAGTGCGAAGCGTGCCAGTTCCATGCAAAACAAATTCATCAGCCAGCTCAAGCTCTCCAAACAATTCCTTTGTCCTGGCCCTTCTCGGTCTGGGGGCTCGATATCCTCGGCCCCTTCCCCCGTGCAGTCGGGGGCTTTGAGTACTTGTACGTTGCAATCGACAAGTTCACAAAGTGGCCAGAAGTGGAACCAGTGAGAAAGGTGACAGCACAGTCAGCGGTCAGGTTCTTCAGGTCGATTGTTTGCCGTTTCGGAATCCCTAACAGGATCATCACCGATAACGGTACGCAATTTACTAGTCGCACCTTCATGCAGTACGTCCAAGACCTTGGCGCCAAGGTCTGTTTCGCCTCTATTGCTCACCCGAGGAGCAACGGTCAAGCGGAGAGGGCAAATGCTGAAGTGCTGCGCGGACTCAAGACGAGGACCTTTGACAGGCTGCGCAAGTGCGGAAAAAACTGGATAGAGGAGCTACCGGCGGCTCTTTGGTCAATCAGAACGACACCAAGTCGAGCCACCGGACAGACCCCCTTTGCTCTAGTCTATGGAGCAGAGGCAGTTCTCCCCACGGAACTCGTATACGGATCTCCTCGAGTACTCGCTTATGATGAGCTCGAGCAAGAGCAACTGCAACAAGATGATGCATTGCTCCTCGAGGAGGAACGTCTCCAGGCTGCTGTACGAGCTGCTCGATACCAGCAAGCTTTGCGCCGCTATCATAGCCGCAAGGTCAAGGCCAGGAGTCTCGAGGAAGGCAACCTTGTTCTTCGGCGTGTTTAGTCCGCCAAGAATTCCAACAAGTTGACGCCGAAGTGGGAAGGCCCTTATCGGGTGAGACAAGTCACAAGGCCCGGCGCTGCCCGCCTTGAGACCGAAGAAGACTTACCACAGGACCCGGCCCCTATGGACGCCGAGGCCCGGGGAGCAGGCGGAGCAGCCGCTCCGCTCTGCGAAGACCCTCCTCCGCTTGGCGCTGTCGTGCGGGGCACCTCCGCCGTGGCCTGTGTGCGGGTCGCCTCCGCTGTGGCCTGTGTGCGGGTCGCCCCCGCCGTGGTTGGTGCGCCGGGCGCCCCCGTCGCAGCTTGACTCCCCCGGGAAGCCCGCGCTGCCCGGCGAGTTGGTTGTTGTCGGGGCGCCTGCGCCCTCGTCCCCGTCGTCGCCTTGCGGAGACGCTTCAGCGGAGAGCGCCTAGGGCTTGCCCGAGGCGGGGAGGTCTCCGATGACGAGGAGAGGTCGTCGGCGTAGAGCCCCAGGGATCCGTCGGAGTCTTCGTCGGCCCCGGCGTCCGCCTCCTCCTCCTCCTCCTCGGCAGGCTTGCTGGGCCCAGCGCCCTGCACTGTGGCCGCTCTCCCTCCGGCGCCTCCGCTCCCTCCGGTGCCTCCGCTCCCTGCGGCGCCTCTGTTTCCTCCGGCGGCGCCGCCTCTCGCCGCGGCCTCGGTCAGGATTCCGGGGATCCCGGAGTGCCTCAAGGAAGGGACCCCGGCGAGCTCGTCGGGAGGAAGCTTCAGCAGTCTGCGGATCTCCGCCTCCTCTGCTTGGCAGGACGCTTCCGCAGCCTCTGCCTCCTCGGGCGTAAAGCCAAATTCTCCTGCCGCTGCGGCTGCAGCGGCCTCTTCAACCCGAGAAGCTATATACGCTATCTCCTGGTCGGTGGTGTCCCGTGTGAGCCCCTTGATCTCATCCTTGTTCTTCGCCACGTCCACCAAGTTGTCGAAGAAGTTCAAGATGACGTCTGGCTTGGGCGGAATCCATGAGCGGTCGATGCCGTGCGAGTCACACGCGGGCATCATGGCGCGAAGGGAATCCCGGGCCGTGCTGTTGCAGAGAGGCACCACTCCCCGGGGAGCTCTGAACCACTCTGGGTGGGCCGGGTCATGTTTTAATAGTTCCCGGACCATCCCCTTCAGCTCCAGCGACGTGAAGTTGAAGTTTACCCCGGGGCGCAGTCTCATTATGTCCGCCGCGTTGCCGTAATCCCAGGCCGGCCTCTTCCTATCTTGAAGAGGGGCGATGCGGCGGCAGAGGAAATCTGTGCCTACTTCTCCGACAGACAACCTTGCTACCCGGAGACGAAGAATTCTGATGAGAGCGACGTCGAGCTTGCCGTCGTCCGAGTCCAACTCACTCCAGTCCCTGCCACGCACGATGGCTGTTGTGCGCGGCGCGGTGAAAGGTTGCGGCTCGTCCTCGACTATCCAACACCAGTCTGCACGCCACTCGTCCCACTTGCCGCGGAGCTCCCCCGGCAAGTAGGACTCCTTCTTATTCAAGCGGAAGACCCAAGAAATCCCCCCGGAGAGGGGAGCGCCGGCTTCTACTCTAGGGGTGAAGAAGTGCCTAAACAGCGCTACGTTTGGGTATATTCCAATATAGTTTTCGCACATATGTGCGAAAACCGCCATCGTGAGGATGGCGTTGGGAGTGAAGTCTAGAAGATGGAGGCCGTAGGTGTGCATTATATCGCAAACAAAGTCGGAAAAAGGGGGACAGAGGCCGCAGTGGAAGAAAGCTGCGAAGAAGAAGTACCCGCCGGGGTAGTTGTCCTTGGCGGCGGCCGGATAGGCTCGGGTGCGGGGATGCGCTTTGGTCTTCTTGGCCCAGAACAAGTAGTACTTGTTCCAGAGCTCCCGCGCGCTGAGCCTCGGCGAGAAGACGACGTTCCGCTTCCGCAACAAAGTGAGCCTCGCCGCTTGCTCCGATTTCTCCTTCTTGGTCATCTCCGCCTTCGCCTTCTCGGTCTTCGGGGCCATGGCGGAGGCGGCGAGGGAAGGGGGACGAAGAGTCCGGCGGCGCCGCAGATGCGGAAAACAGCGGAGGAGGTGTGGAGGCGGAGCGCAAAGGGGATCTCTGGAGATGGAAGAAGAAGCAATGAAGGCGTAGGAGGGGAACCGCTCCTGCTTCCTCTGCTTTTATGGGGAAGTGGGGGGCGTTTCGCTCTTTCCATTAAAAGAACGTGGCCACGTCCCATCCCACGACGCCGCAATCGACGCGTGCCGTTACGGGGGGACGCGGCGGGTGCGGAAGTGGATTCGGCGTGCCGTGGGCCGCGCGTGCCCGTGCACTGTTTTGGGCCTGGCCCAACAGCGCTCGGCACCGTGTGTGGCCCAGGCCCGGGGGCTCCTGTCGGTGTACTAAGGTAGGGGTCCCTCAGTACCCCAACTTGTGCACGGGCAGTAGCAGCTTCCCGCGGCAGGGCCTACCGCGCGCTCGCCGGAGACCTTCCTGCTCCATGTAAAACCATTCAAAAACAAAGTATACAAGACAGAAGATCGAGACCCCGGCAAGTGGGGCTTGCCGGGAAGGCCATTCCAGGATCAATATTACCTCACTCACGCAAGGTCCTGGCAAGAGGAGCTTGCCAGGAAGACCAGAAGATTATATTACAGAAGACATGCCTCGGCGCTATATGCGCCCCGGCAGGGCCCGGGGAGCAACAAGCTTCAGAGCCCGACGAGTCCCCGGGCCCGGCAAGGTCAAGACCCTGGCAAGGAACTTGCCGGGGAAGGTTGTGCTGTGTGTCCGCGCTCCAGCTCATCGAACCACGCGTCGCCCTGGGGCCACTCCAGGGACGCGTGGCGGATGGCTGTGCAGCCTGGGGGACACGGTGGCACTCCACGGTGGTGAAGCCATCGCCGTGGCAAACGGAGACGCAAGGGCGGGCGCTTTTGGGGTCGACGGCGACGGGCATTAAATGCTCTTGTCCCCCACTGTCAAAGTAGGTAGCGACCACTGTTCATCCACTGTAGCTCCACTATTCCCGCACTGTTACAACTACCACCTCTTTTACATTTTTACCCTTTCTCCTACGTTGACACCTGTCGGTGACCCCTTGCACTATAAAAGGAGGCCCATGCACAACGTAGAGGGGGTTCGGAACCTAGATCGCTCATACGCTCGGTGTAGCTAGTTCTTCAAGCTCCCGAGCTCTCCAACTCAATACAAACTAAGCAGGAGTAGGGTTTTACGCGTCCGTCGCGGCCCGAACCTGGGTAAACTGCCTGCGTGATCCCCACGATCTGCTCTTTGTGCTCCCTCCGCCCTCTTACCGCACAAGCAAGGGGCTCCGGTCCCATAGGTGCTCGTGGTGGACAGTTTCCCCCGACACTGTTTGTCGCATGTTATTTGTTCCATGGAAAATCCATATCGGACGAAGTCCAAACGCGATAAAAACTTACGGAGTTTTTTGGAATATATGTGAATTTTGGGAAGTGGAATCAATGGAAGGTGGTGCCCGAGGGGCCCACAAGCCCTAGGGGCGCCCCCCTACCCAGGGCGCGCCTAGGAGGCTTGTGACCACCCTGAAGGTCGGTTGGAGGTGTCCTTTGGACGTAGAGAAGCTAATATACAGATGAAAATCATGTTAAAATTTCGGCCCAATCGAACTTGCGGATCTCCGGGAATTCAAGAAACGGTGAATGGCAAAAACAGGGGTCGCGAAACAGAAGAGAAACAGAGATATAGATCCCATCTCGGAGGGGCTCCCGCCCCTACAACGCCATGGAGGCCATGGACCAGAGGGGAAACCCTTCTCCCATCTAGGGGGAAGGTCAAGGAAGAAGAAGAAGGAGGGGGCTCTCTCCCCTCTCCCCCGGTGGCGCCGGAACACCCCCGAGGCCATCATCGTGATGGCGATCTACACAAACAACTTCGTCGCCATCATCACCAACTTTCTCCCCCTCTATGTAGCGGTATAACACCTCTTCTACCCGCTATAATATCTACTTAAACATGGTTCTCAACGCTATATATTATTTCCCAATGATGTATGGCTATCCTATGATGTTTGAGTAGATCCGTTTTGTCCTGTGGGTTGATTGATGCTCATGATTGGTTTGAGTTGCATGTTTTATTATTGGTGCTGTCCTATGGTGCTCTCCGTGTCGCGCAAGCGTGAGGGATCCCCACGGTAGGGTTTGCAATATGTTTATGATTTTCTTATGGTGGGTGGCGTGAGTGACAGAAGCACAGACCCGAGTAAGTAGGTTGTTTGCGTATGGGAATAAAGAGGACTTGATACCTTATAATGTTATGGTTGAGTTTTACCTTAATGATCTTTAGTAGTTGCCGATGCTTGCTAAAGTTCCAGTCATAAGTGCATATGATCCAAGTAGAGAAAGTATGTTAGCTTATGCCTCTCCCTCATATAAAATTGCAATAGTGATTATTGGTCTAGTTATCAATTGCCTAGGGACAAATAACTTTCTTGTAACAAAAAGCTCTCTACTAAAACTAACTTAATTGTTTATTTATCTAAACATCCCCTAGTTTTTATTTACATGCTCTTTATTATCTTGCACACATATCCCACAACACCTACAAAGTTCTTCTAGTTTCATATTTGTTCTAGGTAAAGCGAACGTTAAGCGTGCGCAGAGTTGTATCGGAGGTCGATAGAACTTGAGGGAATATTTGTTCTACCTTTAGCTCCTCGTTGGGTTTGGCACTCTTACTTATCGAAAGAGGCTACAACAGATCCCCTACACTTGTGGGTTATCAAGACATTTTTCTGTCACCGTTGCCGGGGAGCAATAACATGGGGTGAATATTCTCGTGTGTGCTTGTTTGCTTTATCATTAAGTAGTTTTTATTTTCTGTTCTGAGTTGTTCTCTATCTTTAGTCATGGATATGGAACACGAAATACCAAAAAAATTAGGTGTACTTGCTACTCATGGAGATGGGGAACCTCATAAAAGCCTTGATGCTCATTATGTGAAAAATATTATGCACTACTTTAATAATCTTGAGAAAACCACATTCAACTTGATAATGAGAGACACGTTGGATCAACGTGAATACTTTAAGGATTATCGATTGACTCGAAAAGGAAAAAGGTTATGGGATCAAATCCATATGTTGCATTGGTATGCTCGGGAACTTTGCTTGAGATATGATTATACTTGTTGCTCTAGGATGAAAGCTCCAAACCATCCCTTTTCGTGTAAATTTAATGATAATGAAACTTTGGCTTCTTATGCTAAAGATATATATGATTACTATGATGTAGAACGAATAGAAGAATTTGTTGCTTTTAAGGGTGCTTATGAAATTGGATCTCTGTTTGAAAAGTATGAAGATTATGATGATGATGCTGTTTATAGA
The DNA here is from genome assembly GCA_902687465.1 of Secale cereale. NCBI lineage: Eukaryota > Viridiplantae > Streptophyta > Magnoliopsida > Poales > Poaceae > Secale > Secale cereale. Next base: position 768,855,007 of record LR738714.1, on the reverse strand, counting down.
TCTGATAATTTTGCTATACTTAAATATTATTATGAGAATTATGAATACAATTACGGTATTGATGTATTTATTGAGAGAGTCTCCGCTGTCCAAGAAGAGACTAATATTTTGCAGGAATCTATGGAAGAAGAAATTGGTGACATTGTGCGCTCATTGGATGAAAAATATGAGGAGGAGAGCGAAGAACAAAAGGAGGAAGATAATGTTTGGTTTCAATAAATGAAGTAAGATTCTACATTAGTTGATAAATTTGAGCTAGATTATTATCACCCTATGTTACCGCGAGCTTTGCTACACCTATGAAAGGGTAGCTATGAAATTTACGTCAATGATGAAGTGGCCTTATATAATTGGATGGCATGGGGCCCCACCCTGAAAATGGGGGGGGGGGTTGAGATTAGTAGGGATAACAAGTACATATGTGTAGATTTTTTTATGTTACTGCCATTACACATCCAACACCCCGTTATCCATCCTCATGCCTACGCTTTTGATAATTATTGCTCTCTTTAATATCTTTGTACTTCACAATCGTTGGATATTGTTGCTTTTTGTTATTTTATTGCAATCAAACTACATCCACTCCATCACATTTGCTACTAATATATTCTCTTGGGAAAGTATTTATTTTTCAAGTGTAGTTGAATTGAAAACTCAACTGCTAAAGCTTATATAGATTATTTGGATCCCCTTGTATTAAATCAATAAATTTGGGTTTTCATACTTCCCGTTGACTATTGCAATCCCCTACACTTGTGGGTTATCACCAAGCTAACTGAAGTGTGATCACACGCCTCTGCTATTCTCGTAGAAGACTATAAACAAATCGACATATGGCTATGCACCATACACGACGTGTAGAGGGGTGAGGTAGGAGAGTTAACCTATTGATCATCACAATTATTTTTGCCACCCTGATCAAAAATAGATTAAGGATACAGTCGTTTCTATTAGCAAAATTTCTTTGCAAAGTAGATCTCCAATATTAGGACGTCTGAAACTGGAATATATTTTCATAAAATGCAATATCCCTAGGAATATACAGTCATCTACTCCCTCCATCCCATAATTTAAGACATTTTTTGATATTAGTGTAGTGTCAAAAAATGTCTTACATTATGGGACGGAGAGAGTAGAATGAATATGAAGGCACTTTACTCCCTTATGAAGAACAATATAGCCTAAGAAAACACAATACTTGTATCTAAAAATAAGTTTCGGGCATTGTAGGGCCTACAATTTGGCCAATATATACATGCAAATATGCATAGAGATGCATAATCATGTCTGGTACCTAGGGGATGAGACGGGTTGCAATAAGGAATGCTTTATCCCAAAATTTTAAAGGCATAGAAGCATTTGCAAGAGTAACTCTACTTCAATAACAATGTGTTGATTTTTTTAGCTCCGTTGAACCATTTTGTTGGTAAGCATGGTGTAAGAGACATGATGGGGAATTTTTTTAATGAACTTAATTTTTCATATTAGCCACCCCGATTAGATTGTGCGACTATACCTTTTCTATCAAATTGTGCTCAACAAGTCCTTGAAATTTGTGAAAATATTTGAAAACCATCAGATTTCTTCTTAATAAGATTTATCCATACGTACTTGCTGGAGTCACCAATGAAGCTTACATAGTAGGTATGTATTCCAATAGAGATAGGAGTTGGCCCCCATGCATCACCAAACACAAGCTCCGAAGAACAAGTAAAAACACTGTTTCAGACATGGTATGTAAGTTGAAAACTTCTGTCTTTTGACATGAACACACACTAACTCGGAAGTAGACTCACCACAAAAAGATAGTATAATTCCTGAAAACTTATTGAATTATGGAAGACGATGAATTTCTTAGGCGTCTATGCCACCTTTACAAAGATGGTGTGGTGACTGCTACCTCTTGAGCTTGCATTGATTTTTCCCTTGAAGAGGAAAGGGTGATGCAGCAAAGTAGAGTAAGTATTTCCCTCAGTTTGAGAACCAAGGTATCAATCCAGTAGGAGATTATACACAAATCGCCAAATACCTGCACAAACAATCAAACAACTTGCACTCAACGCTATAAAGGGGTTGTCAATCCCTTCATGGTTATTTGCAAAAGTGAGATCCGATAGAGATGAACTAGTAAAGTAAATATTTTTGGTTTTTTGGTTTATAGATTGAAAAGTAAAAGATTGAAAAATAGTAGATCTGAAACTTATAAGATGTAAAATAGACCCGGGGGCCATAGGTTTCACTAGAGGCTTCTCTCATGATAACAAATATTACGGTGGGTGAACAAATTGTTGTCAAGCAGTTGATAGAAGAGCGAATAATTATGACGACATATAAGGCAATGATCATGAATATAGGCATCACGTCCGTATCAAGTAGACCGACTCATGCATGCATCTACTACTATTACTCCACACATCGACCGAAACGATTATGCATCTAGAGTATTAAGTTCATATAAGAACAGAGTAACACATTAAGCAAGATGACATGATGTAGGGGAATTAACTCAAGCAATATGATGAAAACCCCATCTTGTTATCCTCGTAGGCAACAATACAATACGTGTCATGTCCCTTTCTGTTTCTGGGATTGAGCACCGCAAGATTGAACCCAAAGCAAAGCACTTCTCCCATTGCAAGAAAAACCAATCTAGTTGGCCAAACCAAACCGATAGTTCGAAGAGAATTACTAAGATATTAAATCATGCATATAAGAATTCAGAAGAGACTCAAATATTATTCAAAGATAATCTGATCATAAACCCACAATTCATCGGATCTTGACAAACACACCGCAAAATAAGATTGCATCAGATAGATCTCCAAGAACATCGAGGAGAACATGGTATTGTGGATCAAAGAGAGAGAAGAAGCCATCTAGCTACTCGCCATGGACCCGTAGGTCTGTGGTAAACTACTCAAACTTCATCGGAAGGGCAATAGGGTTGATGTAGATGTCCTCCGTGGTTGATTCCCCCTCCGGAAGAGTACCGGAAAAGGCCTCCAAAAGGGATCTCGCGAGAATAGAAGGTTACGGCAGTGGAAAAGTGGTTTCGATGGATGTTCTGATGTTTCTGGAATATATGTGAATTTATAGGCAGAAGAAGTAGGTCAGGGAGGGTCTCAGGGGGCCCACGAGGTAGGGGGCGCGCCCTCCACCCTTGTGGCCGCCTCGAGGCTCCCCTGGCATGTACTGCAAGTCCTTCAGGTGTCTTCTGGTCCAAATAAAATCCAATTTTCGTTCCGTTTGATATTCCTTTTCTGCGAAACTCAAAAACAAGGAAAAAACAGAAACTAACACTGGGCTCTGGGTTAATAGGTTAGTCCCAAAATCATATAAAATAGCATATTATTGCATATAAAACATCCAATATAGATAATATATTAGCATGGAACAATCAAAAATTATAGATACGTTGGAGACGTATCAGTGACACTGGGAACTTACTTATTTGATCTCCTAACTTGAGGGACTAGAGGATAAATTACTCCTTCACGTTTGTCTCACTGGAATATTCTTCTCATCACCCATTTATAAGAAGAATTGGGGTGAACACAATATATACTTGGTTATCAATTGCAAGACGATTAAGAAAAGACAAGATTGTTTGATGAACTAGAAACATGAAGGATATTTTAAGATGAAGATAATGTTTGGTTTCAATAAATGAATAGACAACATGACTTATTATCGTACCCAATCCATTGGTTCTATGCACCTGATCTTGTACTAAATATACATGTCACGAATGATCACTTATCAAGATCTTCGTGATGTGATTATTGGCATGTTGTTGGTATACACCAATTTGTGTGAGACACAATAGGTGGTGTTGGCAGCCAACAACCTCCTCTTCTTATTAATAGTCATCGTCGTAGCGCCACCAACAATCCAACACATTGTGACCAGACTTGCCACATATTTAGCAAATTGGTCGGAGCTTAGTCCCGCTCTTACGATTGTTGTCAATGTTATGGTCCCATATTGCTGGCGTTAGAGGGGCACTCGTGGATGTTTCCATGTGGCCACCATTTTTGTGAACCTAGAGGAGCGCCTTGTCCCCAAGAAGTGAATCTGGCGGGGTAACGTGAAGTTGAGTTTATTGAGGACTCCAAGTTGCTGCTTGAGCTTTGGAGCAGAACCATCCGTGTGCCAGAATTTAGCATCTGTCATGTAGCTCACCCAAAATAGTAGAGTCACTTGGGGGCGAATTCACCATACCCGCACCTTGGACATGTCCCTAGCCTCACTCCCAACATGTACCTGAACTCCGGCGAGCTCCTATGGCGATGAAAGTAACTAGAACTGCCAGAGCAGAGTGCTCTTATTCCCCACCTTCAATGAGGAGTCCCCCCATAACGCATGGGTAAGCAAGGGTGGGCCAACCATTTGGCGCACGTATCTCCTTCGCCTATATGTGTTCGCTACACCTATACATAAAAATAAATCCTTGTGTGGGGTGCTCCTATTCCCCGTCTAAAAGTTATACATTTTTCGTACACATGAGTGAACATTTTTTTTCATACATGTTTAATTTTTTTAAGATGTCACAAATACATTTTTGAATTGTGTGAGCATTTTTGTAAATGTAATAAAAAATTGAATGGTACGAAATATGTTTTAATTACGAGTATATATTTTCTATATTGTATAACTTTTTAAATGCCCTGACTATATTTACTAATCACATGAACATTTTTCTAAATGTCATAAACTTTTTTTGGTATTGGTACATCTCGAATTACATGAACATTCTTACGTAGTATGAACATTTTAGAAAAATTTCAAAAATATGTTTTTGAAAAGCATGACATTTTACAACTTACTCAAACAGATTTTTTTTACACTGCATGGACGTTTATTCAAATGCATGATGAACGTTATAAAAAATTGAGTAAATTATTTTTTGGAACATATATATTTGGACTATTCAAAAAATTAAAAAAGGAAAAAAATCACAAAGAAAAAATGAACGAAACACACCTACGTAACAAACCAGCACGAACCTATTGGGCCGACGTAATGTATCCACGCATCATGTGAGACTAGCATACAAAATCATATACATTGTTTTTTTGGAATAGTTTGAATTGCTTACCACATATGCCACGTGGTTACAAAATCATATAAATTGCTCTCATTGAGTCGCATTGTCGATGTTTCTCATGGAGCCCATACGACCAGCGACTATACTGGGTAGGCCCATTTAGCAAGTCAATTTCATTGGTTTTTGATGCATTGAGAAACTTCAAGAAGGTTCCAGCACGGTCTTTCCCTTTCCCTTTACTTTTTTTGCTTTAATGTTTTTTTGTTTTTTCTTTCCTTTTGTTTTTTAAATGGTCCTGTTTCTAAACTGTTTGAGATTTTCACAATAATTTTGAAATTTTAGAAAAACTTCAAAATTTTCAATAGATATTTAGGATTTTAAAAAAGTTCAGAGTTTCAAAAGGTGTTCCTGGAATTTTATAAAAGTTTGAAATTTTAAAAATTCTATAGATTTTTATATAAATGTTCATAATTTTACATGGTAGGAGTCCGTTAAGAGAGACTTGAAGGATTGAAGTATCACCAAAGAACTAGCTATGGACAGGGGTGCGTGGAAGCTTCCTATTTATGTGCCAGAGCCATGAGTTGATCGCGAGATCTTATGGATTTCACCTCTAGCCTACCCCAACTTGTTTAGGACTAAAGGCTTTGTTGTTGTTGTTTCTATAGGTTTTTATATAAATGTTCAGAATTTTCACATGATGATCACAATAATTTTAGAAACAATTCACTTTTTTATTTATGATTTCAACATTTTCTGCTACATTCATTTTCTCTAGAAAACTGGCTAGAAATGGCTCTGGCATAAAAAAAGGACCATGGTAAGTACTTGACGTGTGGCACGAGCATATGTCCACTTCGAACATTTTAATGGTAAGTTTAATCATGTGACGATGACAACTTCATGCTTCAGTTTAATTTTGCCGGATTTTTGCCTTGTGTCATTGGAATTGGGCATCCCTACGTGATTGAAATTGCCATCAAAAAACGTAAAGGCCGGAGTGCCACGTACCTGACCTGTGACACTTATCATTGCGGTAAAAAAGGATATAGTGCATGGGCTGGCCTAGATGGGCCGTCATGTGCGATTGAGCGGAAATATATCTTAAAGAGTGACCGCTAGTGCGATAGAGCACATCATCGATTCAAGCGTTCTCTGGTGGGCCGGCCCAACATCGTTGGTTTTTGGAAGCTTTTACTTTACAGTGCATTCCCTAAGAAAAGTAAGTTGCATACTTGTTTTCGGAACCTTCCCTTCGATTTTAGGTAGGTTCAAACATTTTATTACCTTTATTTTTTGTGTTTCTCTGCTGGTTTTAATCAGTTTCCTTTTCCATTTTTATTAATGTTTTCCCTCTTTTCTAGTTTTCAAGTATATGTAATTTTTTTGAAGACGTGTGGGACAATTTAATATACAGGTTGAACATTGTTTGGATATGCTCTATTTTATTCTCAAACACATACTGAACATTTGTCAAATGAACATTGAACATTGTTTAAATGCACAACAAACATTTACCTAAAACACATTGAACATTTTTCAAAATTTCATTAACTTCTCTAAAAAAAGTGGTGAGCATTTCAAATACGCAGTGAAGATTTTTAGAACATACATTTTAACACTTTTTAAAACATGCATTGAACACATTTCAAATAAATGTCGAATGCTTTTCTAATACATGAGTAATAAAATTTGACATGTTTGACATTTGTTAGATACACAGTAAAAAAATTGAAATACACAATGAATATTTTTTTAATACATGACAATCATTTTTGTAAACACTTTATGGACATTTTTCAAAATATTTAAATTTGATGTAAATTTTTTGAATGGTAAAAACATTTTTAAAATATCATGAACAAAAATTTCAATGTGTTGATATTTTTTTGAATAATACAAAAACAAATTGTATGAATATTATTTATAAATATCTTGGAAGCTACAAAGCAAGTGGAAATCATAGTTGGATAACCAAAAAACCAAGAAAGAAATACATAGCCAAACCAACGCTATGATGGATGGGATGAACCAATCAAGATGCACTACGGACCAATCAAGATGCTAAACTTGGACCAAACATGTTTAACCTGCGAGCACTCTTGCGCCCCGCAGCAACCGAGGTCAAAACGCTTCCCATGAGCGATAAATAAGGGGCTCTCCAGAAACCGGCATTGAGAAGACAGATTTTATAGTGGCCTAGATAGGGTTTCTCCCTTGACATTTGTGCCTCCTTGTTCCTTGGTAGCAGCAATCAGCAGGCCATAGGCCCATCTCGTTTCATGTTAGGCCAACGGCAGGCAATATGCCCACCTTGTTCCATGTTTGGGGAATAGCGAGCCTGATTGGTTTGCTGTCAAAATTTGGCTAGCCAAATGTTGACATTGCCAACTATTGACAATACCAAGACTTGCCAACTATTGGCAACTTCATGTGTGATAGGCAGGACAACTCGGTAACCAACCAAGTAGTAGCCAATATTTGGCACAATGCCAAACATTGGCATGCTAATTTTTGGCACCAAACCAATTATGCTCAGCATGCCTACACATTGAAGAGAGATACACCGACCTAACAGAACTGTAAAACAATAGAATTTAACTTAAGCCCAAAAGACCCAAGTGAGAAGTAGGATTACAATCAAGACCGAAGAATCCCTTAAGCTTGAAGCCACCGTCCGTCAACTGCCTCCGGCACCACCACAGCAGCCACCGAAGGAAAAAAGAACAGAATGACTGTTCATTCGAGTTTAATGCGGCCCCATCATTGGTCTATAACTTTTCAGACCTCCGAAGTGGCTTGCCAAAGGTGAAGCCATGCAGTTGAAAGAATCTGGCTAGGGCGGCACCCTGGACATGCCATCTAACTCCAGATCTGGCACCCCCTCGCGACGATGTCGGGGGAGGAAACTTGAACTGTCAACTTTCCACCATGAAGCCACCGTCATCCAGCTGTCAACAATGTTGATCACCGTCGGCACCCGCTCCTGAACAACCTCATGCGCTCCGCACCGACAGGAGAGCGAACGTTCTTGCAACGACAGAGCCTGAGGTCAGTCCACCACAAGGATGTCACCACCGCCACACCATACCCACTTGAACAGACTAGCACACAAATCCATCACCGACCATAGAGTAGAATGCTATGTACAGGATGGATCTGCAACTTCTTTAAAATGGACTTCTCTCAACATGAATTGCGTGACAATATGTTATTTGGTTGAGTATTTGTTACTCTCGGGAAGATATATGTGTGACTATATGTTAATTGGTTGAGTTTTTATTGTTCTTGGAGAGTTACATAAAGATATTCTTGCACACGGAAGGATTGCCTCTTCAAATTTTTAAAAGCCCTTCATATTTTCTAGAATGCCAAATGGTTGTATCTTTTATAAAAGATAAAAGTATACTTTTTCTCCGTCAACTCTTTCAAAAGTATGCATCACTTTGATGCAGAGGCCGGGGAGCTCCCCCTTTTCGAAAAAAAAAACTCTTTCAAAAGTATAGAAATTATCCCTCAATGCCAAAACATCAAACTTCATTCCCTTAACTTTCAAAACACAAGAAATTTAGCCCCTCGTACCCCTCGGATGGTTTCTGGCTAACATGGAGTGGTTTTGACTCGAACTCCGTGGGACCCTCCTATCAGAGGCGGAAGAAATAAATAGACACACAAAATATAGTGCACCGGATGACCTTGAAGGCTCGAACTCAGGACCTCGGGTACCACAGTTTTTGAGTTTCTGCCACGGACGGGCAGGTCCCACATAGTTCCCTAGAGTTGATGAACAAAGTGGCACGAGGGAGTAAACTTATCTGATTTTGAAAGTTGAGGTACTAAAGTTTGTTGGTTTTGGAGTTGAGGGACCATTTCTATGCTCTCGAAAGAGTTGATAACGAAAAATATACTTCCCCCTTTATAATTCCCTAGAGAATGCTTTCGCCTAAAACCCTTTACATACCAACATGAGGATAGTAATCCCCTAAAGAAAACACTATGATCATCATAAAACCATTTCTCAAAGGAGCATTCTTTTGCCATATGATTATGTACGCTTTGACAGTAACATTGGAGGATACTTTACATGAATGGAGGAGCAGAAAGAGAAAAAGGAAAAGGAAATCAACCTCAGATTACAATTGCATCAGTTGATGCCGCCGCTAGTGTACAATTAACAATACACAATTGCAATGATGGTGCCCATCATCCTTTTCACAGGGCTTCCTTCCCAGAATCCTTCTATCTGTAGCAATATTTGGCCAGATGAACAACCGCGCTGCGACGCACGACCAAATAATCTGTGCATACGGGTCATCTGGCTGCCATTGCCAGGCAAAGAAATGGCACGAGAGAAAGAGACTACAGGTGATGTCATGTGTTTGCCTATGATCCACTCTCAATTTCGTTGCTGAACGGTAACCGATCGACACCCCTCTCGACTGCATCCCTCCATAGCCGATACCGGATGCCGAGCTTGTCATACGACACTGGCCAGTTCCAAACGTTAGCTCCATTGTTCATTCGGTCTTGTTGGCCGAGCACAAGCCGCAGATCCTCATTCAAGACCTGTAGAAGATCATGCAAGATTGCCATTGTCAGAACAGTTTAACACAATTGTTGAAACCAATTCAAGTCCCGTCTGACTTAGTTTGCAAATGATAGTTACTAATTAGCAATTTATTAGCTGCCATGTTGACATGCTATTGTTATGAAGTAGCTACAAAATTTGGGACTTGCCTTCTCAGCGAAATGTGACCATAACAGGTGCATGAAAGGCATGTGCTTCATCCAGGGTGCGAAGTCGAGGGACATCCGGTACAGCAGCCTGGTTTTATTCGTAGATGAGGGCAAGCATACATGGAGCTGGTGGAGATGTGTTGCACACTGCTGGGTGCTCTTCCCTTCTAGTTTTCCAGGCTTGGAGATGCCAATGGTTGACAAGACCATGCAAGGAGGTCGGAACTCCATATCGATGGGATAAGGATCCCAGTACCCTTGGAGCCCAGATGTAGGTGTCAAGAACTTCACAAAGCTGAGAACAATAACATAAGATCAACATGTTGGTTTGCACAGACATAATGCCATCAAGGTTACAGAAACTGTTTATTCATCAGTTAGTTCTACTTGGTGCCATAAGATGTATAGAAATACCTTGGAACACTCCAGCCCTTGGCAAAGGTGGATGTGTGAGTAAAAGGGGCATGAGCAAGGTCCAGTAGATTGTCCAAAAGAAGTCCATGCTCCACCGGTAGCTCCATCACAATCTGTTGAAAGATCAAGAAGAATATTCAATCCAGTCCAAGACTGAAATATACAGGACACCTGCACAATAGCGCGATTGATGCAGCATCATGCTGTTCTTTACCTCTGCATGGATTGTAAACCCTGAAGGAGGCAGCAGGGAAGGGATGGTTGGTGTCGGCGTGTCATCGCCGGGCCAGATCCAGACCATTCCTTCTTGCTCGAAGCACGGCAATGCCCGGATGCGCACGTTGAGCATCTTTGTTGATGGCATTTTCTCGCATTTTCCGTCAGTCGAATACTCCCACCCTGAAAATTGTTCATAGAAAACAAAATATTACTTGGACATCATCATTTACATGTCACAACACTAATGAGCATAAGAAACCTGACTGAACAAAAAATTGCTCTGAGTTCTTACCATGGTAAGGGCAAGTGATTCTACCCTCATTCACTGAACCAAGATCAAGAGGGCAAGCTCTGTGAGCACATGTATTCTGCACACATCCAGGCCTTTTATCTTTTCCGCGGAAAATTACCCACTGCTCCTCGAAACAGTCTATGGGAACCTGAGAGCACACAAATAAACTTGTCAAATAAACACATGTATCTATGACCGCAAACTATCGATTAGCTTTGAGACAGGCATTTTGCTCTACCATTGTGTCATCCTTCAGGTCACTGGAGAAAGCCACCGGGTACCAGAAGTTCTTCAGATTGGCACTGTAAGGCTTGACAGGGCCAGAAATGTTGAGACTGCGGCGCTTCGGTTTTTTAGCTCCGACTCGGACCGTAGAGGAAGTGCTCGTAGTCGTATCAAGAGAAGTACTCGGATCAAGAGAAGCGCAATCGGCCGTGTTTGCGAAAGCGCTCCCATCCGACAACAACCTCTCATTGACCACCGTCTCCATTTGCGCTAGCTTATCGAGGGCCGACGACACTCTGGATTCCGATAAATAAAGCTGTACGATGTACAGTTAACGGTCAGGTGCCATACAACAATGAAGGTATTTTATCTGGATTCTTCTGACAAAAAACATACCTGGTTGTGAGCCTTTGCCAGTTCCTCCTGTAGCCCGTCGAGGTCTTTCCTCAGGTTCCCGACCGACTTGAAGTCCCTCGCTAAAGGGTTAAGAACCTCCACCACCTGCATTCCATTTTTGTTTCATAATCCATGTTATAGTCTACAACAGCTAGTTTCATCCATGATTTCAATATGAAGCATCTATCCAATACCTGTTGGATCATTTATTTATGCCTTATTCTGGCCAGTAGCAATCATGGTGAAATTCAGTAAGTGCAGACTGAAACATTTTTCTGAACTTACTTCCACTACAGCAGCTACCATCATTCAGATTAATATTTTATACACTTACCATGTTGTCAAATTCAGTAATTGCAGACACAAACATTTCTCTGAACTTACTGCAGGAGCTAGCTATCATTATTCAGAAGTTCAGAACATATTTTTCATACCTTGTTGTGAAGCACCATGATGGTGAGCAGGTCCTGCCGGGCCCTCCAGTCGCAGTACTGGATGTCGAAGCGGACGACGTCGAGCGCCTGCTTGGCCTCCAGGTACTGGCCCTTCTCAATCGGAACCCTCGGTCCGGGGTCGTCCACATGGAACAGGGCCTCCCAGTGGTGGTTATCCTTCAGATAGTCGGCACTATCATCCCGGAGCACCGCGTACACCTTGATTCCACCATACCTGCCAACTCCCTGCACCACAGTTTCGACAAAGAGAACCATCATTAGTTACTCAGTTCACCATGGCAGGGGCGGTGCAGTTCAACTAGCAGAGAACTGGATAATTTGGGGATACAATAGAAATTCAGAAACTCCGAAGAAGTTTGGAGATAATCTGGGTCTGTCAGAACTCTGAATATCTCACACGGCTCGGAATCGCCGCCCACATAACCAAGCTAGAGGATAAGCAACGATTGGCGCAGCAGAGCTCAAGAACTGCAAATCGGCATTGTTCGTCGTGGAGAACTGACCTTTCGGGAGAGGCAGCGGAGGGAGGGCTTGATGAGCAGGTGCGGCACCAGGGAGAGCGAGGCCACTGTGGTCATGGACGCTGCCGCCGGCCGCCGTCGAGCAGCGGGAAAAGAGGGATTTTTCCGGGTCCGGGGAAATTTCTATATCTCTGTCTCTCGGAGCAGGAAGAAGATGTGAGCGTGGAATATTTTTGCCGGAAATCGGTCGATTTTTCGCGGCTGAAGTGTGCCTGACGCCTCGCGACGATAAGGGGAGGGGGCTGCCCGCGATCTCCACGAGCCTCCCGCGCGTTGCCACGTGGGAACCCGTGTCCAGGCTCGGGCCATGATGTGGAGGCCTCCGTCACCACGCAGACTTTTTGTACCCAGTGTTTCTTGCTGGCCCGGGACACGAAATTATCACCCAAGGACTTGTACTTTGGAGTAATGAGTATGTAAATGTAAGGCTGGTCACAATGGGCTGGAACATAAGGTAGTAACCTACACATTTACCTAGACTATGTTACTACCTCCACAGTGGGTAGGAACATGTAGGTAGTGTCATGCAACGATGCATTTATTAGCTTATAGACTCATTGTTTCTTGGAGTATGTGATGTTCCGGTAACTTAGCTAGTTACCACTAGCACTTCTCTCTTCATTAAATATGTGCCACATAAGCAATGTTGTATTGGAATAAGTGATGTTACTCCTAAGTTCCACCCCATTGTGACCAGCCTAAGGGCATCTCCAGCCGTTCGGCCCCTCAGGACGCGTCGAAAACCGCCGCCTGGGGGCGAGCCGACGCTAGTTTCGGCTTGGGTGCCAGTTCGTTTTCAGTCGCCGGCCCCCCAGGTCGCCCCCAGGCGCCGATATATGCCCATTTTCGATGCTTTCAGCCCATTTTCGGCGCTTTTCAGCCCATTTCCGACGCAAAACGGCCCAGGCTCGACATTCTCGTAGATAGTTAATAGATAGTTCACATATATAGATAGATAGATATTTCATACGATAGATAGAAGTTCACATAGTCTTCTCCTACGACCTACTACTAGTCATTCTCCGACTCGGACTCTTCCTCGGTGATGTCCTCCTCCGACGTATCAGCGTAGGTGTCAAGGAACCGCTCGTCGGTGAAGTCCCAGGAGGACGCATCTCCTTCCTCGACGTTGGACTTAGCGACCGCCCTCCGCGCTCGCTTGTCCTCGCGATAAGCCGCTCGCTCCTTCCTCCTCTTCTTCCTCTCCGCCCTCCTCTCGGCCAAGAACCAGTGCTCGTCGATGAAGTCTTGCGGGAAGTTTTGGCGCCACGTCGCCATGGCTTCCTCATCCATCTCGGCCAAGTGGAGACGGTGCGCCCGCCTACGGTTCTTCCGACGATCTTCGTCGGTTCTAAGCCGCGGGGGAGGCGCCAGCTCCTGTGCCCGCTCCAGAGTCGGCATGTCCGTGAAGTTCATGTCCCAACGGGAACGTCGGAGGCGCCACGCCGCAGCGTCGTACGCGCGGGCGCCCTCCTCAGCGGTGTCGAAGGTTCCGAGGCGGAGGCGCACGTCGCCCGACAGAATCTCGGCGGAGTAGGTGACGGACGGACGAACCCGGACGCCGCGGTAGCCTGCACCTCCCCGACGGCGAGGCGGCATGGGGGCGCAGTGCGTGTCGGCGACGAAGCACCCAGCAGCCGGAGGGGCGCAGTGCGTGGCCGTGCGGAGGAGAGTGCGGTGGGCGATGTGGCTGCCGTGTGGGCGTTCACCGGCGAGGTAGGATGCTTTTATAGCCGGAGCTCGCGCGGCGAGAGGCGCATGCCAGGCGACGCGTGGCGGTCGCCCGTGGTGCGGCAGTGCGGCAGCTTTGGCATTGATTCCCGCGGGAACCAAGGCGATGAGGACGACGACGCAGCACGTCGCTGACAGGGCGGGCCCATCCCGTTCCCGCCAAAAAAACGCCTCGGCCTTGGGGGGCTTGTTGGGGGCGCGGCTGGAGATGCCCTAAGTAAGAGCATCTTTATTTATTTTTCTTTTTTTTTGAAAAGCTATCTATAGCATTGCAAGGCACACAACCACATTTGTATAAATGACAAATATCAAGACCCATCGAATTTAAGCCAGTACAATTAAGAAAGGAGTCACAACCCACAAAAAGGAAAAATTGTCTACACACATACTCCTTGTCGCTCAAAATGTATGTATCTACCACTATAAAGTGCTAGATACATTCATTTGAGCGATAAGTAATTTTGGACGGAGGGAGTAGCATATTATTGAACTATCATCCAAACCGTTTGGAAGTAACATGTTTAATCTTCTTCCCTCGGTTGCGCCGGTTGCCATAAACTCCCGCGCTTTGCATGCCGAAGTAAGGACCACGTTCAAATCCATCTTGTAGGTTTGAAATCGACTTGCAAAATGTTTTATACCGGCAAAATTCCATAAGGCCGAAAGCAAAGCACAAACTCCACTCGAATTTTGTTTTAACCTTAATAAAATTAACCCTACCCAGCCAGATTCCAAACAAGTTAACTATACTAGTAGATGTAGGTAGGTTAAAAGTCATATGGTTGTACCCAAGACCAAGGTGGCAAATGGGCAGGAGATAAAAAGATGGTATATGGTTTAATCCATCGCCACTTTCGTTTTGTCAGATTATCCTTCGTGAATATAAACCCCTACGCATAGATGATTATCAGGAAAGGGCAAAAAAAAAAAATCCTTTAACACCCCTAGCCAGCCCTTCCTCTATACCAACAATGCCACAAAATTTTAAGGGGTGACCTCTGAGACTCGCCCGTCATCTCAATTCGCTCTAAGAAAAGGCTTTTTCCGTAAAACCTAGCTCTCCGCCTCTCCCTTGTATTCATGGAGCAACCACCAGCCCGGAGCACGATCCACCCTCCGCGCCACTGTAAATCTTTGACGACGCCCCCAAACCCTAACCCACCGTGCCGACACCCATTTTTCGTTAAATCAAGGGCATTCAAGCCGCTGACGCTGACGCTATCTCCCCTGGGTTCCCAGTCCACCAAGACGCCATCCCGAGTCGTCGCCATCCCGAGTCTTGGCCATGTCCATGACACACCGTCCACGTGATGGTCTCCGCCAAGCGCAAGGCCACGGAGGTCACCAACACTGATTTGAGCTCCATCTCTTCATCATTAGTGGAGAACACTAGTGCAAAAAATGGGAATCGGAGGCGGTTTTCATACATGGCCCGGTGGCGGTTCCACTTTTCACCTCAAAGTCTGCGTCGCTAATACTCAGAACAACACCGACAGTTATGGAAACCACCTCCAATGTCGCGGACAACGTAGGAGGCTTCACCCTAATATTTGCTTCCAATGCTTTACATAGACGGTTTCGTATGAATAACCACCTCCATATGTAGTTTTTTCTAATACCCACCCCTGCTATTTATTAACTAGCCCTGCAAATGAATAGAACTGAAATTCATAAGAAACATGTATAAATATTCAACACAACAGTGCTACACACCACACATAAAAGAGAGTTAACACAATTGAGCATCACATATTATAAACACATCTTTCATACAACACATATCCTAATTAGTTGGCCTCCACTGAAGCACAATTGCCTCCTGCATCTAGTCCTCCAACATCAGAATCATGCACTTCATGATATGCATCTTTAGCGGTACATATGACATAAGTCGTCGGGAAGCTGTAGAATTATTAATCCTTGAGCCTCAACTTAGAGACCCAAGTTGCCATCAAAATTGTTGGCCCTTCGATGATATGGTCTTGTCTCAGATTGAGGCAAGTAACTAGTTGACCATAGTGTGTTGAATTTGACAAGCACAACATCGAGGACATAACAATCTACCACCCTGAAATCCCAAGTACCTAAAAGGTTGTAGATAGCATATGCAACAGAGATGCCAGTTGAAT
The DNA here is from genome assembly GCA_902687465.1 of Secale cereale. NCBI lineage: Eukaryota > Viridiplantae > Streptophyta > Magnoliopsida > Poales > Poaceae > Secale > Secale cereale. The sequence continues at coordinate 768,838,841 of LR738714.1, read as the reverse complement.
GAACAAGCCTGGTAACATTGAACTCAATGACATTGTTCACCGGGCCATATTCCACGTCCAGCTGCATCCTGGTTTGTGTTAACCGTGTGTAAAATTTTAGGAGCCCGGTCATAGAATTAGAAAGGCAAATTAAACAACAACATAAAGAAAATCGCATAAAAAACTAAATAGCACATCTAGTCAGAAAGCAAGTTAAATGTCCTATCCAAAATAGCACATCTAAAAGTCAATGTTCATGATATTGTAAATGTTGACAGTTAACTAACATGCATACTACATGTATATGTATATAGGAATATAAACTAGTACATATTACTAGTAATCAATAAGAATTGCCAAAGTAAAAAAAATTACCTCTCTGTGAACATTCTTGCGCTAGCTAGAGGTGCCATATTCAGTTGATAAACTTGACCTTTTCCCCTGATTGACATGCGCAAAGAGACATGATTAACATGAGAACTAAATTTCATACTACTATGATTTTCCTCTACTTTTTCTATGATTCAAACAAGCCCTACATGGTTCAAACTACCTAGCAGAGGAACTGGATAGAACAAAACTTGGAAGGAAATGTATAGGGAAAAAATTCAAAGGAAAAAAATTCATATGAACAGAACAAGAGATGAATTAAATATTGTTCCAAGGGTACTAAACTTTGATACTCATATGGTTTTCTTACCCTAATAAAAAATCAAAATAACTGGGCCTTTACCCTGATTGCCATGAGAACGAAATTTCATTCAAACCAGCTAGCAGAAAAGATAAACTGAACTAAACTTTGCAAAGGCATGGATAGGAACCTCAATCCAAAGTAAAATAACATATAGATTTTCAGCTTCTATGATTTCCCTATAAATTTCCTAATAAAAAAATCAAAATAACATGCATGTTACCCTGATTGGCATGAGAACTAAGTTTCATTCAAACTAGCTAGCACAACAAATTAACTTAATTGAACTAAGAAGGGAATGTACAAGAAACTCAATCCAAAGGAAAAAAATCATATGAACTGAACAAGAGACAAACTAAATTTAGTCCCAAAGGGAAGTAAACTTTGATAATCCTGTGATTTTTCATATCCTAATAAAAAATACCCTTTACCCTAATTGACATGAGAATTATATTTCTTTCAAACTAGCTAACACGGGAGATGAGCTTAACTTGCAAGGGCATGGATAGGAACCTCAATCCAAAGGGAGAAAAATCATATCAAATTTACCTTGGCCTTTTCATTGTCACTACCAATGGTCCTGCTAGGATCCACAGGAAATGAAAATGACAAGTCATAAGCAAATGCCAATTAGAATTGGATGGACATGTTCACTTGAAATGAAAAAGACAAGTCATAAGCAAATGTTGTCATAATGATGGAATCAAAATAATACCAAACAACCCTACCTCGGAAACTCTCTAATGAACTAGTCAAAAGAACATAGATAGCAAGAGAGAAAAATGTGCGAGGGGAGAAGAGAGGAGAAGAAAATGGGAGGAGGAGAGGAAATGATGCGTAGGGTATGGGGAAGTGGGAAACTACCACCGATAGCACAGAAATCCTCAATACACATAGCTGCAAAGGCTCCTTCACTTCCCAATGTTGTTTCTCTGCGTGCAACCTCCCCACCCCCTCGCCTGACTCCTTCACTTCCCGTTGGGATTAAACCCCTCTACACCGCCCTGAACTCCTCTGGTTCCAAATGGGGATAAACCCCCGTCCCCGCCACTCACCTCCCCGTTTGAAAATGGAGCAAAAATTATGGATGTGTTTGAAATGACATAACCTTGGTCCTTTGGACCGAAGCTGAGCCACGAGGCACGGTCACGCACCACCGTGAGGCATGGCAACGCACCACAACCACCCACCATGGCAAACGCGTGGGTGGCACGGTACACCTCGGTCACACGCTGGTGATGAAGAGGCTTTGGAATGCTATATCTAACATCTCGTATCGATACGAGACTATAGGGACATGAACATGGTCATAGCCAAATACATACGAGATGAAAGCATAAAGGTGGTTCTAAAATTGAAACCGCCTTGGGTAGTTCCAAAATGCAAGTGTTTCAAATTTACAACCGCCTCCAACAACTATACACGCGGTTCCAAATTTCCAATCACGTCCAAAACAAAAATAGCCACCTTTGTTGATTTAGTACAGGTGACTTTGATCAGCTTGGTCACAACCGCTGCCATGGCACGCTGTCAATGCCCATTTTTATACTAGTGGAAGGAGGGTGAGCAAGAGATGCCGGATGAGGAAGAGAAGGGCGACAACACGGTGTGCGTCCTCTCATGGGAGGAGGTGGAGCAAGAATACAAGTGCACCATGGCCGAGGTGGAGGGGCATAGCGCCGCCGACGCACACGCGGAGCATTGGGTGATCGAGGAATCGGTTGCGTACGGCCATGGGGTCAAGCAGAAATGGCGCACACTTGCCATCGCCGAGAGTGAGTACTACTAGAGGCTTGCCAAGCTCGGTGAGACCGCCGACGAGCCGGTGGCTTGGATGCTGAGGGGCTTCCACGACCACGAGGCCTCAGGCACCGACTCGGCCGCAATCATCAAGAGCTCTCTGATGACGACAAGGAGTAGTATTCATGTTTTAACCTCAATCTAGTACAAATCTAGTGTTTAATTAACCTACATTTATGTTTAGCGAGGTAGTATTTGTATAATCATGCACTAATTCTAGTCTATAATGTGTTTGAAATAAGTTTACGTTTAGACGCGGAGTTTATAAGGATTTAAACTTTTTTGAATGGCTAGGTGCTAGAAAGAATTTAATCACTCAAATATATATAGGATGTGTTTGCTTACTTCCATCATGTTTTGGCACTTTGCATGATTGTCTCGGTTGGGCCTGACTGAGCATATGGGGGCAAAAAACCAACATCTACATGTTGATAGTTGTATGCATTGCATCAAGGCCTAGATGGGTGCAAGTTGTTTGGTTGCTCGTGTTTGTGCTTTAGGGGTGAGCAGATGCAATGTACAACTGTTTGGTTGTGTGCAAGTACTTAGTCTGCTCACCCCTTTCAAATGTAGTGGACTTACCACCCATTTTGCAGCACGCAACACAAACAACACACTAAGATCAACATCAGCAGAAAAAACGACAAGAACAAAGCAACAACGGTAGAAGAACAACAAGAACATGTCGATCATAAGTACTAGTAGGCATAAGTTTAAACAACCGGGCATCACATGCCCCTGCTGGACCCCAGGGTGCTACTCCCTGGAAAAAATATGAACATGTTCATATCAAAATAGACGTTCAAACTTAAGTTCAGCCCTAAACTACTTCACTTCTGACTAGACAGACAAACTACATGGCATGCGTGATGTCGCTGACCCTTCAGATGTTTGAGGTATTGGCGGTGAAGATCTGCATCTTCAGTCCCAACCCAGAGAGCATGAGGACCAGGAGGTCGCTTGGGGTGATCTTGTGCCGGCGGCAGAAGTACTCCCAGCCGCGCCCGAGCACCATGTGCCCCTTGAACATCTGCACCTGGACCCATAACTCGCACCACTTGTTGGCGGAGAGCCTGAAGGCAGGTGGGATGACGTGCATGGCAATGTCATCCTGGTCATGGATCTGCACGTAGAACCTGGCAGATTCTCCTGCACCCTCCTCGTGGTCGGTCCTTGGCCTCCTACCAACATGGAGCGGCATGCTCATGTACCCACCCTGCCAGGAACCACCACATTCTTCAGCCACCGGTTCGTGGGGATGATGTCCTCTACACCCTCTACGCCGACGACGACCTGCGCACCTCTGCCGACTCTATCCCACTCCGTTTTATTATCTTGTCAGCAAGGTGGACGACAGTTAGCAACAATGAAAGATGATCATTGACAATGAAAATTCCAATGATCAGAGCTAGCAATCATCAGTGCTCACTGATCAAAGTTAACACTGATCAGTGCTAACTTTGATCAGTGCTAGGAATGATCAATGATAACACTGATCAAAGCTAACAATGATCAGAGCAAGCAATGATCAGTGCTATCATATCATTCCAAATGCACATGCACATGCATTGCCCTACTCTGATCATGTGTGTCCTACTACTATTTTTGGCATTCAGGTATGTCCTACTAGCATGCGCATGCAATATCCTATGTTGATCATGCATTCACGTAGCCTAACAATAGCAAGAGCAACACCCAAGACACTTGGACAACATACACACTATGTTGACCATCCTATGAAGAACATGACTAACATACATAAGAAGAGCAACAATAGAACAACATACACACTATGAACAATGCTAAGAACAACAAGAACAACAACATCAACAATGTGGAGTGAACAAACTAACAGTGTGGCACTAACAAGATCAAGAACAATGCTAACAACAGCAAAACAATGCTAAGAACATCACTGACAGCAGCAAAACAATACTAAGAACAGCAAGAACAACATCAACAATACCATTTGGAGTGAACACACTAGCATTCATCGTCATCAATCTAATCTAACACTAGCATGCAACACAAACAGCAAGAACATCATCAACATGATAGGCATGCACTCAGATTCATCCGCAAAACAACAGATTCAGATCAAATCCACTCGAATCGAATCAAATCGGATCGAATCCATTGTCCACAATCTAATCTACCCTAAGAACTCTAACTACGAAGCAAGGGGGGGATTAGAGGAGCTTACTGTGGGGGGTGTCAGTGGAGCGTACGCCGGCCGTGGAGAAAGCCCCGGTGGGAAGAGGGTGACGTCACCACCGCTGCCGAAGAAGAATCGGCTGTTCCGATGGCCGGGGCCGTCGACCTTGTCGTGCGCTGGCTGGACGAGGAACCCGACGTTCTCGAGCTCCCCTCTCCTTGCACCGGATGCAGGGGAGAAAAAACTCAAATGGGGTTAAAATTACCCCCATAAGAGGGGCCGACAAATGACAGAGTCGGCGGGTATTGAATACCCATCGTCATTGAACCCAAGAGGAGGAGCTTCGGCTCCAATGGCGGATCCGGAGCGAGCGGTGGCGATGCTGCATTGGCCCGGGCGGTGGCCTAGTGCAGAACAAAGAGGACGCACGGATTACCGCCGCGAGATACCGTCCAAAGGCGGAGAGGCCGGCAATCCACCTCTCCTGGATGCGATTGCTGCCGGCAATGACCAGAGTGGGTGGGCGAGGCGAGACGGTGGCTCTGCCATCGAAGAAACCGAACGGGCGGTGATGGTGGGTGCGTGTCAAATGTCGAGGGTCGTGATGGGAAGGAGTGAGGGGAATTATGAGACGTCCCGTCGTCTCCCGCGCTTCCCCACGCGTGTAGGCGCTCGCCCCGCGTGGCTCACAAAAAAGGCGGATTCGGCCGTTCCTCCACAGTCAAGCCCAGACCTGCTTTGACGTCCGTGCGGGTCAGGTTTTAGATGCGCGAGCCTGGCTGGACCTAATGGAGCTAACCAAACGCATCCATAAATTCTATAGAAATTGTACTGTTCTCTCAACAAAATATTGTGCTAGGAGCTAATCGGCAGGGAATGAAATGCTTTCAAGCTGTTGCAATTTGGGAGGAGAAGGAGGGGCCACCCGCACAAAAAGGGCCTCCTTGTACATGTAGTCACGGTGTAACCATGGATGGATAGATTGCGGGATAAGACGCGGGTTACACTGGTGTCGGGACGCGCCGAGGTGGCACCCGGATTTGCGTGGTGAGAAACGTCGCTGCCGCTCCCGCGTGGTCGCACGCGCGCTCCCGTCCATTAATCAGTTCTCGCGCTACGATCCCCGAACCCCACGTGACAGTGAGAATCTGTTGCAGTCGCTTCTTCACTTGCTCCATTCCATGGGATATTTTTGTTCCGTTTTTCTTTCATTCGCTTGTGGACCGTACGACGATGTGAAGCAACTCTACTATGGCCCATCTCCGGCCTAGCCCAGCACGGCGGATTATCCGTTTTTCTTTTTGACTGTAACCAGCAGGAGGTCTCGCAATGCATTCAATATTGGAAGCAGAATTAAAAATAAGAAGAAAAGAAGGAAATTTTAACAAAAATTGAACACAAAAACAGGGGCCAGTACAGCGCTGGTGCCCCACTCCATGTGGAGTGCAAGACCGTTGTGATCGTGACCCAATCATCAAATAAACATAGAAACTTGCTGAATCATATTTGAGGTGACTCTTCACAGTCTTAAACATCTCAACATTTCAGCCCCAAATCAGTGGGCAGCTTCTCAACATTTAAGCCCGTTTCACTTATTGCAAGACTAAAACGTGCAATGGCCTGAAGCGACTGCCTTACACAGTCCAGGACCATAAGAACGGATGTCTGCCACAGATCTACACATGTAAGCATGTACAGTAGGTACTGCTTTATTTCATTTTTCTCTCTTCCTTTTCGTTTTTTCATCTTTTAAATGTTCCATCAAATAGATTAGGAAAATTTTAGAAGAATGTTTCTATACTACATAAAAGGTGGTTTTAAAAATGTTTGATTATGTGTTTAAATAAGGTTCATTGTGTGATTAAAACCTTTAGCATGTGTTAATTTTTCTTACATGTGTTGCTTTTGTAAAAGACAATCATGTATTTATGAAAGCTTACCATATATTAAAAAAATGTTCATTGTGTACTAAAAAGAGTTTCACACTTAAAAATAGTAAAAAAAAATTATAAAAAAATACCACATGTTTA
>LR738714.1:768798633-768832123 GCA_902687465.1 Secale cereale | reverse complement strand
ATAACTAAAAATATGTTCATTGTGTACTACAAAAAGTCACAGATTTAAAAATATTCACAAAAGTTATAAAAATATCCACCCCTTTATAAAATGTACATAATTATAAAAAATGTGTTCTTGTAATTTGAAAAAAAAAATGCTCGTGGTGTTTAAAAGAACTTTGCATATTAAAAAAAACATGTTTCATGACATTTAATAGATGTTCAGTAAATGAGCGAAGTAGTTGGCATATGTTTTTTTACGAAATTTCCATAGCATATAATACAGTGTCAATCCATTTAGAAAAATATTCTAACATTTGACAAAATGTTTGTGCATTTTCAAAAAAAATCATTAAATTTACGAAAAATGTTCAAACATATATTTAGGAATTTGTACACGTATTTAAAAATGATCAATTTGCATTTTACAAATGAAAAGCATTTATTTAGATAGATGTTCAAAATGTATTTAAAAAATGTTTAACATCACTTGAAAATATGAAAATGTTTAGAAAAAATATTTAGTCTGTATTGGAAAAACTATGATTCGTATTTAGAAATGAAGAAATAGAAAACAAAATTAATAGAAAAAAGAAATAAACCCAATAATAGGTGATCGAGAAATAAAAAAAGAAACAAAAGGGAAAAATCACACGAAAGCTAAACACTGCTCCATACCAGTCCATAGAAGCTTCTAAAAATCGCTCCCAGAAAACCATAGGAACACGCAGAAGTGCCTGCAGAGGCGCAGCTCCATGGAGCTCTTTTTTTCAGTAAAAATACCTTTTCCACCTCTGAAAAAAGCTTTTCATGTAGACACATATTTTTGGTATACATGTATATAAAAAATTATGAACATATTCATACATGATGTACACAACGCTGAATAAAGTTTCTTTAGATCCTACTCCGGCGAGGCGAGGTCTTATGCTTGGGGATGGATTTGGAAATGAGTCTGTTCAAGTAAGGATGGCATGGCGTCGGTGACATCCTCGTGGTGGATCTGTGTCCTCGGACTCCGCTGTTGCGACAACGTTTGCTCCAGCGCCGACACATAGCTTGGGAGGTAGTCCATGAGTGGATGCAGATTGTGGTCTGCATCAGCGGCATCTGAAAGATGATGGATCGTGTGTTGGGTTCATGGTTCGTGGATGGCAGGTGTGGTATTCTCCTCCGGCGTCTTAGTCGTGTGGGGGTGGCAGATCTGGAGTTCGATGGCGTGTCCGGGGTGTTGCCCCGGTTTGATTCGTTCAATGGTAATGGTTTCGCTTTTGGTGAGCCACCTTGGGGGTCCACAAAGTTGCATATCAGCAATAGAACCGCTTCGAGCTTGGGTGTGAAGGTGGCCCGTCATTTTTTTTTCTTTGGTGGCTGCTACGGTAGTTCCAGAGGCAGGTGACGGGTGTTGGTGTCAAGTTCAGATGTTTATTCGGTCTTGATCGTAATTTTACTTCTCGGCTAATTTTTTTTATGCAAAGGCTAGCGTTTTGGTGTATTTTTAGTTTTACCAGGTCGGGTTGTACATGACTTGTACTATGATCCTTATGATATAAATGAGACATGTATTATCATGTAAAAAAAGTACACATAAAAACAAACATACATATTTAAATAGGATTTTTCTTTGTTGGACTTGGGTGAGACATTTTTCTTTTTTGTGTAGCATGCAAAACACAATTTAGTTCATGAAATTTTATACATACTATAAGAATATGCATATGTATCTGTAAAAAGCCCTACCGCCACGTGCAAGCTGGGCAGACTTTTTTCCTACCCTAGCCGTCGCCACCACCAGGCGACTAGGGCGAGGCGATCTTTTCTTCCAATTTCCACCGGCCGAGGCGCTGCCCCCCTCTCCCTTTGGCTGCTGCTCCGGCGGCAGGAGGGAGGGGGAACCCCGTTCCTCCGCTATGTAGTTAGGTTTTCGGTTTGTAGGTCGTGGTGAGTCGTTGGGATGGTGGGAGCGGCGCCTAATAAATAAATCTACCTCAACTCCACTCTCACACCGGCGGTGCCCTTCATGGCGGCGTCTTGGAGTTGATGGCATCGCATCTCTGTCGATCCTTTAGATCGACAACGTTAGGGTTCATGGATGGTGTTGGCAACGCGGGGGCGGCGACTCCATCAGGTGTGTCTCTCCTTCTGCTCTGTCCCCGTTGATGTGGCGTTGTCTTCGATGTCATGGTGGAGCAGGGAGGTTTTGTCGTTCAGGATTACGTGCAGGCGGTTGTCTACGCAAGTGACATCTGGAAAATGGAGTATCTTGTGTTGGGTCTGTGGTCGAAGGCTGGCAGTTTTGGTTTCCTTCTCCGACGTCGTCGTCATGCGAGGGTGTCAGTTCTGAAGATCGATGGCGTGTTCGGGGACATGTTGCCCCGGTCTGATTCTTTCAACAGCTATGGTTTTGCTTCTGGCAAACTACTTCGAAGGTCCGTAAAGCTGCTGATCAATGGTGGAGCCGCGTCGAGCTTGGGTGAAGAGGTGATCTGTCTTTTTACCCTTTGGCGGCCGCCTCTCTGGTGTCGAAGGAAAGGGGCAGACACTGGTATTTTGCATAATAGTTCCCTATCTTTTCAGTCATATATGATTGGTGCTTACGTGCTTTATAACTTGATCTTTATGCTATATAAATGAGACGTATTACCATGAAAAAAAATACTTTTATGAAATTGTGGCTGAGCGCATAATTAGTAAGTCTACGCTCCGGCCAGACTACGCGCATTGTTTCCTAAAAGACCCGAGCCAACCCACTGCATAGGCTGTTTACATGGTAAACTGTTACGACATACGAGAGTATGTTAACATGGAGCCAGTTGCACTCAATACGAGAGTAACATGTAGTAACACATGGTAAACTGTTTACGACACATGCGTGAGTGCAAAATCCATGGTAACTAGATGATACCCCGCGCGTTGCTGCGGGATATGTAGAAGTATTTTTAGGTGATTCAACTTGTGAACGTATTGATTCATATTGATGGACCCGAGTTTAGAAGAAAAAAGCAACAACAGCACAGTGCGAAGGAAAATGTAATAAGATAATATACATGGCAGAGGAGCCGCCTCATACCACATTTAAATGTACACCTGCAAAATTTTGTTATCATATTTAGATATCTTGATTATATCAGAATTGTTCCCTACCGGTTGTCTTTTAATATCGTGTACCAAAGGAAATGGAGGCTAAGCAAATATAATCAAACTTTTTTATAGCACTTGAACACATAGACCTTCAAATTAATGAAAAGAGATAATTCGACTCCGGGGCTATATGAAAGAAAGTTGAAAAAATAATAATAAGTAAGCTGAAAATTACTTCTCATGTGCACATGTATAAAAGATGGTTGCTTAGCGACACTATTTTATTTGACGGGAAATTATTGATAAAATAAGACATGATATTATACTAATACTTTGTAAATTATATTAACTAAATCTGAAAGGTAATGATAAAATGTACCTGAGTACTCCCTCCAAACATCTAGTGTTTCCAAGTGCTACAGATAACATCATGCATTTTGTCCATAGGATAATATAATGTAGCTGCAGTTGAGAGTCACCACTTATATGTTGGAGGTTAGAATACTACCAATTGAAGATAAGATTTCTCATATGCATTCATATGATCATAGGTAAACTGTGCAAAACTTGCCCAATTGAATCAGCAAACATGATTTGCTATATTCCAGAGGAAGAGTGAAAAATAACTTTTGTCAGAGCATTGCATAATGTAATTGAGAATATACCTAAATTGTAGACATAAAACACAGCCAACAAAATCTGCGTGTATTTATGTATAGGTTTAAGGTCTGATAGGAAGGAAGTTGCTGCTTGAACTGTTAACAGAGGACTAAGTAGACATTCAGGGGCACATGTGTACAGTTAGCAAATTGAAATATTGACTCTTGCATAACTCAAGAAAAAAACAATGGTTGCCAATCCAAGTAGTCAACTGAACTTACACTACAGGAAAGAAAACATTTGACGACAGTACTGTACACTTGGCAATCAGACCTTCAGGGACACATGTGTTTCAGTTGAACTACACACCCCTGCAAAAAAAAAAAATACAAAAACAAATGACTCAGTACGATGAGTAAGATGTACATGCATATGATGATTTATGAGAGAGAGAGAGAGAGAGAGAGAGAGAGAGAGAGTAACAGATAAAACTCTGTAAATACAAAACTAAATGTAGAGACCATGATTTATGAGAGAGAAAATTTATCGATGAAGAAAAGGAGCAAATTTAGCATAAATGATTCAACATAGTAAGAGCACCTTACCTTTGGTAATTCAGATCAAACATGTAATCTGCGGAAAGTCTACCTACCTCGCTTCATATCTGAGAGAACTTACGAATCTACAAAAGAAACAACTAATTGTATATAGTCGTGATGCTGCAGGCCTGCATGCATAAGAGGTTCCTTCAAACTAAGATTTTCTAGAGCTGGCCATGCATGGTGTGGATGTAACGACTTTGATATGGATCTGGCTTAGTCTGTTCCTGCACTACAACGGCAAACTCGTAATTGTTCCTGAAAATCCCATGAGGAGTGGAGTAGATCGGCATTTCTCTTCGTACTGTATGAGACCGAAGAAACTTAGCTTAGTGGGGCTGCCGAAGATGTCAGAGGCTAGAGATGCTATACCCAGGGGAGGATGTTGGGGTTGGGTCGTCGGACACCTGGTGGGGCAACATAGACTCGTAGTGGCGGCGCACCATCGGCGGCGGCGAGTTGACCCTTGCAGCCTCGAACTCCATCCAGTAAGATAGCGCGAGGAGTTGCGGCAGGGGATCCCGATTCCCAGTCGGGACTACAGAGAGTTTGTGCCTTGGACGGGCTACTCCTCTCCCTGGCGGAAGCCTAGCGGCGCGAGATTTCCATGGAGGGAGATGGGAAGAGACGAATGATGGGAAGAGGTGTACTGGAGGGAGATGTGAAGAGACGGCATAGAGATGGGATTCCACCGTTTCCCATCTGCTGGGTATTAGTGATGGATGAAGGATGGCTCTTCAACTATCTGGGCTGTTACAGAAGATGGAAGAGGGAGTGAACGAAGGAGAAACTAAATCACAGGAAAAATAAAAACGGTATTTGGAATTGTTGATGTGGCTAGACTGCTGAGGTGGAGGGAGGTGGTTGGTCGCATGTTGATTAGTGATGTGGATAGGCTGCATGTCAAGAGAAATAGGTTAGTGGGGATGAACTATTTAGGTATTATAGATGACCTCCATGCTAATATGTTAAATTGATCGTAAAAATGGTATATGTAGTAAAATGCATGGAGACAAAGGATTATAAAATATGACTTAATTCCAGTAATATTGAACCGAAGTTTAATGTTCACACTCGTCTACTGCTAGTACTTTGGCCAGCTAATTACTTCTACTATGCATGTAGCCTAATCTATCGTTTCAAAAAAAATTAGCCTAATGTATAATTAATATAGTAATTTGCACATGACATTTACTACCAAAACTAACGAAGGTGTCACTTGTAGTGTGTTTGTTATCATGTTTTCATAGTATTTTACTAGCAAAACTAAGGAAGGGATCAGGTGTGTGCGTTGGTTACCATGTTTTCTTAGTATTTTACGAGCAAAACTAAGAAAGGTATGACGTCGAGTGGGTTTGTTACCAGCGCTGGTAAAAAGGATCAGGTGAGTACGTTGGTTAGAAAGACTTATATTTAGGAACGGAGTGAGTATTTTACAAGCATAGGTACAAAACGAGCATTTGTAGTACTAATACTAATGGAAAAAGTCTGAAATAAACCTTAAACTTGTAGTCCAAGTTCAAATCAAACCTTGAACTATTAATCCTTGAAATCAGCACCCTAACTTTATCTATCCCGGTTAATCCCCGACCCTGCACCATCCTGGATATGTTTGTCGAAGCAGGAAAAGACAATCCCGGACTGGATTAGACATTTTTCTCACCGACGACCCTGGCTGTCATGCTCATGCATATCTATTTCTTCCTAATCTCTCTCTCATGTGCAAGGTGAGCTCGTACACTAGCGTGTAGCCTGTGCGCGCAGACTACCACGGAGATGTACGTGGCGAGCTGTTGATGCTAAGGGTCATGAGTCACAGCTCGCACTTTGAGGTCGTACACGATATTCCTGAAGCATGTGAAGAAATTGATCAAGTCTGGCTTGGGGTCAAGCGCGGCAAGCGCATCCGCGAGCGACTGCCGGAGCACGATGACGGGCGAGAGGAAGATGACGCCTCTCTACCCCCAGCCTTAGTCTGATTCTGCTCACGGCCTGACGCTCAATCAATTTCGACCATCCTCGACTCGTCTCGCTACCATAAACTTCCGCCGCCAGCCATCTTCATCGGAATTCCTACTACAGCATTAGGTTCCTGGTAATTCGTGATTCCTTTTAATTTCCCCGGCATCCTCAATTGCTACTGCAGTGGGTGGAGGGTCCGATCTGGATGATCGCCTTCGCGCTCGAGGCCAGGAAGATGATGCGACTGTTACTGTAGGGTTGATGAGAGAGAGAATTTTTTAAGCAAATGACTAGAGACGTATTGTACTCAAGGTTTTGGTTACCGAATGACGCAATTTTATCGAGGGGACGGATAAACCATAGTTGCCAGGAACGGGGAACGGTGCCACGTCCCCTGTACCGGGAACATCGACCCGGATCGAGGGTCGGGGTCGACCTAGGGAACGACACAAATCGATGAAGGGAACGCGACCCCGGAAACGTAGGTTCACAGCTCCGATTCAGCGCCCCGAAAGACAGGATCCCGACCCCAACTTGCCAAGCAACGGAGGGCCAACTAGATGGAGTAGAGACATACCTGGAGTCCATGGCATGAACCTTCCGCTGTCGACCAAAATGATGCGCGCCGGAGGCTGCTGTGGACGTCCGGACGCGGTGCCCAGCGGCGCCGGTGTCGGGTGTCGACGTGCGGGCTCCGGACGCAGCACTCGGCGGCAGACCGCGGACGGCGGACGGGGTGCTCAACGGATGGACGGCGCCGGCGGCTGGTGTGGATCTGCGGATGCGGTGCCCGGCTTCCCGCTGGAGTTTGGGAATCATGCGTAGGGATAAATGGAATGAATTGATTTGTATCCATTTTGACTCTCACGGTGTATTAAAAGGACAAGTAATGCCATGCATGGCTAACATAAAAGACTGTTCCCTAGCTGTACCTACAATCAAGCCACGTAAGTAGCGATATGCTATGTCTGTACAATGGAATCAATTCATCTCTACTTCTAATGGACGAGTTGGTTGAATAGTATCCACGGTTTATTTTCGTCCCGCCACTTTCGTCTGTTTTTTTTTTCAACCGGTTATTTTTCGTTTCGTCCCCTCATCCCACTGGTTTATTTTCATGTCAACCTCTCATACAACGAAAAAAATCTGAATGGATCGAAACTTTCCATGCTGGCGTAAATTATTTAGTAATATCTTTATGTGAAAGAATCAATCACGATCAATTTGTAAAGATCAAATCTAAATCAATTAACATTACCTTAAATCGCTCAATCACATTAATTAGGAAACAAATACCCGATTAAAAAAATTAAAACCGACGAGGCCTGAGGCCGTTACGCGTAGGGTTCCTCGAGAGAGAGGTGCGTCGCCGCCGCTGGATTCCTCCTCCCCCGCTCAACTCCTTCCCCTACCTTTCTTCCTCCATGGTGAGCGACCCCTGCGACGACGGGTGCCCGCTCTGCAGCAGCGGAAGGGCCAGGTGGCGGTGATGGTTGGCCCCTTGGTCGTCGCACGTGCCCATTCACCTCCTGCTCTCTTCGGTGAGTAGGTGCACCTCAGCCGCGGAGGTTCCCCGGTGTAGGCGCGGGCCGGCCGCAGGGTGTGGCAAGACATGGGCGGTGGCCCTCCCTGACTCCCTGTGATTGCCTACACGTTTGAACCGCCCGTCCGCTTGGAAGTTGGTGCTGGTATGTGTGCCTTTTGTTTATGCAGTGCAGAAGACCATGGAGGGCAGGTATAGGATGTTGCCTGGTGGCCGCCGTTAACACGATGGTTTGGGATGGATTCGGTTCTTCTTGGATTGATGGATAGGTTGAGCGGTATTTCATGACTTATTCCTTGATGATATGCATGTTGTAGGACGTGGTGCACACTTGCACGATGAGAAATGCGTATGCCAAAGGCTCCTCCGGAGACTAAGACGTCAACTGTTCAAGAACCACCACACATTCACATAGTCAAGGTCAGTCGCTAATAAAATTTATCTCTTCTGATTTATTTTTCTTTGGCCCGACCGTCAATTGTTTTTACTATTTCCTGAAATTACCTCAGTTCTGGCCTGAAATATTGTTGTACTAACTTTGTAATAGCTTTCGATGAATTTAAGAGCTGCTCGTAGCTTTTCCTTAGACGAAACAATTTCTAGGTTGAACAACTACAGGCTGGCCGCCTACTATATTTGTCTATCGGTTTTGATGTTTGTAGTTTGTTAGTATAAAACTAGAAAAGGTTTAAGTTCGCATAATCTTACCATTAGTCAGCACGGTTATCCACTTGCTACCTCTGTGTCCTATGATAGAGATGTTCTGCTTGCAACAAAAATGTAATTTTATTATTCCATTCACTGGAGTTCCCATCAAAAATTTATCCTAGGCAGACTACACATTCAGTTTGCCGCTGTGCAAATTGCTGGTGTCGTGCTCACTCGGCACTCTAATTAGTCTTATTCGAGCTCTAGGTATAGATTAATTTTACCTTAATTATATGTTAAACGATTAATCAAACGAAGCTTTGTTTTTATCCAGACTACATAGTTCTGATTGTATTAGTACCAGTTCGTTAATGTCAAGTACTACTATGGTCGAAGGGAAATACTTTTAAACACCAAAGTGATACAAGACAAAATACAAATTAGTAAATCTTAATGTCTACATGTTTTATTTGTTCCCATGTTCACTTTGGTCGAGTTACAACCGAACATTATGCGGGCACGCAACATGGTTATGAGACAAGATTTTCAACACCCGTGTGTCTCTACACCCTCAATGAACAGTAAATTCAGAACAAATTGAAAAAGAATAAAAAATTCTGAAACTTTGGGACATCAAACATGAGCAAACATTAGATGATCTTGCAAAGTTTCAGCTAAAAATAATATTCGAGGAGTCCTCACCTCAAAAAACAAAATCATTGCTCAAAGTTTATGTACACTTTTGAGCAGTGATTTTTTTGTGAGGGCACCATGAAGGTTATTTGTGCCTGAAACATTGCAAGAACATCAAATATTTGATCATATTAGATACCAGAAAGTTTTAGATTTTTTTGATTTTTTATGAAATTACTGTTCATGAGGGTGTAGGGGCACCCGGGAGCTGTTACACCTTTCTCCATGGTTATCCATTGGCTATCCTATGTCCTGCAAAAATAACTCTAACAGATTCACTTTGGTTTGTGGATGTCCCTAAGGATTGTATTAATATAAACTAGCAACTTCTCATATGTATGCCAGGTTATCTTCAGTACAAGTAAATGGTATCGTCTACATCTATTCATTGGTTTGTATGCAAAAACTTTATTTTTTTCTGCCCGGCTTGATATATCAATAGTAGCAATTCTAACTTTTGAGCTATAATATTCTACTAATGGGCATGGTTAGTTCATCTATCTTCAAGATTATATTCATCCCTCTGTATTCAGTTTATACTACCTCATAATTATTGGTATATTATGAATTAAGTTCCCCTGGTTGGAAGTAGCTATTGGTTCTTTCTACTTTGTGAAGGACAAGCATTTGCTCTCTTGATTTTTTTTCGCCCAACTTAAATGGTTTGGCACAAACATACATCTATAAATGCAAGTCTATACTAGGCCTACAAATATACATGTTTTCATTATATGTCTCACTATATAAACTTCTTAGTGCATACACTTATTTTTTTCGAGATCATTCAGTGTAGAAATTGTTGTGCTATAACAGTGAAAGTGTTCTATATATTCCTATCCAGATTTGACATTTTGTTTCCATATCCTTTATTTTTCTTTTATTCTTAAGGATAACTTGCTAATTTCACAAATCCATTCTTACTGTAATGTTATGATCTTGTTTCTAGGTTGGCAGAATTTTCTATTCAACTCAAAGTGGTCCTGCGGTATAGCCTAGGATATAAAGGCAAGTCAATTTGGTGAGGATAAACTGGATTGCCTTCTATTGTGGTGGGTCAAACCATTATTTGAAACACCAGCACCACCACCAACTTGCTCTTTTCTTCTTTCTCTTTCTAATAGAGTGATGATTGTATCTATAAGATATGTTAATAGATGCATCCAATTCTGGTTTGGCACTTATTTCTTAAGCTGAATGGAGAGGTCGCTATAAGCTATTTGCTACTGTATTTATTTAGTTACAATTTATTGGACTTGATCTTTAAAGTTCTACAGTCAAATGATTGTTTATATTGAGTACATGATGTTACTCCACTTATTTAAAAGCTACCTTTTTGTTATATAAATTGTTTACTAATGACTAAATCATGCAGATGCTTTCCCCATAGGATAACTTGCCAACTTGATGTAGATGCTTCCCCAAAGAGTAACTTGCCAATTGTCGAGAGAAGTGATAAAAACCGTCTTAAAGAACAAAAGTTTGAGCACTAAAATGGTGAGTTCAGATGCCATGTAGTACATAGTCTGATGGGGAACGTAGTATTTTAAAATTTTCCTACGATCACGCAAGATCTATCTACCAGATGTATAGCAACGAGAGGGAAGAGTGTGTCTACGTACCCTCGTAGACCGGGAGCGGAAGCGTCAAGTGACGCGGTTGATGTAGTCGAACTTCTTCACGATTCAACCGATCAAGCACCGAACGTACGGCACCTCCGCGTTCAGCACACGTTCAGCTTGATGACGTCCCACGAGCTCTTGATCCAGTTGAGCTTCACGTGAGAGTTTCGTCAGCACGACGGCGTGGATACGGATATGATGTATTCACCGGCGGAGGGCTTCGCCTAAGCACCGCGACGGTATGACCGAGGTGTGTTTCTGTGGAGGGGGGCACCGCACACGGCTGGAACAATTCAACTTGTGTGTCTTTGGGTGCCCCCCTGCCCCCGTATATAAAGGAGCAAGGGGGGAGGCCGGCCGGCCCTTGTTTGGTGCGGCTAGAGGAGCAATCCTACTAGGAATAGGATTGCAATCCTATTCCTAGTAGGAATCACCAAAGAAGGAAGAGAGGGAAAGGAAAAGAGGGAGAGGTGGCGCCCCCCAATCCTAGTCCAACTAGGAACCCTAGGTGGGGCGCCGGCCAGCCCTATGGGCTGCCTCTCTCTTTCCCATAAGGCCCACTATGGACCATCCCCCTTCGTAGGGGTTTCCGGTAACCCCCTCCGGCAATCCGGTTAAATCCGAAACTTTTTCGGAACACTTCCGGTGTCCGAATATAGTCGTCCAATATATCAATCTTTATGTCTCGGACATTCCGAGACTCCTCGTCATGTCCGTGATCTCATCCGGGACTCCGAACTACCTTCGGTACATCAAGACTCATAAACTCATAATACCGATCGTCATCAAACGTTAAGCGTGCGGACTGTTGGGGAACGTAGTATTTTAAAATTTTCCTACGATCACACAAGATCTATCTACCAGATGCATAGCAACGAGAGGGAAGAGTGTGTCTACGTACCCTCGTAGACCGGAAGCGGAAGCGTCAAGTGACGCGGTTGATGTAGTCGAACTTCTTTGCGATTCAACCGATCAAGCACCGAACGTACGGCACCTCCGCGTTCAGCACACGTTCAGCTTGATGACGTCCCACGAGCTCTTGATCCAGTTGAGCTTCACGGGAGAGTTTCGTCAGCACGACGGCGTGGTGACGGATATGATGTATCTACCGGTGCAGGGCTTCGCCTAAGCACTGCGACGGTATGACCGAGGTGTGTTTCTGTGGAGGGGGGCACCGCACACGGCTGGAACAATTCAACTTGTGTGTCTTTGGGTGCCCCCCTGCCCCCGTATATAAAGGAGCAAGAGGGGAGGGCCGGCCGGCCTCCTATGGTGCGGCTAGGGCAATCCTACTAGGAATAGGATTGCAATCCTATTCCTAGTAGGAGTCCACCAAGAAGGAAGAGAGGGAAAGGAAAAGAGGGAGAGGTGGCGCCCCCCAATCCTAGTCCAACTAGGATCCCTAGGTGGGGCGCCGGCCAGCCTCTATGGGCTGCCTCTCTCCTTTCCTCAAGGCCCACTATGGACCATCCCCCCTCATAGGGGGTTCCGGTAACCCCCTCCGACAATCCAGTTAAATCCGAAACTTTTCCGGAACACTTCCGGTGTCCGAATATAGTCGTCCAATATATCAATCTTTATGTCTCGGACATTCCGAGACTCCTCGTCATGTCCGTGATCTCATCCAGGACTCCGAACTACCTTCGGTACATCAAAACTCATAAACTCATAATACCGATCGTCATCAAACGTTAAGCGTGCGGACCCTACGGGTTCGAGAATTATGTAGACATGACCGAGACTCATCTCCGGTCAATAACCAATAGCGGAACCTGGATGTTCATATTGGCTCCTACATATTCTACGAAGATCTTTTATCGGTCAAAACCGCATAACAACATACGTTGTTCCTTTTGTCATCGGTATGTTACTTGCCCGAGATTCGATCGTCGGTATCTCCATACCTAGTTCAATCTCGTTACCGGCAAGTCTCTTTACTCGTTCCGTAACACATCATCTCGTGACTAACTCATTAGTCTTTTGCTTGCAAGGCTTATTGTGATGTGTGTTACCGAGAGGGCCCAGAGATACCTCTCCGACACTCGGAGTGACAAATCCTAATCTTGATCTATGCCAACACCACGAATACTTTCGGAGACACCTGTAGAGCATCTTTATGATCACCCAGCTACGTTGTGACGTTTGATAGCACACAAGGTGTTCCTACGGTATTCGGGAGTTGCATAATCTCATAGTCATAGGAACATGTATAAGTCATGAAGAAAGCAATAGCAGTAAAACTAAACGATCATAGTGCTATGCTAACGGATGGGTCTTGTCCAACACATCATTCTCCTAATGATGTGATCCCGTTGATCAAATGACAACTCATGTCTATGGTTAGGAAACATAACCATCTTTGATCAATGAGCTAGTCTAGTAGAGGCATACTAGGGACACTCTGTTTTGTCTATGTATTCACACATGTACTACGTTTCCGGTTAATACAATTCTAGCATGAATAAAAGACATTTATCATGATATAAGGAAATATAAATAACAACTTTATTATTGCCTCTAGGGCATATTTCCTTCAGTCTCCCACTTGCACTAGAGTCAATAATCTAGCTCACATCGCCATGTGATTTAAAACCGATAGTTCACATCGTTATGTGAATAACACCCATAGTTCACATCACCATGTGACCAACACCCAAAGGGTTTACTAGAGTCAATAATCTAGTTCACATCGCTATGTGATTAATACCCAAGAGTAATAAGGTGTGATCATGTTTTGCTTGTGAGAGAAGTTTAGTCAACGGGCCTGTCACATTCAGATCCGTATGTATTTTGCAAATTTCTCTGTCTATAATGCTCTGCATGGAGCTACTCTAGCTAATTGCTCCCACTTTCAATACGCATCCAGATTGATACTTAGAGTCATCTGGATTTAGTGTCAAAGCTTGCATCGGCGTAACCCTTTACGACGAACTCTTTATCACCTCCATAATCGAGAAACATTTCCTTAGTCATCCAATTACTAAGGATAATTTTGACCGCTGTACAGTGATCTACTCCTGGATCACTATTGTACCCCCTTGAAAAACTCATGGCAAGGTACACAACATGTTTGGTACACAGCATGGCATACTTTATAGAACCTATGGCTGAGGCATAGGGAATGACTTTCATTCTTTCTATATTTTTCTGCCGTGGTCTGGCTTTGAGTTTTACTCAACTTCACACCTTACAAGTCAGGCAAGAACTCCTTCTTTGACTGATCCATTTTGAACTACTTCAAAATCTTATCAAGGTATGTACTCATCGAAAGTCTTATCAAGCGTCTTGATCTATCTCTATAGATCTTGATGCCCAATATGTAAGCAGCTTCACCAAGGTCTTTCTTTGAAAAACTCCTTTATGCTTTCCAGAAAATTCTACATCATTTCCGATCGACAATATGTCATTCACATATACTTATCAGAAAGGTTGTAGTGCTCCCACTCACTTCTTGTAAATACAGGCTTCACCGCAAGTCTGTATAAATCTATATGCTTTGATCAACTTATCAAAGCGTATATTCCAACTCCGAGATGCTTGCACCAGTCCATAGATGGATCGCTGGAGCTTGCACATTTTGTTAGCACCTTTAGGATTGACAAAACCTTCTGGTTGCATCATATACAAGTCTTCTTTAATAAATCCATTAAAGAATGCAGTTTTGTTATCCATTTGCCAGATTTCATAAAATGCGGCAATTGCTAACATGATTCGGACAGACTTAAGCATCGCTACGGGTGAGAAGGTCTCATCGTAGTCAACTCCTTGAACTTGTCAAAACCCTTTCGCAACAAGTCGAGCTTTGTAAACAGTAACATTACCGTTTGCGTTGGTCTTCCTCTTGAAGATCCATTTATTTTCGATGGCTTGCCGATCATTGGGCAAGTCAACCAAAGTCCATACTTTGTTCTAATACATGGATCCCATCTCAGATTTCATGGTCTCAAGCCATTTTGCGGAATCTGGGCTCATCATGGCTTCCTCATAGTTCGTAGGTTCATCATGGTCCAGTAACATGACTTCCAGAACCGGGTTGCCGTACCACTCTGATGCGGAACGAACTCTGGTTGATCTACGAAGTTCAGCAGAAACTTGATCTGAAGTTTCATGATCATCATCATTAGCTTCCTCACTAATTGGTGTAGGAATCACTGGAACTAGTTTCTGTGATGTTCCACTTTCCAATTCGGGAGAAGGTACAATTACCTCATCAAGTTTTACTTTCCTCCCACTCACTTCTTTCGAGAAAACTCCTTCTCTAGAAAGGATCCACTCTTAGCAATGAATATCTTGCCTTCGGATCTGTGATAGAAGGTGTACCCAACAGTCTCCTTTGGGTATCCTATGACGACACATTTCTCCGACTTGGGTTCGAGCTTATCAGGTTGAAGCTTTTTCACATAAGCATCGCAGCCCCAAACTTTAAGAAACAACAACTTTGGTTCTTTGCCAAACCACAGTTCTTAAGGCGTTGTCTCAACGGATTCAGATGAGGCCCTTATTTAACGTGAATGCAGCTGTCTCTAATGCATGACCCAAAACGATAGTGGTAAATCGGTAAGAGACATCATAGATCGCACCATATCCAATAAAGTACGGTTACGACGTTCGGACACACCATTATGCTGTGGTGTTCCGGGTGGCGTGAGCTGTGAAACTATTCCACATTGTTTCAAATGAAGACCAACCTCGTAACTCAAATATTCTCCTCCACGATCAGATCGTAGAAACTTTATTTTCTTGTTACGATGATTCTCTACTTCACTCTGAAATTCTTTGAACTTTTCAAATGTTTCACCTGTGCTTCATTAAGTAGATATACCCATATCTGCTCAAATCATCAGTGAAGGTCAGAAAATAACGATAACCGCCGCGAGCTTCAACACTCATTGGTCCGCATACATCAGTATGTATGATTTCCAACAAATATGTTGCTCGCTCCATAGTTTCGGAGAACGGAGTTTTAGTCATCTTGCCCATGAGGCATGGTTCGCAAGCACCAAGTGATTCATAATCAAGTGATTCCAAAAGTCCATCACTATGGAGTTTCTTCATGCGTTTTACACCAATATGACCTAAACGGCAGTGCCACAAATAAGTTGCCCTATCATTATTAACCTTGCATCTTTTGGTTTCAATATTATGAATATGTGTATCACTACAATCGAGATCCAATAAGAATAGACCACCTTTTAAGGGTGTATGACCATAAAAGGTTTTATTCATGTAAATAGAACAACAATTATTCTCTAACTTACATGAATAACCGTATTGCAATGAACATGATCAAATCATATTCATTCTCAACACAAACACCAAATAACACTTATTTAGGTTCAACACTAATCCCAAAAGTATAGGGAGTGTGCGATGATGATCATATCAATCTTGGAACTACTTCCAATACACATCATCACTTCATCCTTTAACTAGTTTCTGTTCATTATGCAACTCCCATTTTGAGTTACTACTCTTTAGCAACTAAACCAGTATCAAATACCGAGGGGTTGCTATGAACACTAGTAAAATACACATCAATAATCTGTATATCAAAATATACCTTTGTTCACTTTGCCATCCTTCTTATCCGCCAAGTATCTAGGGCAGTTCCACTTCCAGTGACCATTTCCTTTGCAGTAGAAGCACTTAGTTTCAGGCTTGAGTTTTAGCTTTGGGTTTCTTCACGGGAGTGACAACTTGCTTGTCATTCTTCTTGAAGTTCCCCTTCTATCCCTTTGCCCTTTACTTGAAACAAGTGGTCTTATTAACCATCAACACTTGATGTTCTTTCTTGATTTCTACCTTCACCGATTTCAGCATTGCGAAGAGCTCGGGAATTACCTTCGTCACCCCTTGCATATTATAGTTCATCACGAAGTTCTACTAACTTGGTGATAGTGACTAGAGAACTTTGTCAATTACTATCTTATCTGGAAGATTAACTCCCACTTGATTCAAGTAATTGTAGTACCCACACAATCTGAGCACATGCTCACTGGTTGAGCTATTCTCCTCCATCTTGTAGGCAAAGTACTGTCAGAAGTCTTATACCTCTCGACACGGGCATGAGTATGAAATACTAATTTCAACTCTTGGAACATCTCATATGCTCCGTGGCGTTCAAAACGTTTTTGAAGTCCCGGTTATAAGCCATAAAGCATGGTGCACTAAACTATCAAGTAGTCATCATACCGAGCTTTTGTCAAAACGTTCATAACGTCTACATCTGCTCCTGCAATAGGTCTGTCACCTAGCGGTCAAGGACATATTTCTCTGTGCAGCAATGAGGATAATCCTCAGATCACGGAACAATTCCGCATCATTGCTACTAACATCTTTCAACTTAGTTTTCTCTAGGAACATATAAAAAAATAAACATGGAGCAACATCGCGAGCTATTGTTCTACAACATAGATATGCTAATACTACCAGGACTAAGTTCATGATAAATTAAAGTTCAATTTAATCATATTAATTAAAGAACTCCCACTTAGATAGACATCCCTCCGGTCATCTAAATGATCACGTGATCCAAATCAACTAAACCATGTCCGATCATCACGTGAGATGGAGTAGTTTCAATGGTGAACATCTTATGTTGATCATATATTCTATATGATTCACGCTCGACCTTTCGGTCTCCAGTGTTCCGAGGCCATATCTGCATATGCTAGGCTCGTCAAGTTTAACCCGAGTATTCTGCGTGTGCAAAACTGGCTTACACCCGTTGTATTTGAACATAGAGCTTATCACACCCGATCATCACGTGGTGTCTCGGCACGACGAACTTTCGCAACGGTGCATACTCAGGGAGAACACTTATACCTTGAAATTTAGTAAGGGATCATCTTATAATGCTACCATCGTTCTAAGCAAAATAAGAAGCATAATAAGATAAACATCTCATGCAATCAAAATATGTGACATGATATGGCCATCATCATCTTGTGCTTTTGATCTCCATCTCCAAAGCACCTTCATGATCACCTTCGTCACCGGCGCGACACCTTGATCTCCATCGTAGCATCGTTGTCGTCTCGCCAACTATTGCTTCTCCGACTATCGCTACCGCTTAGTGATAAAGTAAAGCAATTACATGGCGATTGCATTTCATACAATAAAGCGACAACCATATGGCTCCTGCCAGTTGCCGGTAACATTACAAAACATGATCATCTCATACAAAACCGTATAACTCATCATGTCTTGACCATATCACATCACAACATGCCCTGCAAAAACAAGTTAGACGTCCTCTACTTTGTTGTTGCAAGTTTTACGTGGCTGCTACGGGCTTAGCAAGAACCGTTCTTACCTACGCATACAAAACCACAACGATGTTTCGTCAAGTATGTGCTTTTTTAACCTTCACAAGGATCGGGCATAGTCACACTTGATTCAGCTAAAGTGAGAGAGACAGACACCCGCCAGTCACCTTTAAGCAACGAGTGATCGTAACGGTGAAACCAGTCTCGCGTAAGCGTACGCGTAATGTCGGTCCGGGCCGCTTCATCTGACAGTACCGCCGAAGCAAAGTATGACATGCTGGTAAGCAGTATGACTAGTATCGCCCACAACTCATTGTGTTCTACTCGTGCATATCATCTACGCATAGACCTGGCTCATGATGCCACTGATGGGGAACGTAGTATTTTAAAATTTTCCTACGATCACGCAAGATCTATCTACCAGATGTATAGCAACGAGAGGGAAGAGTGTGTCTACGTACCCTCGTAGACCGGGAGCGGAAGCGTCAAGTGACGCGGTTGATGTAGTCGAACTTCTTCACGATTCAACCGATCAAGCACCGAACGTACGGCACCTCCGCGTTCAGCACACGTTCAGCTTGATGACGTCCCACGAGCTCTTGATCCAGTTGAGCTTCACGGGAGAGTTTCATCAGCACGACGGCGTGGTGACGGATATGATGTATTCACCGGCGCAGGGCTTCGCCTAAGCACCGCGACGGTATGACCGAGGTGTGTTTCTGTGGAGGGGGGCACCGCACACGGCTGGAACAATTCAACTTGTGTGTCTTTGGGTGCCCCCCTGCCCCCGTATATAAAGGAGCAAGGGGGGAGGCCGGCCGGCCCTTGTTTGGTGCGGCTAGAGGAGCAATCCTACTAGGAATAGGATTGCAATCCTATTCCTAGTAGGAATCACCAAAGAAGGAAGAGAGGGAAAGGAAAAGAGGGAGAGGTGGCGCCCCCCAATCCTAGTCCAACTAGGAACCCTAGGTGGGGCGCCGGCCAGCCCTATGGGCTGCCTCTCTCTTTCCCTTAAGGCCCACTATGGACCATCCCCCTTCGTAGGGGTTTCCGGTAACCCCCTCCGGCAATCCCGTTAAATCCGAAACTTTTCCGAAACACTTCCGGTGTCCGAATATAGTCGTCCAATATATCAATCTTTATGTCTCGGACATTCCGAGACTCCTCTCATCCGGGACTCCGAACTACCTTCGGTACATCAAGACTCATAAACTCATAATACCGATCGTCATCAAACGTTAAGCGTGCGGACCCTACGGGTTCGAGAACTATGTAGACATGACCGAGACTCATCTCCGGTCAATAACCAATAGCGGAACCTGGATGTTCATATTGGCTCCTACATATTATACGAAGATCTTTTATCGGTCAAAACCGCATAACAACATACATTGTTCCTTTTGTCATCGGTATGTTACTTGCCCGAGATTCGATCGTCGGTATCTCCATACCTAGTTCAATCTCGTTACCGGCAAGTCTCTTTACTCGTTCCGTAACACATCATCTCATGACTAACTCATTAGTCTTTTGCTTGCAAGGCTTATTGTGATGTGTGTTACCGAGAGGGCCCAGAGATACCTCTCCGACACTCGGAGTGACAAATCCTAATCTTGATCTATGCCAACACCACGAATACTTTCGGAGACACCTGTAGAGCATCTTTATGATCACCCAGTTACGTTGTGACGTTTGATAGCACACAAGGTGTTCCTACGGTATTCGGGAGTTGCATAATCTCATAGTCATAGGAACATGTATAAGTCATGAAGAAAGCAATAGCAGTAAAACTAAACGATCATAGTGCTATGCTAACGGATGGGTCTTGTCCATCACATCATTCTCCTAATGATGTGATCCCGTTGATCAAATGACAACTCATGTCTATGGTTAGGAAACATAACCATCTTTGATCAATGAGCTAGTCTAGTAGAGGCATACTAGGGACACTCTGTTTTGTCTATGTATTCACACATGTACTAAGTTTCCGGTTAATACAATTCTAGCATGAATAAAAGACATTTATCATGATATAAGGAAATATAAATAACAACTTTATTATTGCCTCTAGGGCATATTTCCTTCATAGTCTATGTGCAACAACTCTTTAATTTGGCTGAAGCAAATGTGGTTTCTGGTTCTACTATTTTATTTTATTTTATTGTGCAATACAGGTATAATGGTGCACAAGTATCTTTATTTGACCTTATTTCCTAAGCATTATCATCAAAGCCACATGATTCACAATCTGGTTCAAATGGTAAGTAGTCACATGGAGCTCCTTTCTCCAACTATCTATACTCACAATTGATCTTTTTGTAGAGTTCATTAAACTCATCTTGGGTTATTTCAATTTTCTATTGGAAGAAGAGAAGTGTAGTGTTGTGAAGAAAATATAAGAGGACTGGGATCATTCGTAGACATGTGCATACTACATTTGTGTTTCTACAACAACGGAGGTGTGTTTCATATATATATTCTTCAAATTGATAGATTTTTTTTAAAGAAGTCTGCTTGTGTTGTTTATTTTGTTACAGAATATCATTGTATTTGATAATCTTCCATCGACAGAGATGATTTTTTTAAGAAGTCTGCTTGCTAATCATTTTTAGGAGACTGATTTGTGATATTTTTCACAAGAGTTGAACGCTGATTATTGGTTGCTTATCATACATATTGCTTTGTTGACCTATCTGAGTGATCCTTTATAGTACAACATGGCAAAAAAATGTAAGGTTGGTAAAGTATAGCTACAAAATATTGTATGATAGTATTTAATGTGACTATGTCAAACATCTATACTTTTGAGTGATCCAGTATAGAACCAGGAGGTACTAACACTAAGATATGAAGGTGGTTTCCGCCCTTCTCCCTTGTTGCTGGCCTGCCATGCCGACTTTGATCACTAGCTCACTCATAACACCAGTTAGTGGATTTTGTGATAAGAGTGAGGGTTGGGAGTGAGTGGGTTGGGGATTGGGGTTGGTTACGTCTATCTTAGCGGAATAATTTCCCTACTTCATAAAATGTGGCAACTTGCATTTCATTAAAGATGGATTTGAATTGCATGAGGTGCTGGTTCATATTTTTTTCATCAAGGCGTACAATTGTTTTGTTAGAATCGAAGGGTAAATGCATTGGCTGGTTGCTTCAGGAGTTAACAATGGACATGATGGCGTATCCATTGCATGTCCAACAACGGACATCATATTTTTGCCTCGCGCTAAGACATTCAACCGTAAGTTATAATATGGCAATGGATAAGGAGACATTGGATATGCCTTCTTGGCCCGGGAGCGTCACGGGCAGTGCACGCCCCCCATCTGCCTCCCACCCCCCGCCGCCCCGCGCGCGCGCGCGATGTCTTTGGCGGATCGACGCGAACACGAGTGGAGGGGCTCATGCGGTTGGCGGGGAACTCCTCCTTGGCGGCTCGTGGGGAAGTATGATGTGAATGAGAGATGATGTCATGATGAAGGTGAGGTGGGCGTCGTCCCATTTTAAAGGAGAGGGCTCTAGCGAGAAATGTAGTGCTACAGTGGGAAATCGATTGGGAAGGCAAGAGTCCAATCGGAACCGGGAAGGGTTCGTCGTTGAAGACAACATGATGGATAGTCCGGGCAACCAGGTTTCTCCTTCTTACATAAGCGAGATTTGGGAGCTCGTTTGGCGCTCGTCTAATGTCCGAACACACCTGAATGTATGAGGGAGAAATGACCTTTGATCTTGGAGACAACATTAATCATTTATTGATTCATTCATATGCAATGTAGCCCGTAGCAACGCACGGGCGTTCTCCTAGTCTGTATTCATTTTGACTCTCACCATGATGAGGGTCGCGTTCCTCGACCCACCGTGTCGTTCCGGGGTCATCGTTCCCGATTAATTGGGTCACATTCCATCTATCGATCGATTCGCTCGAAAGATGTATACCCTATCGTTCCCTACTATTGGCCCTTTGGCGATCCTCGACCCTCGTTCCCGTCTCTCGTTCCCGTCGTCCGGGAAACTTGGCAAATATGGGATAAACGTGGTTACCACGGTTACCGGAAAATACCGAGAAATACCGAGAATATTTCGAACGGATTTTATAGTTGAATTTTGAATTCAAATAAATGAATGAACGAACATTCCAACCAGAGACCTGTTAAAACATGAACTAGGTTGCTACGAACATGTTAGAATCAACTCTCATGGCATTAATTAGATCATACGGACTTTACTTTAAATGGAGCGTTTAAATTAAAAAAAATTCAAAAAATGGTATTTTTTGCTCGGTATGAGGATCTATCGAGGGGCACGGAAATATGCGGTAACCATGAGAAATCTTGAAATTTCGACTGGTAACCAAAACCTTGATTGTACTACTCCCTCCGTTCCCAAATATAAGTCTTTCTAAAGATTCCACCAAGTGACTACATACGGAGCAAAATGAGTGAATCTACACTATAAAATATGTTTACATACATCCGTATGTCGTATCCATTTGAAATGTCTAAAAAAATTATATTTAGGAACGGATGAAGTATATAACAAGTGGGCCATTGTGATGAGCAAGAGTAGTAAGTGATCCCGACCGGGATCAGCTGTTTTCCTGTTGCGCCAAACAAACATAGGGTCGGAATTAATCAGGATCAATAAGCTCAGGGTGCTGATTTCAGAGATTAAGACTTCAAGGTTTGATTCAGACTTGACGTACAAATTCAAGGTTTTTTTAGACTTTTCCCAATACTAATAGTAGACTAGTGAAGAATTTTTGTAATAACTAGTTTTAGTATGTAAATTATGTGCTTTGTTACTTCATTCGGATGTATGTTTTTTATTTTTATTTTTATACTATTAATTAAAAGCAGGTTAGCAGAACAATTACTATAATAGGCGTACTAGTACAATTTAGGAAGGAGCATCTACAACAATCAACACATCTTGTTTTCTTCACATGTTGTGAAAGTACATGTTCTAACTTTTCTACTACAATTAATATGAACTAGACTACAAGGTCAATTACTATAGCAACATACTCTTACGTATCATGTACTCCTTTACGAGGTTAAATACAAATCATTGTGCGATTACCATGTCCCGGAATTATTTTATGATTGAATGGAGTGGTGGTGCATGATATCTGGTAATTACTTTAATTTCCTTAGTATATTTTGCAAGAGAGTTTAGAAGTGGAGTCGAGGTGCGATGCGTGAGACTCAGTAAAGCTTTAATCTCATTACCGTATATTCTAGCCTTTTTACTGTGTAGAAGTAGCGGGACAGAGGTTTCACATATGATGGCTATTACCAAAATTTATTTCGCTTACGATATATTTTTACGGTGGTTAGCTAGGAGCGCGTGGGGTGGCTAGGTGCGCGCGAGCGAACAATTAGAGATTTTGGTTGCAAAACGAGCTCCATGAAGCTCGGCGTTTGCAACATCACACTCATAGGAACACATGTTATTGGGCCGTCCCACTAGCGGTAGTGCCAGAGGCAAAAGGATTATATCTCTTGCAATAAGTAACAAAGCTTTTGCCGCATTTCTTATTTGACGCGTGCGTGCATTAAACAGGCAACGGTTGAAGCAGGATGAGCACGCCAACGAGAGAACTGCGCCGGCCCTTTTTAGCCTTAGATAGAATGGTTCTAGTTCCGGTTTTGTGAACCATCTACTCCTAGAACTAGATTTATTCAGAAACACCTACTCCTAGAACCATCTACTCCTAGAACTAGATTTTTTTCAGAATGGCTAGAACTAGAATGGTTCACAAAGTTTCCTAGCCAGTTGCCGTGGATGGCTTTTTTATCGTGTTTTTCTACTGATTTTCCGGTTTTATTGACAGATTTTTTATTTATTTTAATAAAAACATGATTTTAAAAATACTATAAAAAATTATTTGGAATTACTAAAATGGTTCACTTTTTCAGAAAATGTTTCAAATTCGAAAAAAAATCACAGTTTGAAATTCGTTCATACTTTCAAAAATTGCTCATGTTTTCAAAAAATCACATTTACCAAAAAATGTTCAATTATTTTTGTAAAATTCGTATTTTTTTATTTTTACTGAAATTTTAAAAATTGTATCGAAAAAATATCACCATATCAAAAAATTGTTTACATATCAAAAAATTATTCCCTTTTAAAAAATTCAAAATTGTAGCGCTTCCAGAAACATATTTGAATTTCAATAAAATGGTCATCATATATCTGCTAAAGTATGGTTTGCTACAGTATATCCATCCGGTTTCGCTATAGTGTTTCGCTCGCTCGTTATGTACTTAGTCAGCTTACTATAATACTTAGAGCATCTCTAGCAGACCCCGCATAATGCCGACCCGCAAGACACGTTTACTCGCTGAAAAACTTATTTGTGGGCTGACGCGGGCTGCGGCTGAGCAGACTCCGCGTAGGCGAATATGCTCTTTTATGGGTCGGCTACGCGGGGGTCTGGTTGGCCGCAGCCAACGTCGGCCGCAAACCGAAAACCCTCGCAAAGCAAATTTGACAGCGATTCCGACAATTGAGTTTCACGGTTTCACTTGGAGGTGCATTGCGAACTTGTTTCAAGCAAGCAACCCAACGGCTACAAATCGGCTTGATCACATCCCAACGACCTTGGAGTGTCCGAAAGGTGCGTGGGGTCCTATGGGATTCTTCCCCATCATGCGGAAGTATTGATCTTCGATTCTTTGCCAATACATATAGGCGGTTTGAGATGTACCGGTGCAAGCATCAAGAGACACCGCACTCCAAGCCTTGATCAAGATTTGGTCTTCCAACATCGTGTAGTTCTTTGATCTTGCGTTTTTTTGCTTGCGCTTGCTCATACACCCCCTCATCTACCTCCTTCACTTCCTCTTCACCACAGTGATCATCCACGCCACCCTCCATTTCATTGTAATGGAAACCAGCGAACGGGGCTTGATCGATGTCGACGGTGTTGGTGTCCAACAAATCGACGAACTCGACAGTGGCATTGTTCAAACCACTGCTACGGTGAGTGACATCAAGTCACGAGCTACCACAATGGTGAAAAGCGAAGCAAGTAGAAGGGCATTGAAGATGCATACCTTCTGGCCATTTCATCGAACACCTCGCCTGCGGTAGAAGCAGCGCCATTGAACGCCACCGTCGGGGAACCTCTTGCCGGGGCGAAGGGAGTGGATGAAGGCGCCGACCTTTTCGTAGGAAACTTCTTGCGCTTCCTGCCCGAAACCTTGCCCACCTTCTCCGGCAGCGCCCGACGCGCATGCCTTCCCGGCGGGGCCAGCCGGATTTCCGTCGCGCACGACCACGTTGCCCTACCGCTTGTGGGCAGGCGCGGTGGTGCCTTCAGCGATGGCGGGGGCGACATGACCGGTGACGAGATCTCTTG
The DNA here is from genome assembly GCA_902687465.1 of Secale cereale. NCBI lineage: Eukaryota > Viridiplantae > Streptophyta > Magnoliopsida > Poales > Poaceae > Secale > Secale cereale. Next base: position 768,806,769 of record LR738714.1, on the reverse strand, counting down.
GAGGGGATTGCGCGTGCGCGACCTTCACGGTGACGGGGGACGGCTAGGAGGCTTCCATGGCGGCGAAGAATGGCCGGGAAAGATTGACCTAAGGGGGCGGTGGCGGGGCAATGTCGGACGAGGGGGGGGGGGGAGCGGGAACAACCGCGCAAAAATTTCCCTCGCGCCAAATCTCGTTGTGGATAGGGGCGAGCTCGGGTCGGCCTCCCACCCCATGAATCTAAAGGTTCAGGGCGAACTTTTGCCGCACCCCGCAATTTTTTTTACGAGTCGAACGCGTTTGCGGGGTCTGATCGGGCAGCATTTTCCGCGCGGCTCCGTATTTCGGCGGTTATTTTGCGGGTGAGGGCATTATACGGGTCTACTAGAGATGCTCTTAGTCCGGTTCGCTCATTGCAGACATGTGACAAATCGCCAATGGGGCGGCCTAGTTTGAGGTCGCCTGTGCGTTGGCCTGACATTTGCCAGATCTGCCGGCTTTTGCGACGATCGTTCGCCTTGACAACTTCTACTTTTGATCGATCGTTGGGCTTCTCCTTCTCAACTCCTCGGAGTTAGGGAGTTCATCCCAATTTCAACCGTGGAGTTGGAGGTGCTAGCAGCTGGAGGGTTGTCGAACATACCTTGAACTCCAAATGGATTTTGGGATGGTTATCGGATTTTGAAGCTAGTGTCTGACCCGCGGCAAAATTTTCCAACATGAGGCAAAACTTATTATTGATCTAACAAAGGTCATATCATTAGGATTAGAGTTTCATGCTGGAAAGTCTTCAAAATATTTTTAATTATTTTTCGACAAAGGATGATATGTTAATACCATGATGATAATAGTCACACACACAGTCTCCGCAATGACATCATATCAAAAGCAAATCAAAATATTAAGGATGCACACAGCCAAAAGAATAAAGAAAAGTAAATAAAGATACTTAACGTGACTAACGACACCCAACAAAGCAAGCAAACAATAATCTACGGATCTGGATGTAATTTTTATTATTTCTAGTGTTCGTTGTACTACCATGATTGAAGATGAATAAATTGGAAGTTTTTCGCAAAGAAAAACACCGTCTGCCAACCTTCACAACTAACAAACTACGTAAAGAATTCTCCGAAAATAACGCCTTCAGAAAGGGTACGACAAGCAAGTGTCATTGTTGACAGATCCAACCGATGAAATGTCAAATCTTTGGTTCTCATTCCAGAGAGCTCGTATGAGGAATTACCAAAGCAATGCCTTCAGGAAGAAAATGGCATGTAGCAACCACCATTACCTGGTGAGATAGTCAAAGGTCAGATCTAGGGTTTTCACTTTAGACGAGACATTACTCAGCGGAGTACCATAAAAAAAATCAATGGGATACTTCCGAATATGTTTTACATCCTCCACCTTTAAGTTTTGCTCCACAAGCTCATGATCCCACTAGCTCGAGAGGGGATTAACCGAAAAAAATTATATGGGTTCATAGTCGCATCCAAATGCTATCTACAAATTTTTAGGCCAAAAGGTTAACCATTTGGCCAGTGCAAAAAAAAAAAAAAAAATTGAACACCGAATGTTACCCCCAAATGTCACCCAAATTTCTTTTTTTCACCGACGGCGGAACACTGCTGATCAGTGTCACACGAAAATTGTCAAGCATGTTTACGACACTAACACGAACATCTACAAAAAGTTTCAGATTTTTTTTGAAAACATTTACTATTTTTCGGTTACTGTTCACGTTGGAGCATGTGTTCCCGGGAGCCAAACAGGGCCGGTCTAGAGATTTCGGGGGCCCGGGGCGGAACTCAAACTCGGGGCCCCTTAATATAGACATCATGACGATAAAATTGTGGGTCTGACAAACGGCAGTTTCCTGAAAATGGCTACAACATCGGTCGATTTTCCTAAGGAAGAACTCGAGGCCTGGATGGGAGTGACGTGGCCGACCGCAGCACCTGGGCGAGGCCCACATCATCGCAGGTAGCAGGGACTGGGGGGGGGGGCACCAAGTCAAAAAAGAGGGATAGTAGAGTGATGGTTGGAACAGCGGCACATTGACAACGAAGGAGGTGGCTCGAGCAAGCTGGCGCGGTAGCATAACACAAGCTACGGGTGATGGTGGACAGCAGTACGTCCAGGGACGGAGTTAGAAAATTGTCATGGAGGGGGGCTAGACTATAAGCATGATGTTCACATTGGACCTAACCAATTGGCTTTATTATTTTCATTATGAATTTCTTTTCCTATTCATGTCTTCCAAGTACAAATGCCTTCCAAGTACAAATGAATAATTGGAAATATCCTAATTATTATTGATGTTTCTAACTTCTAAAATTCATCATATTTCTGTAGTTTTATAGTCACAAATTAATCTAATGTCAAAAAATAGAGCTAAGGCGCAATCAAAATTAGATATAGAGTAAACCAACCTTTGTTCCTTAGACCATCAGTGTCATGCTTAGTCGTGCGGGTGAGACCAGCCGGCCGGCCGGCCATGCGTGGTGCCCCCTGCAGTTCTGGATCGCTAATCTTCTCACCGTCTATGGATCCACTGGTATCAGCTTTGATTAGGCGCTCCGCGTTGAAGCGATGTCCATTGGCAGGCAGTCGGCGAACGTGCGTTTGTGCGTGTGCTACAAGGACTTGGAGTCCAGATCGCCGGAGAACAGAGCTGCGGACTTCATCGGCGACTCGGCGTCGGCGCATCGTGACTCCACCTGCGACTCGTGATCGCGGCCAGTCGGCTAGGTTAACCTGAATCGGGATCGGAAATAGGAAGACGTCGTGTAATCAGCCGCTACATGTCTTCCAGGCCCATGGGCTACCTGCCTACGTAACAGACTTTTGGGGGCCCTGGATTGGGGGGGCCGGGGCGGCCGCCCCCCCTGCCCCCCCCTCAGGGCCGGCCCTGGAGCCAAAACGCCTCCCCTGCCATGATCTATGCAAGAGAGAGGAGCACTCATTACCCGACTGGCATTCCCTCCTTCCCTCTCCCTTGTTTGTCGTCCTATCGTACCTTCTTCCTCCTTTGCATATATCCTATACACGAAGTGCATGGAATGGCGCAGAAAGGTTCGCTCCCTTGGTGTCTACTCAAGCAATCATTATTTGATAACGAGCATCATTATTTGATAACAAGCAATGTGATCTTATATAGCAATAAGAGAAGCGATAAATCACGAGTGGACATGCCACCACGCGAGGTCGTTATCCGCACCGTCCGTCCACACGCGATTCGTGCTAATTCAGTACAAAGTTGAAGTATAATCTCCCATGGGCAGCGTACTCAGCTCGTATAGCACTCGTATTTGCTTCTGCATGCCACTGTAAAGGCCCACATGGCAGCCTATAGCGCCAACGGCTAGCTGTGTCAGGCGGGAGCGAGCCCTGCAAATGTATTTATTGCACGGCAGTGACAACAGCTAGCTGAACCAGGCAGCAGCGAGACGCGCGTTGATCACACTGCTAGGCACAACGGCTAGCCGGACTTCACGAACTTGGTGGTCATTGTCACTATCAGCATCCACAAGTTATAAAACATATTTGTGGCTGTGTACGAGGTGCAGTAGGGTGCAGTAGTCATATAAGTGTTCATGTTCTTCTGCTCAGCGCACATCATGCAGCCAGGTGGGGACATGGCCAAGAGATGCATCCTCTTAACTAGTTTATCCCCTATGCGTAGGGTCTGCCTTATTTTTTTCTTATGTTCTACTTGTTGCTAGCCGAACTACATGTATCTCCTAGTACGTTTATCTTGCTCACGCAGATCAATAATCTATCTACATACCGTTTGAGAGCTGACGCCATAACCGCAATTAGCCTGTCCCTAGTGAGAAACAGGTGGAAACACGTTCATGGACCGAACGGCTCCCACCAAACAGCAAGGAGCGGTATAAATTGACCGTGCCTTCCAAAGGAAGTAACTACCCACTCGCCGCACGCCGTTCACTTGCATGCAGCAATAAGAGAAGGCACTGCGCACCATCAATACGCCCACTAACTCTGCGCCGAATAACTTCACCCAGCATGAATTGGTTACTTCAATTAACACGCACTACAGCGGAGCAGAAGACGACAGGCCACACGCGTTCTATAAATTGAAGCGGACAAGGCTGTATTACTACGGTCATAAATGCTTGCTGGCCATGAGCCCAATGGTATAGATACAGTATTCTCGTTTTCGAAATTATTAACACTATGAGTATTTGGGCGTGGGGTGCGACATGCTATATTACCTGGTGATCGCAACGCAGAACGGACGCACGCGATAACGGCAGCGCGTGGCCGCATGTTCTCAAAATTCGGGTCGTAAGAGAAGCCAATTCATCTTACTACCTCCGTTTAGGTGAATAAGTCATTCGCGTAGTTCTAGGTCATCGATTTGAGAAATTAAATATGTGTTATATGTCATGAAAAATATATCACTAGATTTCTACACGGATGTAGTTTCTAAATATATATTTTTTGTCACATATAATACATATTTGGATAGTTAAATCGTCGATCTAAAACTACGCGAATGACTTATTCACCTAGACGAAGGTAGTACTAAGAACCTATCTAAGCATTTCATGTTGTACGTACATTCTTTAAGATTATCCTTTGTTTCTTTCATTACATATGCCGATGACACACATAGACGAGACGTGGATCTATACTTTATGGCACGATGGTTTGTCAAATCAAAGAGTGAATGCATAAAACTTGATGTGATTTTTTTTTTGACATTGACGGGTTACAAGTCAGTATAATTTTCATGGATAAACAAAGAATATAACTAATACCCACTTTTCATGGATATATATTGGGTGCAGACCTATTTCACAAAGTAGAAAAGCCATGTTCATGGCCATGAAAGAACCAACAAATGAAAATGCCAAGGTTTCATAGAAAAATCCTTTGTAAACACCTTGATACACACTATTTTTTCTTATGAATCTACGCCTAAGATCATTGTTCCCTCTGGAAGCCTCTACAAAATAAATTTAGATGGTAGAGGTCTCTACCATGATATTTAGTGATAGGAAAAAAGACACAAACATATATATATGCATGCATCTAAGTGCTAAAAACAAACCCATATTTGATCGATTCTGATGTGATTTAACCAAATTTTTACTGTGGTGTCAAAATGGAAAAAATAATGTCACTCTTGTTTGTATCAACTTTTTCTCAAACTTTAATACATTTCCAATTATTAGCGGACACCAATATCATATAACAAAAATACCACACCTTAATATTAGCAACATCATTATGTAATTAATTTTGCTAAGTGTAGTGGAAAAAATATATGAAAAAATAACTAAATTTAGTCTTAAATTGTTCTTCATTTATTTGAGAAAAGTTGAAGTATGATTATTACTACAGAGATTACATGTTTATTTGTGTTTTGTGCTGTTTATTTGTACTTTATGGTGTGAGCCATCATAATTATATGTTTAGAAGTTTTTATAATTTTAACAATAATAATTATTTTTTCTATCACAGTGGATAATTTAAACTATTGCTCCTTCGCATCTCCCCGCATCATATACCCGTTGTTGCAACGGCAAAAAAGGACCTAGTTATTTAAGAAAAATAAATATCATCAATCATTTTTTCTTATTTTTCTGAACTACCGGATTTGCGACTCATCACTTTTTACTATAGTTTTCTTCTATTTCATCTAACAAACCATCTCGTCGAGGACGTGGAGTTCTACACCCAGGAGCAAATGCTCCTAGTGTGAACAGTAGTATAAAAAAGTACAAAAATGTTTTTAAAAAATCTGAATTTTTTTTGTGGCATACTTTCACAAATGTTACTTGTGCAAGCAAAATTTCATCACGAAATGTGATTTCGTGATGAAATTTTGCATGCACGACAAACATTTGCGAAAGTATGTCCCTAAAAAATTTCAGTTTGTTTTAATGTTTTTTTGAATTTTTTATGGTACTATTCACACCAGGAGCATTTGCTCCTGAGTATAGAAATGTACTTCCGCTCGACTCATCCCATCTTACTATAGCTTTCTTCTGTTTCATCTAACATGCCATCGTACCTCCCTACCCTACGTACCCGAGAAGTCATCATGATCATCCCTCTTAGCCATGATCATCATCCCTCTTAGCCTCGTATGTCTACAGTGTCGATGACCATCAACCCTATATCTTCTTTCTACCGAAGAAGTCGTGACCGAACTCAACCCCCTTCCTTCCCTCCACCGACTGAACTCAATCCTCTTCCTTCCCTCCACCGACGAAGCCGTGACCGCACTCTACCGTCCACGGATGAAGTCGTGACCGGCTAGATTCACTCCGCGTCCACCGATGAAGCCACGACCGACGACGAGCCAAGTTACACCATCTTGGCCTCAGTCCTGGCTGTCCAGGTTACACCGATGACACAACCCGGACACTCTGCGTCCTATGTTTCTAGAACTGCTCAAATGTTTGCTAGGGGCACCTACTATGACTGGCTCATCAATCTCTAATTCATCTCCCTAAACAGATCCTATGTTTTTAGAACTACTCCTAATTCATCTCCCTAAACAGATCCTATGTTTTTAAACTACTCAGATGTTTGCTAGGAGCTTATCACTCTCCCTGAACAGATTCTATGTTTTTAGAACTGCTCAGATGTTTGCTAGGAGCACCTACTATGACTAGCTAGTCAATCTCATCTAACCACACAGAAAAGAAAAGATACACAATCTAGTCAACATATCGGCGGCATGGCCTACACGCAACGGAAATGGCTATAGGCACACACAATCACGCAAACCACGTTACGAAAATTTGAAGCGAAGACCTACAGGTCACCAAGGAAATCTACACACCAGGAGCCCAAAAAAATACTCGTGGCCGTGGCCCGTTTACCCTCACGTCACAGTCAACCAATTGGGTAAGGTAAACGTTTGTAATCGACGCACCGGCCGAACATTGGGTCGTTGCGCTCGCTCGCGAATACTGGTGGGCCAGCAACCGGTTTCTTATTCACTCACGAAGGAAGCGACGCATCCACTCGTTCTTTTTCGTTTCTTCTTCTTCCTTCACGTCTTCTCCAATAGTTTCTCTTCCTCTCCCTCTTCCTCACAGAAACCCATCATGGATCCACTTGATTGTGATCAAGCTTTTATTCGTGTTGCGACTCTCTCCTCCATATAGTACTCCGCCATGGATCCCAAGATACGGATGCTGGAACCAGCATGTTTTTTTGCTAGATCCAACATGTGTTTTGCTGGAACCACCTTGCGCCATTCATGGAGCCACCAGAGCATCGGTTTTGCGACGGGGCGCATCATGAAGAAGTGCGTTGGATGCTGGAATCATCGCACACGGATGCTTCGAACGGGGAACCTCTATGCGTTGCGACCATGATGGATGCGGTGACCGTCGTCAGTACAGGAGTTGCAATCAGCAGCAAAATTTGCTGGAACTAGAAGCAAAAAAAGCTACAACCGCCTGCAAAATAAGCTACTACCCAGCAACTGAAAAGTCCTGCTTTGCTAGAACGCACCGCCGGCGTCACAGTTTTGCTACCACCGTGTTGTTACAACCGGAGTTTCTTTTTGATACAACCGGCGGCCGGTGATGCTAGAACTGGCAGTGCGACAAAATACAAGCGGCAGACAGGGAATGTTACAACCACATCATTTTTTTGCTACAACCACATCCTGTTTTTGCTACCACCGGCGATTTTTTTTGCTACATGCGTGGCAGACGACGGGCGCCGATGCTTCAACCTGACATGAAAAAAAGCTTCAACTCATCAAGGAAAAGTTACAACCGGTGGCGGAAAAAGTTTCAACAGGCATAGTGGAAAAAGCTTCACCCCTCATGAAAAAGCTTCATCCGTGGAAAAATGCTTCAACCGGCGTAACAAAAGCTTCAACCAAAGGTTAAAAAAGCTACAACCGAGGACGAGCCTATGGGCGCATGAGCGGCGACGGAGAGGGAGAGGACGGGGGTGCTGCGACGGCGAGGAAGAGGAGATGGATGCTTCCTATTCTCGCCGGAGCACACACACGAGGTAGTTGGGCCAGGGACACATCGCGCCGAATGGATCTGAAGTGTGGGAAGGGAGGAAGAAGATGATATGACGTGGGGGAGGGGGGGATCGGACGGCTCCTGCCTACCAGTAGGCAGATCGCACGGCTACAGGATGAC
>LR738714.1:768752102-768798495 GCA_902687465.1 Secale cereale | reverse complement strand
GGGGGTCGGACGGCTCCTGCCTACCAATAGGCAGATCGCACGGCTGCAGGCTGACCTGTGCGATCTGCAGGCTGACCTGCCCAAATTTGCGCCGGCAGCAGGTCACTGGCCATTGGGTAAACCTCAATGATGCTAAACATAAAAAGAGGTACACGCATTTACACGTTGACTAGGATTCTTTTTTCCTAACTAACCACTTCCTCCCTGATTTTCACGGGGATGGTCCATTTCTCCTTCTTAATCTTCAATCAAAACCCATCTGTTTGATTTTCACGGGGTTGGTCCATTTCTCCTTCTTAATCTTCAATCAAAACCCATCTGTTTGTAGAACCCGTGTAAACTTAAACTTATGTATGTGTAGAATTACTCGGGTAAACCTCGTTGCGAAAACATCCCCAGATATAGGGGTTTGGTGATGCAATCGAAACGGAGTACTTTGTTCAAGAAAGAAGTCCACCAGAATAGAAGCTGTTTTCTTCTTCGTACTATAACGACACGGCACAACTTTAGAAAAAGAACAAGACAACATCTTAGGAAGAAAAGAAAAAAGAAAACAAGACACGCGGATACACATATGGCCACTTCTCTCACACGGGCACCGCTGCGGCGAGCCACGCGATGGCGGGGCCGGCGAGGCGCGCGGCGCGCGGGACGACGGCCCGCGCCACGCCCGGGAGCATCGGGTAGGTGAGCACGCCCAGCAGGAACCAGTTGAGGCTCAGCAGCGCCACGGCGCCCTCGGAGGCGGCGGAAGCCGGAGGCAGGCCACGGCGGTCACCGGGCGCGCGGAAGAGGCGTGACACGCTGCACATGGACATGGCCACCACGGCGGCGAGCCCCGCGAGGAGCGGCAGGCACGGCCCGTCAGCCGACCACGCGATCCCGCCCACCGCCAGCGACATGCCCAGGCTGAACAGGCTCCGCCGCCGCGCCGTCGCCCGCAACAGCTGGTCCCGTGCCTCCGATGGTGGGAAGGCGTCGATGTCGCCGGGTCTGAAGACGGCGGGCCGATCCTTCTGAGCTGCCGCGTCTTCTTCCTCTTCTTGACCTTCCCATGCCCTCGGTTCGCCAGCCTTCTTCTTGCCGCCGCCACTTCCAGCCACTGCCACCGTCGCCGCCGTGGCCGTGACCGCCGCCTTGTCCCACCCGGACTTACCTCTCTGCTCCTTGAGCCGCATGTTCTCCTTCTTGAGCGCCTTGAGCTGCATGCCGAACGATCAGGAACAAACGCCAGGCACAAAATTAGTGTACAACCATACCGCTGCTCTGCTCTTCTCTGCAAGTCTGCATCCCCCCAATGGCGAACCAATGGATCCGGCTCAGCTCGTACCTGGCTCTCGAGGAGGTCGATCCTGGCGAAGGCGTCCTCGTGCTCCTCCTCCATCTCGTCGAGGATGTCCTCCATGGTGGCGTTCTCCTTGAGCGCCGTCCGGAGCCGCTGCTCGAGGTCCCTGTTCTCCCACACCACCCGCTCCATCTGCCCCTGCATCTCCCCCACCAGCCGCTCCAGCTGCCCCAAGAGAAGAAAACCGCAACAATCAGAGCGAGCCGAGCGAGGGCGGACCAGACGGCGGCTTAGCTGGTCACCTTGCGCTCCCTGTCGGCGGCGGCGAGGAGGCGGACGGGGAAGGTGAGGAAGGTGACGGCCCACACCATGGCGTCGCAGAAGAGGAGCATCGGGAGCCGGACGGCGGCCACGGCCAGGTGCGTGAGAGAACGAGCGCCGCACGCCGCGACGGAGCAAGGGGAAGAAAGCATGCGCAAAGGAGGTTCTCAGCTCAGCTCTGCTCTGGACTTCTGGTCAGGACGGGCGCCACCATTCTCTGCCCCTACCTAGCTAGCCGGCTACTCTCGTCTCACGCCCCCTTTGGCACCTCACGCGAAAAGGATAACCACTGCCACGCACGCCGGCCGTTGTCGTGGAGCAAGGAGAGGGGTGATGGGTGGAACTGGAGATGGATTTGGTTGAGAGTTCGAGGCGGGGACAGAGGCTGGGTGAGGAGTGAGCGCGTGCCGCGCTGTCGGTTCAGGCGACGCGTGCGCCTCGGGTGGCTGCACACGTGCGCCTTGCGCTGTCGCTGCCCGCCGCGTCACCGCGCGGCGCCCGGCGTCGGCCACCGTAGGGAGCGGTCGTTGCCATCCATATCCGTAGCGAGACGTGGGCGCCTAGAATCGAGAGAGGGGCGCTGTATGCATTCTCTGTCTCTCCCTACAAATGATTTGTACTTAACTTCATCTTCATATTTTGCATGATTAATATCTGTTAAATGAAATGTCCAGTTTCGAAACTTTTTATATATTTGGAATCGTGGTGACACGATTTTCAGAAGAAGATCAATTTTTGATGTATTTGAACTACTTTTTACTTTATATATTTCAGTTATCTTTGAAATAACTTTTATAAAGCATAAAGTTGTTTCAATTTGATAAGATATTTCATTTATTTGAAATAATCAGTTTCACACATGTTCACATATCCAAAAAAAAAAGTTTCACATATTAACAAAATCGACCTAAATTATTCCATAAAATTCACTTCGCTCATTCAAGAATATAATTTCACTCATTTCAAAAAACTTATTTCAATTCTTAAGAGACTGATTTCACACGTTTTACAAAAAAAAACATGATTTCAGTCGTTTTGATTTACTGATTTTAATTATTTCAAAAAACATATTTCCATTATTTCCAAAAACAATTTCACTCACTTCATAAAACATGTTTCGCTCATTTTTTTAAATAATCACTTTCACATGTTTGAAATAACTAGTTTAACGTATTTCACACCTAAAATATGTGGCATGTGTATTGAAAATGATTTCACTCATCTTAAAAATTTGCTTCCACTTATTAAAAAAAATCATTTCAATAAAATTTCACTAGTTTCAAAACAAGATTTCATGCATTTTAAAAATTAACTTGAAATAATCAGCTTCCCATTTTAAAATAACTAGTTTCATATAGTTCGCACTTAAATATGTTTCATATGCATGATTTGTTTTTCAGAATAGTGGTTTCAATCTTTTCAATAACCGATTTCAATTATTTCACTCATTTCACTAGTTTTAGAAAACATATTACACTCAATTACAAAATATAGATTTCAAGCATATCATTTTCAAACACTCAAAAAAGTTGTATTTCACATATATCAGTATCAGGCACTGAAATAAGCAGTTACACATTAAAATATATCGAGTGAAATAAGTTAATCAAAATGCTAAAAATAAAACGTATTTAAAATGTATCCAAGATTGATCTTGTTCTAAAGGTCTAGACACCCGGAGACCAAATATATAAAGTATTTCACATACAAAATATTGGTTTAAGAGATTTACACAATCGAAAATGTCAAAAGGAACTTAAATGCTACCTTTGTTATCGGAGCCAGAGGGAGGAGAGTACGTCTGTGTCATGGATGCATCGTACGTGTTTATACTGACAAAAAGTGCTGACAAGAGTTGACAAGACATTTCATATATACATGGGCTGTTAACCAGAATACAAAGAAATACTAGTACGCATGTAGAGAGTGTGCATCAATCTTCAAGAATTCAAGGGTGGATTTAGCACCGGTAGCTCCCCGAACCGGTAAAAAGAGGTTTGCGGACAGGGCAGGCCCTGGGTAGGGGCAGAAGGGCGACGGCCTGGGGCCCAGTGGGGGTCCGACACTGTGCGTATTATCAGCGACAGCCTAGGTATATAATACATCCCAACATTTATATTAAACAACACGACAAGGGCAACAGCCGCAAGCGGGCCGTTCCCTTGTGACGGAAAAATAGGACCACTCGAGGCGAACAAGGAACGAGGGTTCCCTTGCGCGCCGCCGGTGGCGCCGCCGGTTCCCTCTCTCTCCGTCGGCCGCTCCGGCGGCGGGAGGGAGGGGGAACCTCGGGTCTGTTCGCTAGGTGGGTGTGTGGTAGGGTTAGGGTTGAGGGAGACGCTGCCGAGGCCATTGCGGTGGTGTCGCGTCGGAATAAGTTTCTTCGGGCTTCGTTCGCGGTCAGGTGAGACTTTTGCCTTCGTCTAGGAGCCAGCGGGGTGGGGGATCCCCGGATCTCGTCGAGGTCGCGGGCTATGGTGGCTGGAGGTCCATTGGCACTGGCCGTTTGGATCCTCAGATGGGCGATGGATGCAGGGAGACGAAGACCCTTCTTCTTCATTGTTAGTATGATTTGTTGCACTGTTCTTCTCCTTCCTCTGCGCCGATGCTGGTGGGAGATCCTGCTTTGCCTGGGCGGATGGCCCGGCCGCGATGCTGGACCGGTCGGATGACTCGAGTTCTCTTCCTTCCGGAAGGGACATTTTTCGCGGTACTCAAAGCCAAAGATGGTGACGGCTGTTGCAGGAGTGTTGGATTGATGTCCATGTCCTCTCAGCGCTGGTGTCAAGAAAGGAGGAAGCGGCGTGGCGGCAATTGTACCGTTGTCGAAGACAATGACCTGCTTGCGCCTGGTTGCAGATCCTTCTACTGCAGGGGTCTTCTCTCAAGATTCAGGAATGATGACACAGGGCTCCGGAGATCTTCTTGTGTTATGGTTGTCTTAGGGTTCTCTAGGTGTTCATGGTCCTTTGTTTTTGCGTTTCAGTGTGCTTATAAGGGTCAACTACTTTGTACTGTTTTCATGATTTGAATGAAAAAGTTCTAAAAAAAACATTTATATTAAACAAGTGGACCGAGCAAGCCACCAATCTAACTTACTACTAGGTCATGTACGTGCATCGTGAAGAGGCAGCGGGGTTACCAGATATACAACCAATAATGTACCTTATTAGTAGCCCTGGACTTAATGTACCTTGGTATGCATCCATGTTGTTGTACTTTGGGATACGACGTAGATCTGTCCCCTAATGATCTGGGTTATTGTTTTTCATCAATTTGAACAGAGTGTTGCTAACTCCACTTAGCACGTTGCACTAGACAGGAAGCTAAAAGTTCCCTTCTAGCTGAAATTCCCAAGATTCTATTACTGCGTTTTATTTTATTTTACTGTTCATCTGGGAGTATTTGAGTTCCGGAGCGGATAGTCTGAGTCCTCTTCAAGCTATGTTTACTCTTCATGTTATTTCTTGAATTATTACACTCTATACTAGCTAGCTGAACAAATATATGCTATATCAGTGCCGGTTTTTCTGCGAAAAAATGTGTGCACATTTGGTCTGTTTGAGATGAGCAATTACAGAAACCACCAACTATCAGGTTAGTTTTGCATATAACACGTACTGAATGGGTTTGTTGCACAAAACACCACCTATTGGTGTAACTAGAAAAAAACTTGTGCGTTGCAAGGGGGCATATATATTATATGGATTAATTAATATCAACAATCGGTGACATATATTTAGGACTTCCATGCACATTAGAACGGCATTTGTCGACTTCCTTTTACCATTAAATTATCTATTTCCTCCACATCTCCCTCAACTTCAAGACACCGAGTAGAAATTACTCATCATGCTCATAACTAGGAAAACTTGGTGCAGATCCATCACATCCTAAACTAAATTTAGCAAAACTTTCTCATATGGATGTATTTTGGTGATTAAAGTATTACTGCTCTTGAATCTATGTTTAAAACTTGTACAAGAAAATGAAAGGAATGTCAAACGTGAAGGTTAGTATTGATGATTTGGATTAACCTGGAGGCTCGTATGGTGCCTCTAATTAGTAAATATTTAATATCCTTTGTTTCTTCCATTCCATATGGCAGTGACACAGATGGAGGACAAAACAAAGAAAATAACCAATACCCAATTTTCATGGATATTTATTCCAAGCGGTCCTATTTCAAGAAGAAAATCCACGTACATAGCCATAAATGAACCGGCAAATGAGCAATGCTAATGAATCATAGAAAATCCTTTATAAAACCTTTGTGTACTCTAATTTTTATTTATAAATTTGCACCAAAAAGAATTGTTCACTCTAGAAGCCTCTATATGAATATATTTAGATGATAGCGATCTCTGCCAAGATATTTAGGATACAAAACACACAGAAACATATATACATACATGCATATACATTCATTTCTGCGACAATTAATTTCGAAGGAGGGAGTACAAATTAACCCATATTTGATCGACTCTGATATGTTTTGCCTAAGTTTTTTCAGGACTGTGCTAACTTAGCAATAGATCTACGCGACCAGTTCCTATGTGATCGTTGTCATCAAAGGGGATTCGAACCCAGTTCTATGCAATATTTATTGAGCCAAATAGCCAACTAAGCCACCTTTGGTTGTTGTCTCTTCTAGATAAACAATGTTATTTGCACCTTTGTTATTTTCGCCTTATCAGAAAAATAATAAACTTTTGCTTGATAACTTTGGCATGACCAGCGTGATAACTATGGTATGAACAACATGATAGAGCTGATAACTACAATACGAGAAGGTTACAACATGATAACTTTAGCATGGGGAAGTATGATAATTTAACACAGAAATTACCGATGAATGTTTAAAAAACTTTTCCCTTGGATGAAAGATACCATGACGTTTAAATGTAAGATATCAGGTCGGTCATGCATAAAATTGTCATAAACTTACATGGAAGTTATCGGAGGAGTTATGTTTCAACGTTTTTTCCTTGAAGTCAAAATTAACATGGTGGTTGAACGTAAGTTATGAGGTCCGCGGTGCATAAATATCCTGTCAAAGTACCATGATCCTAGAGAGTTCGAGGCGGGGACAGAGGCTGGGTGAGGAGTGAGCGCGTGCCGCGCTGTCGGTTCAGGCGACGCGTGCGCCTAGGGTGGCTGCACACGTGCGCCTTGCGCTGTTGCTGCCCGCCGCGTCACCGCGCGGAGCCCGGCGTCGGACACCGTAGGGAGCGGTCGTTGCCATCCCTATCTGTAGCGAGACGTGGGCGCCTAGACAGGGCAGGCCCTGGGTGGGGCACGAAGGGCGACGGCTAGGGCCCAGCTGGGGGGAGGGGGGGCGACACTGTGCACATTACTGTCAGCGACGGCCTAGGTATACAATACAGCCCAACATTTATATTAGGGAAACGTTTGCACCCGGTGGACCGGCCGAAGCTTCGGCCGTTCACGCGCGTAGCGTCCGATCACTCGCGATCTACTGGCTTCAGTTTTATGCCACGTCCCGCATGTTATCCTTCCCACGCGTCCATCCTGGGCCCCGCAGACCGCACACATTTCTTATCCTTTTGCAACCTCTTCCTTAGGGCATCTCCAGCCGTTGGCCACCCAAGACCTGTAAAAATCGCCCCCTGGAGGCGAGCCGGCGATATAATCAGCGCTGGGGGCGGTTTTGCGCCCAGTCGTCGCCCCCAGGCGTCGAAATTGGCCCACTTTGCAGCCCCGTTTCGGCGAATAAAGGGCCCATATGGGCGAGAATAGGCCCATATTCGACGTGGTTTCGCCGTGTCTCGGTGTTCAATTATCAACACTATTATTTCTTATCACATATTTCATCACAGAAAAATCAAATACTTCAACAAAATAGTACAACAACAAATAGTTCAATACAAATTATATAGTTCAACAAATAAAAATCATATTTCATCACACTGCGTCGCCCTTGAGCCTCCATAGGTGCTCAATAAGATCTTTCTGTAGTTGATGATGCACCTGTGGGTCTCGGATCTCCTAATGCATACTGAGATAGGCAGTCCAAGTTGCCGGTAGCTGGTGATCAACTTCGGCTAGAGGACCCTGCCTGTAGTATGGTTCAGTGTCAAACACTTGGTCTTCTTGCTCGCTCTCGATGATCATGTTGTGCAAGATGACACAACAAGTCATAATCTCCCACATTTGTTCTTTGGACCAGGTCTGAGCGGGGTACCGAACAACAGCAAATGGATATTGGAGCACATCAAAAGACCGCTCGACATCCTTCCTGCAAGCCTCCTGAACTTTCGCAAACCAGGCGTTCTTGCCTCCCGCCGCAGGGTTTGAGATCGTCTTCACAAATGTCGACCATCTCGGATAGATGCCGTCAGCTAGATAGTACCCCTTGTTGTAGTGCCGTCCATTGATCTCGAAGTTCACCGGAGGAGAATGACCTTCAACAAGCTTGGCAAAGACAGGAGAGCACTGCAGCACGTTGATGTCATTGTGAGTTCCTGGCATACCAAAGAAGGAGTGCCAAATCCAGAGGTCATGTGTGGCCACCGCCTCAAGCACCACACTACAACCGCCTTTGGCGCCTTTGTACATCCCCTGCCAACCAAATGGGCAATTCTTCCATTTCCAATGCATGAAGTCGATGCTTCCAAGCATCCCAGGAAATCCTCTTGCTGCATTCTGTGCTAGGATCCGAGCAGTGTCTTCCGCATTGGGTGTTCTCAAGTATTGTGGTCCAAACACTGCCACCACTGCCCGACATAACTTGTAGAAACACTCTATGTTGGTGGACTCGGCCATGCGCCCATAGTCGTCGAGTGAATCATCGGGAGCTCCATATGCAAGCATCTTCATCGCTGTCGTGCACTTCTGGATAGAGGTGAATCCAAGAGCGCCGGTGCAATCCATCTTGCACTTGAAGTAGTTGTCGAAGTCCCGGATGGAATTCACAATCTTGAGGAAGAGCTTTCGGCTCATCCGATAACGGCGCCGAAGTATTTTCTCGTCATGAAGTGGAGCATCGGCGAAGTAGTCGGAGTAGAGCATGCAGTAGACTTCGAGACGATGCCGGTTCTTTGCTTTCAACCGCCCAGGTGCCGAGCCACCTCGCCGCGGCTTTTCATGGCTCACCAGCAGTTGGGCGAGGGCGGCGAGCACCATGAGATGCTCTTCTTCCTGGACGTCGGCCTCGGCTTCCTCCTCCAGCAGCGCGGCGAGCGCTTCCTCGTCATCCGAGTCCATCGCAGAGGCAGGAAAATCACCGAACACCTTGCGCTCGGTGGGCGTGTACCCGCCGCTAAACCGCACCTCCACGGCCGGAAACGACAGCTGCTGTTGGAGGGACTGCAGCGGCGAAGCGCTGTCTTTTTCCGGCGGGGAATGGCTATCTAGCGGAGTAGGGCGGCGGCCGGCGCCGGGATATAGCTAGTGGTGACCGAGGGCTTGGGGGGTGGGAGGCGAGTCGGGGAAGAAAACCTTGACTTTTCCCCTGACGGTGTGGGCCAGGCGCGCTTTTCCCTAGCGCCGGAGCCCACAACTGCTCCCCAGCGCGCCGGGTTCGGCCTGTGACCGCCGGGCGGAAAAAATGTCCAAACCGACGATTTTCGGCATCCTGGGGGCGCGACTGGGCCGTTTTTTCGGCGCCGGCGCCGAAAAAGTGGCCTGCGGGGGCCTGTTGAGGGCGCGGCTAGAGATGCTCTTATCTCTTCCTTCCCCAAATCAGAACAGCTATGCACCTGACGAGCGTCCATGGCGTTTGCCTCCACCTGCCCCGCGCTGCTCTAGCAAGTGGCCACCTCCGCCCTCCCCCGCGCTGCTCCGACGAGCTTCGCCCTCCTCTTTCGTTGAGTACTACAACCCATGGCGACCGTGCTATAATGGCGGCATGCGGGAGGAGCCCATGCTACAACCATACTTACGGCGAGATACAACCATCATGTCGCGAGCTACAACCGGTGCGGCTATATGCTACGACGGTGAGGTGGAGCTCAGCGTCGAGCTTCAAACGGGGCGACCGGTGCTACAACCAGTGTGTTTTTTTGCTGGAATCGTTCGGCAAAAAGCTGCATCTAGATAACCAATACTGGAAGGATGACCAATCCAGTCATTTTTGCTTCCACTGCCTTTTTATTTTGCTACAACTGTAAGTTTTTTTGTTGAATCGCCGGAGATGTCTTTGTTTTGTGACCGCCGGCGGGGAGGAATGATTTTTGGCGGCATTGTTAGCCATCGGCTTGTTGCGAGGTGTTTTTGCTGGAACCGTCATAGTATTTTGCTGGAACTACCTTTCTTTTTTGTTTCAATCGGCCCCTGGAGTTCTTCACTTCTGAATTTGTTTTGTTGGAACCGACGTATTCTTTTGCTGGAACCTGGTAGTTTTTTTGCTACAACTGACCACTGGAGCTCTTTTTGCTACTGAATTTGTTTTTGCTACAACTGGAACTTTTGTTTGCTGGAACCTAGTAATTTTTTGTTTCAAACAACCATGGGAGGATTTTGTTTTGTTTTCAGATTTTTTGTTTAGACACCATGATGCAAGATGATGGCCGCGGCCAGCCGGAGGCGGCGGCATCAATCAGGGGATGTTGCAACCATGGCGAACCACGAGCTGGAAGAAGGGGAGGGGGTGGTTTAGATCTACATCCGTCGGTGACTGCACGCTGGGGAACCTACTAGTGGCCGTGATGTATTCCTGATGG
Organism: Secale cereale; assembly: GCA_902687465.1. NCBI lineage: Eukaryota > Viridiplantae > Streptophyta > Magnoliopsida > Poales > Poaceae > Secale > Secale cereale. The sequence goes on along the minus strand of LR738714.1, from coordinate 768,788,205 downwards.
CAACGGATGGGACCCGCCGGAGCTCGTCGGCCACGGCCCCGACGGCGGCAAATCCGGGGGGGAGGGGGGAGGGGGTGCAGGAGGGGGCGATGCTCTGCTTCTGGTGGGAGAGTGGGGAACGGTCTGAGAAGGAAGAAGATGACTCTACGGGGGCGTCAGATCCGACGGTTGTATATGGAGGAATCAGACGCTGATGGTGCGACCGGCCCAAATTTGGGCCGGCGCACCGACGCCCATCAGTCGCCTTTATATTAAACAAGTGGACCGAGCAAGCCAACAATCTACGAAATGACTAACTGAGGAGTACTCGTTGCAAAGATCATCCCCAAACCCTTATGTTGCGACAAGTGACGCGCTGCATGTGCGCCAGTTGTCACAACCTAGGCGTTTTCTTTTTTCATAGATCTGTTTATTTAAAACGTTTTATCTCTTAAACCGTGTGTCCAAATCTCGAACCGTTTTCACCGTTGAATTCCTCACATCGAGATCTTCAAAAATAGATCCCATGTTGATAGGTTTTGACGAACTTTTTTTTTACGAAAAAAACCAGACGAAAAAACCGAACCGAGTGCATTGGATTTGTTCCTTTCCGAAAGAGGCACGCCCGTGCCTCTCGCGAAATCACATCTGTGCTTCTGTCGGAAGCAAAACCGTGACTCTCGCGGGAGAGAAAAAGAAAGAGAAAACACGTTGCCGTGACTCTCGTGAAAGCACAACCGTGCCTCTCGCGGAAGCAAAACCATGACTCTCGCGAAAGAAAATAAAATAGAAAACACATTTTTTCCCTTTCTGAGAGGCACGGCCGTGACTCTCGCGAAAGCACAACCGTGCCTCTGGCAAAAGCATAACCGCGACTCTCTTGAAAGAAAAAAAAAACAAAAAACGCGTTTTTTTCGTTTTCGAAAGGCACAGCCGTGACTCTCGCGAAAGCACAACCGTACCTCTCGCGGAAGCAAAACCGTGACTCCCGCGAAAGGAAAAAAAACAGAAAACGTGTTTTTTTTGTTTCCGAGAGGCACGGCCGTGACTCTCGCGAAAGCACAACCGTGCCTCTCGCGGAAGCAAAACCGTGACTCTCGCGAAAGAAAAAAAACAGAAAATGTGTTTTTTTCCATTTCCGAGAGGCACGACTGTGACTATCGCGAAAGCACAACCGTGTCTCTCGCGGAAGCAAAATCGTGACTCTCGTGAAAGGAAAAGAAAATCAGAAACGCGTTTTTTCTGTTTCCAAGAGCACAACCGTGACTCTCGCGAAAGCACAACCGTGCCTCTCGCGAAAGCAAAACCGTGACTCGCGCGAAAATACACGTTTTTCGCACAAATTTTTTTCATCGAAAAGGTAAGGAAGACCGGTGAAAAACCAAAACATCGAAAAAACCCAGAAAAAACAGTTTAATAAGCCAAAAACGCATGCGGGGAAAAAAAATATCCGGAGGGAGCGCCCAGAGCACGACATGTGGCGAATGGCTGGGAGCGCGTTAAGAGGCGCTGATCGCTGCAAGGCTCCCAAAGAAGCGCTCGTTAACTAGTTGCAATAATCTAACTTACTACTAGGCGACGTACGTGGATCGTGAAGAGGCAGCGGGGTTACCAGATTGGTATGCATCCATATTGTTGTACTTTGGGATACGACGTAGGATCTGTCACCTAATGATCTGTGTTATTGTTTTTCACCAATTTGAACAGAGTGTTGCTAATTCCACTTAGCACGTTGCACTACACAGGAAGCTAAAAGTTCCATTCTAGCTGAAATTCCGAGAATTCTTTTACCACTTTTTATTTTATTTTACTGTTCATCGGGGAGCATTTGAGTTCCGGAGCCGCGTCCCCTTCAAGCTATGTTTACTCTTCAGGTTATTTCTTGAACTATTACACTCTATACTAGCTAAGTGAACAAATATATGCTATATCAGTGCCGGTTTTTCTGCGACACATTTTGTCAGTTTGAGAGGAGCAATTACAAAAACCACCAACTATCTAGTTAGTTTTGCATACAACACCTACTGAATGGGTTTGTTGCACAAAACACCGCCTATTGGTGTAACTAGCAAATAAACTTGTGCGTTGCAAGGGGGCATATATATTATATGGATTAATTAATATAAATAATCGATGACATATATTTAGGACTTCCATGCACATTAGAACGGCATTGTCGACTTCCTTTTACTATTAGATTATATATTTCCTCCACCTCTCCCTCAACTTCAAGACACCGAGTAGAAATTATTCATCATGCTCATAACTAGGAAAACATGGTGCAGATCCATCACATCCTAAATTAAATTTAGCAAAACTTTCTCATATGGATTTATTTTGGTGTTTCAAATATTACTGTTCTAGAATCTATGTTTATAACTTATACAAGAAAATGAAAGGAATGTCAAACGTGAAGGTTAATCTTGATGATTTGGATTAACCTGGAGGCTCGTATGGTGCCTCTAATTTGTAAATATTTAATAATCTTTGTTTCTTCCATTCCATATGGCAGTGACACATATGGAGGCCAAACAAAGAAAATAACCAATACCCAATTTTCATGGATATTTATTCCAAGCGGTCCTATTTCGAGAAGAAAATCCACGTACATAGCCATAAATGAACCGGCAAATGAGCAATGGTAATGAATCATAGAAAATCCTTTATAAAACCTTTGTGTACTCTAATTTTTATTTATAAATTTGCACCTAAAATAATTGTTCACTCTAGAAGCCTCTATATGAATATATTTAGATGATAGCGATCTCTGCCAAGATATTTAGGATACAAAACACACAGAAACATATATACATACATGCATATACATCCATTTCTGCGACAAGTAATTTCGAAGGAGGGAGTACAAATTAACACATATTTGATCGATTCTGATATGTTTTGCCCAAGTTTTTTTAGGACAGTGCTAACTTAGCGATAGATCTGCACGACTAGTTGCTTCCACTGATTTTTTTCCTCCTCTCAAGGACCGTAGATGGAAATAATAAATCACTACTGTTTTTTTTCTGGTTTTTCGTTGCATAATATGAGAAGAAAATAAAAGTGCTTGAAAGGGGATTCGAACCCAGGTCTATGCAACAATTATTGAGCCAAATAGCCAACTAAGCTACCTTTGGTTGTTGTCTATTCTAGATAAACAATGTTATTTGCACCTTTGTTATTTCCGCCTTATCAGAAAAATAATAAACTTTGGCTTGGTAACTTTGGCATAACCAGCGTGATAACTATGGTATGAACAACATGATAGAGCTGATAACTACGGTACGAGAAGGTTACAACATGATAACTTTATCATGGGGAAGTATGATAATTTAACACAGAAATTACCGATGAATGTTTAAAAAACTTTTCCCTTGGATGAAAGATACCATGACGTTTAAATGTAAGATATCAGGTCGGTCATGCATAAAATTGTCATAAACTTACATGGAAGTTATCGGAGGAGTTATGTTTCAACGTTTTTTCCTTGAAGTCAAAGTTAACATGGTGGTTGAACGTTAGTTATGAGGTCCATGGTGCATAAATATCCTGTCAAAGTACCATGATCCTAGAAAGTTACCATGGGGTGTACATAAGTTATCATGTCTTCGATATGAAAATATCATATCATTTGCACAGAAGTTACCATGATATGTTTCAACAACTCCCCATCTAGGGGTGGGCACTTTCAAACCGAAACCCAAAATTTGAAACCAAACCGAACCATTTTAACCGAAATATAGGCTAAATCAGTTTTTGGTTATTCGGTTTGGTTTCAAAAATAGAAATTATTTGGTGTTTAATTTTAAATTGGTTTTCGATTGAGAAAAATCGTATACACCGAAATAACCAAATTATGAGTCCACTACCCTTGTTTCTCTCTTGTGCAAGCACAATAAGATAGCCAATTAGTCTAAGTCGCTAGCTTGTTGTGTATCGCTTAGGAAATTATGCAAAGATTCACGCAATCACAAGATCATGGGTCTAGTGCATAGATTATAGGATCTCATGCATGCAAATACTAATTGGTAGCTATTTTTTAAGATGATCGAAGGCTATGTCTGTACAAAGTATAACAAATCGTTACATGATACGCTGCTTCAACTGATGGTGGTGCACATGTATTTTTGTTTTTCGGTAAACCGAACAAACCGAACCGATATATTTTGGTTAATAAGGTTCGGTGGCAATTCTTATTCTGATTATTTCGATTGTCATTTTTCAGAAACCGAAATTCTAGAAACCCGAATAAACCGAACCGAATTAACCATATAAACCGAATGCCCACCCCTATCCCCACCCACCCCTGTCGCCAAAAGTTTTTTGGACCGGGGTACATAAGTTATCAAGTCTGCGGTGTGCGAGTTACCATGCTATTCACACAAAAGTTACCAAGAGGATATTTTATCAACTCACCCCCACCCGTCGTCAAATTTATCAGGACCGGGGTGCATAGTTATCAGTTCTACGACGTGTGAGTTACTATGCTATTGACACAAAACCTACAGAGGGGATATTTCATGAATTCTCACCCCCATTCCCTCGCCAAAGTTACCAAGGACTGGGATATATAAGTTATCAGGTCTACGATGTGTGAGTTACCATGTTATTGACACAAAAAGCTACGGAGGGGATGTTTCATCAAACCCCCCATCCCGCACCCTCGTTGCCAAAGTTACCAGGACAAGGTGCATATGTTATCAGGTTTGCGATATGTGAGATACCATTCTATTCGCACAAAAGTTCATCAACTCCCCTACCCCCTTTCGTCGCGAAAGTTATCCGGACTGAGGTACATAAGTTATCGAGTCTGCAATGTGTTAGTTATCATGCTATTCACACGAAAAAGTTACCGACGTATATTTGATCACCCCCCCCCTTCGCCAAAGTTAATAAGTTATCAGGTATACGATGTGTGAGTTACCATGCTATTCATACAAAAAGGCATCGAGGGTACATTCAAAATAGTTTTGTTTGAGGTCAAAAATGCTACCACGATATTTACACACAAGCTATCAGATTTGTGGTGCGTATAATTATCGGGCTCATTAAAGAGAATTTGCTGAGGGATGACACACGAGAAAAAGACTGATGTTCGAATTCTACATGAGCAAAACATTTATTTCTCTAGAAAATATTCATCACTACAAAAAAGAGACATGCGGAGTACAAAACAAGTTGTATCAGTCCTTTAAAACACGTTTCATCGTGTTTTAAAGTTTTTTAGGGTTAAAGTTACCACAGGTGAGGCTTAGGTTTGATTTTCACTCACCGCATCATTTTTTGTTTATTTAAAATTGTGTGAAAAATATGGTAGAACGTATGAGATGCAAGCCTTAATTTTTCTTAGAAAAATCATTCAAGGGCAGCGACTCGATCCATATTGAGTGGGAGCAGAATCCACTTTTAGAAATGTACAAAATTAACTTAAGTACTAATCAAGCATGCCAACTACTGAGAGCGGATGGTTACTGCACTACATTTCCACTCATGAGGTTGAGCGATTGAATCCTAGTTCCCTATCGAATGGTAGACCAGTCGTGCGGATCTATCGCTATATACCGGTCGTACGGAAGTTAGCTTTCTCGAATTTTTTATGGTCTAGTGTATCAAAATGGAAAGAAATAATGTCACTTTTTTGTATCACCTTTGGTTCAAACATTAATGCAGGTGTGTTAATAAGTGGACACCAAAGTAGTATAATGAAAATATTACACCTTAATTTATTTTAAATGTTATCTGATTAATTTTGGTAAGTGTACTGGAAAATATATTAAAAAATAATTATATTTAGGCCTAAAGTGTCCTTCGTGTCATTAGGGAGGCTATGGGTGGGAACAGGTTTATTTAGAATAATTCCATACATCCAATTTTCAGTGAATTATGGGCACACATAGAACGTGTGAAGACCCAATATTTACTGAAATGTTGGAGGAGAAGTTTGATAATCGGTAGATAATTTGTATTTTCATTTGTGTTTTGTGTTGCAAGTGGTCATGGTTATATGTTTACGACACTTTCTGAATGTAGCAATAATGATGTCTTATTTCTTGGCATGATGTATATTTCAAACTATACAAACAATGATGGATGGATGGGAAGAAACAACCCATTTTATTTCTTCTTGTGTCGTGTCTCCTTTCTCCTTTGCATCTCACCTATTTTATTTCTTATTGCATTCAATGACCAAAAAGGGCCTAGTTGTTTGGAAAATAATAACCTCGACAATCTATTTGTGTGGATTGTTCAATGTGCATTCTTCATCTTGCACAACACCCCTATGCCGCACACCATCTACATGACCAATGATCGATAGCCCACCTCGCAATCCTACCCTACTAGAGTTGCTACTGCTACCTCAATCATTCCTCCTAGCCTCCCCATCTCCAATGTTGGCGACTACACCCGGCCTGCACCTTGGGTCGGGACCATAGGACTCCGAAACCGCATCTCTTTGAGTCCTGTACGGGAGAAGGGTGATAAGGTTTTTGGGGAGCGCTCAGAGCGACTACTTACTTCTTCGTCACGGACTCCCCGGACTCCGACGACTTCTTCCCTGACGTCAACAACCTCTTCGACGACATGGCTGGCGAGGACACTGCACCCAAGACCGGGGCTTTTGCTCATGCTGCCACTACAGGAATCAGGCACTTTGCCGTCCACCATGGCGAATGACAAAGTCATACCTAGCGGACGGCAAAGGGTCCAGCTGAACGAGTGCCAGCAAAGGCCTTCTTTGCCGTCCGCCGTCTGTGGCCAGTAGACGGCAAAGATCGTGGATGGCAATGGGGTGGGGTGAGCATTGTTAGGGGTTAATGGCGTGCTTTGCCGTCCGCCAGCAGACGTCAAAGAGCTTTGCCTCTTTGTCATCCGCTGGCGGACTGCAAACAGCTCAGCTCCGACAGCAGCAGGAAGCTGCCACGTGTCCAGTTATGCCGTCTGCCAGCGGACGGCATAGCTGGCCATGTTTGCCAGTCCTACTTGGGCACTTTGTAGCAGACGACAAAGAGGCAAAGCTCTTTTCCGGCTGCTGGCTGACGGCAAAGTGCCCAAATAGGCAGCCCAGTGTTCCCATTTTACACAGGTGACTGCCACGTGGCCTCTTTGCCGTCTGCTAGCAGTCGGCAAAGCTCTTTGTCGTTCGCTAGCAGACGGCAAAGAGGCTATATATCCCTTGTTTTTATTTGAATCCATTTAATTTGACAGGATTTCATACACAGATATACATACATACATACATACATATCGAACATATCCAACAACATATAACAGCATGTCCAAGATCATATTTCATCAAATCCAACATATCCAACAACATAGTTCAACAAAGTCCTATTCAACATATCCATATATACATACATATCCAGAAACAAGTTTCCAACGACAACATATCCATATAGACATACATATCCAAACAAGTTTTCATAAACAACAAGGAAGCACCAGAAGAATAGTACACTCCATCAATGCAAGCTTCCTCGTATAAATCAAATCTGCAAATTGGGAAAGATGAAAGTTAGAATAATAATAATAATAATAATGATAATAAGACTAGCTAGAAGAAAAGGAAGAGGAGGAAAAGAAGAAGAAGAAGAAGAAGAAGAAGAAGAGAAGAAGAAGAATTTATCTTCTCTTTCTTTCTCTCCTCTCCTATTCTTTATCTTCTTTTCTAACAAATGTAGGTAAAAATGTCATTTTTGGGCTAACTTAGGTAAAAATGCAAAGTGTGTAGGTCAATTTAGAGCTAAGGTAGGTAAATAGGTCATTTGGGAGCTAACGTAGGTTAAATGGATCATATTGGAGCTAACCTAGTTAAACTTGGTCATTTTTAAGCTAACCTAGCTAATTATGCCATTTTTGACCTAACTAAGCTTATTTAGGCATTTTAGAGGACAACAAGCTAAGTATATGACATTTATGAGGTTAGTAAGGTTATTATGCCATTTACGAATAAAAACAAGTAAGAGGAGGAAAAGAAGAAGAAGAAAGGATTCTTCTTCTTCTTCTTCTTCTTCTTCTTCTTCTTTTCTTCCTATTGCTTCTTTTCTTCTTCTTCCTTGATTTTCTTCATCTTATTATGTCATTTGTGGACTAAATAGGCTAAATTATGCCATTTAGGAGCTAACGTAGGTTAAATGGATCATATTGGAGCTAACCAAGTTAAACTTGGTCATTTTTAAGCTAACATAGCTAATTATGCCAATTTTTACCTAACTAAGCTTATTTAGGCATTTTAGAGGACAACAAGCTAAGTATATGACATTTATGAGGTTAGCAAGGTTATTATTGAAGGAAATATGCCCTCGAAGCAATAATAAAGTTGTTATTTATATTTCCTTATATCATGATAAATGTTTATTGTTCATGCTAGAATTGTACTAACCGGAAACGTAGTACATGTGTGAATACATAGACAAAACAGAGTGTCCCTAGTATGCCTCTACTAGACTAGCTCATTGATCAAAGATGGTTATGTTTCCTAGCCATAGACATGAGTTGTCATTTGATCAACGGGATCACATCATTAGGAGAATGATGTGATGGACAAGACACATCTGTTAGCTTAGCACTATGATTGTTTAGTTTTACTGCTATTGCTTTCTTCATGACTTATACATGTTCCTATGACTATGAGATTATGCAACTCCCGAATACCGGAGGAACACCTTGTGTGCTACCAAATGTCACAACGTAACTGGGTGATTATAAAGATGCTCTACAGGTGTCTCCGAAGGTGTTCGTGGTGTTGGCATAGATCAAGAATACGATTTGTCACTCCGAGTGTCGGAGAGGTATCTCTGGGCCCTCTCGGTATTACATATCATAATAAGCCTTGCAAGAAAATGACTAATGAGTTAGTCACGAGATGATGTATTATGGAGCGAGTAAAGAGACTTGCCGGTAATGAGATTAACTAGGTATGGTGATACCGATGATCGAATCTCGGGCAAGTAACATACCGACGACAAAGGGAACAATGTATGTTGTTATGCGGTTTGACCGATAAAGATCTTCGTAGAATATGTAGGAACCAATATGAGCATCCAGGTTCCGCTATTGGTTATTGACCGGAGATGTGTCTCGGTCATGTCTACATAGTTCTCGAACCCGTAGGGTCCGCACGCTTAACGTTTGATGATGATCGGTATTATGAGTTTAACAGTTTTGATGTACCGAAGGCAGTTCGGAGTTCCGGATGAGATCACGGACATGACGAGGAGTCTCGGAATGTCCAAGACGTAAAGATCGATATATTGGATGACTATATTCGGACATCGAAAAGGTTCCGAGTGATTCGGGTATTTTTTGGAGTACCGGAGAGTTACGGGAATTCGCCGGGGAGCATATGGGACTTATTGGGCTTTAGGGGAAAGAGAGAGAGAGGAGGCTGCGCGCCCCCAAGGCTTATTCCAAATTGGACTAGGGGGAGGGGCAGCGCCCCCTCCTTCCTTCTTTTCTCTTTTCCCTTTCCATCTCTCCTACTCCTACTACTTGGAAGGGCTCCTAGTTCTACTAGGAAAGGGGGAATCCTACTCCCGGTGGGAGTAAGACTCCCCAGGGCGCTCCAGAGTAGAGGGTCGGCCCTCCCCCTCCTCCACTCCTTTATATACGGGGGTGGGGGCACCCCATAGACACACAAGTTGATCATTGATCTTTTAGCCGTGTGCGGTACCCCCCACCACAGAAACACACCTCGGTCGTACCGTTGCAGTGCTTAGACGAAGCCCTGCGACGGTAGCTTCATTATCTCCGTCACCACGCCGTCGTGCTGACGAAACTCTCCCGTGAAGCTCTACTGGATCAAGAGCTCGTGGGCCGTCATCAAGCTGAACGTGTGCTGAACGCGGAGGTGCCGTACGTTCGGTGCTTGATCGGTTGAATCGTGAAGACGTTCAACTACATCAACTGCGTCACTAGACGCTTCCGCTTTCGGTCTACGAGGGTACGTAGACACACTCTCCCCTCTCGTTGCTATGCATCTAGTTGATAGATCTTGCATGATCATTGGATTTTTTTTAAATACTACGTTCCCCAATAGTGACATCGTGAGCCAGGTCTATGCGTAGATGATGTGCACGAGTAGAACACACGTAAGTTGTGGACTATACTAGTCATACTGCTTACCTGCATGCCATACTTTGATTCGGAGGTATTGTTGGATGAAGCGGCCCAGACCAACATTACGCGTACGCTTACGCGAGACTGGTTCTACCGACGTGCTTCGCACACAGGTGGCTGGCGGGTGTCAGTTTCTCCAACTTTAGTTGAAACGAGTGTGGCTATGCCCGGTCCTTATGAAGGTTAAAACAACACATACTTGACGAAAAATCATTATGGTTTTTGTATGCGTAGGTAAGAACGGTTCTTGCTAAGCCCGTAGCAGCCACGTAAAACTTGCAACAACAAAGTAGAGGACGTCTAACTTGTTTTTGCAGGGCATGTTGTGATGTGATATGGTCTAGACATGATGAGTTATACGTTATTGTATGAGATGATCATGTTTTGTACAGTTATCGGCAACTGGCAGAAGCCATATGGTTGTCGCTTTATTGTATGAAATACAATTGCCATGTAATTGCTTTACTTTATCACTAAGCGGTAGCGATAGTCGTGGAAGCAATAGTTGGCGAGACGACAACGATGCCACGATGGAGATCAAGGTGTCGCGCCGGTGACGATGGTGATCATGACAGTGCCTTGGAGATGGAGATCAAAGGCACAAGATGATGATGGCCATATCATGTCACATATTTTGATTGCATGTGATGTTTATCTTATTATGGTTCTTATTTTTCTTAGTACGATGGTAGCATTATAAGATGATCCCTTACAAAATTTCAAGGTACAAGTGTTCTGCCTCAGTATGCACCGTTGCGAAAGTTCGTTGTGCCGAGACACCATGTGATGATCGGGTGTGATAAGCTCTACGTTCAAATACAACGGGTGTAAGACAGTTTTGCACATGCAGAATACTTTGGTTAAACTTGACGAGCCTAGCATGTACAGACAGGGACTCGAAACACTGGAGACCGAAAGGTCGAGCGTGAATCATATAGTAGATATGATCAACATAAGATGTTCACCATTGAAAACTACTCCATCTCACGTGATGATCGGACATGGTTTTGTTGATTTGGATCACGTGATCATTTAGATGACTAGAGGGATGTCTATCTAAGTGGGAGTTCTTTAGTAATATGATTAAATTGAACTTTAATTTATCATGAACTTAGTCCTGATAGTATTTGCAAATTATGGTGTAGATCAATAGCTCGCGTTATAGCTCCCCTATGTTTTTTGATATGTTCCTAGAGAAAACTAAGTCGAAAGATGTTAGTAGAAATGATGCGGACTTGTTCTGTGATCTGAGGATTTCCCTCATTGCTGCACAGAAGTATTATGTCCTTGATGCACCGCTAGGTGACATATCTATTGCAGGAGCAGATGTAGACGTTATGAACGTTTCACAAGCTCGGTATGATGACTACTTGATTGTTTAGTGCGCCATGCTTTACGGCTTATAACCGGGACTTAAAAAATGTTTTGAACGCCACGAAGCATATGAGATGTTTCAAGAGTTGAAATTAGTATTTCATACTCATGCCCGTGTCGAGATGTATAAGACCTCTGACAGTACTTTGCCTACAAGATGGAGGAGAATAGCTCAACCAGTGAGCATGTGCTCAGATTGCCTGGGTACTACAATTACTTGAATCAAGTGGGAGTTAATCTTCCAGATAAGATAGTAATTGACAAAGTTCTCTAGTCACTATCACCAAGTTAGTAGAACTTCGTGATGAACTATAATATGCAAGGGATGACGAAAGTAATTCCCGAGCTCTTCACGATGCTGAAATCGGCGAAGGTAGAAAACAAGAAAGAGCATCAAGTGTTGATGGTTAAGAAGACCACTTGTTTCAAGTAAAGGGCAGAGGGATAGAAGGGGAACTTCAAGAAGAATGACAAGCAAGTTGTCACTCCCGTGAAGAAACCCAAAGCTAAACTCAAGCCTGAAACTAAGTGCTTCTACTGCAAAGGAAATAGTCACTGGAAGTGGAACTGCCCAAGATACTTGGCGGATAAGAAGGATGGCAAAGTGAAAAAGGTATATTTGATATACAACTTATTGATGTGTATTTTACTAGTGTTCATAGCAACCCCTGGGTATTTGATACCAGTTCAGTTGCTAAAATTAGTAAATCGAAACGAGAGTTGCAGAATGAACAGAGACTAGTTAAAGGTGAAGTGACGATGTGTGTTGGAAGTGGTTCCAAGATTGATATGATCATCATCGCACACTCCCTATACTTTCGGGATTAGTGTAGAACCTAAATAAATGTTATTTGGCATTTGCGTTGAGCATGAATATGATTTGATCATGTTTGTTGCAATACAGTTATTCATTTAAAGTCATAGAATAATTGTTATTCTGTTTACATGAATAAAGCCTTCGATGGTCATACACCGAATGAAAATAGTTTGTTGGATCTCGATCATAGTGATACACATATTCATAATATTGAAGCCAAAAGATGCAAGGTTAATAATGATAGTGCAACTTATTTGTGGCACTACCGTTTAGGTCATATTGGTGTAAAGCGCATGAAGAAACTCCATAGTGACGGGCTTTTGGAATCACTTGATTATGAATCACTTGGTGCTTGCGAACCATGCCTCATGGGCAAGATGACTAAAACTCCATTCTTCGGAACAATGGAGCGAGCAACAGATATGTTGGAAATCATACATACTGATGTATGTCGACCGATGAGTGTTGAAACTCGCGGCAGGGATCGTTATTTTCTGACCTTCACTGATGATTTGAGAAGATATGGGTATATGTACTTGATGAAGCACAAGTCTTAAACATTTGAGAAGTTCAAAGAATTTCAGAGTGAAGTAGACAATCATCGTAACAAGAAAATAAAGTTTCTACGATTTGATCGTGGAGGTGAATATTTGAGTTACGAGTTTGGTCTTCATTTGAAACATTGTGGAATAGTTTCACAACTCACGACACCCGGAACACCATAGCATAATGGTGTGTCTGAACATCGTAACCGTACTTTATTAGATATGGTGCGGTCTGATACGTCTCCAACGTATCTATAATTTTTTATTATTCCATGCCATTATATTATCCTTCTAGGATGTCTTATGGGCTTTTATATACACTTTTATATGATTTTTGGGACTAATCTATTAACCCAGAGCCCAGTGCCAGTTTATGTTTTTCTCCTGTTTTAGGGTTTTACAGAAAAGGAATATCAAACGAAGTCCAATTGACGAGCCATTTTTTTTATGATTTTTTCTGGACCAAAAGAAACCCCCGAAGCAAAAGTGTAGGGCCAGGAGAGCCACGGGTTGCCCACGAGGATGGAGGGCGCGCCTTGGGAAGGTGGTGGCGCCCTCCTATCTCATGGACAGCCCAGAAGCCCCCCTGACGTGGGACCTACGCCACAAATTCCTATAAATACTGAAACCTTCGGAAATTAACCTAGACCGGGAGTTCCGCCGCCGAAAGCCTCTCTAGCCACCAAAAACCAATCTAGACCCTGTCCCGACACCCTGCCAGAGGGGGGAACTCTCTCTGGTGGCTATCTTCATCATTCCGGCGCTCTCCATGACGAGGAGGGAGTAGTCCACTGATGACCCTCAACCGTAAGGGATCTGTTGCAGCGTTTTCGATAAGTAAGAGTGTCGAACCCAACGAGGAGCAGAAGGTATTGATAAGCGATTCTGAGCAAGAAATTACTGCAAGCACTGAGAGATAACTTTTAGGGGTTTTCTCGATATAAGCAACAAGAATGTAATGGCAAGTAATGTAAAAGGTACTGAAAGTAACAAGTGGCCCAATCCTTTCTTAGCAAAGGAGAGGCCTAGCAACTGAACTTATAAAGACTAAAGCGTTCTTGAGGACACACGGGAGAGGTAGTCATGTGCTTTCACCATATTCCGTATCGATACTATATTATGTGTTGATAAGTGTTGGTGGGTGGATCTATGCTAGTGCACTCTCTAGACTAAGATGAATGCACTCTTATGATTAAACACCTTGCAAGCATCCGCAAATACAAGATAGAATTTAAGGCAAAAGCCTAACCATAGCAATATGATCGAGGATCCATTATTCCCTTATGCAAAAGCATGCGAACTGGGGTTCAGGTTTCTGTCACTCCGGCAACCCACCATAAGCATTCTTTATACACAATGCATTCCCCCAGGTCCTTAATAAGGCGAAGTGTTGGGTGTTCGACTCACACAACACCACTAGTAGAATGACAACACAACTTAAATATCAAACAACACATATTACTTCAACAGCATATGACTACTAACAACAAGACTTTCCCCATGTCCTCAAGAACTAAAGTAACTACTCACAAGACATAAAAGAGATCATAATCAGAGGGGATAAATATGTGATAAACAATCTGGACATAATAATATTTCTCCAACAAAACTCAATAGCATTCACCACAAAGTAGTAATCAACACCGATGGCGTAGAGAGGATAGGTAGTACAAGTTACAACACAAGTTGCGATGGAAAGATGAGATTTGGATGAAGATGGAGATGGTGCTGGTGTTGGGGATGATGTTGATGATGATCTCGATGATGCCTGTGATGATGGTGATGATGATGGCGACGATCTCCCCTTCCGGGAGGTGATCTCCTCGGCGGAATCTGCCCGCCGGAGATGCCCTTTTCTTCTCTGTAAGTTTCCCCCTCGAAGCGGCGGCGGAACTCCATAAAAAGTCCAGTGCCTAGGGTTTTCGGGGGACGGAGAGCATATATGCAAAAGGGGGCGGCCAGAGGTGGGCCAGGGGCTCCAGGCGCCCCCCCGGTGCGGCCAGGGGGGGGGGGGGCGCCCCCAGGCCGCCTGGGCACCCTGTGGCTCCCCTCTGACTCCCCTTTTGCGTGTCTTCGTTATTCTTCTGAAAAATACGTCCCGTCAATTTTCAGGTAATTCGGAGGTGTTCTTCTTCAGCAACTCAGCATCCACTTTTTCCTGCTGAATCCTGCGTCTGCTGTTCCGGCATCGGAAAGTTGCAAACTGTGTAAAAATAGACCAAAACAACATAAGAACATCATCATAACGTGAAATATATCAATGAATAAGGATAAATTATAATACAAAATAGTGATGCATTTTGGACGTATCAACACCCCCAAGCTTAGACCTCGCTTGTCCCCGAGCGAATATGAACTCCGTAAACCTGTCCACAAGTTTAGAGAGTGAAGTGTCGATAAATAGAATACGGACAAGAAGCATCATAGTCTCTTCACCAACTCAAATATCCTGAGCAACAATCTTCAACTCATAAGGCTCTTATGAAAGAGTGTCAACACTTATATTCGAAAGTAGGACCAATAGAAACTCATTATATCATGGCAAACATGTCCTTTGGTCAAGGAACAACAAATAATTTTAACTTTTGCTTTTGATGGGATTAATTGAAGCTTTTTGAAATAACAAGTTAATAAGCAAGAAGTGAAAGTGTTAACACAAAGGAAGATATTTGCCTTAGCTGGGCATGACAAACAACTTACTTATCAAATGATAATGTCAACAAGGATATGATATGACAAACCTTAATGCAGCTTTATATGCATGAATCCTTATCAACATCAAACGTCTGCTCTCTTTAAGAAATAGAAGGAAGTAGGAATAACTGACTCAACTTAAAATTAAAAGATAGGCCCTTCTCTAGGGTAGTAGGGAAAACTCATGTGCTATCCTCAAATCAAACAGAATAAAAAACAAATTTTTGAGAGGTGCATGATTCGTCAACGAATGCTAATAGATAACTCAATTACTTCTTGAACTGGACAAGTTTCGAGGAACGACTCCCGTATGAGGACGATAACATCCTCTTATTCTCCTTTGTTTATCACTGCCAAAGTTTTCTGATTTCTCATGAACAAAGCGTGAAGGAGGGTTTGTTTGTTATATTATTTTTAAGCCGGGCGCACTCAATGCCAGTTCCTTTTCGTATTATGGGTTTGCACATTATACATGCAATCCCGGGGTGAAGCTTGTCCAACTCAAAAAGGTCATGAATTAGCTACTACTTCCTCATGAGCTAAAGCAGAGGCACAAAATAAAAGATTTTGAATATTTAAGGATAACACATAAATTATATACTTTAGGAGGTGGTAGTGGGGTACCACGAGTAGGTAGGTATGGTGGACTCATATGGAAGGTATTAGCTTAAGGGTATGGACGCACAAGCAGAATTCCTCTTAGTACAGAGTTAGGCTAGCAAAGGTTTTGAAAGAGTAGACAACTGATGATGACTAAGATGCAAAGCAATATAAAGCATGAACATTGAAATAAGCATAACACATCAAGTTGTCTTCCTTGTCAACATAACACTTCAAGTATAATAACATAAAGGTTTTGGCTATGTTGATACTTTAAGAGAATCATGCTTGTTGTTATGACCAAAGCTATGTTTGCCAAGATTAAATAAAGTTTCATAGCCATACCTGACATAAGGTCAATACTCCCCATAAGAATCATCATATAAGGTCGATTGCGTGAAGAGAATACCGAGTGCAGCAAAAAGGAACCGATAAACTTCTCGTTAATATTCCATCATAGACGACTCCACACACACGGATACAATTCTTCACCAAGGGGGCGATAGACCTCAATGCACACACCTATCTCATATAATAACCTCCCTAGACATGATACGACTCTACTTGACTTCTGAAAGACAAAAGGTAAAAGATAAAGATATCGGGCACTCCCCCAAGCTTGGAACAAGCCAAGGGAATGCCATTACCACGGAGATTTCACTCATCATCCTTGTTGGCGTTGATCAAGTAATTCTTGGCGAAACTCTTCCATGGAAGGGGTTCTCCAGTCTCATATGAGAAGCTCGTCTCCTGGATCCTGCATTCAGCACCCAAACCCATGCGTAGAAACCTTAGTTCATACTCACAGTTCTGGTTATGTAGATCATTAATTTGCCCTTGGAGTTTTATGATTCTGTCTTCAGATGCGGCGATTCTTTCCCATATCTCCTTCATTTCCTTCAGGAAGTAGTTCTTCAGCTCGTTGGTGATGTCAAAGTTGGCTTTGACACCACGCTCGGTCATCTTCTTGTACTTGAAGACTTCTTGCTCCACTTCTTCCAGCCTGGCCTGGGCGCTCCCCTCCTTGATAGGTCCCTTCAGATCTTCTTGATGAAGGACGCCCTCCTTCATCTGAACCACCTGAGGGTGCTTCTTCACCTCAGCGAGGTAAGGGTTGATGACGTTGACGACGAACGTGTCCTTGGGGGAACTTGGAGAAGCCATGGCACCTAAATTTAGCTGAAAGATTTCCTGGCAGAAACAGATCGAAGAGAAAACACGCGAAATCGCAAGATACGTTGCCGGAACACCCCGGGCAAATATAAAGGAAAAATTTATGCACAGAAAGGAAGGTAACGGACCAAAGCGGGGTCGGAGATGGGCACCAGGGTGTCTAGGCGGCCTGCCGGCGCGGCCCAGGGGGGGCGCGCCAGGGGGGCGCCTGGACTCCCTGGTGGTCGTCTCCGGCTCCACTTCGACTCGGAATTTTACTAATTTTTCAAAAACTCGTAATACAGAACTTTTATGATGTTTTGCTGTGTTTTCTTACCATACTACATACCTTTTCTTTATTCTGCTTCTGTTGGCTTCTGAAACAGGGCTGCAACATGTTCTTCGTGGGTTGTTGTGTATATTATATTCACATCAACATCGACAGGGTCTCCTGCTATGTAATGTTTAAGTCTTTGCCCATTCACAACTTGAGGTTTGGTGCCTTCAAAAATATTAATCTTAATTGCACCAGACCGATAAACTTCTTCAATATGAAATGGTCCTTCCCACCTGGAAAGTAGTTTACCTGGAGAAAACCTGAAACGGGATCTAAACAACAAAACTTTATCACCAACATTAAATTCACGTTTCAGAATCTTCCTATCATGCCACCTTTTTACCTTTTCTTTGAACATTTTAGCGCTCTCGTAAGCTTCACTCCTCCATTCATCTAGAGAAGTCAAGTTCATGAGACGCTTCTCACCAGCTAGTTTTGGGTCAGCGTTAAGCTCTCTAACAGCCCAGAAAGCTTTGTGCTCTAGCTCTAATGGCAGATGGCAAGCCTTGCCATATACCATCTTATAGGGGGACATGCCCATGGGGTTTTTGTAAGCAGTTCTATATGCCCACAAAGCATCTCCCAATTTATTTGACCAATCCTTCCTATTTCTATTTACTGTTTTCTGCAAGATCAACTTAATCTCTCTATTGGTGAGCTCAACTTGCCCACTAGTTTGAGGATGATAAGGTGAAGCAATTCTATGATTAACATCGTATTTAGCCAGAGCTTTTCTAAAAGCTCCGTGCGTGAAGTGTGATCCTCCATCGGTCATGAGGTACCTTGGTACACCAAACCTAGGAAATATCACATCCTTAAGCATTTTCAAGGATGTTTTGTGATCAGCACTTTCAGTGGGGATTGCTTCAACCCACTTGGTCACATAATCAACAGCTACTAAAATGTGAGTGTATTTGTGCGAAGAAGGAAAAGGACCCATAAAATCAAAACCCCAACAGTCGAAAGGGTCAATCACTAGTGAGTAATTCATAGGCATCTCATTCCTTCTACTAATGTTACCAACTCTCTGACATTTATCACAAGCTAAAACATAATTTCTAGCATCTTTAAAGAGAGTAGGCCAATAAAAACCTGATTGAAGAACCTTATGTGCAGTCCTCTCACCGGCATGATGTCCTCCATAGGGACTATCATGACACCGTCGGAGAACGTCTTCTGCTCATGTTCCGGAATGCATCTTCTCACAATCCCATCGGGGCCTTCTTTGAAAAGATGTGGGTCATCCCAAAAGTAGTGCCTCAAATCATGAAAGAACTTCTTCCTTTGCTGAAATGTTAGACCTGGAGGCAAATACTTTGCAACAATAAAATTAGCATAATCTGCATACCATGGATCGGAGAGAGGTTATACTTTTACAACGGCAAGTTGCTCGTCTGGAAAACTATCGTTAACTGGAATGGGGTCATGCGGTATATCTTCCATTCTTGAAAGATTATCCGCTACCGGATTGTCTTCCCCTTTCCTATCAACAATCTGCAAATCAAATTCTTGGAGAAGGAGTACCCATCTGATAAGCCTTGGCTTAGCATCCTTCTTTGTCATAAGATATTTAATGGCAGCATGATCAGTATGAATAATAACTTTGGAATCAACAATATACTGCCTAAACTTATCACAAGCAAAAACTACAGCTAAGAATTCCTTCTCAGTAGTAGCATAATTTCTTTGAGCACTATCAAGAGTTTTACTAGCATAATGTATAACATTCAATTTCTTATCAACTCTTTGTCCTAAAACAGCTCCAACAGCAAAATCACTTGCATCACACATAATTTCAAAAGGTAAGTTCCAGTCAGGTGGTTGTACTATAGGAGCAGTTATTAAAGCTTTCTTAAGGACTTCAAAAGCTTCCTTGCAATTTTCATCAAACGCAAAAGGAACATCCTTCTGGAGAAGATTAGTGAGGGGTCTCGAGGTTTTAGAAAAGTCTTTAATAAATCTTCTATAAAAACCTGCATGACCGAGAAAACTGCGAATACCTTTGATGTCCCTTGGATAGGGCATCCTTTCAATAGCTTCGATCTTGGCTTTCTCCACTACAATTCCCCTTTCGGAAATCTTGTGACCAAGAACAATTCCTTCATTAACCATAAAGTGGCACTTCTCCCAGTTGAGTACCAAATTTGTCTCCTCGCATCTCTGCAAAACTTTATTAAGGTTGTGAAGACAATGGTCAAATGAAGTTCCACAGACGGAGAAATCGTCCATGAAGACTTCCATAATATCCCCGCAGAAACCATGAAAGATAGCAGACATACACCCTTGAAAAGTAGCAGGGGCATTACATAAACCAAAAGGCATACGTCTGTAAGCATAAGTACCAAAAGGACAAGTAAAAGTGGTCTTCTCTTGATCGGCAGTGTTAACATGAATTTGAGAGAAGCCAGAATAACCATCGAGATAACAAAAGTGGGTATTTTTGGATAACCTTTCAAGCATTTGGTCGATGAACGGCAACGGGTAGTGATCCTTCCTGGTTGCCTTGTTCAACTTCCTGTAATCAATACACATTCTATATCCAATAATAATTCTCTGAGGTATTAGTTCATTTTTATCATTAGGAACCACAGTTGTACCTCCTTTCTTAGGAACACAATGCACAGGACTTACCCACTTACTATCAGCTATAGGGTAGATAATACCTGCGGCTAGAAGCTTGAGAATCTCAGTTCCCACGACATCCATCATCTTCGGGTTCAACCGTCGTTGATGATCAACAACTGGTTTAGCATCAGGCTCAAGGTTGATAGTATGTTGACAGATAGATGGACTAATCCCCTTAAGGTCATCAAGGGTATAGCCAATTGCGCCTCGGTGTTTACAAAGTACTTCCATTAATCGCTCTTCTTTCCAATAATCGCTCTTCTTCATATCCTGAAAGGTTAGAATTGATAATAACAGGATATACTTTCTTTTCATCTAAATAAGCATACTTTAGCGTATCGGGAAGAGGTTTAAGATCGAACACTGGGTCTTCTTTCGGTTTTGATAAAATTCCCAAAGGTTCAACCGGAAGGTTGTGCTTCAGGATAGCAGGCTGCCTCAAGAATATTTCATCTAGTTCATTTCTTTCCTGCATATGCAAATTATTCTCGTGGTCCTCCATGTATTGCTGCAAAGGATCATCAGGGGGAATAGCAATAGAGGCAATACTTTCAATAATTTTATCATTACTAGGTGAATCAGTACCACGAGGCTGCTTAGAGAACTTAGAAAAATTAAATTCATATGGCTCACCATCGAATTCAACAGAAACTTTACCTTTCTTGCAATCTATTATAGCTCCACAAGTTCTAAGAAAAGGTCTACCAAAAATGATGGGACAAAAATCGTCCCTGGCTGAACCAAGTACCAAAAAGTTGGTAGGGTATTTTACCTTTCCACATAGGACTTCAACGTCCCTCACAATTCCGATAGGAGAGATAGTTGATCTATTTGCAAGATGAATAGTAACATCAACTTCTTCAAGATCACAAGGGGAAATCTCACCGATGATTTCTTCATAAAGTGAATAAGGAATAGCACTTGCACTCGATCCCAAATCGCATAGCCCATAATAATTGTGATCTCCTATTTTAACAGATACCACCGGAGTACCTGAAATTGGGCCTTTGTTCTTGGCTGTGACAAGGTTAGTGGAAACAGCACAAAAAGTTATGTTGGAATCCAAAACATCATCAGTAGCAAGGTCTTTAATCAATGCAACTCGAGGATCGACCCTGATCTGTTCTTCAGGTTCATCAACTTTTCTCTCACTTTTATTTATTATGCCTGTCACAAGAGAGTGCTCCTTTATCCTCGTGGGAAAAGGAGGCTGTTCATATATAACTGCAGGCAAAATAGGCTCAGCAACATAAATATCAATAGGTGGTTCTTTAAAAGGTGCATGGTGTTGGTCTCTATTCTTTTTAAAAGAATCAACATGAGAGGCAAAGTTCTTACATAAATCAATCACTAGATGGGAATCAAGACCAATCTTAGAGCAAAAAGTATTGAAGTAATCAGTTTCTACATAGCTCTCAATATAATCATGTTCATAATTTATAGCGGGTTCAATACCTTTATCAATTTCCCAATCTTCGGTATTCCTCTGGATTCTTTCAAGGAGATCCCACCTTTCTTCAACACTCTTCTTCTGAAATACCCCACTAGAGGAGGCATCCAGCATCTCATTATCCTGACGAGAAAGCCTGGCATAAAAATTTGTAAGTATAATTTCCTTGGGAAGCTTATGAATAGGGCATTTGAGCATTAGAGACTTCAGTCTCCCCCAAGCTTGAGCAATGCTTTCTCCGTCACGAGACCTAAAGTTATAGATATAATTCCTGTCTCGATGAATTTCATGAAGAGGATAAAATTTAGTATAAAAGAGAGACATAAGCTCCTGCCAGTCCAGCAAGTGTGGGTTATCGAGAAGCCCATACCAATCTGAAGCTTTATCTATAAGGGATACGACAAACAATTTCCTCATGACAAACTCCCTCGATACACCTGCAAGCTTAAATAATGAACATAGTCGTGACAAATATAGCAAGTGTTCACCGGGATGTCTGTCTCCTGCATACCGATTAGCCAAAACATAATTGATAATGCCAGCTGGTATTTTATAAGGCACAATTTCAGTAGGGGGAGGATCAACCACCACAGGTGTGGGGTGTCTTCCCGCAAGCAACGCTCCAATAATAGGGTTATCCATAAGGACAGAGGACAGCAATAACAAAAATAAAAAACAGAATTATAAAAAGGCTTTCTTACCAGTTTCACTTTACCAATAGCGCTACGATCCCCGGCAACGGCGCCAGAAAACGTTACTTGATGACCCTCAACCGTAAGGGATCTGTTGCAGCGTTTTCGATAAGTAAGAGTGTCGAACCCAACGAGGAGCAGAAGGTATTGATAAGCGATTCTGAGCAAGAAATTACTGCAAGCACTGAAAGATAACTTTTAGGGGTTTTCTCGATATAAGCAACAGGAATGTAATGGCAAGTAATGTAAAAGGTACTGAAAGTAACAAGTGGCCCAATCCTTTCTTAGCAAAAGAGAGGCCTAGCAACTGAACTTATAAAGACTAAAGCGTTCTTGAGGACACACGGGAGAGGTAGTCATGTGCTTTCGCCATATTCCGTATTGATACTATATTATGTGTTGATAAGTGTTGGTGGGTGGATCTATGCTAGTGCACTCTCTAGACTAAGATGAATGCACTCTTATGATTAAACACCTTGCAAGCATCCGCAAATACAAGATAGAATTTAAGGCAAAAGCCTAACCATAGCAATATGATCGAGGATCCATTATTCCCTTATGCAAAAGCGTGCGAACTGGGGTTCAGGTTTCTGTCACTCCGGCAACCCACCATAAGCATTCTTTATACACAATGCATTCCCCTAGGTCCTTAATAAGGCGAAGTGTTGGGTGTTCGACTCACACAACACCACTAGTAGAATGACAACACAACTTAAATATCAAACAACACATATTACTTCAACAGCATATGACTACTAACAACAAGACTTTCCCCATGTCCTCAAGAACTAAAGTAACTACTCACAAGACATAAAAGAGATCATAATCAGAGGGGATAAATATGTGATAAACAATCTGGACATAATAATATTTCTCCAACAAAACTCAATAGCATTCACCACAAAGTAGTAATCAACACCGATGGCGTAGAGAGGATAGGTAGTACAAGTTACAACACGAGTTGCGATGGAAAGATGAGATTTGGATGAAGATGGAGATGGTGCTGGTGTTGGGGATGATGTTGATGATGATCTCGATGATGCCCGTGATGATGGTGATGACGATGGCGACGATCTCCCCTTCCGGGAGGTGATCTCCCCGGCGGAATCTGCCCGCCGGAGATGCCCTTTTCTTCTCTGTAAGTTTCCGCCTCGAAGCGGCGGCGGAACTCCGTAAAAAGTCCCGTGCCTAGGGTTTTCGGGGGACGAAGAGCATATATGCAAAAGGGGGCGGGCAGAGGTGGGCCAGGGGCTCCAGGCGCCCCCCCCCCCGGCGCGGCCAGGGGGGCGCGCCCCCAGGCCGCCTGGGCACCCTGTGGCCCCCCTCTGACTCCCCTTTTGCGTGTCTTCGTTATTCTTCTGAAAAACATGTCCCGTCAATTTTCAGGTAATTTGGAGGTGTTCTTCTTCAGCAACTCAGCATCCACTTTTTCCTGCTGAATCCCGTGTCTGCTGTTCCGGCATCGGAAAGTTGCAAACTGTGTAAAAATAGACCAAAACAACATAAGAACATCATCATAACGTGGAATATATCAATGAATAAGGATAAATTATAATACAAAATAGTGATGCATTTTGGACGTATCATCCACCCTCGGGGCTCAGGATATGTACCAGTAGCTATGTGTTTGATCTCTCTCTCTCTCTCTCTCTCTCTCTCTCTCTCGTGTTCTTGAGATGGCACGATCTTGATGTATCGCGAGCTTTGCTATTATAGTTGGGTCTTATGATGCTTCGCCCCCTCTAGTCTCTTGTAATGGATTGAGTTTTCCCTTTGAAGTTATCTTATCGGATTGAGTCTTTAAGGATTTGAGAACACTTGATGTATGTCTTGCACGTGTTTATCTATGGTGACAATGGGATATCATGTGATCCACTTGATGTATGTTTTGGTGATCAACTTGAGGGTTCCGTGACCTTGGGAATCTATGCATAGGGGTTGGCACACGTTTTCGTCTTGACTCTCCGGTAGAAACTTCGGGGCACTCTTTGAAGTTCTATGTGTTGGTTGAATAGATGTTTCTGAGATTGTGTGATGCATATCGTATAATCATGCCCACGGATACTTGAGGTGACAATAGAGTATCTAGGTGACATTAGGGTTTTGGTTGATTTGCGTCTTAAGGTGTTATTCTAGTATGAACTCTATGATAGATTGAACATTACTACGGACTCTTGAATAGATCGATCAGAAAGAATAACTTTGAGGTGGTTTCATACCCTACCATAATCTCTTCGTTTGTTCTCCGCTATTAGTGACTTTGGAGTGACTCTTTGTTACATGTCGAGGGCTAGTAATATGATCCAATTATGTTATCCTTGTTGAGAGAACTTGCACTAGTGAAAGTATGAACCCTAGGCCTTGTTTCCTATCATTGCAACACCGTTTATGCTCACGTTTACCACTTGCTACCTTGCTGTTTTTATATCTTCAGTTTACAAAAACCCATATCTACCATCCATATTGCACTTGTATCACCATCTCTTCGCCGAACTAGTGCACCTATACAATTTACCAATGTATTGGGTGTGTTGGGGACACAAGAGACTCTTTGTTATTTGGTTGCAGGGTTGTTTGAGAGAGACCATCTTCATCCTACGCCTCCCATGGATTGATAAACCTTAGGTCATCCACCTGAGGGAAATTTGCTACTGTCCTACAAACCGCTGCACTTGGAGGCCCAACAACGTCTACAAGAAGAAGGTTGTGTAGTAGACATCACGGTATATGATGTCTCTTACCGATTTACCACTATCGTTTTGGGTTATCAGAGACAGCTGCATTCACGTTAAATGGGGCAACATCTAAATCCGTTGAGACGACGCCTTATGAACTGTGGTTTGGCAAGAAATCAAAGTTGTCGTTTCTTAAAGTTTGGGGATGTGATGCTTATGTGAAAAAGCTTCAACCTGATAAGCTCGAACCCAAGTCGGATAAATGTGTCTTCATAGGATACACAAAGGAGACTGTTCGGTACACCTTCTATCATATATCCGAAGGCAAGATATTTGATGCTAAGAATGGATCCTTTCTAGAGCAGGAGTTTCTCTCGGAAGAAGTGAGTGGGAGGAAAGTGGAACTTGATGAGGTAATTGTACCTTCTCCCGAATTGGATAGTAGTACATCACAGAAACTAGTTCCAGTGATTCCTACACCAGTTAGTGAGGAAGCTCATGATGATGATCATGAAACTTTGGATCAAGTTATTGCTGAACTTCGTAGATCAACCAGAGTACGTTCCGCGCCAGAGTGGTACGGCAACCCGGTTCTGGAAGTCATGTTACTAGACCATGATGAACCTACGAACTATGAGGAAGCGATGATGAGCCCAGATTCTGCAAAATGTCTTGATGCCACAAAATCTGAGATGGGATCCATGTATGAGAACAAAGTGTGGACTTTGGTTGACTTGCCTGATTTTTGGCAAGCTATTTAAACTAAATGGATCTTCAAGAGGAAGACCGAAGCCGACGGTAATGTTACTGTCTACAAAGCTCGACTTGTTGTGAAAGGTTTTCGACAAGTTCAAGGAGTTGACTACGATGAGACTTTCTCACCCGTAGCGATGCTTAAGTCTGTCTGAATCATGTTAGAAATTGCCGCATTTTATGAAATCTGGCAAATGGATAACAAAACTGCATTCTTTAATGGATTTATTAAAGAAGAGTTGTATATGATGCAGCCAGAAGGTTTTGTCAATCCTAAAGGTGCTAACAAAATATGCAAGATCCAGCAATCCATCTATGGACTGGTGCAAGTATCTCAGAGTTGGAATATACGCTTTGATAAGTTGATCAAAGCATATAGTTTTATGCAGACTGGCGGTGAAGCCTGTATTTACAAGAAAGTGAGTGGGAGCACTACAACCTTTCTGATACGTATATGTGAATGACATATTGTCGATCAGAAATGATGTAGAATTTTCTGGAAAGCATAAATGAGTGTTTAAAAGGAGTTTTTTCAAAGAAAAACCTCGGTAAAGTTGCTTACATATTGAGCATCAATATCTATAGAGATAGATCAAAACGCTTGATAAGTTTTTTCAATGAGTACATACCTTGACAAGATTTTGAAGTAGTTCAAAATGGAACAGTCAAAGAAAGAGTTCTTGCCTGTGTTGCAAGGTGTGAAGTTGAGTAAGACTCAATGCCTGACCACTGCAGAAGATAGAATGAAAGTCATTCCCTATGCCTCAGTCATAGGATCTATAAAGCATGCCATGCTGTATACCAGACCTATTGTATGCCCTGCCCTGATTTTGGCAAGGGAGTACAATTTTTTATCTAGGAGTAGATCACCGGACAGCGGTCAAAATTATCCTTAGAGGACTAAGGAAACATTACTCGGTTATGGAGGTGATAAAGAGTTCGTCGTAAAGAGTTAGGTCGATGCAAGCTTTAACACCAATCTGGATGACTCTGAGTCTCGATCTGGATACATATTGAAAGTGGGAGCAATTAGCTAAAGTAGGTCCGTGTAGAGCATTGTAGACATAGAAATTTGCAAAATACATACGGATCTGAATATAACAGACCCGCTGACTAAACTTCTCTCACGAAGCAAAACATGATCACACCTTAGTACTCTTTGGGTGTTAATCACATGACGATGTGAACTAGATTGTTGACTCTAGCAAACCCTTTGGGTAGTGGTCACATGGCGATGTGAACTATGGGTGTTAATTCACATAACGATGTGAACTATCGGTATTAAATCACATGGCGATGTGAACTAGATTATTGACTCTAGTGCAAGTGGGAGACTGAAGGAAATATGCCCTAGAGGCAATAATAAAGTTGTTATTTATATTTCCTTATATCATGATAAATGTTTATTATTCATGCTAGAATTGTATTAACCGGAAACTTAGTACATGTGTGAATACATAGACAAAACAGAGTGTCCCTAGTATGCCTCTACTAGACTAGCTCATTGATCAAAGATGGATATGTTTCCTAGCCATAGACATGAGTTGTCATTTGATCAACGGGATCACATCATTAGGAGAATAATGTGATGGACAAGACCCATCCATTAGCTTATCACTATGATCGTTTAGTTTTACTGCTATCGTTTTCTTCATGACTTATACATGTTCCTATGACTATGAGATTATGCAACTCCGAATACCGGAGGAACACCTTGTGTGCTATCAACCGTCACAACGTAGCTGGGTGATTATAAAGATGCTCTACAAGTGTCTCCGAAGGTGTTTGTGGTATTGGCATAGATCAAGAATACGATTTTTCACTCCGAGTGTCAGAGAGGTATCTCTCGGCCCTCTCCGTAATACACATCATAATAAGCCTTACAAGCAAATGACTAATGAGTTAGTCACGAGATGATGTATTACGGAACGAGTAAGGAGACTTGTCAGTAACGAGATTAACTAGGTATGGTGATACCGACGATCAAATCTCGGGCAAGTAACATACCGATGACAAAGGGAACAACGTATGTTGTTATGCCATTTCACCGATAAAGATCTTGGTAAAATATGTAGGAACCAATATGATCATCCCGGTTCCGCTATTGGTTATTGACCAGAGATGTGTCTCATTCATGTCTACATAGTTTTCGAACCCGTAGAGACCGCACGATTAATGTTTCATGACGATCAGTATTATGAGTTTATGAGTTTTGATCTACCGAAGGTAGTTTGGAGTCCCGGATGAGATCACGGACGTTGCGAGGAGTCTCGGAATGTCCGTGATGTATATATCGATATATTGGACGACTATATTCGAACATCGGAAAGGTTCCGAGTGATTCGGGTATTTTTCCGAGTACCGGAGAGTTACGGGAATTCGCCAGGGAGCATATGGGACTTATTGGGCTTTAGGGGAAAGAGAGAGAGGAGGCTGTGCACCCCCCAAGGCTTATTCCGAATTGGTCTAGGGGGAGGGGCAGCGCCCCCCTCCTTCCTTGTCTTCTCTTTTCCCTTTCCTTCTCTCCTACTCCTGCTACTTGGAAGGACTCCTAGTTCTACTAGGAAAGGGGGAATCCCACTCCCGGTGGGAGTAGGACTCCCCAGGGCGCGCCATAGTAGAGGGCCGGCCCTCCCCCTCCTCCACTCCTTTATATACGGGGGTGGGGGCACCCCATAGACACACAAGTTGATCATTGATCTTTTAGCCGTGTGCGGTGCCCCCTCCACAGAAACACACCTCGGTCATACCGTTGCAGTGATTAGACGAAGCCCTGCGCCGGTAGCTTCATTATCTCCATCACCACACCGTCGTGCTGACGAAACTCTCCTATGAAGCTCAACTGGATCAAGAGCTCGTGGGACGTCATCAAGCTGAACGTGGGCTGAACGCGGAGGTGCCATACGTTCGGTGCTTGACCGGTTGAATCGCGAAGACGTTCGACTACATCAACCGCGTCACTAGACGCTTCCCCTTTCGGTCTACGAGGGTACGTAGACACACTCTCCCCTCTCGTTGCTATGTATCTAGTAGATAGATCTTGCGTGATCGTAGGAATTTTTTTGAAATACTATGTTCCCCAACAATTATGCCATTTACGAATAAAAACAAGTACGAGGAGGAAAATAATAATAAGAAGAAGAAGAATAAGAAAGGAAGAACAAGAAGAACAAGAAGAAGAACCTCTTCTTCTTCTTTTTCTTCCTATTCCTTCTTTTCTTCCTCTTCCTTGATTTTATTCATCTTATTATGTCATTTGTGGACTAAATAGGCTAAATTATGTCATTTAGGAGCTAACGTAGGTTAAATAGATCATATTGGAGCTAACCTAATTAAACTTGGTCATTTTAAGCTAACCTAGCTAATTATGTCATTTGTGGACTAAATAGGCTAAATTATGTCATTTAGGAGCTAACGTAGGTTAAATGGATCATATTGGAGCTAACCTAGTTAAACTTGATCATTTTTAAGCTAACCTAGCTAATTATGTCGTTTGTGGACTAAATAGACTAAATTATGTCATAAATGGACTAATTAGGTTAAATAAGAAGAAATTAGTACAACATAAAAAAATTGAATACCTGACATGAATAATATGTATATAATTTAAGTGTATCATCATCATGAACATAAAAAAAATTGAATACCTCACATTACTAATATTACTCTAAATCGTCTATAAATGCATCATCATCATCATCATCAATAAATGCATCAACATGTGGAAGGCCTCCTTTACGTAATCGTTCAAGCATTGACAGGTCATCTACAACAGTAACTTCTTCCAGTTCCAGTTCTTCTTGTTCCGGCTCAGGGGTGTAGTAGGATTCACTATCGTTGTCTACTTCTATGTTCTGGGGTGGAGTAGAGCGGTTCTTGAAATGTTTTTTTGGAAAGACGTGTTTCTTGGAAGAATTCTCCTTCTTCATATGTGTCTTGGTTAATGTGAGGTTCATAATCCTCTTCATTGGGGGGAGGTGGTCTAACATGTGGCGCCACTTCATAAAAGACATCCCAACCACTCAGATTTGGATCACTTTGACAGGCCCACGGTAGATAGAAATCTTGGGTTGCCTGTTGAGCCATAATATAGACATCGGAAACATCCAAATGGGTGCCTTGTTTGATTACGACTAGCCCTATATGTTCATGAGTCCTTCTAGTCTCCCTCGGCTGGAACCAATAACATCTGAAGACTACGATGTTTGGTGGGTTTTCGCCATCAAATTGAAGTTCATAAATAGCTTCAACTCTTCCATAATACTCGATATTTCCTTGGCCGATAGCAGAGACACAACAATTTGTAGAATTTCGGTCAGCCATTGATAGCTCTTTGCCATAGGTACGAAACCGATACCCGTTGATGTCGTATTTGTCAAATGAATGGACCTTATAGTCAAAACCATTAGCTACTTGTCTCAATTTGGCATCTATAATCTCTGAATTAGCCTACAAGTTTAATACGAAAGGATTGTTGCATTAGTCACAAATTAGCCAAAGAAATGAAATGGTCTAATGGAAATTACCGTTTTTTTGAACCAAGAGATGAAACCAGGATATTCGCCTCCTTGCTTTGCCAGAAGCTCATACTCTTCGACGGAATCCTTTTGGATCAGCGCTCCATACGAGAATATGGCGATGTATCGACTGCATCAAATATCCAGGAATAAGAGCAGTTCAAAGGAATTATAAGTAGCGAAGAATTGTATGTACCGAGATCTTACTCGATGTACGGCCGCACTTCCTTTAGGTTGTTGAAGAGATACAGCGAAATGGTCCGCCATTCTTCAAAATCCAACGATACTGGTTTCCAACCACTGGCTGGTGCGAGATTCCCTTTGAATAGGCTGAGGTTGGATCGACCCTTTTTAGGGTCGTCAGCATTATACCGAGGCTTCAGATTATGCAAATGACGATTTTTGGCTTTGTAGTGTGATGTCACGAAGTTTGCCGCCTCCTTAGTGATGAATGCCTCGGCCATCGATGCTTCAACTCTATGTTTATTTTTACATTTTGCTCGAAGCGTCTTCTGCATCCTCTCAGTTGAGTAGCACCAATGATTTTGCACGCCCCCCCCCCCAATCTTGCCTCGGTCGGGAGATGCAAAATGAAGTGTTGCATTGGATTAAAGAAGCTTGGCGGGAAGATCATCTCTAACTTGCATGTCAACTCCGGCGCCAACTGTTCCATTTCTTCTATGAGGCCAGGCGATAGTTCTTTCGCATAAAGAACACCGAAGAAATAGCTCAGCTCTGCCAATACTAGCCATTCATCCTCAGGGATGAAGCCACGCAACATCACCGACATTATCCGCTCAATCCATATGTGCCAATCATGACTTTTTAGAACAAATATTTTCAATTTTTCAAGACTCGCTCCCCTCTTCAGATTTGTTGCATACCCATCGGGGAACATCAACTGCATTTTCACCCACAAAATAATTTCCCTCATAGCTTGCCTTCCATGATTGAACCATGCCTTTGGCTTCGTCCAGTTCCGCTTTCCTTTCGGTTCTTGCATGTTTTGTAACGGTCTATCACATAGCTCATGTTGATCAACTCTAGCCTTAGTATTACCCTTTGATTCCCCTCTATGCCGAACAATGTACCAAAAATGGCTTCGGCGATATTCTTCTCAGTGTGCATCACGTCGATGTTGTGTGGGAAAATGAGGTCTTTGAAGTAAGGAAGATCCCACAAGCATGTCTTGTGAGTCCAGGCGTGTTCCTTATTATACCCCTTGAAATACCCTGGGCGCTCTGGATCTGGCTCGAGAGCGTTTAACTGATCTAGGGTCTCTTGGCCGGTCAACGCAGGTGGTGCAGAGTGTTTGACAACTCTACCTTTAATGAAGTTCTTCTTGTCTTTCCTGAACTTATGGCGAGGAACTAGAAACGGTCTATGCAAGTCGAAGCAAGTATACGTGTGCCTGCCGTCAGCCAACGAAACTCAAGAGCTCCCTTGCATGTGGGGCACGGGAACCTTCCATGCACACACCAGCCAACGAATAGCGCATACGCTGGCAAGTCATGCGTCGAGTACATGTACCAGGCACGCATTATGAAGTTCTTTTTGCTAAAGGCGTCGTATGTCTTGAACCCATTATCCCAAGCTTCTTGTAATTCATCCTTAAGCGGCTGCATGTACACATTCATATTCTTCCCCGGATAGTTGGGCCCTGGAATTATCAACGTCAGGAAAATGTTCTTTCTTTGCATAATCTGCCCGGGGGGGGGGGGGATTGAGTGGAATGACAAACACGGGCCAACAACTGTATTGGGCTGCTGTCTGACCAAACACACTGAACCCATCCGTGTTGACGGCGACTCGAGGATGCCTTGGATCTGCCGTTTTTTCCTTATGTAATGCATCGAAGCACTTCCATGCTTCACTATCCGATGTGTGCACCATCATCATATTCCCATCTGCATCTAGTTCGGTTCTTTTGCCCATTTTGTGCCATGTCATCTGTTTGGCTGTCTCTTCGACCATGAAAATACGTTGAAGTCTTGGTACGGTTGGCATATACTGAAGAACATTAACGAGTATTTTGGTCTACGTCTTCTCACCCATACCGTTGTCTACAACAACATACCTGGAAGACTTGCAAATGGGACAATAGGTCAAGTCCTCATACTGAAGCCTAAATAAGACACATCCTTTCTCACATGCATGTATCTTCTCATAGGTCATCTTAAGAGCACGGAGGATTTTGTCTGACTGGTAACGGTTTGCAGGTAGCACATGTCCTTTGGGTAGAAATCGTCTGAATACTATCATCATTGGGTCGTAGCATTCTCTGCCCAAGTTGAATTGAGCCGTCAAAGCCATTATTTGTGAGATAGCATCCAGCTGACAAAGCTCAGTGTGCTCGTGGAGAGGACATTTTGAGGACTCCAACATTTCAGTGAAGGCCTTTGCAAATTCCTCTATCTCCTCGTGCGAGTCCTGAGCATCGTCAAAGTCTTGCACCATGTCTTCCATCCCGATACCATGCTCGTCGGTGCGACGACGAACCACCTCGGCTCTGGCACGTTGGGCAGACTCACCATGAAATGTCCAGACCGTGTAATAATACGTCTCCAACGTTCTATAATTCTTTATTGTTCCATGCTATTATATATTCTGTTTTGGATGTTTAATGGGCTTTATTATACATTTTTATATTATTTTTGGGACTAACCTACTAACCCAAGACCAAGTGCAGATTGCTGTTTTTTTGCCTATTTCAGGGTTTCGCGGAAAAGGAATATCGAACGGAGTCCAAACGAAATGAAACCTTTGGGAGAGTTATTTTTGGAACCATATCTATCCGGAAGACTTGGAGTACACGCGAGGGAACGAAGGAGGCGGCCACGAGGGTCCAGGGCGCGCCCCCTCCTACAGGGCGCGCCCCCACCCTCATGGGCCCCCTCTGGCTCCCCCGATGCCCTCCTTCCTCCTATATATATCGAGGCAACAGAGAAAACCCTAATTCCACAGCCGCAACCTTCTGTTCCCGTGAGATCCCATCTTGGGGCCTGTTCCGGAGCTCCGCCGGAGGGGGGATCTACCACGGAGTGCTTCTACATCAACACCATAGCCTAACCAATGAGTTGTGAGTAGTTTACCACAGACCTTCGGGTCCATAGTTATTAGCTAGATGGCTTCTTCTCTCTTTTTGGATCTCAATACCAAGTTCTCCGCGATCTTCGAGGAGATCTATTCGATGTAATCTTTTTGCGGTGTGTTTGTCGAGATCCGATGAATTGTGGGTTTATGATCAAGTTTATCTATGAGAAATATTTGGTTCTTTTCTGAAATCTTTTATGTATGTTTATAATATCCTTGCAAGTCTCTTCGAATTATCGGTTTGGTTTGGCCTACTAGATTATAGTTCTTGCAATGGGAGAAGTGCCTGGCTTTGGGTTCAATCTTGCGGTGTCCTTTCCTAGTGACAGCAGGGGCAGCAAGTCACGTATTGTATTGTTGCCATCGAGGATAAAAAGATGGGGTTTATATCATATTGCTTGAGTTTATCCCTCTACATCATGTCATCTTGCTTAAAGCATTACGCTGTTCTTATGAACTTAATACTCTAGATGCATGCTGGATAGCAGTCGATGTTGGGAGTACTAGTAGTAGATGCAGAATCGTTTCGGTCTACTTGTCACGGACGTGATGCCTATATATAATGATCATGCCTAGATATTCTCATAATTATTCGCGCTTCTATCAATTGCTCGATAGTAATTTGTTCATCCACCGTAGAATTCTGCTATCATGAGAGAAGCCACTAGTGAAACCTATGGCCCCCGGGTATATTCTCAACATATTAATCTACCATCTACTTTATTTTGCTTTATTTACTTTCTGTTCTTATATCCAAAAAATACCAAAAATATTATACTATCCTATCTATCAGGTCTCACTTTCGTAAGTGACCGTAAAGGGATTGACAACCCCTTATCGCGTTGGCTGCGAAGTTCTTATTTGTTTGTGCAGGTGTGAGGGACTAGCGCGTGGTCTCCTACTGGATTGATACCTTGGTTCTCAAAAACTGAGGGAAATACTTACGCTACTGTGATGCATCACCCTTTCCTCTTCGAGGGAATACAACGCAAGCTCGAGAAGTAGCATGTAACCAGGCGTAAAACCAAACTTCTGCAGGTCTTTACTCATTTCAAGCTCGTGCCTCTTATTATAGTTGTCGCACCGGACACAGGGGCACCCGCTTTTTTTGGCCTTTTGCAAATATGGCTCTAACAAACCCCTTGGTGTTTGTTAACCATTCCTCGGTCCAAACTTTCTATCTAGTGTAACCGGTGTACATCCACGCACGATCACTCATATTGACTTCCTACTGGACACACAAGAAATATATACATAATTAAGCAAACCATATCCATCAGTTAATGTAGTTTGTCAGTTTTATTACATCCATGCAACCTACGCACTAATAGGTAAAGATAGGTCCTAATCCCATCCGAGAATGTGTAGATTGGGTTCGTTTTCCGATGCCCTGCTCCGGATCCAACGCAAAATTTCGGTAGCACCTCCTCGCTGTTCTCCTGATACACGTCTCGACAATAAGCAGAGAGGATGTGTACCCGGAGAACAACAGGGAGGCACTGACGAAATTCTGCATCGGATCCAGAGCAGAGCATATGGGAAAACGGACCCAATCTACACATACTCGGGCTGTCCACGTATAATGTTGGACAATTCGAAAGAATCACGATTATAAATATGCAAATGCATGCATATTTATAGATGTAACCCTTTCGAACGGGAGACACATAGTGGTTACGCATACTGATGATTGACACCTATAGCTAGCAAGTTTCATCGGCACGAAGACCGGAACAGTGCAAATGAAGGGGGGGGGGAGGAGATGTCATTTGTGCTCACCAACGAACGCATGGGCGGCGCTCGTCGAACACTAGACCCTCGCAGTGACGAAATAACTGCACATTTAAATCGAAAGATGAGTAACATAGCAAATTTGTTTCTTCCGTCGACCTAACTAAATATTTACAACAGGACGAGTGGGTTAGGGGGTCCTTGGCGTCGATGGAACCCTAAATAGCAAGTATCATCGGTGCGAGATACATGTGGTGCTCGGCGTTGAACACTAGATCCACATCCCACAAGTGAAGCCGGCGCCCGGCGTCCCGCAACAATAGTTCTGGTGGCCGATGACGGTCGAACACCATGGCGAATTTGTCTGGCACTCTCTACGATGAGGATTAAAGCCAAGTTTTGAAATTTCAAACAACCTAACCGACTTGAGTCAGTTTGGGTGTTTCAAGTTTCAACACTTGCCTTTTAATCGTCAACGCAGAGGCTGCCAGGCAAATTCTCGATGGTGTTCGACCGCCATTGACGTCGAGAATAGTTACTTTGGGTCACTTGTGGGATGTGGATGTAGTGTTCGACACCGACAGCCACATGTATCTCGCACCGATGATACTTGTTATTTAGGGTTCCATCGACACCGAGGAACCCCCTAATTAACCCACTCGTCCCTGGGCGCCCCCTTTTCCTACTTCTTTTTTTCATCTTCAACTTCTACTTCTTTTTTTCATCTACTTCTTCTTCTACTACTTATTATTCTTTTTTCTTCTTCTTCTTCCTCTTCTTCTTTTTCTTCTTTTTCATCTTTCTTGATTATTCTTAAAAACAGGGAAAAAACAGAAACAAAACTATAAACTAAATGTAACCTAAAATAAACTAAATTAACCAACTAACCTAACCTAACCTAAACTAAACAAACATAAACTAAATCTAAAAAAAAAAGAAAAAAAACTCACCAC
>LR738714.1:768738020-768750691 GCA_902687465.1 Secale cereale | reverse complement strand
GGCTGGGCGGGAGGGGCGGGGCCGGGCGGCGACGCGGCCGGGCTGCGACGGCTCGGGGCGGTGCGGGGCGGCCGGCGACGGGGGTGGCGGCGCGGGTTAGGGGCGGCGGCAGGGGTGAGGGGTGGCGGCGGCTCGGGCAGGCGTGGCCCCTTTTCTGCTAGTAGGTTATGGCTCTTTGCCGTCTGCTGGCAGACGGCAAAGAGCGTACCTAGTGGGGTGGGGCTGGGGAAATGGACGACCTAACGGCCATTTTCTTTGCCGTCTGCTGGCGGACGGCAAAGAAGTTTTGCCGGCAGCCAGCAAACGGCAAAGAAAATGGCAGTTAGGTCGTCCTCGTAAGCCCGCCACCCATCCTCTTTGCCGTCAGCTAGCGGACGACAAAGAAATGCTGATGGCAAAGCCTTTCGTTGCCGTCCGCTGCCTCTTTGCCGTCCCATTTCTGGTGGCTGATGGCAAATTCTTTCTTTGTCGTCCGCTAGCTGACGGCAAAGAGTCGGCAGACGGCAAATCTGCTGATTCCAGTAGTGAGCGTATGTTTTCATACTCTCTCTGTTTGAGAGTCTGCTTCAGTTTCTGGCTCTAGGGTCCGCTCTAGATATATTTGATTCTAGTTCATATATGCAGATGCTATTTACCTTCCCTCTTTCTAGTTCATATATGCAGATGCTATTTACCTTCCCTCTATCAGATTGCATGACTTGTTTGTTCTCTTCTTTATTAATCAATTTTTTATCTACTATTTATGTTAATAAAATTATCTGATAAATTGCTAATATTTCCAACACGGACCGACCGGCTTATGAGCCTCCCAGCAGTTACTCACTGCCATGTCTGTGTGCCCAGGACGCCCGAGCCGGAGGAGATGCATGGAAATTCAGTGGCCATGGCGAGGGCGAAGTGGAGGTGACCATGGCCGTGCGCGCGGGGCGAGGTGGAGGTGGCCATGGCGAGGGTAGGGAGGAGCCGTGGAGGTGGTCACCAACGACCAGAGGACCTGGGGAGCACCGGCGGCGCATGGGCGAGCGTGGCGGCGCCAGCGCATGGGCAAGCGGGGGTGCGGCG
The DNA here is from genome assembly GCA_902687465.1 of Secale cereale. NCBI lineage: Eukaryota > Viridiplantae > Streptophyta > Magnoliopsida > Poales > Poaceae > Secale > Secale cereale. The sequence goes on along the minus strand of LR738714.1, from coordinate 768,749,629 downwards.
TTGAGGTGGGCAAAAAATGTTGGTGTCGAATCCGCTGAGACAGAGAGAGAGAGAGCTCACTAGAGAGACGATGAACACCAAAGTTTTTGAGTTTTTGTGCTGCGGAACGTTGCAGGTTGCAGTGTTTTCTGTTACTATTTTCTAACCCTATTCCTGATACAGAGGAAATCCACTAGCTAGCCAACTAACGCCGATATGGAGAACCATCCCACGGCCACTTCTCACAGCATCTTGCGGATTGGGAGAACTAACAGGACATGAGATCGTGTCGTGTGGATGGAACACGTCCAACCTAGCTACGTGCATGAATCACAGGCAACCATGAATTATTAACAGAAAAACAAACAAACTTAACGTGGCGACTGAGATTAGCTAGGTCCAATATTTCACCCTCTTAATCTCATTGCACGCAGCTCGATGAAATGCACACTTTGTTAACACATCAGCTGATTTTGTGTGCCAACGTGATCAATCTCCACTAGTCCGGTCTCCATGCAATCACGGACGTAATAGAACTTTATCACAATATATGCTTGCTGCGGTCATGGTAAACAGGGTTCTTACTCGGTTCAGTGGCTAATTTGTTGTCAACCATGAGCTTGAATGTTGGTGGTGAGTCGCCCTTCATATCTGCAATAAGGCGACTTAACCAAATGCCTTGACATGTTGCTGCACATGCGGGGACGTACTCTGCTTCTCAGGAAGAAAGAGAAAAACCTTCTATTTCTGGGAGCTCTATGTGATCAAGTTCTTGCAGAGGAAGAAGACATGTCCTGAAGTACTCTTGTGATCCTCGATGTTCCCTGCATGACCACTGTTGTTGTTGTGCCCGAGCAAGTGTGCATCACGATCGTCTACCCTGTAGCAGCAACCGCAGTGCATTGTACCAAAATTGCCTTGAGATCTGTGCTATAAGATCAAATAGTAGGAGAGGCGTTCGTTCCGACACATAAAAAATCGTTCCGTTTTGTTTTGTTCGCCCCATAGCAAAAGAAATTGCAGTCACCTCATAAAGTGACCAACTTATCAACGCTGTGCTCAATAGATTCGTTCTCATCACACTAATAGCATTTGGCAGTTTTGATATTCAGAAAGGGATTTGGCAGGACATTGTGAATGCTAGATACCTACGCAATCAGACAGTTGCAACTGTCGGACCCGTTTCACTTATTCACCCTGCTTGAAAAACCTTTTAAAAATCAAGGAGCTCTACATGGTTGGCAGGAAGATTCGTACGGGAGCTGACAATTTAACACGGTTATGGAAAGATTCCATTAATGGGCTGCCCCCATTTATGGAACAATTCCCCTGCCTGTTCAATATTTGTGTAGATCAGGACTGCACTGTAGACAAACTAAATTATGTGATCTGTACTGACTTCTTTCGCAGAAAACTTGACAATGAGTTAACAGCACAATGGTCGCAGCTGAAAGATCGTGTTCATAATATGAATCTCTCAGGTGACAGGGACTCAGTTTACTGGGGTCTGAATAAGTCTGGTAAGTGTACTACCAAATTCATGTACAAGTGGCTGGAAAAACATCTTAGTGGGTGCAATTACAAATGGATTTGGAAAGCCAAACTCCCCCTTAAGATACAAATTTTCCTTTGGCAACTCTCTCAAGATGTGGTGCTTACTAGGCAAGTGATGCGCCAGCGTAAGTGGCCAGGGAATCCTGTGTGTTCCTTTTGCCAACAAATAGAAACTTTCCAGCACTTGTTTTTTGACTGCCCTGTTGCTAGAGTTGTCTGGCGATCGATTGGGGTAACTCTTGGGACAGGCTTATGCCCTCGAAATTACTGGCAGTTCTTTGCTTGGTGCCACTCCTTCCTGCCAGGATATAGTTCTTTCTATACTGTGGCGTCGGGGGCGGTCACATGGTCCATCTGGCTGGCTCGAAACAAAGCTACCTTTGAGAAAAAATGATCAAATCTTCTTTTGAGATTGTTTTTACGGTAGTTTCCTTTCTCTTGTATTGGGCAGGTCTTCAGGCTGGAGACGACATCAAACAGCTTCAAGCGGGCGCGGAGATTATTCGCAAGGGGACTCTGCTGCTGATGAAGGCATGTGACGCGTCCAAGGGAGGATTGTGAAGTTGCAAAAACATCGACATGCATCGTCCTTTTGGTTGCTACGCTTTAGTGAGCACCATATCGTCGAGTCTTGAAAAACTGTTATTGGGTCTCTATGATGGTTTTCATCCTGTTCTGCAATATGACTAGTTTTGGCCGGTGCTGCTCAGGTTTTCGCCCCATGGCACTCGTTTCGATGGCGGGCGAGTGCGGTGGGTTTCCTGGTAGCTTTGAACGCGCTTTTCCCTTTTCCCTGCTCTTAGTCTTTTTTCTGTAACCGAACTTTGTATTTCCGTTCTAAGTAATGGAAAGGGGGATAGCCCGGTTAAAAAAAATAGCATTTGGATTTCTCATCCATAACAGGACACAAAGTCACTAACCCAGCTTAATTGATTGATGACATATGTTTTTGAACTATGGTTAAAAAACTGTACTTATTCAAAACAAACTACATCATGAGTTGCACAATGACCAACCCAAAAGAATTTCGAATATCCGGTATGCATTTGCATCCCGATCCCCTAATTTACTCAGTGGCAACACATGCCACGATCAACATACCTCGGAAAATGTCTTCTTGGCTAGCAACCGCTCAGATAAGTCGAACTCAAACATCAAGGAGCTAAACACGAGATGTCTGGCTTGCCTGCGCATCTTCTTCGTCTCCAAGTCAAGGATAATGAGCGGACCATGAGGCCACTCATTAGACCACATCCTCAGCAGCACGGCGCTGGTCATCTCTCCAGAGCCCTCGAACTCAATTATCACAGGACCCGGAGGGATGTAGGGATGCAACGACCATAGTTTCTCCTCCACATCGATTACTCCCTCCTGTTCCCATTCACCATCATTGAGTTGTAGCCAAAAGGAGACCGTGAACCCGTCAGCAACGAGCAACCGCAGCTTCCCGTCGGGCGATTTCCCTAGGTGTCGCTGACTTTCTTGGCACTTGACGGGCGGGAGCTTCGTCGTGTCTAAACTCCCCTTGTGGACATTGTAGGTGAGTATTTTATCATAACCACATACAAGCCAGTGGATAAAACATCCATGAATGACGACACCATCGCGCTCTCTTTGGAGTGACCCTAAGGTGGGGTCGATGTCAGCATCATAAGTTACAGTTCCCCAGATATGGTGTGGCCAACATTTAACGATGTGGCGGTCAGAACTCTGATATTGCATCCAGTGCCATCAAGGTTGGAGTCCACATCTGCGACCACTAGCTTGAATGGGCAGCCAATGCCATCCGTGGCGGTGAGCAGAACATATGTGATAAACTCCCAATCCATTGAAATGCCCGACGGAGCCGAGAAGAAGGTGCGGTCGCCCGTGATGAAGTCATACACGCACAGGTGGTTGGAATTGTTCCGGCGGAATCTGATGTCACGTCGCTGCAGTAGGACGAGGCCGCCACGCGATGTCATGGGTTCGTATTTGCATAAGAGGTCGGCGGTGTGGCGTGACATGAAGGGAGCCAGGTGGTCGTTGCAGAAGGAGACAGCAGCGGGCATGACTGGATGGACCAGCGAGAGGGGTCGTTGAGCATCCACATCTTTGTTCGTGTAGAGGTAGGCAAGGAAACGGGAAGGCAGGATGCCATCTTGTTGGGTGACGCGGCGGATGAAAGACGGGGAGAGGATGTCACGGCGGAGGTCCTTGCCGGCGGCTGCGCAACAGACGAGGGTGGGGGGGTTGGTGCGCGCGACGATCTCCAGTATGAGGTCCGCCGGAAGCGTGCATGCTACTGGCGATTCCGGCATGAACGTGTTTCCTCTTTGGCGTTTCTCCGGCGGCGCCATCGGTTGTCTGGCACGTATGTCGTCTCAGGCCGGCAGGGCTGGTCTGTCAATAGGCTATTAACATGCACCAAACCCAATCTGTGTGGAGACCGGAATCTGAGTGTTTGTTGATGTCGGTAATCCTAATATAGCTTGGGTCGGACTCTTGGGAACCCAAATCAGCTGGATTTCCAAACCGCAACAACCACAAGGGACTGAACCCGTGTAACTATTACTACTAGCTAGCTAGCTGAGATGTGAATGTGATACGCTAGGCGCATTAAGTGTGTGGAATAATAACAGCAACAATGCATGAGTTTTCTCAACCATGATACCGTCACCGTCTGAAGTGATGGGATAATATTTGTGTAGTGGGTGTAAAGGGGCACGTGGTAGTGGCTCGGAGAACAAATTAAAGAGCGTGGGACCAGGGAACACACGTCGCAAAAGGAGGCGACGGGCACGAGAAATCTCTACTACTGTTAAACAAGCAAATATTATCTTTCCTAAACGTACCCATCTAGCGTATACACAATAACATGCAGTAATTATGGCCTCACGATTAGGCCCGCCTGTTTAGATCTAACCATCAAAATAGCAACTAATCCTCATCCAAGTGCGTTTAGCAATTTTAAGAGGCGGACGAAACTCTGCCGTCCCGCGATTGCACATCCGCACGAGATAGAAAAAAAGGCACGGTAATAACCTGCTCCTCAAACTCTATCTAGAGGACGTCGTCCGCGTCGTCCCTCACGCGCCGCCTCCCGGCGCACGAACTGCCACGGCAACGGCACTTGCCGCTGGGGTTTGGAGGCTGCGGCACGCGGTCCAACCCCCTCGGCGGCGCAACGCTCATTCTCCGGTGAGTTCCTTCCTTTCTGATAGTTTTGTTGCTGTATTTCTTTGATTGGGTCGCTGATTTGCGGAGTGTTCTCCTCGATTGAAGATTGGTTTGTGTTCCCTCTCTTTGAAAAGAAGGAGATTGGTCAGATTGTTCCTGACCCTTTCTTACATAATGTTCAAAATCGGGTTGTAGACTACAAGGCTACAAGCTGCCGTCGCAAGTATGCGCTGCTCCGCTGTTTGGTCGCATCAAATACGGAAGCAACGCCGCCGCCGTTTCTTGGCGCAGCGACCTGCAATGTTTTTTTCGCGCCGGGGACCCAGAATAGATCGCCGCTGTTGTGGATCTCGCACGTATGTTGTTTTTCTCAATGAGAACGGTGTTGAATTCGATTATCCGAAATCATAGTTTTGGCCATCTATTGTGCAGTTCCACTGTTTGTTTATGAACAGATAACTCAGTTGAGTTGTGATTTCTGATTCTGGGGATTTTTCTTGAGGATTGTGATTTTTAGATTTCGAAATTGGAGCAGGGAATAATTCAGATCGGTTGCTCCTGGTCCTTGGCGGAGTTGCGGACAATCTTGCCTCTCTGTCTTGTACGTAAATAATGTTGCCATTGGTTCCATCTTCTAGACCCAGCGAAGAAACTCCATGTTGCCCCTTTTGTTGTAGAGCAAAGTATACACACATTCTGTACGATTAAAGTTTCCTTTAGCTCTGACCAAGTTGGTTCTTTTACTAATTATTCATGGTAGGTTTTTGTAACCTTCTGTACGAAGTACGAACGCAGCCAAGCCTTATTTATTTAATCTCTTAAACTTCCACGAATCCGACTGCTAAGCTAACTTTATGTAGTTCATATACAATTATACATAGATAACACAAGGAATTGCAAGTTTTATTAATCTACATGCTATTTATTATAATTAGAGTTAAGTGCGGTTGAGGTTTATTTACTAATCCCAATACTACCCTTTTCAGGGAAATATTTTGATTCTTACATGTCAATGGAATCAACGTTCACAGATTTGAAGGATGTGAACTCACATGAACAAGCTTTCCTTGGTTTCTCTCTTGATTTGTGAATCCCCCAGACTGAGGTTACACACGGCATGGACTTGAGGTCTATGGTTGCGAGTATTATAGCAAGATGTCCATGGTAGAGATCTAAAGGGGTCTGCATCAACATGAATTCTTATAACAGGGCGGAGCTGCAGAAAATGAGCATTCCTAATGATGGCTGGATGGGGCGGTAGCAGCATCTGCATATGAAACAACCAACGCTTCGATGTTCAATATGCAGGAGAGAAGATGCAACTTCATTTAGAAAGTAAACACATTGACACAATTAGTTTACAGTTCTTTTAGAAAAATAAAAGATGCGATGTGGTCAAAGGAACATGGGCACCATGGCTTTAGTTAGGAAATATGTGACTTCTTCAGAACAGGTAAATCCAACTTGTGATTTTCAGCTTTTTTTTGTTATTTTCTTAGAGTATAACTCAAAGCTTTACATGATGTATAAGAATTAATAAGGTGGTGTATCACTATTTAGCATTGCAATATGGTAAGATCGAAATAATGGTTATATTTATCTACTTTATTAATTGCTTATTAGCTGATCCAAGGAAGTCCTATCGGTGTAGCGTTTTTATCTATTGGATGATGTGATTTTGCTTGCTTCTAGATTGATATTTTGTTGTTGTTCCCAAAAAATTGGTTATTATGTTCAATGGAAATATAAAGTTCTCTTTGCTTTTTGCCAAATAATGTGACAATACATACAATGGATCACTGAATGTTAATTGTGACCATGCATGAGAATATGTATAAAGTTCTCACATCCGAGTTTGGGACTCCCATGTAGTCTTCATTTAGTACTATTCAGTCCTATATTCAGTTTGAGTGCAGTTTTGTTTGCTTGCGTCCATTTGACAGTTTGAAATAGCAAATTCATCTTTGATTCGTTTGTGAGATTAACTCTAAAAGAATTTTACTATATGTGTATCCCTTGCTTGCTGTTATTCTAGAATTTGTCCCATATATAAAAGCATATGAATATGCGGTGGATATCAGTTGGTCAATTTGATTCTTGCTAACCCCAGAAAAGTTTGGATATGTATTTTTTAAATGAACACATGTTAGTTTGTGTGAACCTATCGGTCAAGTACAAGCCTACGACTTATGTTAGTTTATGTAAATTTCAGATTTAGATATATGCACCAATCTCAAAATAATTTCGTACAATGATATTGGTTGCTATAAGACATAATTAAGTTAATCATTTTTATAATGAGCGATGACCGAGGCATTTCTCAATGAGGTGTCTTTGTATTATGTACAGAGCTATTAGTTTTTCTCTGTTCAATCCCTCTTATAGCATTTGTTGATATTTTAGAATGATGGGTAAAATTGGAGCTCTTATTAATTGCGGATTTAATAATTGAGTTCTAAGAAAATACTTTGTTCATTTTCTTCATTTAAACTGGCATGTCACATATATATAGAATCATGCCCTGCTACTTACGAAGTATAAGTTATATATAGATATATTTTTCCATGTAAATATTTTGCTAAAGAGGCAAAAATGTTTAGTTTCAGATTGTGTCTTCATGTTTCATTGTCGTTTAAACTTTTATGGCGCGGATGCTCTTGACAGCCTTCATTAGGCTGATGCGCTATTTTCTTCTTAATATATTGATATAGGCAGTTCTCGTGCATGTTCTCAGAAAAAAAGGAAATGTGTTTTTGCTACATTCGAGCATTGTATTTCAAAGTTTCAGCCATTATGTTTTAGTAGAAATTCAGTGTTCATATGCAAACAATCTCTTTGTATTTAGTAATTTTGCGGGAGATGAAAGAGTAGATGACACATTAGTATCATCCCCAGTACATGTTTCAACTGTACTAAATTATAGACAGTTTGCAATTTCGGATATTGAAAGAATGCTACTTTCTAGAGTAATATGAGAGTACTGGTTAACTCATTTTCTGTTTGTAAGCTATCTTGCTTTTTTAAGCGCAATTTTGATGTTTCCCTTGGCATGAAGTATCAATGAAATGCTCGAGAAGACTGTAAGTGCGGGAGATTGTGGCTTCAAATAAGAGAATTGAGGTTTCAAAGTTATTCCTAAAAGGTAATTCATATTTATCTTTAGGTTATTAACATACTTCATATGAACTTTATTATTGTTTCTTCTTTAACATATAAAAATATATACGCCGAGTGAAACTTCATTTTGACTATCCATTCCAGATAAGCTCCAAGGCAATTGATCAACCATATTGGGATGCACCGGTAGTTACGTCCTGATGGAGTCGAATAATCTAATTTTCATTTTCATTTTTGAAAGCCCAGCAATATGACAGGGGAAGCATGTACACGTAATGCAGATGGAAGCTGTATACACGACATTGGGAATGGGCAAATTGTCACCGCCCTTATCCCCTTAGCAGAAGAGGTTAAGAGAGAGCGAACATTGACTTCTTGACGTTACGTGCGTTGCACGTGCATACTTACTAGTGAGAAACAAAGGTCCAATTAGCTGCTGCCTCCTCCTCTCCCTCCTGGTGCTCCATTGGCAATTCGTCCTACCTGTCAAAGAAAAACTACACTTAAATTGCTGTAAAAAGAGCACACAATGTAAGTGAGAAAAAAATACACTCAGTACTTCGCATGCTACTTCATAACAAATATTCAACAACATGCAAGTGTTTTCCAAAACTGCAAATCAAATACTTTTTAAATTAGAGAGAGCAACATTTCAAATCCAATATAGTGGAAGCAAAATAACTAATCTATAATACCTAAATAGTTCATCCCCATTATCCTATTTCTCTTGAAATGCAGCCTATCCACCTCAGAAATATACCACATCAGCACCCACTAATTGTTTTCTGTGATTTCCTTGAGCCACGTCATCTTCAGTTACTACTACATTCTGTTAATTTCTTTCAGCCGTGGAGACCTGTTGCAGTTACGTTTTCCCCCTAGAGCTCGGTTCCAGCTGGTGTTTCCTTCTTCTCCACTGACAATTACTCTCCTACCTATTAATTACCTCCCCTCTTCACCTTCTCCATCAATTTCCATTCATCTACTATCACATATCACTAGTGCAAAAAGGGACATTTATCCCGGTTCGTAAGGGCCATTTGTCTCGGTTGGGGAACCGGGACTAAAGGGTTGATACAAATGCCCTAAACCATTAGTCCCGGTTCTTATACCAACCGGGACAAATGGCCCTCCACGTGGCAATTGCGGCTTGCGCTGGCAGGGGGACTTTTGTCCCGGTTGGTAGCACCAACCGGGACAAATAAGCTTGATTTTTTTCCATGGGGCTAGGGTTTTTGTTTTGTTTTTTCTGAAGGGGGGGGGTTGTGGATTTTGTAGGGTTAATTTAGGGGTTTCATATATTTTGTTAGTTAGCTAATAGAGAGAAGTGTCCTATCTTATCTTCGTGCATGCTCATATAACAATGCATCATCATAATTAATAATAAATCATCATCGTCGTTGTCATAATAAAAAAGTCGTACCCAGCATCATCGTCATCTCACAACTTCTACTCGTTGTCATAATAACAAGTCCTGCTCATCATCATCATTATAGTCATCTAACAACTTCTTAGCACATGATCATAAGTAGCTAGACTTAATTAAGTACACCCTCTCTAAGGTGAAATAGCATAAAACAAGATAGGCCCTGACTCTCCATTATGGAGAATGTAGATTATCCTGTCTCCAATTCTTGGCTTGCGCACAATATCGCTTCCATGTAGCTCCCTACGACTGACCATACATTTCTTCCAATCTTTGATTGTCAAGTCTTCATTGGATTTAGAAATCCTGTATGGACAGTTATGTGTAGGATGATGACCTGACGAGTACAGTAATAAGATCATAACATTGAGGTGACCTTTCTGAAACATCAGATGAGACACACAATTCTAAGGGATTTTCTGTTGAAAAACGTAATAATAACTTCATAGTTAGTAATGTAGTTTAGTTTTAGAAGAATTTATGCAAAAGATGATCGGCCACAAATCTTACCATGACATCTCCATGGATGTTACCGTAGTTCAACACATGCACTAGTGGCACGTATTGACCATAATGTGCAAGAGTTTTAGAATAGGTATTGTAACGCTCAAAATAAAAAGTAACAAGACAAGATGATTTTTCTTCTGACAAATTAATTCCGCACCATCAGTGTAATGGGTTCTGTCTACCATCTTCCGTACATTTCTTGAAGAATGGAAATAAGCTGTTAAGGGAAATAAGCTGTCAATTATTTTGAAATAAACAATATAAATTACTTAATAAATATGTTTGAGAAACTCACATAGAGGTAGAACTGGAAGTGTATCAACAAGGACCCACATGCCATCGTCATCATCACCAAGGTCAAAGGTGACATACATACACTCCTGAAAATCATATGCCTTGCACAGTGCTCTCCAGTTCGAGCAACCAAAATGGGTTACGCTCTCCGAATTGTATAGCATCACAAGAAAATCATAATCATGATGGGTCCTGAGATGAATTTGCTTTGTTTCCATACTTCCATGATCTTCGAAATCCAGATGCTCCAAGACATAGCGTCTTGCATGGCATGGGATAAGCTAGTTGAATTGTAAAAGACGAAAATTACTCGTTGAAAAGAAGGCATAAGTCATGCTTAATTACCAAACTAGACTTGTCATGTTGCATACCGTCTCAAAATCGAAGGCCTCATCGAGCTTAACACTGAAGCATCGATTGTTTACCAGGTGTGGCCTTTCACACTGACCCCGGTCATCGCCACACCAGTCGCACGCTGGGATCCTATTGTCATCGTCAGACGACGACATTTCCTACATATTGTAGCACAAGTCATGCCAAAATTCAATGGTTAAAAATATAAACAAAAACATTTCAAAATATCTTAATTATAGGACTCATATTGACATGGAGATTTGGTTGGACTCCAGTTTGAGCATTCAATAAGCAAAACTAAATCATCTCTTGCGTACGTACATTGTCGAATATTATCACTAATACATCTCAAATAGTATCATACATATAGTATCACTAATTAATTACTACGACTAAAATACTAGCGAACGACGGGTATCGGCGCGGGCGGTGGACACCCAAGAGAAGGAACCATCACAAGATCATAGCTCCAGTGAGATCCCTGAAGAAACTGCCATGTATTGTCGAACCGGCCCTCCAACGCAACCATGTAGCGACGGACGTGTCCGTCCTCCTCCTCGCTGACACGGTGACGTACAACCTCCACGGGGTCCTCAAGCCTCCGCACCGTCACTGGCCCGCACGCCCGCCACCAAAAAAGGTTCGGGTCAACAACGGGTTGGCTCCTCACCAAGTTGCGCCTTCCGAAAGGAAGCACCTCCCAATACCAGCCCGGCGGAGCCCAGTCCCAAACATGACCCCTCTGATCAAGCAGGCCTCCGTTGAGTCGACGACGAGGATGCGGGATAGGCATCGTCGACGTCGATGCGGGAATAATTGCTTGAACTAAAAGAATAAACTAGTTCTATTAATTCAACTAGTTCAACTAATAAGCACTCACTATAAATAAAAATGAACTAGTTCATACTAAAAATAAACAAGTTTTACTAAAATTAAACTAGTTTTACTAAAAATAAACTAGTTCTATTAATTCAACTAGTTCAACTAATAAGCAATTACTATAAATAAAAATGAACTAGTTCTTACTAAAAATAAACTAGTTTTACTAAAATTAAACTAGTTTTACTAAAAATAAACTAGTGCTATTAATCCAACTAGTTCAACTAATAAGCACTTAATATAAATAAAAATGAACTAGTTCTTACTAAAAGAAACTACATTCTATCACTAAAACTATATAAAAAAACTATAAAAATGGAAAATTCATCTAACATTTGTA
>LR738714.1:768709730-768736036 GCA_902687465.1 Secale cereale | reverse complement strand
TTACGGCAAAAACTGGATGAACTTCGTGTACAAAACGAACAATCTCTTTCGAGGTATCAGGGTTTGAGACGAAAACTCGTCTGTTACAAAGGGATTTCATTTTTTTGAACTTATTTGAACTACAGACTTTTTCTGTGTTCAGAATGCACCATTCAAAGCCACATCATCAATTTTCAACCATTTCTGACTTCATTTGCTATTTTCATGCTTTACTGAATTTTTTCAGCTAAATGACCCTGGAATTGAAAAACATTTCAAATGAACTCTAAAAAGGTTGAAAGTTGGCATGGTATCATCATTTCACCCACATAGCATGTGCAAAAAAGTAGAGAGGGTTACGGAAAAAACTGGATGCACTTCGTGTACAAAACGGACAATCTCTTTCGAGGTATCAGGGTTTCAGACGAAAACTCGTCTATTACAAAGGGATTTCATTTTTTTTGAACTCATTTGAACTACAGACTTTTTCTGTGTTCAAAATGCACCATTCAAAGAAACATCATCAATTTTCAACCATTTCTGACTTCATTTGCTATTTTTCATGCATTTACTAAATTTTTTGAGCTATAAGGACTCTGAAATTGAAAAGCTATAAGACCCTGAATGTCTGTCTTGCCCTCCACTCCCACGATATATAATTAAGCGTGTCAAAATCCATTACAGAACATCATGGGTAGATAAGTGATCAAATTAATATAAGTTCATCATCACATGCCATTCAAAGTACATGCATATCTCTAGAGCATCTAATTAAACCATACATTGAAACTACGTAGAACATTTCAACGCAACAACAAATGCGATCATAATCGCAACCAAGGTAACAATTGATCCAACGGCATAATGATACCAAGCCTCGGTATGAATGTCATATTTTCTAATCTTTCTAATCTTTAGGCGCATGGCATTGATGTCTACTCACGCTTCTACTCTTGTAGACTATGTTGGGCCTCCAAGCGCAGAGGTTTGTAGGACAGCAGCAAATTTCCCTCAAGTGGATGACCTAAGGTTTATCGAACTCAGGGAAGTAGAGGTTTGAAGATGGTCTCTCTCAAGCAACCCTGCAACTAAGATACAAGAAGTCTCTTGTGTCCCCAACACACCTAATACACTTGGTAGATGTATAGGTGCACTAGTTCGGCGAAGAGATGTTAAATGGCAAGTGATATGGATGGCAAAACAAAGTAATATAAATCTGTAATAAAAAGTGCAGCAAAGAAACAAGTGGTAAACATGAGCACAAATGGTATTGCAATGGTGGAAACAAGGCCTAGGGTTCATACTTTCACTAGTGGCAACTCCCAACAAAATTAACATAATCGAATCACATGATATTTCCCATAAAACATGCAAAGGGGAAACACTCGGAGGTCATTCCTTCGTGGTCAAGAGAGGACGAGAATTATGTAGGGCTACAAAAGCACACCTCAAAGTTCGTAGTTCCCAATCTAAGGATTTCCCAATGTCACCGCGGCCATCCAAAGAGAGTCCCACAATCACCATAACATATCTAAAGGATAGTCAAAGACAAGCACCAAGAGACTCTCAATCTTCAATCAACACACAAGAGAGGAAATCACTCATGAAAATACTTTTCTAATCCATGTCCAATAGATCGCTGTCACCTTGGTCTCGGGGATTATACTATATAAAGACAAGTGAGTACATCAATCCAATACATAGAGGAAGGGGAAACATCATGGGATCACCCTAGATTAACATAGCCTATGATCACAACGAAGATCACATCATGGAAGAGAGAATTGACCACATAGCTACTGGTAAGAACCTCAGCCCCGAGGAGGAACTACTCCCGCATCATGGAGGGAGGAAGCAACGTCGAAGGAGATGAATCCGGGGGCACTTCCCCGTCCCGGCAGGGTGCCGGCGCAGGAATTCTGGTCCCCCGAAGCTTGATGGCGATGGCGGCGGAGATCGGAATCGCGTCTGGAGAAAAGGGGTCTTGAATCAGGGTTTCTGCGAGACGCTTTAAATATATGCCAAAGGGGGGCATCGGAGGGGGTCAGGGGTGCCCAGCCCCCCCCCCCCCCCGGCGCGGCCCAGGGGGGGCCGCGTGGGCAGGCCGCCTGGAGCCCCTGTGGGTCCCCTCCGGCCCTACTTTGGCCGCATGGAAGCTTCCGGAACGCTGATTTTTTATATATTTTTTCTGGATTTTTCCTGGCAGTTCTCGTAACGTGAAAACCTGAAATAGAAAAACAGCCGAAAACAGAAACTGGCACTGGGGTGCACTGAGTTAATAGGTTGGTCCAAATATGATCAAAAGTGTATGGAAGTGTATGAATATCATAACAATATCACCCAAAAGAGGCATGGAGCAAGCAGAAATTATAGATACGTTTTGGACGTATCAACATCCCCAAGTTTAATTCCTGCTCGTCCTCGAGTAGGTAAATGATAACAAGAATAATTTCTGTGGTGACATGCTATTAACCATATAAGGACTTTTCATAGTCACATGACAAAAGCTTACTGAGACAATGAATCTGTAGTAATTAAGTTGCCTTATGAGAAAATCACAAAGAACAGAAAGTTTTACAATATGATACTGAAACATCAAATAGATTTGTAATGAACATGGTGTGCAAATATGATAAAGTGATATCTCGCTTGCCCCCTTTAGTGAAGCAAAACATAAATGCAGGGGCACCTCCAAGGTTTAAGTGATGACTAGATACAATGATTTCAGAATAAACGTTATCACAATCATGCAAAAGACAATGCTACTTTGGGACAATGCACATTACACTCAGAATGACAATCATGCTCTCAGTAGTTGGTGCTTTAATAAGAAGGTGGAGACTCTCGAACCGTGGCTTTTGATGGCAAGGTTGAAAACCCGTGGTCGGAAACAAAGACAAAACATGTACCAGAGCTCTTGGTTTTAAAAACAGAGGTAATAATTTTTTTTAGATCATGCATGTTTCGTCAACGAATGCTAGCAGACAACTCAATCACTTCTTGAGATGGACAAGTTTCGAGGAATGGCTCCCGAATGAGGACGATCACATCCTCTTAATCTCCTTTGTTTATCACTGCCAAAGTTTTCTGATTTCTCATGAACAAAGCGTGAAGGAGGGTTTGTTTGTTATATTATCTTTTTGAGCCGGGCGCACTCAATGCCAGTTCCTTCTCGTATTATGGGTTTGCACATTATACATGCAATCCCGGGGTGAAGCTTGTCCAACTTAAAAAGATTATGAATTAACTTCTACTTCCTCATGAGCTAAAACAGAGGCACAAAATAGAAATGCTTTTTTGAATAATTTTGAGATGGTACATGAAAGTCTTCGTTAGGAATGGCAGGTAAATACCATGTATAGGAAGGTATGGTGGACTCATATGGCATAACTGGTTTAAAGGATTTGGATGCACAAGCAGTCAGTCCGCTTAGTACAGGTGGAGGTTAGCAAAAGACTAGGAGCGACCAACTAAGAGAGCAATGACGGTCATAATCATGCAGAGCGACAAAGCAACATTGAATCAGGCATGGAAGTTATATCGCTACTCAGAATTAAAAGATCATCAAGGCTTGACAGACTTTCTTTACAGTCTTAAATATGCGTGAGCATACGCCAAGTCAATCAAAATAAATTCTTGAAGGAAGATATTACTAAACCATACCACATCATAGGCAAACAAATCAAGTTGGTACTCCAATAACACATTGGGAATCCCCCAGCTATTTGAGACTAACCACAAGAAAACATGAACTACTAAGCGCCATTATGCACGTAGCATCTTTATCATAGACATATCAACCAATGCAACGGAAGCAAACTCTCTTAATAAGGTGAGCATGGTAATTAAAGAGAGTTCAAGCAACCAACTAAACAAAAGCTCTTTGAAAAGATAAACATGAATACTAAGAGCAGAGCATGATAGTAGCTATTAAAAGACAAAGAACACACACAGCAAGGATAGACATGAAAATTCTATGTTATGTTCTAGGCAGAAGTGGAGCGTGTTTCTCTCCCACACAAAGAAAGCTGAGTTCCAACTCGTTATGAAAAACAAGCAAAACTAAAGAAAACTAAAAATGAAACTAAAAGCAAGACGCTCCAAGCATAGCACATAACACATGAAGTGATAAAAATATAGTGGAACGAAAGACAAACTGATAATGTTGATGGATAAGGGGATGCACGGGGGCATCCCCAAGCTTAGACGCTTGAGTCTCCTTGAATATTTCTATCATCTTCCCTCGCACACTTGAAAACTCCCTTCATACATAACTCATCATAATCTGATTAGCGAGGTTAGTACCCATAATAAAATAATTATACCTTGCTGGAAATAAAGATATTCTTGAAGTTCTACTGTTTCTCAAGATTGACAAAAGGTTTTTGCAAAGAAAAAGCAAGCTCTTGGTTTGCAAAATGAAGGAGAGGCAAAACAGGACAGAATCTGTGAAAATCAGAACAGCAGGTAGTAATTGATTTGTTCGGGATACTTCTGCAACTCAAATCAAAAAACTCAGAAAAGGTGCATGAAAGACAATTATATAGAGAACGCTGTCGAAAAAATTCAGACCAAAAAGATGATCTGGTGATTTTATACGAATTTTTCTATCCAAGGACAGAATCTGTTTCCTGGACAGCACCTCACAACTTTTGAACTTTCTAGCAATCAGAGGCTATACTTGGCACAAAATTGAAAAGTAAAGATACAATGATGATGCTACTGTAGTAACAACATCAAGACACAACAAAAAGCAAAATAAAATTTTATTCATTGTGGGCTGCCTTCCAGAAGCGCTTTCTTTTATGGCTTTAAGCTAGGCATAGGACTTTAATGATGCTCTCGTAAGAATAAGAGCTGAAGAACAAAAGAGGGCATCAAGAAGCAAATGCCAAATACATTTAAGCCTAACATGCTTCCTATGCATAGGAATATTGCAATAGAATAATTCATTGAAGCACGAAGCAACTAGCATAGGAAGGCAAAACAAGCATAACTTCAAAATATTCACCATAAAGAGAGGAAACTTCTTATTATTAAGATATTTAGAACCAAGCCTCCCTCTCTCATTATAAATTTCAGTGGCATCATGGATGAACTCAACAATATAAGCATCACATAAAGCATTGTTACCATGATCCACATGCAAAAAGGTACTCTCACTCCCCACATAAGCATAATTTTTCTCATTGGTAATAGTGGGAGTAGGACTATCATAAACAACTTGAACACTATAGATTAGTTGTATATTAGGAGGGTGGTGTTCAACAACGGAGTAATTCCCTTCATGATTATGACAAGTTTCATAAGGATAATTTCTCCTTATGTCATAGGTACCTTTATAATCACTATAGATTGGAGTTATAACATCATCATGGTAGAGAAGAGCATTATCATTGCTAGCAACTATATTTGTAAACATGTTGTCTTTATTCTTACTAGCAGGAGAATTATCAATTATCACATCACTAGTTGGGATAGGATTTGCAATCCTATCATCCCCAAGCTTAGAGCTTCCCATATCTTCACTTTCAGAGTTGGTACCAAAAAGATTTTCAAGATCATAAGCAGCATTATCATCATTTTCCCAATCACAATAAGTAACATGCATATCATAATCAAAATCATGTTCAATAGTACCTACGGACGTATCATCAAGATGATAATTAAGGCAATAAACTTCACCTTCTTCTTTAAACTTACAATCGTTAGGATAAAAGTTGATGGGAGGAATATGCTCAGGCCAGGTTGATACCCATTCTTCTTCTTTCTTGCTCCTCTTCCTCCTCCTCTTCTTTTTCTTCTTCTTAACCTTAGGAGGGAGTGGTTGGAGATGAAGCTTCTACACATATCCTGGTTTATCATTAGAAACAATAGGGGAAACTTGGGAGAAACTCTCCTTTTTATTAGCAGAAATATAAGAGACATTTTTATACTTTGGTAAAGTTCCCTCCTTTATAATCTTACCTATGTAATCATTTTCATGGCAATTAACAACACAATAGAGATGGCAATTTTGCAAAGTGTTTTTTATTCCTATGGCCTTAACATCTAGCCATGAAGTCTTTTCTGATAACTCTTCACACATCAAAAATAACATAAGCTCATCATAAAGATCAGAGGTGATCATGTTATCACACAACCGGTTAACTGTTATGTTTTGAAAGTTCATGCATTGAAAATTAAAGTGACCCTCAATACGGCAAAGTTCACAAGTAAAAGGATAAAGGTCACACAATTCTATAGCAATTTCATTTAAATCTCTGACCCAAGTGATTGTTCTTTCATGCTTATGTTGCTTACAATACTTCTCTTCATCAATCATAGGCCTTTCACAAGGTCTATCCACTCCACAAAAATTAACATGCTTATATAAAACTTCATTTTTAAGAATTGGATCATGCATGTTGCAATCATCATGAACAATTTCATTTTCTTTGCAAGTCTCTTTAAAAGGTTTATGATACTTGATCCAATCCTCCTTAGGCATATTAAGATGTGAAGCAAAAGATTTGAGGAAATCAACAAGGATTTGAGAATCAAGCCCAAACTTAGCACTAAACTTATTAAAACTTGTATTTTCAATAAAGGACTTAATGCAATCATACTCATAAATTATACCTGACTCTTTACCTTTGTCGATCTCCCAATCTTCAGTGTTGCGCTGAATTCTTTCAAGGAGTTCCCATTTAGCATCAGTCTTTTCGTTTGTGAAAGAACCCATAGAGGAAGCGTCGAGCAAATCTTTATTCTGTCGAGAAAGCCTCGCATAGAAATTAGTAATAATCATATCTTTGGGGAGCCCATGGTTAGGACATTTTAGCATTAACGTTCGCAATCTCCCCCAAGCTTGAGCTATGCTCTCTCCGTCATGAGGATAAAAATTATAAACATAATTCCTATTCTCATGGACTTCATGAAGAGGATAAAACTTGGAGTAAAAGAGAGACTGGATCTCTTCCCACTCCAGTAGGTGAGAGTCATTTAGTAGCTTATACCATTCCAATGCTTTTCCTTTCAGTGACAAGGCAAATAATTTCCTCATGACAAACTCCCTTGATACACCTGCAAGCTTAAATAATGAACATAGTTGTGACAGATATAGCAAGTGTTCATCGGGATGTCTGTCTCCTGCATAACGATTAGCCAAAACATAATCGATAATACCAGCTGGTATTTTATAGGACACAATTTCAGTAGGGGGAGGAGCAACCACCACAGGTGTGGGGCGTCTTCCCGCAAGCAACGATCCAATAGCACGGTTTTCCATAAACATAACTAGTGAAATAAAAACAAGAAACAAAAAGATTTAATTGCAAGATCTAAAGATATACCTTCAAGCGCTCACCTCCCCGGCAACGGCGCCAGAAATAGCTTGATGTCTACTCACGCTTCTACTCTTGTAGACTATGTTGGGCCTCCAAGCCCAGAGGTTTGTAGGACAGCAGTAAATTTCCCTCAAGTGGATGACCTAAGGTTTATCGAACTCAGGGAAGTAGAGGTTTGAAGATGGTCTCTCTCAAGCAACCCTGCAACTAAGATACAAGAAGTCTCTTGTGTCCCCAACACACCTAATACACTTGGTAGATGTATAGGTGCACTAGTTCGGCGAAGAGATGTTAAATGGCAAGTGATATGGATGGCAAAACAAAGTAATATAAATCTGTAATAAAAAGTGCAGCAAGGAAACAAGTGGTAAACGTGAGCACAAATGGTATTGCAATGGTGGAAACAAGGCCTAGGGTTCATACTTTCACTAGTGGCAACTCCCAACAACATTAACATAATCGAATCACATGATATTTCCCATAAAACATGCAAAGGGGACACACTCGGAGGTCATTCCTTCGTGGTCAAGAGAGGACGAGAATTATGTAGGGCTACAAAAGCACACCTCAAAGTTCGTAGTTCCCAATCTAAGGATTTCCCAATGTCACCGCGGCCATCCAAAGAGAGTCCCACAATCACCATAACATATCTGAAGGATAGTCAAAGACAAGCACCAAGAGACTCTCAATCTTCAATCAACACACAAGAGAGGAAATCACTCATGAAAATACTTTTCTAATCCATGTCCAATAGACCGCTGTCACCTTGGTCTCGGGGATTATACTAGATAAAGACAAGTGAGTACATCAATCCAATACATAGAGGAAGGGGAAACATCATGGGATCACCCTAGATTAACATAGCCTATGATCACAACGAAGATCACATCATGGGAGAGAGAATTGACCACATAGCTACTGGTAAGAACCTCAGCCCCGAGGAGGAACTACTCCCGCATCATGGAGGGAGGAAGCAACGTCGAAGGAGACGAATCCGGGGGCACTTCCCCGTCCCGGCAGGGTGCCGGCGCAGGAATTCTGGTCCCCCGAAGCTTGATGGCGATGGCGGCGGAGATCGGAATCGCGTCTGGAGAAAAGGGGTCTTGAATCAGGGTTTCTGCGAGACGCTTTAAATATATGCCAAAGGGGGGCATCGGAGGGGGTCAGGGGTGCCCAGGCCCCCCCCCCGGCGCGGCCCAGGGGGGGCCGCGTGGGCAGGCCGCCTGGAGCCCCTGTGGGTCCCCTCACTACAAGAAATATGTCAACTTATGACCTTTTGTTAGTGACCCTGGAAGAATTGGTCATAGATCTATGACCATTTCAGGCCAATTGGTTAAAAGCTGTTCGGGGGGCTCCAAACCCTAAACTATAACGACCATTTTGGTCAGAAAGGTCATAATTTCCTTACACGAAATGGTCACAAAGCAGATAGCACTGGTTCGCTACCTTATTTCTAGCTGTTCATGACCAATATAGATGGTCATAACCTTGAAAATTGTGGTGGGTTGCTACGACTAGGCGCCACCTCATCAGTTTTGCCTACGTGTCATGTCCATGTGGCAGTTTTTGCCCTAGGTTGTGAAGCAACCTATATTTCTGTCATTCCCAAAATTCCCCAAAAAATCTCATAAATTCCCTGGGTCATATCTTCGTCAAACATGTAAAAAACCTTCCTTGCCTAGTTCAAAAATAATTCAAAAATATTCATTTTCCTATTCTGTTCAAAAAAACACTTTGTGAAGGAAGTACCACTTTGGCATGTCCAAATGGTATCCATTTTCTACAGTGCTTTCCTATGCCCAAATAACTATCCTCCACCAAATGCCAGCTCAATCCATTCATTATTTTGAGCCCATCTTCAACATTCGTATTTATGTCCAGTGTGGTACTTTGCAAAGCAAGTACCACCTAGACTCTTCCTTTTGAGCTGAAAATTTGTGAAGACGGTCTTCTTAGTAACTGATCATCCTCAACCAAAACTCACGCCCATTAGCCATGTGCATTTTCCGTACCGCAAATCAAACACTTGGCTGCTAATTCATGTTTGAGCATCGATCGGTCTCCTCGTGAGAATCTTATGTTGTAATTTTCTTCCTAGCATCTACCTGGGGAGTGGCCAACCCACTAGACATGCCTAGGCCGCCCAGAACACATGGCAACGCCACAGTCACGCGGTAACCACGCAGCGGGCATGCGAGTTTACGCGCTCTAGAGTTGGGGCCCTCGACCACCGCCCAAACCTCGACGTATCGCCACCAAACCATGTATTTATGATTAAATAGGTACTTATGTACCTAGAAATGATTTTTGGAAAAAATAAATAGCAAACTATGAGGCAGCCGCAGTTCAAATTTGACCCGCTTCCAACTGAATCGGCGGAAATTTGTCTTTTTTCACGAGAGGTGGATCATAACTTTTTACACCCAACCATTTTGTAAATTGTGCATTAAATATGTCCTAGTATTTTAGAAAATTGATTTGGTCAAATTTTGCAACAATTATTTGGGAGGTCCTTCACAAAAAAACCTCCTTTTGGGCACTCGAAAAATGGAAAATGAATTTTTCGTCCAAAGAAAATGAAAACTTCCTTAGGCAACATTGTTTGCCATTCCAAGATGCACCCTTGTGTTCAAATGAGATCATTTGAACAAACTATGCCATGAATGTGGCCATAGGATTGATCATTTGGCTTGAAAGCCATGAATCTTCACGCATGATAGCTCATTTCTGAGAACATTTTTTTAATAGAATTGCCGTATTACAAGTTTATTATTTTTCCTGGTAACTTGGTCATATATAATGACACAATGCGAAGGTGTTCCAATTTTTTGATTTTTTTGAATTTTTTATGCCCGTTTCAAAATGCGATCAAAACGGCGGGACTGACCGTTCCTAGCTAGTGGTTGAATCTTGGAATTTTTTTGGTGTTTCTCTGATTAAATAGATACTTATGTACCTACAAATGATTTTTGGAAAAAATAAAAAGCAAACTACGAGGTAGCTACAGTTCAAATTTGACCCGCTTCCAACTGAATCGGCGGAAATTTGTCTTTTTCACGAGAGGTGGATCAAAACTTTTTACACCCAACCATTTTGTCAATTGTGCATTAAATATGTCCTAGTATTTTATAAAATTGATTTGGTCAAATTTTGCAACAATTATTTGGGAGGTCCTTCACAAAAAAACCTCCTTTTGGCCACTCGAAAAATGGAAAATGAATTTTTCGTCCAAAGAAAATGAAAACTTCCTTAGGCAACATTGTTTGCCATTCCAAGATGCACCCTTGTGCACAATATGAGATCATTTGAACAAACTATGCCATGAATGTGGCCATAGGATTGATCATTTGGCTTGAAAGCCATGAATCTTCACGCATGATAGCTCATTTCTGAGAACACTTTTTTAATAGAATTTCCGTATTACAAGTTTATTATTTTTCCTGGTAACTTGGTCATATATAATGACACAATGCGAAGGTGTTCCAATTTTTTGATTTTTTTTTGAATTTTTTATGCCCGTTTCAAAATGCGGTCAAAACGGCGGGAATGATCGTTCCTAGCTAGTGATTGAATCTTGTAATTTTTTTGGTGTTTCTCTGATTAAATAGATACTTATGTACCTACAAATGATTTTTGGAAAAAATAAAAAGCAAACTACGAGGTAGCTACAGTTCAAATTTGACCCGCTTCCAACTGAATCGATCGAAATTTGTCTTTTTCACCAGAGATGGATCAAAACTTTTTACACCCAACCATTTGGTCAATTGTGCATTAAATATGTACTAGTATTTTAGAAAATTTATTTGGTCCAACTTGGCAATAAATATATGGTAGGTTCTTCACAAAAAAACTCATTTTGGGCACTCGGAAAATAGAAAACGACTCTTTTGTGCAATGAGAATGAAAACTCCCCAAATCAACATTGTTTGTCATTGCAACGTACACACATGTGCACAATATTCATTCATTTTAACAAACTATAAGTGATTAATATTATGAATGTTTGCCATAAATAAGAGGATAAAAGACTATAAGAGAAACAAAAAGAAAAAACAAAATTACACAAGCTTGATTCTAATTGGTGGAATCCGTTGTGGCATGGATCGATGACGTGGCAAACATCCGTCCATCCATCTGTCCATCCAACCCACTCCAGCCTCTCTCTCCCTCTCTGTCACGCGCACGTGAACCCTAGCCGATCCAGATTCCTCCCCGCCTCCACTCCTCTCCCCGATCCAGATCCCTCCGCCGCCGCCCAGTCCTCCCCTTCCTCCCGTCGCCGCCCTAACCTCCCCTTCCTTCCGCCGCCCACCTCTCCCCTCGCCTCCGCTACCCACCTCTCCCCTCACCTCCACCACCCACCTCTCCCCTCACGGTTGGTCTGCAGCCATCTGCACCCTCCCCTTCCCTCCCCTCCACTCATCACAAGACAAGAGAAGAAGAAAGGGAGGAAGCTCTGTTGTCGGCGGCCAAGTCGCGCCTCTTCCCCACCCCACGCCAGATCTAGCATGCTCTCGTGGAGTGGCTGAAGAAGATGATGAGCAACAGGGACTACGAAGAAGGCGCTCCTGGTGGCGCTGAGGTGCGTGGATCTGAAGCTGCCGAAGAAGCCGTCCTCCAAGGCCCTGAAGAAGGCGCTCCTGGTGGCGCTGAGGTGCGTGGATCCCAACTCGCAGAAACGGCCCAAGATGGGGCATGCCATCCACATGCTCGAGGTCGACGACTTCCCCTACCGAGATGTGAGCCTCGCTGCTTCCTTTTCCTCTTCATTATCAAGTCAATCGCACTGCTCACTTGCTCATGACCTCGAGATCACCGTGTCGCCATGGTTATTTTTATCAGTTTTAAATTACATGGGGGCCCTGAACTAGTGTTTGGTGACTTGATCTGATGCTCTTTTGGCAACTTCAGCATAAGCACACCTGACACAACCTCAGCATATATTTCTGCTATTGTACTGTCATTGTGAAAGGGCTATTATTTGAGTTGTTGCTGCAAATGTTGATGTTCTCATAGGCTAGCTTGTGTTTATTGATGCTCCAGGTACTGGTTATGTTTGAGAAGTGTAAGGGGCTAAAAATGAGCTTTTAGAGTAAATTAGTCCTCTTTGAATCTGTTCATGGTCATATCTATACACATATATACTCTCTTGTACAATACATTGCTAGATCACTCACTAGGCATTATGTAATACTACTAGGAGATATGGGTGAGGGACTGAAAGGATGATATGCTTCCATGAATTTATTTGTAAGAAGTTTTTCTTGGCTGTGTACAAATCAGCCCAAATATGTGAGCCTTGGTTCTGAAAACTAGAGAGTTCACTTTGTCCTTTAATTTAATATGGTTAGAACTGCCATGGGTTGTTCGGTAGTTGGGGCATTAAGAAATAGTATGTTGGATGTTTGGCCTTGCATACCGCAAGCTACATCTTGGATGTCTAGGCATCAAGATGAACCTAGGTGAAAGTTTATCTTCCGTATGTCTCTCGTATTTCAGACCCTACATAGTGAAACCGTATTCATTCACAAAATTGCATATGTTCTGTACCAAGTTAGAAGACCCAATTCTTAGCGTTAATATGCTCAATTATGTATCATATTCATGCTTGTCCCTCAGTCGCCGCCCCTTCCTCCCCTAGCCCCTGCCATCCTCCCGTACCTTCCCACCGCTTTTCTTGCAGGTGACGTCCATTAATCTTACTTAAGTGAATCCAGAATTTTGTTAGAATACAACCTTTTGGGAATTCTGGACTACTTATGCTACTCTGCTAGAACTCTGATTTCCTAGTCATACATGTTCTAAATATTATACAGTACTTTCATTGTTAACTCCAAACAACTTAGGATCTTCTCTTCTGCATGCAGCAACTGGCCTACTAGTACGCCGCCAAGGGGGCATGCCTTGCCATGGCAGCGAGGAGGGAGTGGAGCCTGTGGCCCGACCACGCCATAGAGCTCGGCGTGCCGGACGTGATCATTCTCCACGGGGACGTCGCAGACCCCGACGACTACAATAGATATGTTTAGGCCACAATAGACCAGTACAGCCAATGTAAGTCAGCCCCTCTCCGTTACAAATAATCTGGTTTAACATATTTCTTTCTGCTTGATGAATCATTAGATGTGCTTCTAATACTGTTTTCTGTCAGTAGCTTAGCTTTGGGAAATATACTTAATGCTAGTTTGGTTTGCAGGACAAGGAGTTGGTTCAGCTAAAGCGTGAGGCCCGAATGAATGGCGGGTTATATGTCAGTCCGGAGGCTAAGCTATCAATGCTCGACAAATCAGGTATTAACCATCCATCCATGTCTCCGGCATCTAAAACCCTGAGATGCTTTGTTTATTTTCTAGATAGATAGATTGTTGGATGTTGAGTGTTCTATGTTAGTCCTGAAGCAAAATATATCTTCAGATGTTGGATATCAAGTGTTCTTTGTTTGCGATGCATATATGGCTGCTTGTGCTGTTCAACATGATGCAAACATGGCTACTTCTGCCGTTGTGTTGTTGTTGTTTGTGGTTTGTCCAGTTTTGGCCTGTATAGTTTCTTCTTTCTCTTTCATGTATTATTATGTGCTCCGTAATGATTTGGTTTTGCTTTCATATAATCTGCTTCTACATTCCGTTCTTGTGTAATCTGATCTGCAATGATTCCGTTTTTGGTTCCATGTAGTTAATCCGCTTCCATGCGCTATTCTTGTATAATTTTCCTGTTGTTCTTGCTGTTGTATGCATGCGCCTTCCAGGGACAATATATATGTGCTTTTCTTACTTGTTTTCCTTTATTTAAGCTGATCGTTGAAGGAATTCAATACCGGTGACCCCCGAAACTCTCCCGGTGGAAGCTGGCTCGTCAAGGTAACCACACCCCTGCTATAGTGATACATTCTGTACTACATTGTTGCTTCTGTTTGCTTGCTTGATTACCTCTCTAAGGCAGCTTCGTTTTGTTCTTCTTCTTCATGTGCTACTTGCAGCATCAAGGGGATCTTCGACCGCTACCAGCAGGCCACCGAGACCAGCCTGTGGACCGAGCAGTATGAGGTTGGCTGCTGCTTCTCTATCTTGCCTCCATCCATCTTTTTCTTTAGCTGTATCACTTTCTCCTTTCTTTGATGTGGCTGATTTGCTTCGGTTTGATATCATCTAGATCTGACTAGTTTGTACTTAGTCACTAGTGATGCACTGCTCCTTTTCCTTGTGATGCTCGAGTACTGAAGAAACTTGGGTAGTATGCACTGGTCTTTTGCTTATGCTCTTGTGAGTTTGGCAAGTGATTGTTTGGGGAGTAGATGTAGTGTGTGCTTATGCTCTTCTGATATTTGCAGGAGTAGTTCATTCTTGGGACATGTTTTAAATCAATAATGTTCCTCATTGTGTTAAATCAAGCCTTGAAGAGTACAATATACACACTAGACTGTTTCTGGACGTGTTAAATCAACAATGTGTATGTGTTACTGTATCCTAGTAATTCTGCTGTGTCACTGTATCCCAGTAAAGCAAGATGCTTGTTATACTCATGTTCCTGATGATATTGGTGTACACTCAGTTTGGTTATTTATTCTAGTTCTGCTACTAGTTGCTGTGTACTCCTAGTGCTGTAGTTGTTGTGTAGTAATACAGAAATATTAATGCTCAAATATGATGATCTGGCCTACATCGCACCTACATTTTTCATTTCTATGATCAATTTAGAGAGTTGCATATGTCAGTATATTGTATACTAAAAAAAATCCTAGCTAGTGAGAACAGTTTAGTCACTCCATGAACGCATACCGGTTAGTGTTAGTCATACTATTTATGTACGTCTCATTTGCTGTCAATTCTTTCTTATAAGTTATTGGCTCCCTCATTGGCTACTGTTTGAAGTTCTATACACATTCTTATTCTTATATGTTCATTCTTGTTTTTGCACAGGTAAAGTGCGAATCCAAGTTCGAAGCTGTGAAGCATAACAACAAAGACTAGCATATTATGTGTTGTAAATGTAGGCAGTAGTAGGCTTATCTGGGCTATAGTATACTGTAACGTTTGTAATAGACTAATGCCGTGTTGTTTTGGACGAATTTCATTTGCTATTTGAATTGATTGAAATAATGATTGTGTATGTGATTTGAATACCCGTCAAATGGAAAGACAAGGCGGTCCAAGTTATAATGGTTGTTTGACAGATTTTGAATTTTTTGATGTGTGGGATCAATTTTGTGGCAAGCATGACAAGTGGGACCAATCTGATTGGTGGGCCAGTGGCAAAAAAAAAGGGCGAAAATAAAAAATAAGTAGACTGTAAAAGGCTGCATCTTAAAAAGGCCGAATTAATGGCCCAAGCCCATGTAGCTAGCGAAAATTAACAACAAAAAATACATTAAAAAGGCTGAATTGTTGGGCTAGGCCCATATAAACACCGAATTGGGCCGGGCTGAATCTTGTGCCACATCAGCTTGCCACGCTGGATGCCTACGTGGCCTGGGGAGGCTGCTAGTGACCAAAACACGACAGTAGGCATATTTTGGTCATAAACATCTATGACCTTCTCACAGAGAAGGTCGCTATAGTCAGTTTATGACGGCCAGCTTTTGACCTTATGTTTTTGGTCACAAAAGGGTCACAAATGGAAATTTGTGACCATTCAGTGACCAATAGTTGTGGTCACAAGTTGACATATTTCTTGTAGTGCCTCCGGCCCTACTTTGGCCGTATGGAAGCTTCCGGAACGCTGATTTTTTATATATTTTTTCTGGATTTTTCCTGGCAGTTCTCGTAACGTGAAAACCTGAAATAGAAAAACAGCCGAAAACAGAAACTGGCACTGGGGTGCACTGAGTTAATAGGTTAGTCCAAATATGATCAAAAGTGTATGGAAGTGTATGAATATCATAGCAATATCACCCAAAAGAGGCATGGAGCAAGCAGAAATTATAGATATGTTTTGGACGTATCGGGCATCCATCTTGATCTTGTGATCATCAACGATATCCGCAACATGCAACTTCAATATCAGCTTGTCCTCCTCAATTTTTTTAGTTTTTCCTTCAAGTAATTGTTTTCTTCTTCAACTAAATTTAACCTCTTGACAATAGGGTCCATCTTGATCTTGTGATCATCGACGACTTCCGCAACATGCAACTCCAATTCCATCTTGTCCTCCTCCATTTTTCCAATTTTTTCTTCAAGGAAATGTTTTCCTTTTCAACTAAATTTAACCTCTCCACAAGAGGTTCGGTTGGAATTTCCGGTTCAACTACCTCCTAGACATATAAAAACATCTATGTCAGGTTGGTCGGCATAATTGTCATAAACACTAAAATAAATAGTTATAAATTAAAGATAATATACCACATCCGAATCGTAGACATGACGAGGGCCGACGTGGGCGGATACTAAAACCATCGCACTATATAATAACAAGCAATAATAAACGTAAGAAAATTAGTCAAATATCTATCTAAAACAATAATAACAAGCAATTATAAATGTAAGAAAAGCATGGACAGAACAAGAGGCTCACCACGGTGGTGCCGGTGACGAGATCGGCGGGGGCGATCGACGGCGGTGAAGACGGGGACAGGACGTGACGGACCGCTAAACCTAGACAAATCTCGGAGAAAATGGAGCTTGGAGTTCGAGCTTCGAGAGGAGAAAAGCTTAACTAGTGTGGCTCGGGCATTTCATCGAACACCTCATGTGCATAGGAGGTGAGCTAGCTAGAGCACCACAAAGCCCCCCCCCTCCCAGCCGGCCAGAAAAAATAGAGCAGTGGAAGTGATGGGCGAGGGGTTATATATAGAAAACTCATTGGTCCCGGTTCGTATCAGGAACCGGGTCTAAAGCCCACCCATTTGTCCTGGTTCTAGGCAGGAACCGGGACCAATGGGTGCGGGCCAGGAGCGAGGCCCATTGGTCCTGGTTCGTGTCTGGAACCGGGACAAATGGGTCCTAACCAACCGGGATAGATGTCCCATGAGGCCCGGCCGGCACCCTGGGAACACGAACCGGGACGTATGCCCACATGGGTCCCGGTTCGTGAGTGAACCGGGACTAATGGGCTTGCCAGACCTGAACCAAAGCCCTGTTTTCTACTAGTGTATTGACGTTTTCCCAAAGAAACGGATTTTTTTAATGTTCCGAATGTCTTTCCTTTTCACACTATTACACATCCAATTGGTCTTTAATTTGCACCAGGTGGGCATTTTCACCAAATATGTCACCCTTGTTTTAACTTTTGGTCCATACAAAGGTAATCTAGGGAATATCTAGAGCAAAATAAGAAAGACTAATAATTTGAGTGTCTATACCAAAAGACTAAGCATTTGACCGATGCACGTAGAGTATAGGGATTTCATAAAACATCTATTTTTGTCTTTTAGAAGATGACCTCCTTTCTATTTATTGTACAAACATCACAGGACGCCACAAATAGTTCACACCACAAATAAAAATGCAAAGAAATCAATTATCTCATACCTGGGCTCACTTGGTGAAGTGTTGCGTTAAGTTACCAGACGGGTAGCTACACAAATAAATAAAAGTAAATTAAAGCACATGTTTTGCGAAGTTTGAAAACAAGGCAAGTATTTATATCCATGTAAATGAAGTCTAACTACACATATATAGTTTTCTATGCACATCGTTTCTCTGGTGTAGGAGGACAATAGTTTGACAAGTGCTCAAGAAAATCTCCAAGCTATGGCAACTTATTTCTACCGCAATCTTTTCCAAGTTGGTCTTCATCCATAGTTGGTGATCCAGTACATACCGAGAAAAGTCACAGCTGATAAGCCAGTACATCGAGTATCTCTGTATTGTCCATACATACAGAATTCCTTTCACGCAATTGCAAAATAGTTTAGCACGGAAACCCATGCCATCAGTCCAGTATTTTTTTTTAAATAATGGGTCGTGTGGCGTGTGCAACACTCGGTACAAAGGCTAGGAAATACCCTCTTGTTGAATAAAAACAGTCACCCAACAACTAATCCTATATAGTCAAATAGGTGATCCCTCACTCTGACATGTTTCGCATGCAAACACGCAACCATGCTTGAAAAAACCGCACTAGTTTACGTTCTAGTATGATGCTATATTCATAAGATCTTACATTGAATTACATGCGATTTTTTCTCTTTCCAGTTTTTCCCTTTTTCTTTGTTATCAAACCGGGTTGATCGGTTGGAAAACAAGTTCTTATATTATTAATCCATGTCTGAATATCCCATACAACTATATATAAATCTTACAGAAATACATTGCAACTAATTCCGGCAGCAAGGAGTATCACCATCCAAATATTAATAGCTGAGCTACATGAGGATAAAAAAAGAACTGTTCAGTTTAAGTTAACGAAACTGCAGGGCATGCAAGGCACGCAATTTATTTATCTATGTGTACATAAAACACCAAACAAAATCTTAATCTAGCATAATGTCCACACATGACACAATGTAGGGGCAGTAATAATGGATTCAGATTCAAATAACCATCTATCTATAGCGAGTGAATTGCAAACAAACACCACATTTCAAGTTCTCATCCGGAACTGCCACCACATTTCTTGAGTGCCCCAAAAATCTACCTCTTTTCTTGTTAATTTTCTCAATAAACAATGATGACCAATTTGGGCCAAATTAATCCGATTTCTGACAGCTGGGTCCCGCCTATAACTGCTGACATGGCATAAAACGGTGAACACCGTTTGTTGACCGTCAAATTAGACATGGGGCCCACCAGTTTGTGGCATTTCCACAAGCACCTTATGTGCAGGTGCAGTGCACGGCCGGAGCGGTAGGCCATGGCACCAGGAGCGCGGCAATGAGGACGTGCTCACCGTACCCAGCGCTCCGGCGGGCTGCACCACCACCTACACCGCCCTACCGATCCTCGTTCGGCACCACCACGTTCGAGGATGAAGGCACGGTTCATGGCGGCTATGCATGAGGATGACAACGGCGGCGAGCTCGCGCCATGATCCCCAATGATGAGCTAGACCGCCGTTAGCACCACCACCTCTTCCTCCTCGCCGCTCCGGGATTCGGCCATCTTTGTGGCGCTGGAACTGTCGTGCGCTTGAGTCGGTCCGGTGGTTGGACGCGGCGTCGTCCATGTATTGTCGTCGCCCTGGATCCAGATGGAGGCGGCGGGAGTCGCGCCCATCGACGGCAACGAGCACAACATGGGCGGCAGCGTGGAGCGGGTGCTCGGGTGGCAGCCATGGCGAGACCGCAGAGCAGCTCGGGCCGCGCTGCTGAAATGGGCGGCAACGCCATCTCGGCAGCCCATAGAGCAGCACAAGTGGTCGGTGGTCTCCAGCCTGTGCTGGAGTAAGTCACCGGCGATAAGTGGCAGCACAGTATGGGCCGATGGCAAGCAACGGCGGGTGTGCGCGGACAGGAAAGGTGCGGCATGGGAGGAGAGCAGGTGGACGAGTGGTGGATAAGACCCTAACAGGTGGGCCCTCCTTCAAGTTAACAGTCAATGCCGTTTATGTTGACCATATAGTGCCACATGGATCTGACTAGCGGCCCCAGCTGTCAGAAATCAGATTAGTTTCGCCCAGATCTGTCATTAGTGTTTATTGAGAGAATTAACGAGAAAAGAGGTGAATTTTTGGGGCGCTCAAGAAATATGGTGGCAATTCCGGATGCGAACATCAAATGTGATGGTTTTTAGCAATTCACTCATCTATAGCAGACAATTCATTTTTCCTTTTGACTGTTAGGTACATACGCCAGTGGTTAAGTACATACGTAACAATAACGGTGGTCAATGTCTTCCGGCTGCCAGCACATGCACATAAGAGGGGTAAAAATCATATGAGACCGGGTCTCATAAGAGAGGACGTGAGACCCTACCGGATGAGCGCCACGTGGCCTCGACAATCTCGCATGCTAATCCTACTTCACGATTTACTCTCAATCCCAAAAGGCTGATTCCTGGTTCTGCAGGTATGTGGGTCAGCTCTTATTTTCCATTGCCTATATGGCGGCCATGCCAAAAGGCCTCGTCGACGCGCCCAAACGGCACGACGCAGCGCCGAAGCAGCTCGTCACCGGCGGCCTGTCTGACGGTTCGTCCATGGTGGAAGCACGACACATTGTTGGCTCGGCTGACCTGAGTACATGACTTTGACACATTGTTGGCTCCGCTGACATGAGTACATGACGTTTACGTTGGCCGTGCATCAAGGCGTCGTTGCCGACTGCTGGACCAACTTCCCGTTGACAGCGCGCCAAGACGGCAATCGTACTTCTCCTTGCCACTGCACCCGCTCGCGCCAGAGCTCGTCGCCGCCATAGTGGTGAAATGGACTGCTGGTCCATGGCGGCGCATGCCACGATTGCTGGCTGGCCGCCATAGTGATGATGAGTACTACTCCGAGCCACCGCCATCGTCGTCTCCTATCAACACGCCTGACATCTCATTATTTAGCAGTACGCATCTGATCTTGACACGGACGTCGTCGACAGGGAGTTGGTCTGACCGTCCGCAACGACACCTTGGCGCACCACCGCCGTGAACGTCCTGATCACCGGGCCAACAATGTGCCGTGCATCCATCATGGATGAGATCCGTTGCCCATTTGGATTGATGGTTGCAGGGACGTGTGCTCATCGTTCCTTTTTTTTCTTTGCATGTACTGATCCCCACGATTTGATTACGAAGAGGTTACCATGCACCCGACCATCCAACCATAATTCAGGGATGGAGATATTAAATAGGAGAAGAGACAGATTAGAGATCGGACCCAGCAGTTAAAATCGGGGGAAGAAAAATTAGGGATAAACTGCACGCATGAGGTAGAAATATTAGAAATTAACTTTGCTATCAAGAAAAACATGCGTGTAAGCACGAATCAATTGGGGGCAGGCAGGGTAATAGGAGATCGTTTATTATTATTTTTAGAAATAAAGAAGAGTAAGCATAGGAGTCCGGCCGCACATGGCTGCTACAGGCTATGCTTCTGTTTATTGAGTTAATTGCAAGGAACTACCACACTTCGGACACGTCGTAACAAATTAGTACCACTTTTCACTTTTTTTGCGTGCCAGTACCAACTCGAAGCCTAAGTGTTGCAAAACGGTCTGACAGCCGTATAAGCACGTGTTGACCGCGTATCTGACCGACAGGGCCCATCTGTCAGGTGCCACGGTGGCGTACCCGCGCACCCCGCTCGGTCGCACTCGTCCTACCCCGCTCGGTCGCACTCGTCCTACCCCGCTCGGTCGCTGTGAGTTCGGTCGGGTCAAACCCGCACAGGACGAACCCTACTTTCCTCTCCCCTCTCCCTCGTCTCCCTCTCCACTCTCAGGTGATGGCGGCGGCGACTCCTGGCGGCGGCGACGGTGCGGGCGGGCACGGAGACCTTCCCGGGCTCGGGAGCGATGACCACCTAGGTCTGGAAGTCGACGATGGCTCCAGTTCGTACTACTCCAGCGCTGACGACGAGGAGGCGGCGCTGTCCATGGAGGATAGGGTGAGGCTAGCAGAGATATGGGTGGCCAACCCTAGCACGAGCCATCACTGGACCAGTGGAGCTCGTCGCGGCGTGGTGTAAGTCCTTTTCTTCTCTCCTTCTTTCTGCATATTTGAAAACAGGGGGCTAGGGTTAGTTGCTGATGATAGTGTAAATGTGTGTTGTCGATTGTAGTTTGGATGATGCTGTTTGGGATGTTCGGATTCATTTTGATGCACAACATAATCTGGATAGGAAGATATGCAACTCAGATTTGACATTTCTGAACCTATATGCACTGATGCACACACAAGGTTATTCTTTCTCTGATGAACTGTACCACATGAAGAATTTAGGCAGTGGAGAGGAAAGAGAGCATGGGTTAGATTTCATTGACACAAACATCAAACTACAGCAACGTAAGAAGGAATATGAGCATAGTTTAGTTCTGAATTTGCTAGTGAGGGCAACAGCACCTTTTGTATGTCAAATAGAAGAAGATTTTGTGAGATCAAAGTACAACAATGTTTGTCATAGCAGAGAACAAGATTTAGCAACTATATTGTATCAACCACCTGTTGTGTATGATCTCAGTGAGGCTGCAGTTCTTGCTGTTGATGAAGAAGGTGTTGTCTTTCATAGTCAGTCTAGCAGCAATATATTTCAACCTGCTGCTTTGTGCACACACGAGAGCAGAAATTTAAGCAAGGGGAAGCTCAAAGCTGTAATGGAGGAAGAAGCACTGCTAGAAAAGGCACATAATAGTGATGACGCTGAGGCTGCATATGACAGTGATAACAATCCTTTCTGCATTGAGAAGTACAGCGTATGTGAAGACACAGAGATAATAGAGGGAAAAAATTAGCAGAGCAAGAAGTTGAAGATCAAGATTCAGAGGAAGATTCAGTTGAGGATTCAGATGAGGAACAATTACATTATGAGGGTGACACTGAGGTTGAGGATTTGTTTGAGATGGAGGAGGAGGAGGAGGAGGATGAGCAGGTCAATGTTGTGGAAAGAGAAGAAGCAGCAAAGCAACAACCTGCAAAAAGGAGGAAGAAGCTGGTAGTTAGGAGAGGCCCAACTTCTAGGTGACATTCAAGTGTGTTGGAGGAGGTGAAAACTGATTTCATTCCTTCATCAGATGAAGAAGATGATGGGTTGTTGTTTGAGGATGAAGATGATGGACATGAGCCACTTTCATTTGTTCTACCTAAAGGGAGGAAGAGTAGGGCCAAGAAAAGGAAACCAAGGGTCTGGTACAATGACAAACTTGAGCAACCACATCAATAGTTATGTCTGTACATGTGCTTTAAGGATCAACAGCAATTCAGAGATGCTTTGTTGAGCTTGCACATCACACAGGCCAGAGACTTTAGGTATCACAGAAATTCAGACCAAAGGATCATTGCCTGATGTAAGCAAGAGCACTGTCAGTTTTGCATTGTTGCTGGAGTTATCAAAGGGGAGAAGACCTTTGCTATTAAGAAAATAAGGTTGGAGCACACTTGCCCTAGCAGCACTGAGACATCAAGGATAAGTGCCAAGTGGCTTGCAAAGACCTATGAGTCATTGTTTAGGTCTGATCCAACCACTAGCATACACACTCTAATTGACAACTGCAATGAGAAGTATGGTGTTGATGTGCCAAGGCATATGGCTTATAGGGCCGAAAACCTTGCTGTAGAAGCTGTGCTAGGAGAGCACAAGAAGCAGTATCCCAGACTTAGGGATTAAGCTCAGACCATCATGGATACAAACCTTGGCAGTAGAGTTGTAGTTACAACAGTTACACCAAAACCAACTACAAAAATACCACACCTAGGACCAAGGTTTCATGCTATGTTCTTCTGCATAAATGGAGCAAGGGAGGGATTTCTTAGTGGCTGCAGACCCTTCATTGGTAAGTTATGCAAGATCTGGTGTTTAGTAGTTCTTTATAGTGCTTTATAGAAGTTTAAATTGTTCTTTGTTTCCAACAACAGGTGTTGATGGGTGCTTTATTAAGCTCACCACTGGTGCTCAAATCCTTGCTGCCACTGGAAGAGATGGCAATAATAATATTTTCCCACTTGCATTTGCTATTGTTGGACAAGAGGACACAGCTAACTGGTGTTGGTTTCTACACCAACTGAAGATATGTCTAGGAGGAGAAGTTGGGAAATTTGGGCCTTATACTATCATGTCTGATAGACAGAAGGTATGCATGCAGCTTCATATTATGTTCTTCTGCATTATAGTTACTCTCTGCATTAGCATGTTATGATCTAGGTGTAGTAGTACATCAGCTAAGTCTAGACACCTCTATGTGAACAGGGGCTACTAAATGCTGTAAACCAAGTTTTTCCAAACTGCCATCAGAGATTTTGCCTTAGACACCTCTATGCAAATTTCCAGAATGCTGGGTTTAGGGGAGAAGATCTTAAGAAATGCATGGATAATTCCAGCTATGCTTATAACCAACATAAGTTTAACATTGCCATGATTGACCTGAAAAATGAGAGTGAGGAAGCTTGGAAGTGGCTAAGTGGAATACCTAAGCACACATGGGCTAGGCATGCTTTTGACACTAACTGCAAGACAGACTTGGTTGTTAACAACCTATCTGAGGTGTTCAACAAGTACATTCTAGATTTTAGGAAAAAACCAATTAGGACTATGATTGATGGTATTAAGGACAAATAGATGGTGAGGTGGCATAGGAACAGAGAGAGAGGAAGGGCAGCTCTGTGGGAGATCACACCACATTACGCTGAGAAGCTTGAGGTGGAAAAGGAAAGGGCCAGATTCTGCAAACCTATTCAAGCTGGTGTAAATCTTTGGCAAGTGACAAGTGGGCAGCAAACACGTGCAGTAAACTTGGAACTTCATACATGTGGCTGCAGAAAGTGGGACTTGTCTGGCATACCATGCAACCATGCAATATCAGCAATTAACAAGGCAAAAAGATTTCCAGAGCACTATGTCTGCAATTTCTTCAAAAAGCCTTTTTACCTTGCTGCATATGAACCAATGATATATCCAGTTCCTGGTGAACATGATTGGACAAGGACTAGTGGACCATACATAGAGCCACCCAAATTTCATGTGAAGAAGGGGAGGAGGAAAGAGAAGAGAATAAAAGGCAGATTTGAGGTTCCAAAACCAAAGGACAGTTCAAGAATGGCCACTATAACATACAGCAATTGTGGTCTCCAAGGCCATAGGTACACCAATTGCAAGCAACAATTGAGACCATAGTTGGCTATGAGAAAAAAAACAAGCATGTGGTAAACCCTTCTTAATTGCTATGGTTTCCTTGTATGTTTTATGTGCTAAACCCTTCTTAACTGCTATGGTTTCCTTGTATGTTTTATGTGCTAAACCCTTGTGACTAACTGCCATGTTTCCTTCTTAATTGCAAGGCACCTGCCAGATCAAGGAATGAAGCTACTGCACATGCCAGATCAAGGACTGAAACTACTCCACATGCAAGATCATAGCAGCCAGCAGCAAGGTGTGCTACTGCTAGATCTGCTTCTGCAAGATATGCTACTAGGCCAGCTAGTGCAAGTTTTCCAAGGCCTTTCACTGCCCCAAGATTTAGTGCTGGAGCTTCATCTTATGGTCCTTCTACTTCTGGTGCTCCTCCTACAAATGTTCCAAGCAGTCATACTGGCTGGATGTCATACTTTAGTGCCAGTGGTAACACTTGAGTGACAGAATGTTGCACTTATGGGTTTTGCTTCTGAACTATGTCTCATCTGATGTTCTGCTGGAGTACTTTGTTGGGTCTGATGTGTACTAAGTCTCATCTGAGCAATGTCTAATGTGTACTAAGTTTATTGTGTTTCAGAACTATGTATTTATCTGATATTTGTTTGTTTATAGCTTCATATGATATTTGGTTGTTGGGTGGCTCGGCGTCGACGGAACACCACCAACCAACCTAGATTGGTTTAGGGTGGCTCGGCGTCGACGGAACCCCATCAACCAACCTAGATTGGTTTAGGGTGGCTCGGCGTCGACGGAACACCACCAACCAACCTAGATTGGTTTAGGGTGGCTCGGCGTCGACGGAACCCCACCAACCAACCTAGATTGGTTTAGGGTGCCTCGGCGTCGACGGAACACCACCAACCAACCTAGATTGGTTTAGGGTGCCTCGGCGTCGACGGAACACCACCAACCAACCTAGATTGGTTTAGGGTGCCTCGGCGTCGACGGAACACCACCAACCAACCTAGATTGGTTTAGGGTGCCTCGGCGTCGACGGAACACCACCAACCAACCTAGATTGGTTTAGGGTGCCTCGGCGTCGACGGAACACCACCAACCAACCTAGATTGGTTTAGGGTGCCTCGGCGTCGACGGAACCCCACCAACCAACCTAGATTGGTTTAGGGTGCCTCGGCGTCGACGGAACACCACCAACCAACCTAGATTGGTTTAGGGTGCCTCGGCGTCGACGGAACCCCACCAATCCATCATCCAACTATCAACATATAACTTGACCCATCTAACAACCATCAAAGCAACATAGCTAAATACGATAGCATATAACTTGAG
>LR738714.1:768688183-768709720 GCA_902687465.1 Secale cereale | reverse complement strand
CGGAACCCCACCAACCAACCTAGATTGGTTTAGGGTGCCTCGGCGTCGACGGAACACCACCAACCAACCTAGATTGGTTTAGGGTGCCTCGGCGTCGACGGAACACCACCAACCAACCTAGATTGGTTTAGGGTGCCTCGGCGTCGACGGAACACCACCAACCAACCTAGATTGGTTTAGGGTGCCTCGGCATCGACGGAACACCACCAACCAACCTAGATTGGTTTAGGGTGCCTCGGCGTCGACGGAACCCCACCAACCGACCTAGATTGGTTTAGGGTGCCTCGGCGTCGACGGAACCCCACCAATCCATCATCCAACTATCAACATATAACTTGACCCATCTAACAACCATCAAAGCAACATAGCTAAATACCATAGCATATAAATTGAGCCATCTAACAAAGCATTAGCTAAATACCATAGCATAGTGGAGTTCAACATAACCATAGATTCTTACAGCCATAATTAATAGATTCTTACAACAATTAGCTAAAGACCATAGCATAGTGGAGTTCAACCAAGTTCACAACAACTACATCCATACATTACACTTCATTAAACCACCCTTCACAAAATATTTGCAAAGCCTGCTATCATATATCATGATAGCTATGCTCTACTTCATCTACCCAGATCATCTTCATCTACCTCATTCCTTCAAGATGTCATGGATCAACTTCAACTTGTCTTTGCTCTTCTCAAGTGACTTGAACTGAACAGCAAGCTGGAGCTTTAGCTCATCCCTGCGTTTTATCAGATTCTCATTTCCCCTCTTGAGATCAGACATGTGAAGGTTCAGCTGCAAATTCTCTTCAGTGAGTTTTTTCTCAGACTTGGTGAGCTCATCAATCTGAACCTTCAAAATCATGTTCTCTTCACCTAGCTTTTCTTTCTCTTTCAAATGATTCATCTTTAGGTTCCTAATGACACTGCCTTGAGCTTCTACCAGGTTCTTCAGAACTTTATACTTCTCTTTCAGCTCAAAGTTAGCTGCCTCTTTCTTCTCCATCTCATTCTTCATGGTAGCCACAACTGATGCAGTGCCAACCTCAGCTCTCTTCTCCTTAGTCTGCATATAGCTGAAATCCAACACCCTGTCCTCCTGGGCATTGAGAAGTTGATGGACATCTTCAACTAGTTTGTCATAGTTGGCATCCAGATTCCTTTTCTCTTCTTTAATGTGGTGGATAGTAAGTGAACTATCCAGGTTATCCTTCCTCCTAGCAGTCTTGCTGTCTTCAAACATTTCCCAAAGCTTCAGCAATGCATTTTGCATTGTGGGAGGCCACTCTGGGTCAACCCACCCAAGAAAACCACAATTCTGAACTTCCTACAATACAGCAAACAATTATATTGTTACTCAATGAAGAATTACAATTATAAAAGGGCATTTTTATAAATCAACTAACAGCATAAGAACTACAACCTATGTATATGGCCAACTGCCTCAACTTTGAGCTTGAGCTGTATTAAATAATCACCATTTGCCTCAATTTAAAATGAGCATCTACACTGCTAACTAAGAAGCTGGCCAAATATAATACAACAAAATAGATAACTAAACTATGAGCATCTCCACTGCCAACTAAGCTACTGCCCATATATAATACTAAGATCAGGTGGCATGTTTAACATAGGTGAGCATCAAAAGTACTAAATGGTAAACAATGTGCTTCATCATCAGTAGGAATAACTTACTTAACAGAGGCTACCAACTATATTACAGTGAACATAGAGAGAGAGAGAGAGCATGAATCTTACAGGCTTAGCACAAACAAGAAACCTCCTGCCCGTCTCAAACGATTCAAAAGCTACACGACGCTCAGTTGGCAGCCGATGCTCCACGCAGAGCCCCTCTGGTCCCATCTCCAAGCCATTGTAGTCCTGGTCTTCAATGCTAGCAGGAATCTACAGGAGCAAAAAGAACCAAAATAGCCAAATCAATAAACCAGATCACCAAATCCACAGATCCCTAAATCCCCCAATCAGAAACCCTAACCCTAGCTCTACCACTGACCTGATAATGCATACTGTCGTCGGAGGAGGAGATCTGCAGGCTGGACAAGTCGTTGCTGCTCTCATCCTCGAAGACCATGGCGCGGCGGCGGCGGACAGCACGGCCAGCAACGGCCGATTGGGAAGACGAGGGTGATGGGGGAGGAGAGGGACAGAGTGCGGCTGGGTCAGGTTCCACCACCCTCGAGCGAGGAAAAGGAGTGCGACCGGGCGGGGTGCGCGGGTACGCCACCGTGGCACCTGACAGGTGGGCCCTGTCGGTCAGATACGCGGTCAACACGTGCTTATACGGCTGTCAGACCGTTTTGCAACACTTAGGCTTCGTGTTGGTACTGGCACGCAAAAAAAGTGAAAAGTGGTACTGATTCGTTACGACGTGCCGAAGTGTGGTAGTTCCTTGCAATTAACTCATGTTTATTTGAGGGGGGTACTGGTTTATGCTAGGTCAATCTACGGATGTAGATAGATCGTGGTTATTGGTGAGCTTTTTTCAAGGAATACAATGCTAGTCATCCTACGGATGTAATATATCATTGTTTAATTCGATGAAAAAACTTTTTGTCCTATCGAAAGATTGACACCGTAATAATTTGGTCCCACCAGATCAACGGTCCCTAAATTCTAATTAACGTGGAAATTTCTTGAGAGTCTGTAATTAGTATATGTATAGATAGATTGAGAGATTTAACAAGAAAAAAGGTGAATTTTTGGGGCGCTCAAGAAATGTGATGGCAATTCCGGATGCGAACACGCAATTCACTCATCTATAGCACACGATTCATTTTTCCTTTTGCAGCGGCGGGGTGAAAAGCATCTTTGACCAGACGATGGCTGCATGACAGGAGACACTTCCTGCGCATGTCGATCCTCATGTTCACACACTTAATGTCCCCTGCCTTTCTCGTCCGGTCGGCATGGTAATCTCCCAGCAAGAGGTAGAGCTGGACGCCGTCCCCGTCAGCCTTCAGGATTGGGTAATGCGGCACTGCGGCCGGAAGCCCCTCGCGCCTGTAGCCCTCCGATTCCCAGAGGGCAGCTCCATGTCGTGGTCTCTCGTCCGTGAGCGAAGGTCCGGCGCCAGAGTCCAGCTCCGCAGCACGACGTCGGAAGGGGGCGTGTTCTTGCGCGGGGTGTCACCGTTGGTGGTGACGATGCAGATGAACTTGATGGAGTCCCCGACCCGGCCCATGATCCGACGCACCTTTGGGTTGCTGTACCTCTCGAAGTAACGGCCTTGGCACTCCGCCGGGAGATGCACGAAGTCCAGCTCCACGTGGTCGCTGTTGAGGATCATGATTATTAGGAAAGCTAGGATAGCGTAGGATATTATTCTACCTTGCCTTGTACTCCAAGTAGATCATTGTACTCCTATATATATGCCCACGAGGCTCAAGCAATACATCATCAACTATTCCACCAAACCTCTCTCTCCCTTCTAACATGGTATCTATCGCAAGTCGATCCTAAACCCTAGCCGCCACCGCATTCGCACCCGCGCGCCGCCCCCGGGGCGGTCGGCCTCCATGACCGCCGCCGGGGGCCGCGCCGCCCGTACCTAGGGTTCGTCCGCCGGCCGTGTTGGCCGGCTGCCCTAGAGAGTCTTTTTCCTGAGCCCTTGCTCCAGGTTTTTTCGCTCTCTCGCCGGTCGTTTTGATCGGCGTTTTTCTTTTTGTTTTTCCGATCTAATCTTGATCGGTTTGCGTCGCCCACCGCCGCCATCGACCCAGTGCGCCTCTACTCCGATCCTGGCGCGACCAGCCGGCCTCTCCTCCGACCCGGCGATCACGCGCGCCGAGGCGGCCCGTCCGGGCCAGCCGCCGTCCGCGCGTCGGTCCGCCCGTCGCCCTGCGCCGGCCGTCCCCGCCCTGCTCCGACCGGAACACCTGCATCGCCCCGACCCGGCGGCCTCGCACCATGCGACGGCCAATCATAGCCGTCGCTCGCGCGCTGGCCCGCCAATCGATCCACGTCACCCGCTTCCGCCGCGTCTGCACGGCGGCCCAGCGGTCTACCTCGTCGGCCTCGTCCTCGGCTGCATCAGGCTCGTCGTCTGCCTCCACTCGGGCGCCGTTGCTCCGTTGGTCGCTCGGGCCTCGCTGCCCGGGCGCCGACGCTGCTTTGGCAGCCCGGGTGCCGGCGCTGACGTCCCGTTCCGTCCGCCGTCGCCGGCCTCATCCAGGACTCCGCCATCACTCCTCCACCGAGCGGCGTCCCCGACCTCGCGCGCGATCGGCTTGATCACCCGCTCGCCGCCGCGATCCGCTTCATCTACGCCGCGCGATCGACCTGGCCCGTCGGTCACGCGCACCTCCGCAGGTCCCGTGAAGATCGTCCCGAGTACTGCGCGCCTCTCCGCCGATCGAGCATGGGGCTGCCGCTGCGTCGCCCCGTCGGGCCGCTGCGCCGCCGCCCCCGTGGTTCTCCTCGCGGCTGCATCGACTCGTGCTTCGCCGCTGCGTCGCCCCTTCGGGCCGTAGTGCTGCGATACGCGGTCCCCGAGGCCGTCCCCGCGGTTGCACCGACTCGCGAACCGCCGTTGCGTCGCCCCTTCGGGCCGCAGCGTCGCGGCCCGCGGTCCCCGCCGCCGCCCCGAGGTCTTCCCGCCGTCGCCCCGACCCGCCTACCGCCGCTGCATCGCCCCTTCGGGCCGTAGCATCGCGGCCCGCGGTCCACTCTGCCGTCACCGCGCGTCGACCTCCCGTGGTATACGTCGCGCCGTCACCCTTGGCGCGGGAACGCCACCGTCCGCGCCGGTCTTCGTCACGCTGTCAGGGTTCTTCGCCTACTTCGAGCACCGCCGCCGCAAACCTAACCTAGCCGCCGCAGCCGCCGTCAGGCCGCCGCCGCTGCTATTCTTTGGCCGCCGCCGCCGCTACCTTCGTAGCCGCCGCCGTCGCCCGTCCACCCCCTTCGTCTTCGTCCAAGCACCAGCCCGTCGCCAGCGTCGCCGTCATCTACCCCGACCACTTCGTCTACTCCGACCACCGTTGGTGACGTCGGCCCCGCGCCGATGGACGCCGCAATCGTCGTCGAGTTCTTCTTTTGCTGGCCCCTCCGACTTCTCCGACATGGCGTACAGCTCGTGCAGGTCCCTCGTCTACGCATGCCCGGTGCTGGCAACACCGATGCGTGCCTTCGTCCACGACGTGTCCCCGGGCCTGGCAAGCCTGGTCGGCGCTTCGTCAACTTCGTCTTCGTCCGTCTACGCATGCCCGGTGCTGGCAACACCGGTGCGTGCCTTCGTCTACGATGTGTCCCCGGGCTTGGCAAACCCGCCGCGACGCGTCGTCAACAACATCTTCTTCCCGGCACACCACTACTTCAACACCACTGCGCCCATGCTAACTCGGCGCCCCCTTGCGCCCGCGGCTCCACGGCGACTTCCTCGACACCGGCTACCCCGACTCGACATCGACCACGGCATTCTTCGCACGGCTACCTCGACTACGGCTACACCACCTAGGCTCTCGGCCACATCGACAAACGGCACAAAGGGCTACCGCCTGCTTGAGCAACCTCGTCGGTTTCCACTCCAGCCACGACTCCGCGATGCGTCGACCGTTCCGACTGTGGGGGGGTGTCCGTCGGCTTGCCTTCGGATTCTTCTCCAGTCTCACCGTCTGCGTCGTTACCGTTGTGACTGCGGGGGGATGTTGAGTATCATGATTATTAGGAAAGCTAGGATAGCGTAGGATATTATTCTACCTTGCCTTGTACTCCAAGTAGATCATTGTACTCCTATATATATGCCCACGAGGCTCAAGCAATACATCATCAACTATTCCACCAAACCTCTCTCTCCCTTCTAACAGTCGCCATTGTCGCCGGAGAGCATGTCGCAGACAATAGCGCCATGCAGGAGATCGACCCAGAAAGCCTTCCCTTTGAAAGTGAAGACCACGTCGTTTTCATACATCAACTGCTTGGGGTGTCGACGCGGAAGCTGGGTCTGCGGGTTGAGGCGGGCCTCATGTTTCGTCCACTTGGCAGGGGTACGGTTTGACGACCACCGGAAGAGAACGCCCTTCCATTGCAACACTTCATTGAAGTCCTCCCACACGAGGCCGAGATTTAGCAGATCGTAGGAGCCGTCGTGGCGCGGCAGGACGGCAGGCCGCCTCAGCAAATTGAGAGGCACCGGTATTAATGTCGAAGCGAACACCCGTCACCCGGTGCTCCCACTCCCACTGGACACAGGACTTCATGGCGGCCGGGACGGGGACGGGGAGCAGCGAGAGGGAGCTCTTGGCGCCGTCGTAGACGAGCCCGTAGTACCTGCTGCCGTCGATCTGCAGAGTCATGATGAGGAAGTTCTCGGCAATATCGTTGCAGATGCACCTGATTCCGCGCTGCCGCGCGCCCGATCTTGGCACGCAGGTAAAAGGTGGAGAGCTCCGGGGACTGGACGAGGTGCGCGTCGAGGGAGATCGGGACCCATCCTCGACGCCCGCCCAATGCTTGGTCGCGCGGGCGAGGGTCGCGACCTCCGGCTCTTTCTCTTCGGCGTTGAGACTCGGTCATAATGGGCCAAATTGTTAATGGATTTGATGTGATTATATTGACAAACCTCATTAAAAAAGGGATA
Source organism: Secale cereale (assembly GCA_902687465.1). NCBI lineage: Eukaryota > Viridiplantae > Streptophyta > Magnoliopsida > Poales > Poaceae > Secale > Secale cereale. Next base: position 768,703,116 of record LR738714.1, on the reverse strand, counting down.
AGTATATTTTTCGTCCTCGAACTTTCTCCAAAGTATAGAAATCGTCTCTCAACTCAAAACCACCAGAACTCAGTCCCTCAATTATCAAAAACGGATAGTTTTCATTCCTCGGACGGTTTTTGTATGCCGTGAACAGTAACTCGATGAACAGTAAAATTAAAAAAATAGCAAAAAGATTTAAAAAATCTGAAATTTTACAACATCGAAGATACTTTAGTGCGCAAGACGCGTGCAAAATTTTGTGCTGTTTCGACATTCGAGCAGCTCGTGGCAAAGAAAAAATTGTAAATATGTACGCCGGTCAACAGTAAATTCAAAAAAATCTATTTTTTTTTGACATCGAAGAGGCTTGGGTGCGTCACGTGCTTGTAAGTTTCTGTGGTGTTTGGGGATTGTACGAACTCGTGGCAAGAAAACAAAAAATTTGCTCAGATTTATTTTTTTGAAAAAGTGCACTATTTTGTTTTTTTTGGGCTAGAACTCCTCGTATGTCATTTGATCACGAATTTTTGCACGCATCTTGCGTACCTGAACATCTTTGATGCCAAAAAGTTTCTTGCTTTTTTGATTTTTCTGCTATTTTTTAGGATTTATTGTTCACCGACGTACATATTTATGGTGTTTTCTTTGCTACGAGCTGCTCGATTGTAGAAACAGCACGGAATTTTGCACAGGTCTTGCGCACCAGAGTATCTTCGATGCTGTAAAATTTCATAAATTTTTTGTGCTACTTTTTTTCAATTTTACTGTTCACCGCGGATCCGGTTTGATAGTTGAGGGACTGAGTTTTGGTGGTTTTAGAGTTGAGGGACGATTTCTATACTTTGGCAAGAGTTTGAGGACGAAAAATATATTGCAGTTGACATGTGTATTCAACTAGTGGCCGCATATGCGCAACTGCAGTTGCCAACTATCACTGCGGTGCCATGCCGGGCAGCGACAACGGATACTGCGGCGGAGCGCCGGGCGCGACAAAGGCCGCCATGAGTGGCGGCTGCCACTGCAGCCAGGGGCTGGGTGGTGGTGGCGGTGGATGGCAGCTGCAGCGGCCCGGCGAGCGCGGCGTAGGCCGCCTTGTGCGGCAGCTGCCACGGCAGCCTGCGGCGCGTAGGACCCAGCCAAGAACAGGCTGATCTCTTGGACCGTCTGGGTTAGGTCCCGCAGCATCCCGGTCACCTCCTCCGGGGTGTGGACGGCGGGGGCGGGCGCGACGGAGGATCCCGGCGTCGAAAGGAGCGGGGCGACGATCGTGGTGGTCGCCGGAGGCGACGAGGTGATCGGCAGCGGAAGAGACGGGTTGGGCGGCGGTGAAGACATGATCAAATCAAAGCTAGCTGATACCAAATTGTTATGGCGCTGCTAGAAGGAGGGCGCGAGAGGGCCGGCCGGAGGCCTTTTGCCCATGGCCGGGCAAGAGGGAAGGGATTTCCTTCTTAATTCTTGCTTGATTAGATTGATACATCTTCTCCCCTTATATAGAGAGGTTACTTGACCCCTAAGCAAGCGACCCTTATCTCTAATTAACCCTAAGACTAACGGGCTATACCGCCAGCCCAGGTCCATTAGACTCATTACATACTCTAACAGTCACACACCGAAACGAATTTATTTTCAGTACGTTCGATTGATGTAGTCCAAAACATTGATGCAAACATAACTTCGCCCAACAATGTGGTGTTTAAGATTTCCCGTAGAAAAAAGCTACGAGTCAAAGATGTGGCCAATCGTCTCCATCCAAAACTCTTTGAGCCTATCCTTGTTAATGCCTTTGTCCAGCTCGATGTTTCTCTTGGGCAGGGATGACGATGTCTTACAATCGATGGATGGGTATATAGGGTCAAGGGAATCGATTCGGTTTTACTGGGAGGGAGAAAAACCAGAGGGGAGGAATGATGGTGGGAGGTGTGGCGGAAATAAACCGTGGATGCCAGCCTACCAACTCCACAATGCAAAAATAAGCATGTGGCATGCCATTGAACAAAATTGTAATGAATCAATTCAGCTCACCTACACAGCCAGCATGCCCGAAGTGCTTGGAGGCCCGACAGAATAAGTGCCAAAACAAAGTGTTCTTAGTTAGACGCTTGTCCGTTGCTACGGGCTACAATGCAGGCAAGAGTTTCTAGAACTACTTCTTTGGACTTTGTAATATTGTCCAATGCCATGTTGTCATCTGGTAATTTTATTATCTGCCCCAAAAATTAACATGCGTGCGTTTAAGCAGAAGGACATTCAATCAACCAGGAACTGATGGTAACAAATGAATATCAGCGATATAGTTCATTCCTTTGCAAATTTGTGAAGTAGCAGCACATCACATTGTTAGAATATAATTGGGTTTAAGTTAGAGATAAGGAGATAAAGATATGATTAGTTTAAACTACATGTAACTTGTCTTGTACTCCAAGTCTCTACCCCTCTTGTACTCCTATATATACCCTACACAAGGGTCAGATCAATACAACACACAACACAATAACACAATATTCAGCCATCCTATACTTTCTACATGGTATCAGAGCGGTTAGTCTCACGACGCCGATCCTAGGTTCCTCCACCACTTCCGCAGCACGCCGCCTCCGGGGAGATTAATCTCCTCTCCCCGGGGGCGCGGCACCCGATCGATCAAAGATTGAATCGGTTCCATAGATTAGATATTTTTTAATTTCCAAATTTCATAGTAGATTGATTTTTCTTAGCCACCAAATAAACCCAACGATCTTCAAATTCGGTGATAATCAATGCGAGATCCATCGTCGTGCGCCTGCAGCGGATCTACATCGACACACGGCCGGCGGCACTCCGATCAGCCATAGCCATCTTCTCCAACAAAGACACGTACGCCCTGATCACGGGAGGGTGATACTTGGCTCCCTGCGATCGGATGTACGTCAACAGCAAACGCGTGGCCAAGGTTGTCAGAATCGTGATTTTGAATCGGATCGGAGCCCTAATGGTAGGATCGCAAATCGTGGAATCTTCACTATCAGGATCGTAGAAACGTAGATTCTATGAACTAAAGTCGTAGAATCAAATGGGTTAGTTTGGATCGTAAAGTCGTAGAATCGTACAACAGAATCGCGATTCTGACAACCTTGCGCGTGGCTGCATGACACGTTCGGAGCGGTGGCTGGATCCAATTTGATCTCGGCCCGGCTGATACGCACCGAACCAACCACAACTCCCGGCTCCATCAGCATCCATGCGGCGAAACTCGAAGCAACCAGCAGCCCTGGTATGTACATGCACTCAGATGAAACTTTGTCACGTCTACGCATACGGGTCTACAGACCCACTAACTTGGGAGCACCGGCGGCTTCGATTCATCGGATCTCCGATCTCGGCCATGCCTCCGGTCGTACATGGATGGTCTCTACATCAACTTCTTCTGTTTTGAGACAACAACGATCTGCAACGCGCCGGCAAACTGCACGGAGCGATCTAACCATCTACACCGAGCCCCGATCTGCATCAACTACACTGCACGTGCACAGACGCGATCTCTGCCATGCCGACTCCATCAGCCTCCTGCGCGCCGACATGGCATCTACATCGAGCCGTACTGCAACTGCATCAACATCTACACCGACCGATCTACACTGCATCAAGCCGATCTACATCGACCCCGCACCTCAACGTCGACCTGTACGACTAGCCCGGCTACGAGAGCCAACATACTTCATCGACCACACCTACGAGAAGCGACCTCCACATGCACTGTTCACACGCCAGGCCGGTGTGAAACAAGATGCAATCTTCATCGACTTCTCCGGCACGACACGACATCGACACCCCGTCGCCACGAGGGACGCCTCCAAGCGACACATCATCGTCGACACGCCGCTGCGACGCCATCGCCGACACTACATCGTCAAGGTCTTCATCTACGTGGTCTTCACCAACATCTTCTTCAACACACCGCCGCTGTCTTGTCCACAAGATGGACACCTAGCGTCCTCTGACAGACTTTTCTGCAAGACGCGACCACGACGACGGCATCGACCGCGTCATCCACGACAGCATGACTGCATCGACACGGCGTCACTTCAGTGACGACCCTACACGGCCACACGGTTCTGGCAAAACCGATGTGTGCTCGATGGGCTTCCTCCGGTCTTGGCAAAACCGGCGGACTCGTCGCCGACAGCACCCTCTGACATCCGCAAGGTGCATTGTCCATGTCTGCAGCTCCGTCATAGCGCATTTTTTTTGCGCCTCCGGCTTTGTGCGGCTTCATCATCCACGACGACTACACCATCAACCACGACTACATCGACCATGGCTACATCAACGTGATTGGCTACCTCTACATCGACATACAAGGCTACATCTACAGCAACTCATCGGCAACAACTCCAGTCAACAGCGTCCGCGTCGTCACTAGCGTCCACGCCACTCCCGCTGTGACTGCGGGAGGGAATAGAGGAGAAGGCAGGAAGGCACCAGAAGGGGACGCAGTCACCGCCCTAGGTGCCAACCCATCAGAGACACAGTTGATGATGGCGCAGGGGAGAAGATGACGAAAGCGCAGGACTTCAAATTCAGTCGCAATCGTCCGCTTCACTCCCGCTACGACTGAGGGGGAATGTTAGAATATAATTGGGTTTAAGTTAGAGATAAGGAGATAAAGATATGATTAGTTTAAACTACATGTAACTTGTCTTGTACTCCAAGTCTCTACCCCTCTTGTACTCCTATATATACCCTACACAAGGGTCAGATCAATACAACACACAACACAATAACACAATATTCAGCCATCCTATACTTTCTACACACATCACATAAATCACAAGGCTACAAAAAAGATAGGGTTGCAACCTTACTGACTACCTAGAAATCAATAGCTGGATGACAGATGTGGAGGCACGATGATACGGTTCTCACTACTTGCACAAGGTCTGGACAACACATAATCGACAAGCACAACTTTTGCCTACAGGACGATTCCTCTCCATCATCCCGCACACTGAATCAACGTAGCGCAACCTTAGACTGAAGGATCATTCGTCTCCTTAATGCCCTTGTTGGCTGGAGCGGCCATTGGGCATGGAGGAGAGGGACCAAGTGCTCCACATCCATAAAGTCAAGGGACTTGAGACATGGCCCTCTTGAGCCTCCTGTAAGCATCCACCAATTCACATAACAAAAAACGACTAAGAATTCTCACTTAAGAAACAACGGTGTTAAGCATTGAACTCACTTCCTCGTGAACTGGAGTGAGGCAACTATATTCAACGCCTCTTAGAATAAAGGGAAAAGTATATTTTCCGTCCCTCTACTCTTTCGGAAGTATAGAAATGGTCCCTCAACTTCAAAACCAGCAAACTTTAGTCCCTCAAATTTCAAAACTGGATAAGTTTGGTCCCTCATACCACTTTGGATTTTTTTTGCTGACGTGGAGTGGTTTTTTATTAGAACTGGATGGGACCAACCTGTCAGTGACAAAAACTAATGAAACTCAGAAATAAATAGAAACTAGAAAGACACGCAAAATAGAAATGGTCCCTCAACTGCAAAACCAGCAAACTTTAGTCCCTCAAATTTCAAAACCGGATAAGTTTGGTCCCTCATACCACTTTGGATGTTTTTTTGCTGACGTGGAGTGGTTTTTTAATAGAACTGGATGGGACCAACCTGTCAGTGACAAAAACTAATGAAACTCAGAAATAAATAGAAACTACTCCATGCGTTCCTAATACAAGTCCAGAAGGAAAGCATATGTGCAGAAAACTCAAACTGCAAAAAATTAAGAAAAACAAATCGCTTTTAAATGAGTTAATATCACTGTTTCGCACAAAAACAAGTTAATAGCACTGTTGTCGAGAACATGTTTAATAGGGGTGCCTAGAAATGTACTATAAAGGAAAGTATCGTTCTATATATAAAGCATAGAATCTGTGGCGCAGTGGTTAGTTAGTGCGGCATCTTGCTTGTGGCGTCAATTTCGAAACATGTTCATGCATTTTGTTTTTATAAGCTATTTTTTTTCTTGACACTGACAAGTGGGACCCTGCACATTTCTTTGCTGACATGGCAAAACCATTCTATGTCAAAAAAAATCACATGAAAACGGTATGAGGGACTAAACTTATCTGGTTTTAAAAGTTGAGGGACTAAGTTTTGATGGTTTTGGAATTGAGGGACCATTTATATACTTTGAAAAGAGTTGAGGGACGAAAAATATATTTATCCCTAGAATAAATGATGATCGGAAGTTCCAAACTCATCAACATTGTTAGACTGTCAGGCCATCCGAGTTCACGATATTACGAATCACCTTTGACTTTGAGTCGCATCTGCAATTGTTGGAAACCATGCAAAAAACAGTGACATTCCATTGAACATGCCAGCGGAAAATATTGTTAGCTGGTACCAGGATATAAAATCGCTTGGGCTCGTCGAAGATGACAACAAAGCAACCGGGACACCGACCTTCTCTAAGATGATAAGTCACGCTTAGCACGCGGAACCCTTGCTCACAGGTGTCGGTGCCTGATATCATGGCGTTGAGGTTTGCCGCTGGCTCGAGCATGTTCGCCATGACTGAGTACTTCACACGACAGTCGGATAGGCGTCGATGCGCTTGCGGATTTCCAAGGCTACTGCACGGCTCCCATGTTCATGAATTAGAAAAGATTTCATCAATCCAATTTTTTCTTGCTGATTCCAAATATGTTCATGAACAAAAAAGCTTCGTGAATTCAAAAAATGTTCATGATTTCAAAACAAATTTACAATTGTTGGAAAAAATGTTCACTTAAAAAGTTCACAACTTCATAAAAATATTTGGGATCAAATAATGTTCATGAATTTGACAAACAAAAATCCTGAATTCAAACAATGTTCAGAATATTCCAAAAATGTCAGCGAATTAAAAAAATACTTCCCCAGTGGATTAATAAATTGTTCTCCGGTTCGTAAAATGTTTAAAATTTCGAAAATGTCCATGCATGTAAAAAAAGTTTTTGAATTTCAAATATTGTTCCTAAATTTCAAAAAATATTTGTCAATTAAAAAAATGTTTGTGAGTTTCTAAACATGCCCACAATTTCAGAAATATATATCGAAGTTGTAAATTTTTTTAGCAAATTCAAAGAACGTTCACGATTTCATACACTTCTTTTGAATTTGGAAATTGTTCATGATTTCAAGAGACAAGAATTCTAAAAATGTTCGCTATTTCCAAATCATTCAGTGTTTCAAAGAAATGGTCACAAATTTAAAAGATGATCGTAAATGAAAAAAAAAAGGAAAATGAGAAATGAAGGAAAAATGACATATAAACTAAAAGTGAAAGGAAGAAACAAACATGAAAAAAGGAAATAGAAAAACAGAAATGAAAAAAGAAACAAATGTATAAGCAAAAGGAAAGCGTAAGAAAAAAAGAAAAAGATATAGAAAAGCAAAAACCAAAAGAATAAGGAATAAACTGGTTCAGGTGGATTGATCGAAAGGCGGTGCAAGTGGGCCTCACAGGCTCTGGTGGCACGCCCTAGGGCCTCAGCGTGTCATGTGGCCGTGTGGCGTCTCTTCTTCCTTCCGAAAGCTTCCTGGGTCTTTTGTTGCCCAAAAAAAACTCATTTTAAATTTGCATTTTATTTTGACCTTCTTAAATACTGATTTTCTGCGAAACCGAAAACATACGGAAAACAGGAACTGACACCGGGCAGTTGATACGTCCAAAACGTATTTATAATTTCTGCTTGCTCCATCCCTCTTTTGTGTGATATTGCTATGATATTTATGCACTTCCATACACATTTGATCATATTTGGACTAACCTATTAACTCAGTGCACCCCAGTGCCAGTTTCTGTTTTCTGCTGTTTTTGTATTTCAGGTTTTCCCATTACTTAAATTGCCAGAATAATTCCGGGAAAAATATATAAAAAATCAGCGCTCCAGAAGCTTCCACGCGCCAGAAGTGGGGCCAGAGGGGAGCCAGGGGCAGCCCACGCGGCCTGCCCACGCGGACCCCCTCCTGGCCGCGCCGGGGGGGGGGCGCCTGGGCCCCCCTCTCCGCCTCTGGTGACCCCCTTTGGCATATATTTACCTCGCGTCCCGAAACCCTCGATTCCAGACCCCTTTTCTCCAGAAGCTATTCAGATCTCCGCCGCCATCGCCACCAAGTTTCGGGGGACCAGAATTCCTGTGCCGGCATCCTGCCGGGACGGGGAAGTGCCCCCGGATTCATCTCCATCGACGTTGCTTCCTCCCTTCATGATGCGGGAGTAGTTCCTCCTCGTGGCTGAGGTTTCTACCAGTAGCTATGTGGTCAATTCTCTCTCTCATGATGTGATCTTCGTTGTGATCATAGGCTATGTTAATCTAGGGTGATCCCATGATATTTCCCCTTCCTCTATGTATTGGATTGATGTACTCACTTGTCTTTATCTAGTATAATCTCCGAGACCAATGTGACAGCGGTCTATTGGACATGGATTAGAAGAATATTTTCATGAGTGATTTCCTCTTTTGTGTGTTGATTAAAGATTGAGAGTCTCTTGGTGCTTGTCTTTGACTATCCTTGAGATATGTTGTGGTGATTGTGGTACTCTCTTTGGATGGCCACGGTGACATTGGGAAATCCATAGATTGAGAACTACGAACTTTGAGGTGTGCTTTTGTAGCCCTACATAATTCTCGTCCTCTCTTGACCACAAAGGAATGACCTCCGAGTGTGTCCCCCTTGCATGTTTTATGGGAAATATCATGTGATTCGATTATGTTAATGTTGTTGGGAGTTGCCACTAGTGAAAGTATGAAGCCTAGGCCTTGTTTCCACCATTGCAATACCATTTGTGCTCACGTTTACCACTTGTTTGCTTGCTGCACTTTCTATTACAGATTTATATTACTTTGCTTTGCCACTCCTATCATCCATATTTTACCATCTCTTCGCCGAACTAGTGCACCTATACATCTGACAAGTGTATTAGGTGTGTTGGGGACACAAGAGACTTCTTGTATCTTGATTGCAGGGTTGCTTGAAAGGGGTATGTTCAACCTCCACTTCCCTGAGTTCGATAAACCTTGGGTTACTCACTTAAGGGAAATTTGCTGCTGTCCTACAAACCTCTGCTCTTGGAGACTCAACACTGTCTACAGGAATAGAAGCGTGTAGTAGACATCAAGCTATTTCTGGCGCCGTTGCCGGGGAAGTGAGGTAAGTGAAGGTACCTTCTCTAGATCTTGCAATTAAATCTTTTCGTTTCTTGTTTTTAGTTTCACTAGTTATGTTTATGGAAAAACGCACTCTTAGTTCTCTGCTTGGGGAAGGCCGCTTTACCACACCCGTGGTAGAGAAGTCTCCTCCACCTACTTAATGTATCCCGTTCCAAATACCACTTAGAATAATTGAAATAATTAGGAATGATTGTTATGATGGGACAGTCAATCCTATTTTTCATTTGTTGAAACTTACAGAACTTTGTGAGTTGTTTAAGATTTCAGGTTTGACAAGAGATGGAGTCATGAGGATATTATTTGCCTTGTCACTGAAAGGAAAAGCATTGGAATGGTATAGGCTACTAGATGACTCTCACCTGCTGGATTGGGAAGAGATCCAGTCTCTCTTTTACTCCAAGTTTTATCCTCTTCATGAAGTTCATGAGAATAGGAATTATGTTTATAATTTCTATCCTCATGACGGAGAGAGCATAGCTCAAGCTTGGGGGAGACTGAAAACGTTAATGCTAAAATGTCCTAACCATGGGCTCCCCAAAGATATGATTATTACTAATTTCTATGCGAGGCTCTCTCGACAGGATAAAGATTTGCTCGATGCTTCCTCTATGGGTTCTTTCACAAACGAAAAGATTGATGCCAAATGGGAACTCCTTGAAAGAATTCAACGCAACACTGAAGATTGGGAGATCGACAAAGGTAAAGAGTCAGGTATAATTTATGAGTATGATTGCATTAGGTCCTTTGTTGAAACTACAAGTTTTAATAAGTTTAGTGCTAAGTTTGGGCTTGATTCTCAACTCCTTGTTGATTTCCTCAAATCTTTTGCTTCACATCTTAATATGCCTAAGGAGGATTGGATCAAGCGTCATGAACCTTTTAAAGAGATTTGCAAAGAAAATGAAATTGTTCATGATGATTGCAACATGCATGATCCAATTCCTAAAAATGAAGTTTTATATAAGCATGTTAATTTTTGTGGAGTGGATAGACCTTGTGAAAGGCCTATGATTGAAGAAGAGAAGTATTGTAAGCAACATAAGCATCAAAGAACAATCACTTGGGTCAAAGATTTAAATGAAATTGCTAGAGAATTGTGTGACCTTTATCCTTTTACTTGTGAACTTTGCTGTATAGAGGGTCACTTTAATTTTCAATGCATGCACTTTCAAAACATAACTGTTAACCAGTTGTGTGATAACATGATCACCCCTGATCTTTATGATGAGCTTATGTTATTTTTGATGTGTGAAGAGTTATCAGAAAAGACTTCTTGACTAGATGTTAATGCCATAGGAATAAAAAACACTTTGCAAAATTGCCATCTCTATTGTGTTGTTAATTGCCATGAAAATGATTACATAAGTAAGATTAGAAAGGAGGGAACTTTACCAAAGTATAAAAATGTCTCTTATATTTCTGCTAATAAAAAGGAGAGTTTCTCCCAAGTTTCCCCTATTGTTTCTAATGATAAACCAGGATATGTGGAGAAGCTTCATCTCCAACCACTCCCTCCTAAGGTGAAGAAGAAGAAAAAGAAGAGGAGGAGGAAGAGGAGCAAGAAGGAAGAAGAATGGGTATCAACCTGGCCTGAGCATATTCCTCCCATCAACTTTTATCCTAACGGTTGTAAGTTTAAAGAAGAAGGTGAAGTTTATTGCCTTAATTATCATCTTGATGATACGTCCGTAGGTACTATTGAAGATGATTTTGACTATGATATGCATGTTACTTATTGTGATTGGGAAAATGATGATAATGCTACTTATGATCTTGAAAATCTTTTTGGTACCAACTCTGAAAGTGATGATATGGAAAGCTCTAAGCTTGGGGATGATAGGATTGCAAATCCTTTACCCACTAGTGATGTGATAATTGATAATTCTTTTGCTAGTAAGAATAAAGACAACATGTTTACAAATATAGTTGCTAGCAATGATAATGCTCTTCTCTACTATGATGATGTTATAACTCCAATCTATAGTGATTATAAAGGTACCTATGACATAAGGAGAAATTATCCTTATCATAATCATGGAGGGAATTACTCCCTTGTTGAACACCATCTTCCTAATACACAATTAATCTATAGTGTTCAAGTTGTTTATGATAGTCCTACTCCCACTATTACCAATGAGAAAGATTATGCTTATGTGGAGAGTAAGAGTACCTTTTTGCATGTGGATCATGGTAACAATGCTTTATGTGATGCTTATATTGTTGAGTTTATTCGTGATCCCACTGAAAATTATTATGAGAAGGGAACATATGCTTATAGATATTTCAATAATATCAAGTTCCCTCTCTTTGTGTTGAAGGTTTTGAAGCTGCACTTGTTTTGTCTTCCTATGCTTATTGCTTTGTGCTTCAATGAATTATTCTATTGCAATATTCCTATGCATAGGAAGCATGTTAGGCTTAAATGTGTTTGGTATTTGCTTCTTGATGCTCTCTTTTGTTCTTCAACTCTTATTCCTACGAGAGCATCATTAAAGTCTTAAGCCTATCTTTATGGCTATAAAGAAAGAGCTCTAGGGAGACAACCCTTGTTATCTTTGCTTTCAGTTTGTTCTTTCAGTTTTTAGTGGTCTTGATGTTTGTTACTACTGTAGCAACATCATTGTATCTTTATTTTTCAGCTTTGTGCCAAGTTTAGCCTCCGATTGCAAGAAAGTTCAAAAGTTGTGACGTGCAGTCCAGAAAACAGATTCTGTCCTTGGACAGAAAAATTCGTATAAAATCACCAGATCATCTCTTTGGTCTGAATTTTTTTGACAGCGTGCTCTATACAATTGCCTTTCGGGCGTCAGTTCTGAGTTTTTTGATTTGAGTTGCATAAGTGCCCCGAAAATATTATTTACTACCAGCTGGTCTGTTTTTCACAGATTCTGTCATGTTTTGCCTTTTCTTCGTTTTGCAAACCTTGAGCTTGCTTTTTCTTTGCAAAAACCTTTTGGCAATCTTGAGAAACAGTAGCTCTTAAATATTATCTTTATTTCCAGCAGGGAAAAGTTATTTTATTATGGGTACTAACCTCGCTAATCAGATTATGATGAGTTCTGTATGAAGGGAGTTTTCAAGTGTGCGAGGGAAGATGATAAAAAGATTCAGGAGGGTCAAACGCTCAAGCTTGGGGATGCCCCCGTGCACCCCCAAGAAATATTCAAGAAGACTCAAGCGTCTAAGCTTGGGGATGCCCCCGTGCATCCCCTTCTCCATCAACAATTATCAGTTCGTCTTTCGTTCCACTATATTTTAATCACTTCATGCGTTATGTGCTATGCTTGGAGCGTCTTGCTTTTAGTTTCCTTTTTAGTTTTCTTTAGCTTTGCTTGCTGTTCATAACGAGTTAGAACCCAGCTTTCTTTGTGTGGGAGAGAAACACGCTCCACTTCAACCTAGAACACAACATAGGATTTTTCATGCTTATCTTTGCTGTGTGTGTTCTTTTTCTTTCCATAGCTACTGTCATGTTTAGCTCTTAGTTTTCATGCTTTACTTTTTAAAGATCTTTTGTTTAGTTGGTTGCTGAAATCTCTTGAGTTTTCATGTTCATCTTGTTAAGAGAGTTTGTCTGTTGCACTGAGTTGTGTGTCTTAACTTAAAGTAGGTAATTGAGGTTGCTATTTAATTTTAGTAGTAACTTGCAAATAGTTTTGAGGTATTGCCATGAGTAATGTTTGAACTTTTGGTGTCAAGAGCTTTAGCCTATTAGTGATAGATGTCGTATTTTGGGCAATCCGTGTTTATTTTCGAAAACCTACAAAATAGTTGAGAACTTTAGCTACTAAATGGATCACTAATCTTTGGAGGGATCGAATATTAGAGTACACTCACGTACCATGGGTCGAGGATGAGCAAGGGTAACCAAACCCCCGTACACACCTCCTCGGGGTACTTGTCTCTTTGAGATCCTCCTAATTAGATTGAGAGTTACCGATAATAAGTGCATGAGTTCTTCGGACTAATGTGAGTATTCGAAGGTTGACACTTCCACCTACCCATATTTTTCTAGCCTCTTCGGTACCGTGCATTGCCCTTTCTCACCTCGAGAGTTGGCGCATACTTCGCCGGTGCATCCAAATCCTTGGCATGATACGCTCTGTCATCATAAACCTCATTATATCCTTCCTCAAAACAGCCACCATACCTATCTATTAAGGCATTTCCATAGCCTTTCCGAGATACATTGCCATGCAACATCCATCCTCTCATGACTTGATCTTCATGTCATACATGCTTTTTGCTTGATCGATGAGCCGCATGCTAGTTGGGCCTTGCCCTAATCATTGCTACATGACGCGCTAGTATCATTGCATATCCTGCTACACTGGCAGAGGCATACATTTGCATACATCATGATAGTTTTATTTTCTTTATGTTGAGTACTTTTGTTAAGTGTGAAAGATCTTCTATACTTCTTGTAATACATAGAGTGTTGCCCCTAAGTGAGGAAAAGATCCCAAAGAGGACAAATCAAAAGATCCCAAAGAGGACAAAATCAAAAGATCCCAAAGAGGACAAATGAGAGATAAATAGAAAGAGCCATTGAGGCCACAAAAAAAAGAGAAAAAGAAATAAAAAGAGAGAAGGGGGCACACTACTATTTCTTTTGAGATATCCACACTCGTACTCCATCTTATACTTTGTACTCCATAGAGATTACCATTTATGCATATAGCTATGTGGGGACCTTTACACTATAGAACTTGGCTTGTATATTCCAATGATGAGCCTCCTCAAAAGAGCTCTAGGTCTTCTTGAGCAAGCAAGTTGGATGCACCCCCACTAGTTCCATTGGAGAGCTTACCTTAGCTCATATGTGCATCCGTTGCATGGCAATCCCTACTCCTCGCATCATATCTATCATTTGGCTTTCTCTCGCCGATGATTGTCCTCATTGATGTGAGCCTTTTCACACCTTTTTTGTCTTCCCCCTCTATCATTTCTCTCTTTGCCATCCTAAGTGTCGACTTTCTTGCTTACGCTCATCCATTGCATGAGTGCTCAAAATATCGAAAGGGAGTGGATCATTTTGACTTGTACCTGGCTGACGGTCTGGGGATGAGTCAAGATAAGATTCCAAAGAAGACCAAGTGTGAAACTTTAGTAGATTAAGTTCTCAACAATACAAAAACTATGTTTTACTCTCTCATATATCCATATCCCCTTTCTTGCACGCAAACACCATTTGGATGCATTCGAGTCACGGACAGCGAGAGCTCTTGCACCTTTATGTTCTTATGTTACTTGTTACAATGCTAATATAGACTCTTGCTTGTTATGACTTGGATTGGATTACATGCCTTGATTGCTTTACTTAAAAGTTCTTATATGGTTGATAGCATGTCACCACAGAAATTATGCTTGTTATCATTTACCTACTCGAGGACGAGCAGGAATTAAGCTTGGGGATGTTGATACGTCCAAAACGTATCTCTAATTTCTGCTTGCTCCATCCCTCTTTTGTGTGATATTGCTATGATATTTATGCACTTCCATACACTTTTGATCATATTTGGACTAACCTATTAACTCAGTGCACCCCAGTGCCAGTTTCTGTTTTCTGCTGATTTTGTATTTCAGGTTTTCCCATTACTTAAATTGCCAGAAAAATTCCAGGAAAAATATATAAAAAATCAGTGCTCCAGAAGCTTCCACGCGCCAGAAGTGGGGCCAGAGGGGAGCCAGGGGCAGCCCAGGCGGCCTGCCCACGCGGCCCCCTCCTGGCCGCGCCGGGGGGGG
>LR738714.1:768657747-768688127 GCA_902687465.1 Secale cereale | reverse complement strand
GGGCCCCCCTCTCCGCCTCTGGTGACCCCCCTTTGGCATATATTTACCTCGCGTCCCGAAACCCTCGACTCCAGACCCCTTTTATTCAGAAGCTATTCCGATCTCCGCCGCCATCGCCACCAAGTTTCGGGGGACCAGAATTCCTGTGCCGGCATCCTGCCGGGACGGGGAAGTGCCCCCGGATTCATCTCCATCGACGTTGCTTCCTCCCTCCATGATGCAGGAGTAGTTCCTCCTTGGGGCTGAGATTTCTACCAGTAGCTATGTGGTCAATTCTCTCTCCCATGATGTGATCTTCGTTGTGATCATAGGCTATGTTAATCTAGGGTGATCCCATGATATTTCCCCTTCCTCTATGTATTGGATTGATGTACTCACTTGTCTTTATCTAGTATAATCCCCGAGACCAAGGTGACAGCGGTCTATTGGACATGGATTAGAAGAATATTTTCATGAGTGATTTCCTCTTTTGTGTGTTGATTGAAGATTGAGAGTCTCTTGGTGCTTGTCTTTGACTATCCTTGAGATATGTTGTGGTGATTGTGGTACTCTCTTTGGATGGCCTCGGTGACATTGGGAAATCCATAGATTGAGAACTACGAACTTTGAGGTGTGCTTTTGTAGCCCTACATAATTCTTGTCCTCTCTTGACCACAAAGGAATGACCTCCGAGTGTGTCCCCCTTGCATGTTTTATGGGAAATATCATGTGATTCGATTATGTTAATGTTGTTGGGAGTTGCCACTAGTGAAAGTATGAAGCCTGGGCCTTGTTTCCACCATTGCAATACCACTTGTTTGCTTGCTGCACTTTTTATTACAGATTTATATTAGTTTGCTTTGCCACTCCTATCATCCATATTTTACCATCTCTTCGCCGAACTAGTGCACCTATACATCTGACAAGTGTATTAGGTGTGTTGGGGACACAAGAGACTTCTTGTATCTTGATTGCAGGGTTGCTTGAAAGGGGTACGTTCAACCTCCACTTCCCTGAGTTCGATAAACCTTGGGTTACTCACTTAAGGGAAATTTGCTGCTGTCCTACAAACCTCTGCTCTTGGAGGCCCAACACTGTCTACAGGAATAGAAGCGTGTAGTAGACATCAGCAGTAGATTAATAGGTTAGTCTAGTAAAAATAAAATAAAATGCTAAAAAAATGTATCAAAAAGATAATATAATGGCATGAAATAATAAAATATTATAGATACATTTGAGATGTATCAACGTGGTGTGGGTGGAAGGTAGCCTACATAGGCATTCCATCGGTGGGAAAATTTCAATCATTGCCCAACTTTTTACGGGAAGATAGTACATATTGCATTGTAACAGATATATTAAACATCAATAGTATGTGTGCAAAATTATTAGATTCAATGTCATTTTGATGTTTGTCGACAATTTTTATATGTGATGGTATTTCAACACCAAATATTGACAACACAAAGATTGTCAACAGATTATTGAACTCACTATAACATGCAATACATATTGTGCCCAAATGCAGGCACATCAGAGTATGATAGCCATGAGTTGTCTCGTGTATTTTTGCCTAAATATGATGTAAGACAGATTTGACTTAGCAAAAACAGGTAAAGCAACATGCCCTTGATTTAGTGACAACCTACTCATAAACACACCTTATACTCTACAACAACAACAACAAAGCCTTTAGTCCCAAACAAGTTGGGGTAGGCTAGAGGTGAAACCCATAAGATCTCGTGACCAACTCATGGCTCCGGCACATGGATAGCAAGCTTCCAGGCACCCCTGTCCATAGCTAGTTCTCTGGTGATACTCCAATCCTTCAGATCTCTCTTAACGGACTCCTCCCATGTCAAATTCTCTCTACCCCGACCTCTCCTGACATTCTCCGCACGCTTTAGCCGTCCGCTATGCACTGGGGCTTCTGGAGGCCTGCCCTGAATATGCCCAAACCATCTCAGACGATGTTGGACAAGCTTCTCTTCAATAGGTGCTACCCCAACTCTATCTCGTATATCATCATTCCAGATTTGATCCTTCCTCGTGTGGCCACACATCCATCTCAACATACGCATCTCCGCCACACCTAACTGTTGAACATGTCGCCTTTTAGTCGGCCAACACTTGGCGCCAGACAGCATTACGGGTCGAACCGCTGTCCTGTAGAACTTGCCTTTTAGCTTTTGTGGCACTCTCTTGTCACAGAGAATGCCAGAAGCTTGGCGCCACTTCATCCATCCGGCTTTGATTCGATGGTTCACATCTTCATCAATACCCCCATCCTCCTGCAGCATTGACCCCAAATATCGAGTGTTCTTCTGAGGCACCACCTGTCCATCAAGGCTAACCTCCTCCTCCTCACACCTAGTAGTACTTAAACTGCACATCATGTACTCAGTTTTAGTTCTACTAAGCTTAAACCCTTTCGATTCCAAGGTTTGTCTTCATAACTCTAACTTCCTATTTACCCCCGTCCGACTATCGTCAACTAGCACCACATCGTCCGCAAAGAGCATACACCATGGGATATCTCCTTGTATATCCCTTGTGACCTCATCCATCACCAAGGCAAACAGATAAGGGCTCAAAGCTGGCCCTTGATGCAGTCCTATCTTAATCGGGAAGTCATCAGTGTCGACATCACTTGTTCGAACACTTGTCACAACATTATCGTACATGTCCTTGATGAGGGTAATGTACTTTGCTGGGACTTTGTGTTTCTCCAAGGCCCGCCACATGACATTCCGTGGTATCTTATCATAGGCCTTCTCCAAGTCAATGAACACCATATGGAAGTCCTTCTTTTGCTCCCTGTATCTCTCCATAAGTTGTCGAACCAAGAAAATGGCTTCCATCGTCGACCTCCCAGGCATGAAACCAAACTGATTTTTGGTCACGTTTGTCATTCTTCTCAAGCGGTGCTCAATGACTCTCTCCCATAGCTTCATTGTATGGCTCATCAGCTTAATTCCACGGTAATTAGTACAACTCTGAACATCCCCCTTGTTCTTAAAGATTGGTACTAATATACTCCGTCTCCATTCTTCTGGCATCTTGTTTGCCCGAAAAATGAGGTTGAAAAGCTTGGTTAGCCATACTATCGCTATGTCCCCGAGGCCTTTCCACACCTCAATGGGGATACAATCAGGGCCCATCGCCTTGCCTCCTTTCATCCTTTTTAGAGCCTCCTTGACTTATACTCTAGAGCTTTCTATTTACTTATACTTAATTATAAACCTAATACTGCTATCAAAATATTTTCTTATAGCGTACACGTTAGATATCTCTCCAATTATATGTATGGATATTCATACATATACCCACTATATTCGTGCATCTTTTACTACTTAATCATGAATACATATCATTTCATATTAGGTCGCCTGCATTTAAGGCAATTGGTTGAAAATTATTTTAAGTGATAATGACTCAAAGAAACTAGTAACTTTTACTACAAAATAAATATTAGTACAACAAATGTATATTTCAAGATAGACATTAGGTTTTTATCTATTTTTTTAAATATTGTCATATTATTAATTGTAATAGCTAAGTTATATATAATATATTAACTTGTAGTTTATAAAATAATGTTGTATATACATATAAAAGTTTGGTATAAATATCTGAATGACTCGATTTAGTAACTATGTTGATTTGTTGACCTATTTTTGCACCTCAAGAACTGTGCGATCAGATTATCAAATAAGTGGTAGTGACAATGTATAATTATCATAAATATGAATCTCTTGTGGCTGGTATCCTTCTTGAAACTGAACAACGCGGCTATTAGATTCTTTTCGAATGTAATATCATGTGTCAGTTTAAAATCCATCTTTGAAATAAGGCCGTGGATAGTTTTGATGTTGTAATTAAGGATGTCCAACGCGGTTTTGGCATCACATCATGCCGATATTTCTTCAAACTATATATCAGCGAACAATACGGCTCCAAATGGCTATCAGCCTATAGTACTTGGCCAGAATGTTTGTATGGGGCAGACTCTATATCTATTCGATTTGAGATTTGGAATCCTAATAGTTACTGAAGAAATCATGGAGTAGGTGCCCTAAACTTGATTTTTTTGTATAAAAATTGTATTGATTGCATGCTAATACATTTTTCAATCTGCCATGGTGATGAACTTCACTTTCTATTGGTGCTAAGTCTGATCAGCATTGTTATCTTGGAGTTCTTGTGTTTGATGAAGATTGCAAGTTTGTTTGTGTAGTCTTTGATTGTGTCGGAAGTCTACAATCTATCCAGGTCAATTATTTAAGGAAAATGTTTTTGGACGTCTTTCTAGGGACAAAGGTGAGATTGAGTTAATTTACCCACCCAATATAGGTTTCTCACGTTGTTTCTGGAATTTTATAAATGTTTGGTGCTTGGAGAATCACATATTTTCACGGTATTAGTATAGAAGGACTATATTTATTTCTCCCATTCATTTTGATACCGAGAATCACTTTTGAATAGGTATTATCTTTGACCATTTTATAGGGAGTTGTGGAATAATTTCTCATTTCCAGGTCCACTACCTTCCTCCTCGAAGAATATCAGATAAATTATTCCTTTTCTGAATTGTTTATTTCAGGTCCTATAGAAGAAGTTTGTGCACCCCTATTATGCTTACAGAAAAGACACCAGAAGACTATGGATTTTCTAGAGTGGGCACATCGGCTCTCTGCTCTTTCGCTGAAACATTGTGTGACGTCTGTTTTTGGTTTTTGTCTCCTCATGTAGTGTCGTCCTAAGTAAATAGACAAGTTAGATGTATTGTGGCCATTTGTGCTTCGGGTAAATAAATGTAGAAACCTACAAGCATATATTTCTCATTTTCGTAGCTAATTTGATTTTTTCCGTGAGTACATCTCCGGTCTTTGCTCTGTCAGCCAGCCGTCAAACAGATGGCGGATGTAGAAAACTCTCACAACTTAAAGCCACATGCCTTCTCATGACATATACTGGCAAGGTCACTGCTTCTCTCTTTTTGGCTATGGCAGCAAAGGAACAAGGAGGCGGAGTTCAGCATGGGGCAACTGTTGAGATCTCAGCTTAGCAAGGAACAAATTTCTGCGGTACTACTCATTGTCTCTCTTCATATATGTTTTAACTGGATGCTTGCCAGCGTTTCTTGTACCTGCGCTTGTTAGAAATCTAATCAACTTAGTTGTCTGTTCAACTATAGTTTCGTGGATCACCTTTGGTAGGAACACAAAGTTTATTTGTAGCTCGGACTACGTGGTACCCCTTATCTACACCATCCAATTCTGCATCGCGATCCGTGCGAATGTATTTGTCTTTTTTGATTCTCTCAAACGAGACAACATATGAACTTCAAACTTTGCAGACCGAACAAACATTAGAACATCAATGTGGGTAGGGATGGCAATGGGTCGGGTTTGGGGCGGGTGGAGCTGGTCCAAATCCAACCCATGACCCATATTCCTACCTTCTACCCATCCACCAAAGTATCCATGGGCACAACTTGTGCCCATGCCCAAACCCATTGGATATCCAGATAACCATGGAGCTCCATGGGCATAGAAAAATCAGCATGAAGCCTTGCCAAATATCAAATTAACTCATCATCGTTCATTCACAAATGACAACATAAGGTATAAGCATAAGTAGGCATCAAGTACACTGTTTAAACATTGTCCACACACAGATTGACAACTCAAATAGTTAATAGTAAAAAACTTTTCTTCAAGCTATGGAGGGAGCTGGAGTGCTGGAGACTCGGTATGATTGGGGGTTGACTAGATTAGGTTTAAGTAATTACGTTAGCGGGGTTGTGGGGGATCAGTGAACATGGGCCGGGGTGCTGGGCTTTGTCCTCCTGTTACCGCGACCACTTGGGGTTGGACGTCTGCTTAGTCCAGTGTGACTGACATATGGCCCCACCTGTCATACGGGCATCTATTGGATATCCATGGAGCAGAAATTATATCCGTGCCCAACCCGGCTATTCGTGGGTATCCAAATCCACGAATCCATGGGCAGAAATGCGCTCCATACCCTTACCCAACCGGGTCGGGTATCCATGGATATCCATATCCATGGATAAAATTGCCATCCCTAAATGTGGGAAAAACTTTCAGAATTTTTCATGCATTTTAAATACTTAAAATAATATTTTTAGTCAAAAAAATGTCATTTTGTATATTTATATCAGACCAAAAAATCTGAAAGTTTTTTCACACATTGATGTTCCAATGTTTGTTTGATCTGCAAAGTTTGAAGTTCATATGGTGTTTCGTTTGTGAGAAACAAAAAAGAAAAATATTCATGTTGTAAGTTAGTTGAAGAGTACGGATCTCAAAACAAAGCTGAAGTGTTGAGGATAAGAGGTTTCATGTAGCCCGAGCTACAAAAAACCACACTCAGATGCATTGTATTTTGTCCTCTTAGTATGGAAAGTTATGTGCACCATCGCGTAATATATATCTACTAGTGCCGTAAAAGCGCGGCGGCATGCCGCGCCCATAATAATGGCCGTCGTTCATTTAGTTGTGACGTATTCAGTTGTTCTTCATGTTGCAAAAAACGAAGTAGACGTATTGTAGCACAGGGGCTGCATAGATGAAAAGGTATAATATATGAAAATACACTGTATGTGCAAATAGTGAATGGTTGCAAGAAACAGAACAAAGATGGTGGTGTACATTGCAAGGTCCGATGGTACATAGCTGCAAATAAAAAAGATGGTTGCTGGGTACATGATACATAGATGAAAGTAGATGAGAAAGGCTGGTGAAGTTGAATGTCACTTTTTGATGCGTCGCTTGTCGGGAATTTTATGGCTTGCTTTGATTTCACAGCAGCAGAAACACATTCTCGGAAAAAAAAAGGGTAATCCAAAAGAGGCACCAGCAAGTACAACTCTGTTATCTAACTTAAGAGTAGTAAGAGCATCTCCAGCCGCGTCCCAAGAAGGCCCCGCAGGCGTTTTTTCGCCCGCCGGTGTCAAAAAATCGGCCCAGTCGCGCCCCCAAGAGCCCAGTTTTCGCCGGCACGGGCCCAAATTGGCGCCGGCGGACCCAACCCAAACCCGGTGCGCTGGGGTAGCTCGGGGGCGCCGGGCGAATCGTTTTTGGCGCGAAGAGCCGCGGGCCCGCCGTGTCAGCGGCTCTACTCTCTTCTCGCCCCTTCGTCATCCTCATCGCCTCGTTTCCCGCGGCGAATCAATGCCAAAGCTGCCTCACGCTGTCGCGCCGGTTAGCCTCCATTGATGCCTCACGGGCGGCGCAGTGAAGGCTGGGCAACGCGTCCCTCGGCCGCCATGCAATCACGCCACGCGTAACGCGCCGGCCAAGCCTCCCACGCGGCTTCTCCGCCTATAAAAGCCGACCGAAGCGCGCCGGAGAGACTCGCCCTGATCATCCTCCTCCGACGCGCTCATTTTCTCCCCCTTTCCTCCGCTCGCCGTCACCAGTTGAGGAAGCATGGCCGAGCGTTTCCCAGGCGACGGCGCAGCGGCGAACTGATTCAGGCGCCGTCATCTCCACGAGGACGAGGCTCGTCTCCTTTTCGAGGCCGAGTACCCGGTCCTGCCGGACATGTGGGTGCCCGCAGCGTGGAGGATCAGCGCCGGCGGCGTGCCGGTGCCCCCGGTACCCACCGGCGCGGCGCGGCATGCGGAGATCGCACGCATCCGCTAGTCCCTGCCGCGTGCGGCGAGGGAGGGGCCCCGGTACGCCCCCGACAGCATAATCTGGGAGCCGTACATCCGCCGCCGGCACGACGAGCAGCTCGAGGCCACCAACGGCGTCGTTCCCTCCGGCAGGTTCAACGCCGACGGCCGGCGCCGATGGTGGGGCGTGCCCGGGCGCACGTTGGAGTCCGTCCTCGAGTACATCGAGGGCGGCAACACGCCGCGCCTCGAGTACCCCGCTCCCCCGTCCTTCTCACGTCGCCGGGGGAGCTCCTGAACGCCGAGGCGCATGGAGACCGGGGTCTCCTCCTCCTCGTCCGGCGGCTCTCCCTGCCTCCACCTCCGCCCCGTCAAGCCGGAGCCCTAGGACACGCCTGTCAGCACGCGTACCCGCAGCTCCGGCGCCCTCGTCGAGCCCAAGGCGGAGCCCGGACTCCCCCCGGAGTACGAGGAGATAGCACGGCGCGGCTTCTCTGACGAGGACGCCATGAGGTGGTCGTGCGACGACTACCTGTGCGAGGAGATGGTCCGGCAGTGCCGGACCCTGGAGGAGATCGCCGCCCGCAAACGTGGGCGCGAGGACGAGAACGGTGTCGTCGTCCTCGATAGCGACGACGATGATGCCCCCGGACCGTTCAACCCGCCGCGCCAATCGGGGGAGGGATGCAGCAGGGATGGCGGAGGCGTAGGCGGGGGCGACGACGACGATGACGACGACGACGGCGGCGGTGACTACACGCGGTTCTACAGCCTCCTCGGCATGTAGAACCGCGTGGGCGGGCAGCGAGGCAGGCGGCGAGGGAGACGGCGGGGGTAGCCCGCGTTTTTTTTTTGTAAAATATGTTTAAGTTTGAACGAACTCGCCCATGTTTGCGTTAAATTTGAGCCGTGTTTGCGCTGAATTTGAACATTTTAAAAACCCATGGGGCCGCGACTGGGGGGCATCACGCCCCCAGTGCGCGGTTTAGCGCCGGTGCGCCCTCAGGGGGCGATTTTTAGCCCCTCCTGAGGGGCCAACGGCTGGAGATGCCCTAACAATGCCATTCCATAGAAATGCTTTACTGCTAATTCATTTATGTAAAAGCGCCATCATATTGAACTTTCATTTAAGAAACCCCACATCCTTTAGAAACTATCAAGAAATCCATACAAAATTTCTGGAAAAATTGACATGAATAATAATTTTTGAAAAGACAGATTCTACATGATTGGCTGAAAAGTAAACGCCAAGTGCAAGCATTTGGTTATTTAGAGATGACCCTTGCATGCCTGTGATGCCCTACCACACGCACGAAATCAACGCAAGTTGCAATGGAAAGATAGTTGTATTTTTTGTTGTACATGCGGACCATCAAATATAGCAAGCATGATCCATGATTATTTCATCAAATGGTAAAATAAAAATGAAGCCATTACCCAATAACAAAGGGTTTTTCGGAAACATGCTGCTGCCAAATGAATCATCGAAGAATAACCAAGACAAATAAGCAAGCATTTGGAGTGGTAGGAAGCATGCAATGCTGAGTACCTGCATATGTTCAGATAAAGTCAACTGAACCAAGATACAACTCACAAACATGATGCATGATGCAGCACAGAAATCACACAGCCACTGCTAACTTACAAATCTATTTAAAATATGAATTACGTTTAGCAGAAAACGTCACAAGTTCTCAACTACCTATCAGAGTATATGAGAGGAATTAGGAGGATTTATTAGGTGAAACTACAAAACCACAAAATGATCTGTGACTAATACCACTCTATCTCGCACTCAAAGGTAAAGAATGCATGTCCAAAAAACAAAGAAACGACATGAGACACTCAGCTAAAAGAGCTGAGCCAGTATTGTAGCATGTGGATTTTGAAAAACAGATGTCACTCGATTGTATCCATGTTCTAGTTCCTTCCATGTTCTATTTTTAAAAACAGTCTAAACATGATTTAAATGTCTCCTTACTAATTATCTATCTAATAGTCAAACTTGACACAGAAACACATCAAGGCATCAGCCCATGCACTGCTCGGATCATGTAACCACAGGTCATCATATACTTCAAGATACATAGAAAATTGTATGATGCAAGTTGTCCAAATTGGAGGTGAGGGCCTGGGGTTGACACGCGATGGAGGGTGAACATTCGTTTTTATGGAATGTTACCCCACGATTTTTTCCCTAACGGTTTGAGTGAAATCTAATTTTAAGTGTCGGAGATATTGATCATGGGCACCCTCGATGACCACCCTTGGTATTTCAAGACAAATTATAGCTGCCTGCTCCACCCGGCCGTCTGCTCATCGGGCCGCCTCCTAGGGTAGCCTGCCCTAGGAGCCGGCTGCCAGCAGGCGGCAGGGAACCAACAGGCGGCGGCACCAACACCAACAGCTAGCAGACGGTCCCATGTCCCTCCCTCGGGACGCGTGCTGGGGGACACCACGCAGCTGAGACGTGGCTATAGATGAACATGTCCTTAGAGAGTCTATCAGTGTGTGGCTACAGTGAACGTGTACCTTATGAATATCTCCTAAGCGGTGGGTCACTGTAGTCACGCTGCTCGTGACCAAGCATCGGTCAAAGGAGGCCACAATCCCACTACTCACAGACGGCAGGGCCAGCAGGCGGCTGGCCCCATTGGCCAGCGAGTAGGTCATAAACAAGCCGCCCCTGGCAGACGGCCAGGGGAGACGGCTGCCTAGTAGCAGGCTGCGAATCTCGGCCTAGAAGTCTGAACCTCATCAAGACGACAAGACAGGGCGTGGCGGCAGTGTACGGCAGGAGACGCCGGCACTGTAGCCACTTCCCTCCTGACGAGACTGTCGTCAGCAAAGGCGCGCCTACAGTGAAAGACAATCACGTGGGCCCACAGGCGGCGGGTCCCGGCAAGGCCGGCGCCGGAAGGCACTGACGGCTGGGAGCCACGCTGTCGAGATTACCATTGTACCCCTGGGGGGTAGGCCTATATATACCCCCAGGGTCCTCCTTAAGGAGGAGTTAGAAGGTTGGAAGATTGAACCCTAGGAAGAAGATAGAGAGGGGGAGAAAGAAACCCTAGCTATCACCCCCGATTCCTAGAGCGGGGAAGTGAGCTAGCCCTGCTTGTATTCCTCCTCTAGACCACACAGCTCGAGGAGCAACCTTGTAGCTGCCGTAGTGATCTCAGTCATGACGCGGAGCCCCTGCAGAGCAGGACTAGGGGTGTTATCTCCTCGGAGAGCCTCGAACCTGGGTAAGATCCGTAGGCGTCCTAAGTTTCGCCTCATCCCGCTTCCCGAACCCGGCGACGTTCTTTTGACCCCATGCATGATAAGCCATCCATTGGCATATGTCGCTCCAAAACCCCGACATTTGGCGCCCACCGTGGGGCCAGGTGCACCGTCGTCCGGAGACATGTTCTGGACGGGAACTCTGTTCCTCCCTGGCGAGAGTAGCCAGCCCGACACGCTTACAGGCATGGAAACCGGGATGCTTCGCGGCGCTGAGGCCGCATGCGCCGCGAGCGGGCTCGCGGACCTTCTCGGCGGCGTCCGCATCCACGACGAGCCCTCTCCGGCGGCCGAGCCAGTGGCGCTGGAGAGCTGTCTCGTCGAGCTCCTCGACAAGCTCCACATTGTCGATGAGCGCGCCTCTGACGTGGAGTCAGTAGGCTCTTCTGACCCACCAGTAGACATGATCGTCGACCTCGCCGCGGAGCCCGTCGACTCCTTCCCCGAGCACGTGGTGATCATCAACGACCCCCTCCCCGCTCTTCCGACCGGCAGCACCATCAGCACCGTCATGGAGGTGCTCGTCATCGACCACGGCGAACCGTCCGGCGGGGCGGGTCAAGACCCGCTCGAGGCCGCTCTACAGCACCTCGCCGCTCCTGTTGCGGCGGGGGCAGACGGCAAGGTGTTGGAGGCGCTCCGCGTTTCGCTCCTCGATAGCGCCAACAAACTGGCTGCCTCCTGACGCCTCACCGAAGCTTACCGCTGCGAGATGGACCGTGCCATTTGTGGCACGCCGGCGGCTGGCGAGCCTAGCCGAGACGGTGTCGTCCGCGATCGCGGCGGGCTGCTAGCAGACATGCTGGGGGCCCCGCGGCCTGTGTACCTCACTCCGTCGGAGAACCTGAGGGCTACCCAGGCGGCAGTCGATGAGATGGGCCACTTGGAGGGAGACGAGCTTCGTTGCATGACTCAGCGTGCCCGCCAGCTCCTCGACGCTGCTGCCACGCAGCAGGAGGCTGATACGTCCAAAACGTATCTATAATTTCTGCTTGCTCCATGCCTATTTTGTGTGATATTGCTATGATATTTATGCACTTCCATACACTTTTGATCATATTTGGACTAACCTATTCACTCAGTGCACCCCAGTGCCAGTTTCTGTTTTCTGCTATTTTTATATTTCAGGTTTTCCCATTACTTAAATTGCCAGAAAAATTCTGGGAAAAATATATAAAAAAACAGCGCTCCAGAAGCTTCCACGCGCCAGAAGTGGGGCCAGAGGGGAGCCAGGGGCAGCCCAGGCGGCCTGCCCACGCGGCCCCCCTCCTGGCCGCGCCGAGGGGGGGGGGGGGCGCCTGGGCCCCCCTCTCCGCCTCTGGTGACCCCCTTTGGCATATATTTACCTCGCGTCCCGAAACCCTCGAGGACGGAACCCTTTTTCGCGATCTCATCTCTGTTCCGCCACCGCCGCGCTTCCAAGATCGGGAGCACCAGGATAACTCTTCCCGGCACCCTGCCGGAGGGGAGAACCACCACCGGGAGCTTCTCCACCACCATGGACGCTTCCCGGATGAGTTGTGAGTAGTCTCCCTTGGACCATGGGTCCATGACCAGTAGCTATGTGATGTTCTCCTCCCCTCTTTGTTCTTCATCGATTAAACCTCGTGAGCTACCCTACATGATCGAGGCACATATGTAATCTTTATGCTGTTGCTATGCTGAGTTTGCTGGGATCCGATGGATTATGAGATTATGTTCAGATTGTGTGTGAGTAATATATTTGATTCACCTCTTTTATATTTATGTTCTTGAGTAATTCTTGCATGTTCTCCATTCCTATTTATTGCTTTGGCCGAGTAGTAGGTAGTAACTCCAAGAGGGAACGTTATGCTTGATTATGGGTTCATGCCCCTCGATGACTAGCTTGAGTGACAGAAACATGAGTCTAGGGGATGTGCTGTTGCCACAAGGGGGAAAACAACGATGCTTGTACTTGCGGGTGCAAGGATTGTTTACTTTACGCAAAGTTCTTTTAATGCAGTTGTCTGTTGCTTTGAGTTTACACTTTGGGTGGGACTCGCAACTTAATACCAGCGAGATGTTCTGGATAGATATCTCAAGGTGGATGATTAGTAGTAGATGCAGATGGATTTCGGTCTACTTGCCTTGGCATACCGCCCATGCTTTTGAGCCTCTACCTTTCTTACATCATAGTTAGCATTGGTTTGCGCACAGAATCCTGTCAATTGCCCAGCTGTAATTTGTTTACCTCTCGCTTAGCTGTTTTATCGTCTTTTGGGAGAGAGACATCACTAGTGAACATCATGGGACCCCGGTCCATATTACCATCACTTATCACACCCGCTATTTGAAGGAAATATGCCCTAGAGGCAATAATAAAGTTATTATTTATTTCCTTATATCATGATAAATGTTTATTATTCATGCTAGAATTGTATTAACCGGAAACTTAATACATGTGTGAATACATAGACAAAATAGAGGGTCCCTAGTATGCCTCTACTAGACTAGCTCATTGATCAAAGATGGTTATGTTTTCTAGCCATAGACATGAGTTGTCATTTGATCAACGGGATCACATCATTAGGAGAATGATGTGATGGACAAGACCCATCCATTAGCTTAGCACTATGATCGTTTAAGTTTTACTGCTATTGCTTTCTTCATGACTTATACATGTTCCTATGACTATGAGATTATGCAACTCCCGAATACCGTAGGAACACCTTGTGTGCTATCAAACGTCATAACGTAACTGGGTGATCATAAAGATGCTCTACAGGTGTCTCCGAAAGTATTCGTGGTGTTGGCATAGATCAAGATTAGGGTTTGTCACTCCTAAGTGTCGGAGAGGTATCTCTGGGCCCTCTCGGTAACACACATCATAATAAGCCTTGCAAGCAAAAAGACTAAATGAGTTAGTCATGAGATGATGTGTTACGGAACGAGTAAAGAGACTTGCCGGTAACGAGATTGAACTAGGTATAGAGATACCGACGATCGAATCTCGGGCTAGTAACATACCGATGACAAAAGGAACAACGTATGTTGTTATGCGGTTTGACCGATAAAAGATCTTCGTAGAATATGTAGGAGCCAATATGAACATCCAGGTTCCGCTATTGGTTATTGACCGGAGATGAGTCTCGGTCATGTCTACATAGTTCTCGAACCCGTAGGGTCCGCACGCTTAACGTTTGATGACGATCGCTATTATGAGTTTATGAGTTTTGATGTACCGAAGGTAGTTCGGAGTCCTGGATGAGATCACGGACATGACGAGGAGTCTCAGAATGTCCGAGACATAAAGATTGATATATTGGACGACTATATTCGGACACCGGAAGTGTTCCGGAAAAGTTTCGGATTTAACTGGATTGCCGGAGGGGGTTACCGGAACCCCCTACGAGGGGGGATGGTCCATAGTGGGCCTTGAGGAAAGGAGAGAGGCAGCCCATAGAGGCTGGCCGGCGCCCCACCTAGGGATCCTAGTTGGACTAGGATTGGGGGGGCGCCACCTCTCCCTCTTTTCCTTTCCCTCTCTTCCTTCTTGATGGACTCCTACTAGGAATAGGATTGCAATCATATTCCTAGTAGGATTTCCCTAGCCGCACCGTAGGAGGCCGGCCGGCCCTCCCCTCTTGCTCCTTTATATACGAGGGCAGGGGGGCACCCAAAGACACACAAGTTGAATTGTTCCAGCCGTGTGCGGTGCCCCCCTCCACAGAAACACACCTCGGTCATACCGTCGTAGTGCTTAGGCGAAGCCCTGCGCCGGTAAATACATCATATCCGTCACCACGCCGTCGTGCTGACGAAACTCTCCCGTGAAGCTCAACTGGATCAAGAGCTCGTGGGACGTCATCAAGCTGAACGTGTGCTGAATGCGGAGGTGCCGTACGTTCGGTGCTTGATCGGTTGAATCGCGAAGAAGTTCGACTACATCAACCGCGTCACTTGACGCTTCCGCTTCCGGTCTACGAGGGTACGTAGACACACTCTTCCCTCTTGTTGCTATGCATCTGGTAGATAGATCTTGCGTGATCGTAGGAAAATTTTAAAATACTACGTTCCCCAACAGTGGCATCATGAGCCAGGTCTATGCGTAGATGATATGCACGAGTAGAACACAATGTGTTGTGGGCGATACTAGTCATACTGCTTACCAGCATGTCATACTTTGCTCCGGCGGTATTGTGAGATGAAGCGGCCTGGACCGACATTACGCGTACGCTTACGCGAGACTGGTTTCACCGTTACGAGCACTCGTTGCTTAAAGGTGACTGGCGGGTGTCTGTCTCTCTCACTTTAGCTGAATCAAGTGTGGCTACGCCCGGTCCTTGTGAAGGTTAAAACAACACATACTTGACGAAACATCGTTGTGGTTTTGTATGCGTAGGTAAGAACGGTTCTTGCTAAGCCCATAGCAGCCAGGTAAAACTTGCAACAACAAAGTAGAGGACGTCTAACTTGTTTTTGCAGGGCATGTTGTGATGTGATATGGTCAAGACATGATGAGATATACGGTTTTGTATGAGATGATCATGTTTTGTAAAGTTATCGGCAACTGGCAGGAGCCATATGGTTGTCGCTTTATTGTATGAAATGCAATCGCCATGTAATTGCTTTACTTTATCACTAAGCGGTAGCGATAGTGGTAGAAGCAATAGTTGGCGAGACGACAACGATGCTACGATGGAGCTCAAGGTGTCGCGCCGGTGACGATGGTGATCATGACGGTGCTTTGGAGATGGAGATCAAAAGCACAAGATGATCATGGCCATATCATGTCACATATTTTGATTGCATGTGATGTTTATCTTATTATGCTTCTTATTTTGCTTAGTTCAACGGTAGCATTATAAGATGATCCCTACTAAATTTCAAGGTATAAGTGTTCTCCCTGAGTATGCACCGTTGCGAAAGTTCGTCGTGCCGAGACACCACGTGATGATCGGGTGTGATAAGCTCTACGTTCAAATACAACGGGTGTAAGCCAGTTTTGCACACGCAGAATACTCGGGTTAAACTTGATGAGCCTAGCATATGCAGATATGGCCTCGGAACACTGGAGACCGAAAGGTCGAGCGTGAATCATATAGTAGATATGATCAACATAAGATGTTCACCATTGCAACTACTCCATCTCACGTGATGATCGGACATGGTTTAGTTGATTTGGATCACGTGATCATTTAGATGACTAGAGGGATGTCTATCTAAGTGGGAGTTTTTAAGTAATATGATTAAATTGAACTTTATATTATCATGAACTTAGTCCTCGTAGTATTAGCATATCTATGTTGTAGATCAATAGCTCACGATGTTGCTCCCAGTTTATTTTTTATATGTTCCTAGAGAAAACTAAGTTGAAAGATGTTAGTAGCAATGATGCGAAATTGTTTCGTGATCTGAGGATTATCCTCATTGCTGAACAGAGAATTATGTCTTTAATGCACTGCTAGGTGACAGACCTATTGCAGGAGCAGATGTAGACGTTATGAACGTTTTGACAAAAGCTCGGTATGATGACTACTTGATAGTTTAAGTGTACCATGCTTTACGGCTTAGAACCGGGACTTCAAAAACGTTTTGAACGCCACAGAGCATATAAGATGTTCCAAGAGTTGAAATTAATATTTCATACTCATGCCCGTGTCGAGAGGTATAAGACTTCTGACAGTACTTTGCCTACAAGATGGAGGAGAATAACTCAACCAGTGAGCATGTGCTCAGATTGTCTGGGTAGTGCAATTGCTTGAATCAAGTGGGAGTTAATCTTCCAGATAAGATAGTAATTGACAAAGTTCTCTAGTCACTATTACCAAGTTAGTAGAACTTCGTGATGAACTATAATATGCAAGGGATGACGAAAGTAATTACCGAGCTCTTCGCGATGCTGAAATCGATGAAGGTAGAAATCAAGAAAGAGCATCAAGTGTTGATGGTTAACAAGACCACTTGTTTCAAGTAAAGGGCAAAGGGATAGAAGGGGAACTTCAAGAAGAATGACAAGCAAGTTGTCAATCCCATGAATAAACCCAAAGCTAAACTCAAGCCTAAAGCTAAGTGCTTCTACTGCAAAGGAAATAGTCACTGGAAGTGGAACTGCCCTAGATACTTGGCGGATAAGAAGGATGGCAAAGTGAACAAAGGTATATTTGATATACAGATTATTGATGTGTATTTTACTAGTGTTCATAGCAACCCCTCGGTATTTGATACTGGTTTAGTTGCTAAAGAGTAGTAACTTGAAATGGGATTTGCATAATGAATAGAAACTAGTTAAAGGATGAAGTGACGATGTGTATTGGAAGTAGTTCCAAGATTGATATGATCATCATCGCAAACTCCCTATACTTTCGAGATTAGTGTTGAACCTAAATAAGTGTTATTTGGTGTTTGTGTTGAACATGAATATGATTTGATCATGTTTATTGCAATACGGTTATTCATGTAAGTTAGAGAATAATTGTTGTTCTGTTTACATGAATAAAACCTTCTATGGTCATACACCCAATGAAAATGGTTTGTTGGATCTCGATCGTGTGATACACATATTAATAATATTGAAGCCAAAAGATGCAAGGTTAATAATGATAGTGCAACTTATTTGTGGCACTGCCGTTTAGGTCATATTGGTGTAAAGCGCATGAAGAAACTCCATAGTGATGGACTTTTGGAATCACTTGATTATGAATCACTTGGTGCTTGCGAACCATGCCTCATGGGCAAGATGACTAAAACTCCGTTCTCCGGAACTGTGGAGCGAGCAACAGAGTTGTTGGAAATCATACATACTGATGTATGCGGACCAATGAGTGTTGAATTTCGCGGCGGGTATCGTTATTTTCTGACCTTCACTGATGATTTGAGCAGATATGGGTATATCTACTTAATGAAGCACAAGTATGAAACATTTGAAAAGTTCAAAGAATTTCAGAGTGAAGTAGAGAATCATCGTAACAAGAAAATAAAGTTTCTATGATCTGATCGTGGAGGAGAATATTTGAGTTACGAGTTTGGTCTTCATTTGAAACAATGTGGAATATTTTCACAGCTCACGCCACCCGGAACACCACAGCGTAATGGTGTGTCCGAACGTCGTAACCGTACTTTATTGGATATGGTGCGATCTATGATGTATCTTACCGATTTACCGCTATCATTTTGGGGTTATGCTTTAGAGACAGCTGCATTCACGTTAAATAGGGCACCATCTAAATCCGTTGATACGACACCTTATGAACTATGGTTTGGCAAGAAACCAAAGTTGTCGTTTCTTAAAGTTTGGGGCTGTGATGCTTATGTGAAAAAGCTTCAACCTGATAAGCTCGAACCCAAGTCGGAGAAATGTGTCTTCATAGGATAACCAAAAGAGACTATTGGGTACACCTTCTATCACAGATCCGAAGGCAAGATATTCGTTGCTAAGAATGGATCCTTTCTAGAGAAGGAGTTTCTCTCGAAAGAAGTGAGTGGGAGGAAAGTAGAACTTGATGAGGTAATTGTACCTTCTCCCGAATTGGAATGTAGTACATCACAGAAAATTGTTCCAGTGATTCCTACACCAATCAGTGAGGAAGTTAATGATGATGATCATGAAACTTCGGATCAAGTTTCTGCTGAACGTCGTAGATCAACCAGAGTACGTTCCGCACCAGAGTGGTACGGCAACCCAGTTCTGGAAATCATGTTGCTAGAACATGATGAACCTACGAACTATGAGGAAGCGATGATGAGCCCAGATTCCGTAAAATGGCTTGAGGCCATGAAATCTGAGATGGGATCCATGTATGAGAACAAAGTGTGGACTTTGGTTGACTTGCCCGATGATCGGCAAGCCATCGAAAATAAATGGATTTTCAAGAGGAAGACTGACGCTAACGGTAATGTTACTGTTTACAAAGCTCGACTTGTTGCGAAAGGTTTTTGACAAGTTCAAGGAGTTGACTACGATGAGACTTTCTCACCCGTAGCGATGCTTAAGTCTGTCCGAATCATGTTAGCAATTGCCGCATTTTATGAAATCTGGCAAATGGATAACAAAATTGCATTCTTTAATGGATTTATTAAAGAAGAATTGTATATGATGCAACCAGAAAGTTTTGTCAATCCTAAAGGTACTAACAAAATGTGCAAGCTCCAGCGATCCATCTATGGACTGGTGCAAGCATCTCGGAGTTGGAATATACGCTTTGATAAGTTGATCAAAGCATATAGATTTATACGGACTTGCGGTGAAGCCTGTATTTACAAGAAAGTGAGTGGGAGCACTACAACCTTTCTGATAAGTATATGTGAATGACATATTGTCGATCAGAAATGATGTAGAATTTTTCTGGAAAGCATAAAGGAGTGTTTGAAAGGAGTTTTTCAAAGAAAGACCTTGGTGAAGCTGCTTACATATTGGGCATCAAGATCTATAGAGATAGATCAAGACGCTTGATAAGACTTTCGATGAGTACATACCTTGATAAGATTTTGAAGTAGTTCAAAATGGATCAGTCAAAGAAGGAGTTCTTTACTGACTTGTAAGGTGTGAAGTTGAGTAAGACTCAAAACCAGACCACGACAGAAAAATATAGAGAGAATGAAAGTCATTCCCTATGCCTCAGCCATAGGTTCTATAAAGTATGCCATGCTGTGTACCAAACATGTTGTGTACCTTGCCATGAGTTTGACAGGGAGGTAAAATAGTGATCCAGGAGTAGATCACTGTACAGCGGTCAAAATTATCCTTAGTAACTGGATAACTAAGGAAATGTTTTCTCGATTATGGAGGTGATAGAGAGTTCGTTGTAAAGAGTTACACCGATGCAAGCTTTACACTAATCTAGATGACTCTAAGTATCAATCTAGATGCATATTGGAAGTGGGAGCAATTAGCTAGAGTATCTCCATGCAGAGCATTGTAGACATAGAAATTTGTGAAATACATACGGATCTGAATGTGTCAGACCCGTCGACTAAACTTCTCTCACAAGCAAAACATGATCACACCTTACTACTCTTGGGTGTTAATCACATGAGGATGTGAACTAGATTATTGACTCTAGTAAACCGTTTTGGGTATTGGTCACATGGCGATGAGAACTATGGGTGTTAGTCACATGGTGATGTGAACTGTTGGTGTTTATCACATGGTGATGTGATCTAGATTATTGACTCTAGTGCAAGTGGGAGACTGAAGGAAATATGCCCTAGAGGCAATAATAAAGTTATTATTTATTTCCTTATATCATGATAAATGTTTATTATTCATGCTAGAATTGTATTAACCGGAAACTTAATACATGTGTGAATACATAGACAAAACAGAGTGTCCCTAGTATGCCTCTACTAGACTAGCTCATTGATCAAAGATGGTTATGTTTCCTAGCCATAGACATGAGTTGTCATTTGATCAACGGGATCACATCATTAGGAGAATGATGTGATGGACAAGACCCATCCATTAGCTTAGCACTATGATCGTTTAAGTTTTACTGCTATTGCTTTCTTCATGACTTATACATGTTCCTATGACTATGAGATTATGCAACTCCCGAATACCGTAGGAACACCTTGTGTGCTATCAAACGTCATAACGTAACTGGGTGATCATAAAGATGCTCTACAGGTGTCTCCGAAAGTATTCGTGGTGTTGGCATAGATCAAGATTAGGATTTGTCACTCCTAAGTGTCGGAGAGGTATCTCTGGGCCCTCTCGGTAACACACATCATAATAAGCCTTGCAAGCAAAAAGACTAAATGAATTAGTCACGAGATGATGTGTTACGGAACGAGTAAAGAGACTTGCCGGTAACGAGATTGAACTAGGTATAGAGATACCGACGATCGAATCTCGGGCAAGTAACATACCGATGACAAAAGGAACAACGTATGTTGTTATGCGGTTTGACCGATAAAAGATCTTCGTAGAATATGTAGGAGCCAATATGAACATCCAGGTTCCGCTATTGGTTATTGACCAGAGATGAGTCTCGGTCATGTCTACATAGTTCTCGAACCCGTAGGGTCCGCACGCTTAACGTTTGATGACGATCGCTATTATGAGTTTATGAGTTTTGATGTACCGAAGGTAGTTCGGAGTCCCGGATGAGATCACGGACATGACGAGGAGTCTCGGAATGTCCGAGACATAAAGATTGATATATTGGACGACTATATTCGGACACCGGAAGTGTTCCGGAAAAGTTTCGGATTTAACTGGATTGCCGGAGGGGGTTACCGGAACCCCCTACGAGGGGGGATGGTCCATAGTGGGCCTTGAGCAAAGGAGAGAGGCAGCCCATAGAGGCTGGCCGGCGCCCCACCTAGGGATCCTAGTTGGACTAGGATTGGGGGGGCGCCACCTCTCCCTCTTTTCCTTTCCCTCTCGTCCTTCTTGATGGACTCCTATTAGGAATATGATTGCAATCCTATTCCTAGTAGGATTGCCCTAGCCGCACCATAGGAGGCCGGCCGGCCCTCCCCTCTTGCTCCTTTATATACGAGGGCAGGGGGGCACCCAAAGACACACAAGTTGAATTGTTCCAGCCGTGTGCGGTGCCCCCCCTCCACAGAAACACACCTCGGTCATACCGTCGCAGTGCTTAGGCGAAGCCCTGCGCCGGTAAATACATCATATCCGTCACCACGCCATCGTGCTGACGAAACTCTCCCATGAAGCTCAACTGGATCAAGAGCTCGTGGGACGTCATCAAGCTGAACGTGTGCTGAATGCGGAGGTGCCGTACGTTCGGTGCTTGATCGGTTGAATCGCGAAGAAGTTCGACTACATCAACCGCGTCACTTGACGCTTCCGCTTCCGGTCTACGAGGGTACGTAGACACACTCTTCCCTCTCGTTGCTATGCATCTGGTAGATAGATCTTGCGTGATCGTAGGAAAATTTTAAAATACTACGTTCCCCAACACTATTTACTTCCTGTTCTTATTTCCTAGTTGCAGTCATACCTATCACTATTATCTCTTGTGTTTGATCCTTTGTAAACGATAAGGCCGGAGGGATTGACAACCTCTCTGTACTCGTTGGGAGCAAAGTTATTTGTATCTGTGTGCAGGTCCTGTCAAGCGAAAGTTTTCTGGCGCTATTGACACCTTCTTGTCGACCCTCGGAGTCTCACGTGATTCGATCCTTGGTATCTTTGCCAAGGGGAAATTTGCCGCTACGCTACATCTCAAGCTTCCACTTGGGGTAACCAACGAGGGGCGAGAAGTCATCAGAGGCCTGTCGCCGGTTATCAGAGGCCAGCGCGCACGCAGACAACCGCCCTTCTCGGCGGGAGCAGGGAGCCACGTCTCGCGATCCAACAGTCGGCGCCCCCAACCGGCGAGACTCAGAGCCGGCTGCCAGCCGCAGCCGGCAGACTCACGTCACCATCGAGTGCGACGAAGACGGCCGCCCAAGGGCCGTAGAACGGCGAGGGGAACATCCGCCTCCACCCAGGCGAGAGAGGCGTGTGTCTCCTCCGCCTATTGACCACCCCTCTCTGGCAGGCCATTTGGGCCGCCGCGAGGGGGTTGGGGAGAATGACGCCCGCCACTGCCTGGACCGTCTGGCTCGGTCTCAGGCGGTCAAAGAAGAAGATGACCTCGGTCCGGCTTGCTTCGGCCCTCGCATCCGCAATGAGCCTTTTCCCAAGGGCTTCTCGCTTCCCAGAGATACCCCCAAGTACAACAGATCAGTGAAACCAGAGGACTGGCTGGTGGACTACTCCACTGCCGTCAGCATAGCTACTGGCAACAGACGCGTTGCGGTGAAGTACGTGCCTCTTATGCTCCAGGGCACGGCTCGAACCTGGCTGAACAGCCTCAAACCCAATAGCATCAGCGGCTGGCTGGACTTCACCGATGCCTTCACTCACAACTTCACCAGCACCTACAAGCATCCTCCCAAGCCGCGCCAGCTCTCCCTGCGTGTCCAAGGCCCAGACGAGTCGGCCCGCGATTACCTGACGCGCTGGGCAGAGCTGCGAAACTCTTGTGAAGGAGTGCATGAGGTGCAGGCCATCGAGTATTTCACTGCCTGGTGCAGAGAAGGCACCTTACTCAAGCACAGGCTCCTTTGTGACGAGCCGGCCACGTTGGATGAGCTGCTGAGCATAGCAGACAAGTACGCCACCGCAGACTCCTCCATCAAGACCGAGCTACAAGTGGATGCTTCTGGCAAAATGACTCCTCCAACTTCCAAGACACCGGCTGGAGAGTCCAGCCGACGCCAGCAGACAAGCGACCAGAAACGCAAGACCCATGCGCCGGCTGCCAATAGCCGGCTGGTGGCAGCAGTCGACGGCCAGCAGCCAGAAGCTCAAGCAGGACCCAAGCGCCAGAAGGGCGGCAAACCAATCTGGTAGCCAGCTTTCTCCTTTGACCAAGCTCTGGACGCCCCCTGCAAGTTCCACAGCGGCGCAAAGCCTTCCAACCACACAATGCGAAAGTGTCATTGGCTCACGAGAATTGCCAGGGGAGAAGCTCTGCCACCGCGGCCTGCCGGGCAGCAGGCCCCGCCTCCTAATCCACCGGCTGCCCGCCCTGGCGGCCAGGTCCAGGATGAGTTCCCAGAAGAAAACGGAGCCTATGTTGTCTTCACCAGCCAGACGGACGATAGGCACAACCGGCGTCAACAGCGCAGAGAAGTCAACACTGTTGCCGTTAAGGACCCAGAATTCATGCATTGGTCTTAAAGGCGTGTCAGCTGGAGCCGAAAGGATCGCCCGACTATCATGCCGTCGCCAGGGGCCTATGCCTTGGTCCTGGACGCTACTCTCTCCACTGACAGGCGGGCCTGTTGTTTCTCCCGTGTACTGGTAGACGGCAGCGGCATCATCAACATCATGTACCATGACACCATGGAGAAGTTGGGCATCAAAGAAAAGCAACTTCAGCCTACCAGGACCGTGTTCCATGGCTTTGTGCCAGGCCTCTCTTGCTCACCAATCGGCAAGGCCAGGGTCGTTGTCCTGTTTGGTGACAAGATGCATTTCCGGAGGGAGCCGGTCTGGGTTGAAGTGGTGAACCTGGAAAGTCCCTATCATGTGATCTTGGGCCGGCCAGCTCTTGCAAAGTTCATGGCAGTACCCCATTATGCCTACCTCAAGATGAAGATGCCAGGCCCCAAAGGAATAATCACCATAGCCGGGGACTACGAGAAGTCCATCGCATGCGCAACAGCCAGCAGCCACCTGGCAGAGTCCCTTGTTGTAGCTGAGGAAAAGCGCTGCCTGGAACGGCTGGTGGCAATAGCTGGCGAGCAGCCGGCCATACCAGCCGATCCCAGGGAGGCGGAGCCGCAAGGCTCGTTCCAGCCAGCCAAGGAGACTAAGAAGATTGCCTTGGATCCATCTCACCCAGAGCGATTTGCTGTCATAGGGTCAAACCTAGACAGCAAATAGGAAAGCGAGCTCGTCGGTTTCCTCCGTGAGAATCGGGACATCTTTGTATGGTCCCCCAAAGACATGCCAGGTGTCCCGACGGATTTTGTCGAGCACAAACTCCATGTGAGAGAAGATGCAAAGCCTGTCAGATAGCCGCTACGCCGCCTGTCAGAAGAGAAGAGAAGAGTCGTTGGGAAAGAAGTTGCCCGCCTGCTAGCAGCCGGCTTCATCATGGAAGTCTTTTACCCCGAGTGGCTTGCGAATCCAGTCCTAGTGCTGAAGAAGAACAACAAATGGCGCATGTGCATTGATTACACCAGCCTCAACAAAGCTTGCCCTAAAGATCCGTTTGCTCTTCCGCGAATAGATCAAGTGATCGACTCCAAAGCCGGATGCGAGCTGCTGTCTTTCCTTGATGCTTATTCTGGGTACCACCAAATCAAGCTTGATCCAGCTGATCGCCTGAAGACCGCCTTCCTCACGCCATTTGGGGCCTTCTGCTACCTGACCATGACGGCCGGCTTAAGAAACACTGGCGCCACCTTTCAGCGTTGCATGCAGAAGTGTCTCCTCGAGCAACTTGGCAGAAATGCCCACGTTTACGTGGATGATATCGTGGTGAAGACGGAGAAGAGAGGAACCCTTTTGGAGGATCTCCAAGAGACATTCAAGAATTTGCGCCGTTTTTGGATTAAGCTAAACCCGGAGAAATGCGTCTTCGGGGTACCAGCCGGCCAACTCCTTGGCTTCCTGGTATCCGAACGCGGCATCGAGTGCAACCCTGCGGAGATCAAGGCCATTGAGAGAATGGAACGGCCGACCCGTGTGCGGGATGTCCAGAGTTTCATGGGGTGCTTGGCATCTCTTAGCCATTTCATCAGCCGGCTGGGAGAAAAGGCACTCCCCCTGTGCCAACTGATGAAGAAGACCACGTGCTTCGAGTGGAACGACCAGGCAGACGAAGCTTTCCAGCAGCTCAAGAGACTGATGTCCACCCCGCCCGTCCTGGCGGCGCCAGCAGACAAGGAACCCATGTTCCTTTACATAGCCGCCACCAGCCGGTTGGTCAGCACTGTCATTATGGTCGAGCGCCCAGAAGACGGCAGAGCCTTGCCCGTCCAGAGGCCCGTCTACTACTTGAGCGAGGTGCTGTCGGTATCCAAGAAGAACTACCCTCATTACCAGAAGATGTGTTACGACGTGTACTTCACCGCCAAGAAACTCAAGCAGTACTTCCAAGAGCATTCAGTCACGGTCGTCTGCACGGCCCCGCTTGCTGAAATCATGGGCAACAGAGATGCCTCAGGAAGAGTGGCCAAGTGGGCCATAGAGCTGGCCCCCTTCACCATCTTCTACCAGCCGCACACCACCATCAAGTCACAAGCATTGGCCGACTTCCTCGTCGACTGGGCCGAAACCCAGTACTTGTCGCCCGTTCCAGACTCAACCCATTGGCGGATGCACTTCGATGGGTCAAAGATGCGCACCGGCCTAGGAGCCGGCGTTGTCCTCACCTCCCCCAAAGGCGACAAGCTCAAGTATACCCTGCAGATCCACTTTGCCGCCTCCAACTACGTGGCCGAGTATGAGGCACTTATCCACGGGCTCCGAATGGCCAAGGAGATTGGCATCCGCCGAGTGCTGTGCAACGGTGACTCAGACTTAGTTGTCCAGCAATCGTCTGGGGACTGGGACGCCAAAGACGCAAACATGGCAAGCTATCGCTTCCTTGTCCAGCAGATCAGTGGACACTTTGATGGCGGCGAGTTCCTCCACGTACCACGAGCCGACAACATGCAAGCCGACACCTTGGCATGAATCAGCTCCACCCGCCAAGCAATACCAGCCGGCGTATCTCTTCAATGCCTGCGCAAGCCGTCTATGAAGCCTTCACAAGAGTCGGAGTCGATCTTCATACCAGCCGACCCTGGAGCAGACGGCCTCGCAACCTCAGCAGCCAGCTCACAGACTGCTCCAGCAGGCGGCC
Source organism: Secale cereale (assembly GCA_902687465.1). Lineage (NCBI taxonomy): Eukaryota > Viridiplantae > Streptophyta > Magnoliopsida > Poales > Poaceae > Secale > Secale cereale. Next base: position 768,661,886 of record LR738714.1, on the reverse strand, counting down.
TCGATACTCCAACCCCAGCAGACGGACCACCTGTAGCTGCGCCGGTTCCTGGCCCGGGGACTGCTCTAGCAGGCGGCCAGGAGGCGCCAGCTCCAGCAGACGGCTCGGGGACCTTGGAAGCACAGCAGACGGCTCAGCCCAACCCTCCGCCTCCCAGCCCAACCACCCTGGTCTCTCTGGCAGAAGCAACAGGAGTCTCAGCGCCGTCTTGGGCACAGCCAATCCTCACATTCCTGCTCAGAGGAGAGCTGCCAGCAGAAGAAACTTTGGCACGGCAAGTTTAACGTCGAGCTTCAGCATACACCATCACTAGTAGAAAACAGGGCATTGGTCCAGCCAATTAGCCCCGGTTCAATCTAGAACCGGGTCCAATGGGGGTACTGGACCCGGTTCGTGAGCCCAGGGGGCCGACCGGGCCACGTGGGCCATTGGTCCCGGTTCGTCTGGACCTATTGGTCCCGGTTGGAGCTAAAAACCGGGACCAATGGCTCTTGCTCCTGGCCCACCACTATTGGTCCCGGTTGGTGTTATGAACCGGGACCAAAGGCACCCCTTTAGTCCCGGTTTGTAGCACCAACCGGGACCAGTGAGTTGCCTATATATACCCCCTCACTCAAGAGCAGAGCTCACTGCTCTGTTTTTTTTTCTGGCCGAGGGGGAGAGGGGTTAGTGGTGCTCTAGCTCACCTCCTATGCACACAACGTGTTCGGTGGAATGCCCGAGCCACACTAGTTAAGCTTTTCTCCTCTCGAAGCTCTATTTTCTCCGAGATTTGTCTAGGTTTAGCGGTCCGTCACGTCCCGTCCCCGTCTTCGCCGCCGTCGATTGCCCCCGCCGATCTCGTCACCGGCACCACCGTGGTGAGCCTCTTGTTATGTCTATGCTTTTCTTACTTTTATTATTTCTTTAGATAGATATTTGTCTAATTTTCTTACGTTTATTATTGCTTGTTATTATATTGTGCGATGGTTTTGATATCCGCCCACGTGGGCCCTCGTCCGGTCTACGATTCGGATGTGGTATATTATCTTTAATTTATAACTATTTGTTTTAGTGTTTATGATAGTTATGCCGACCAACCTGACATGCATAGATGTTTTATTATGTCTAGGAGGTAGTTGAACCGGAAATTCCAACTGACCCTATTGTGGAGAGGTTAAATTTAGTTGAAGAGGAAAACATTTCGTTAAAGAAAAAATTGGAAAATATGGAGGAGGAGAAGATGGAATTGGAGTTGCATGTTGCGGAAGTTATCGATGATCACAAGATCAAGATGGACCCTATTGTCGAGAGGTTAAATTTAGTTGAAGAAGAAAACAAATTCTTGAAGGAAAAAATAAAAAAATTGTGGACGACAAGATGATATTGGAGTTGCATGTTGCGGATGTCGTCGATGATCACAAGATCAAGATGGATGCAATGCGGTTGAAGATTAAAAAGATTAGAAAATATGCCATTCATACCGAGGCTTGGTATCATTATGCCGTTGGATCAATTGTTACCTTGGTTGCGATTATGATAGCATTTGTTTTCGCGTTGAAATGTTTTACATAGTTTCGATGTGTATGGAGAGCTATATGTTGTTAGATGAGAACTATATATGTATGTACTTTGGTTTTAATGTGATGATGAACTCTTATCCATTTGGTCACTTAATTATCTATTTATGATGTTCTGTAATGGTTTTTGACACACTTAATTATATATAAATGCACGCAGATGAACCGGCAATGGATGTACAGTGACAGACACACCTCCGAGTACATTAAGGGCGTGCGTGAGTTTCTAAATGCGGCTGAGGCAAACAAGCAGAATGGTTTTATGTGTTGTCCATGCACTAAATGTGTGAATACGATGTCTTACTCTAACCGGAAAATCCTTCACTCCCACCTGCTTTACAAGGGTTTCATGCCACACTATAATGTTTGGACGAGGCACGGAGAAAATCCTTCACTCCCACCTGCTTTACAAGGGTTTCATGCCACACTATAATCCTTCACTCCGCCTCCTTCGCCGCCGGCGCGTGGCGGCACTCCGCCTCCTTCGCCGCCGGCGCGCCCGAGCAGCCAGCCTGCTTCTCCTTCTCCGCCTAGTCAGCAAGGGCGGAAGAGACCTGCCGCCGCTCCGGCTTCTCCTGCTCCGGCGTGTAAGCAAGGAAAAAAGACAACCGCTTCGTCTGGTCCGGCGACGTCTAGCAGTACAGCCAGAGGCGGGAGGCGATGCAGATTCGGTCCTTCTCTCACGCCTCTAGAGAAGTTACCGTACGAGAGGTCCGTCGAGGAAAACACGAAGATCGCTCAAGGCAAAGTGAAGGACTTTTTTGAAGGGTTGAAAGCACAGAGACATCCACCTCCAGAGGAGAAGATAGATGCGGTGAAAGCAAAGCGCACTCTTGCTGCCCTGAAGCAACCAGCGAAAAGTAAGCCGTAGGACAACTATGACCGCATGATTCAAAAGTCATATCAAGCAGCGAAGCGGTCGGGAAGTACTAAAAGTGATCAGAGGTGAGCAGAAGGACGAGCTGGGAAACAAATTGCCCAGCTCGGCGAACAAGCGGACCAATCGTGCCCCCCGCTCAAGGTGTCTAGCGACATGGTCGCTAATGATCCGAGGATGGTGCCCGATTATACCAATCTTGCAGATTACGCGTCCGACGATGTACACTATGATTTCTTGGAAGTGCAGATAGAAAGATACGAGTACAAAAAGCCTCTCGTCAAAAATGAAAGATCTCTATCAGCGAATATGCGAAGATTGCATGATTGGTTCTTGAAAATCTGCAGAGAGTCTGGGGGGAGGGATAACTTGTATTTGAGAGTTAAACCGGAGCATGACCTCGTTGGAATTGACCTGTTGCCTGTTCCATTTGAGGAGTTCTATCAGTTTTTCAATCAATTGGCCCTCGATAAAACCACGGTCACCTGCTACTGTCTGTAAGTAGTACTACTTCTGTCATTAAGTCTCTCTATATAGCTGATCTTCATTGCATGTATTTATAATTATCCTCACTATATTATGCAGATTGAAGATCGTGGAATTGAAGAAAAGACAAGTAGGTGATATTGGGTTTATTAACACATACCTCATAGATGCAACCAAGGTTAAATTGCGTCCCGACGATACCGAGACCAACTTGCTACGATCGTTGGTGGTAAATGAAAACAAAGATATAATACTCTTTCCTTACAACTTCAAGTGAGTGTTACTGTCTTGAGCATATTTGGTTTCCCTTATATATCAGTCAAGGTTATAGTGATGTAATTGATGAGTTCATGCATTCGTGCGCAGCTTCCACTATATTCTCTTAGAGATTAAGCTTGAGAAGGGAGTAGTAACTGTCTTGGACTCTAAACGTAAAGATCCCGAGGAGTATGCGGACATGACTCAAATGCTCGTCAGGTAAGTTAAATCGATCAATATTATCCACCATGCATATATATCAGCAACTTCATTTCTGATATCAACTAATTGTTTTCTTTGTCTGGCAGGGTTTGGAGAAAATTCACCAAAAATGCTCCGGGACTGCCGAAGAAGCTACAATTTAGATACCCGAAAGTAAGTACTATATAGTAGCATGTTCCGCGCGCGCATCTCCTATATCTTGATTCAAGCGCTAGTTTCATCAATACCAATTTGGCATTCTTGCTTATTAGTTTGATTGACCTCTATTTCTTGTAAAGTGGTTGTGGCAGGAACCCGGGAATGATTACTGTGGATACTACATTTGCGAGTCCATCCGCCACACGACCTGTGAGCGGGGCTACACTGAAGAACAATTTGAAGTGCGTAAGCAATCAATAATATTCACAATTTTATAGCATCATTTCATGTATTGACCCCCTACTTCAAATTAGATGTTTCGGATGCGGGATGAACTCCTAACACCAGATCGTCTGCGAGCAATTCAAGAGGAATTGGCGGCATTCTTCCTTGAACACGTGATCGCTGAAGACGGAGAATACTATGTGGACCATGCATCCATATGATAGGAGATTATATTTGTAAAAGATAATTATTGTATATATGTGCACGGTAGTGTCGGATAGATATACGAGAACTTGTTATTCGACCAATCTCTCGGAGAAGGAGAGGTGGTCGATATTACTTCTCTCTGTATGCATATATATATATATATATAT
>LR738714.1:768633817-768648042 GCA_902687465.1 Secale cereale | reverse complement strand
GACATGACGGTATACTCATATGAACCGTAGCTCGTTCTGAAGGCCGTCTTGGGAATGTCTTCCTCGCGAATGCGAATTTGATGGTAGCCCATTCGGAGGTCAAGCTTAGAGAACACTTTAGCTCCTTTGAGCTGCTCAAAGAGTTCGTTGATGTTGGGGAGCGGATACTTGTTCTTAATCGTCTTCTTGTTCAGTGGCCGGTAGTCAACACAGAGACGCTCCGTGCCATCTTTCTTCTTGACAAATAAGACACCACAGCCCCACGGAGATGTACTCGGTCTGATGAGACCCATACGCTCCTGTTCATCCAACTGTTTCTTCAATTCCTTCAATTCATCTGAAGAGAGCTTGTATGGACGCCGACAAACAGGTTCGGTGCCCGGCTCGAGTTCAATGACAAACTCGACCTGACGGTGTGGTGGCATGCCTGGAAGTTCTTCTGGAAAGACGTCTTGATATTCATTCACCACTGGAATTTGCTCTATGGCATTAATTTCGCCCTTATCATTAAGAGAGAAAAGCCGAATAGTATTATCCCTGGAGGCGAAGATAATCACATCTTCATCAGAATGAGTCAACTTGACTTCCTTTTGAGCACAATCAATGTGAGCATCATGCTGAGAAAGCCAATCCATTCCGAGAATGAGGTCGATATCAGAATGACCCAGAATCACCGGAGAAGCCAAAAATCGATAATCACCCATGCGAATAGAAACATCCGGAGCATATATGCTGGAATGCATTCGTATCCCCGGAGAAATAACTGATAACTCCCTTGGCAAGCTTTTGATGTCCACATTATACTTGGATGCAAAAGGTTGAGACATGAAAGAGCATGATGCACCGGAATCAAATAACACTTTAGCTGGGATAGAGTTCACTGGAAGGTTACCCAGAATGACATCAGAAGAAGCCTCTGCTTGTGCTGCATTCATCAGATTGACCCTGGCAGCCTTTGGATCATGCCTGACAATAGCTGAACTCACAGGTGGAGGAGGAGGAAGACGCTTCGGATTCGGACATCTGTTGGCATAGTGACCCTTCTGGCCACACTTGTTGCACACCACTTCAGAGAGAGGACGAAACTGAGAGCCACTGGACTTGGAGCCTTGAGACTGAAACTGCTTCTTCGACTGGTTGCTTGGGTTGGGTGGGTGGGAGAAACCACGACCACTAGAGTTCTTGTTGTTGGAGTTGTTGAAGTTGCTGGAGTTGTTGTATGGAGCTCGAATCATTGGAGGAGGAGGAAGCCAGAATTTCTGTTGTTTCGCAGCCAACTGAGACGATGAGGTAGAGTGAACAGCATCTCGAATTCTCTTCTTAGAAGCCTCCATCTTAAGCTGAGCTGCTTCTTGTTTCAAAGCCATATTATAGAACTTATCGAATTCGTCTGGCTCGAACAGAGTGAGAGCAAGCTGAAGTTCATCTTTGAGACCTCCACGGAACTGATAGATTTTGCTCTTTGCATCAGGAATGTCTTGCTTTGCATAGCGAGCGAGGTTTTGGAACTTGACATTATACTGATAGACTGTCATGGAGCCCTGCTTGAGGTTGCGGAATTGCTCACGCATACCCTCGATAACACTTGTAGGAATGTGATGCGAGCGGAAATCCTTGCAGAAATTCTCCCATGAGATCACTTGACCCGGCCTTGAGTCTTTGTACTGCTGCCACCAATCAGCTGCTTGATCTTTTAGTTGGAAGGCTGTAAACTTCACATAGTCATCTTCTTTCACGTTACTGCACTCAAAATGCTTCTTGATATCGGTTAGCCAATCTTCAGCATCAAGAGGGTCGACACAGTAACTGAAAGCTTTAGGATTGTTGGCCAAGAACTGGTTGAGGGTAGCATGGTGCTGCTGGAAGAAGTTGCCTTGGTTCATTGGAACACCCTGATTAGCTTGATTAGCTTGATTAGCTTGCATCATCTGCATCATCTGCATCATCAACTGAGTGTTCTGAGCAGTAGTCTGCATAATTGCTCTCCAAGCCTCAGGCGGAGGAGGAGGGGAAGGAGGACGTTCTGGAACCTCTTCCACCTCTGGGTTGGCATTCGGAACCTTTTTCGGAGCCATCCTGTAAGAGATGACCACGAATCAGCAATTGATTGACAAAAGGAATAAGCTGAATCAATGGAATGAATTGCAACAAGTCTTCACAATAATCATTCGAACAATAAGAACGAATGAAATCATCCGAACAAGAGGAACGAATGAATTTTCTCAGTTAATTGATAACATCAGTCTTCACGAGAAGCCACATAGGGATCAAAAGGATAAAATAAGAAAACAACAAGGTACGGAAAGGAACAAACACAAGAAAGGAGTTTCGTTCTAACATCTTTGTGCTGAAAGCATATGAACGCGTTACGAAAAGGTTTTGCAATCCCCGGATCAGCATAGCCAAGGACCCTTTAAGATGCAACTCCTGATAGTAACCTCGGTCATATAACTCCTTCACTCAATGTCGAACCCCGAACTCACTAACCTGCATTCGTTGGAAGAATGCCTACGATCTACTGGATAAAACCCACCTATAGCTTTCCGAAAGATTCCAGTTATGCAATCAGGTGTTGGGGATACACGGGAAGCACCGCGCAATCAACTCTAACCTACATCCAGGTGTATCCATCCTTCAACACATAACCAGTCTTTCTCGGAAACTATGTACCTCGGACCTTCGAAAAGCATCCACTATAACAAGCTATGGCAATACTCCCGAACTACCTCCCCAGTACTGGGTGATGTCGGGGTTATCTTGCCACTGGCCGTATAGGGGAGATTTTCGATGTCGGCCGTCTTAAGTATTTAGTACTGTCACGATATGCTTGTTACAATGATACCCCGAAGCTCAACTCCTCGGTAACAGGAGGCATCGGGAACAATATCCTTGTCACAAGAACATCGAAACAATCCCAGAATACTCGCGGGATTCCTAAAAAAAAATTTTGTGCAAATTTTGAAGATAGGAGAGACAAGAGTAGACGTCAGGAGTCCTCACCAGAGAGAAAGGGGATGAGAAGCAAAGAAATCCTACTCTCCGATATAATATAGGACTCAAAAGTTTTCAGTGTGTGCCTAGACTCAACCGTCAACGGTTCGATCAAACAGTGGGGGCTCCTAGGTCGGAGAAGGCTCTGAATACCAACTTGTAATGCCCAGGATGGAGTTATACCTCCTACGTGTCGAGGCACGACTTAAAGGCATAATTCCATCCTAGAATGATCTCAAGTTTGGTAATCTTTGCACAACTCATGTAAAAGAGGGGATAGTAAACTTAAAATAGTTGGCTTACAATCGCCACGTCACAGAATAACAGTACAAGTCTCAAACATCATACATTAAGATCACTACAACCCTCTAAGGGCAAAAGCCAAATGTCAAAGTACCAAACTCAGATAAATAAAACAACCACAAGCGGATCGAATCCTAGTAAGAGACTCCACTACTGATCGTCCGGGTAGCGCACGTAGTAACGACTACGCTCCTCGTCGTACTCCCAATCCAGCTCGGTGCCATCACCTGGATAGCTCACAGCTGGACCTGCATCTGGTGTGTGAAGTAACTGTGAGCCACAGAGGACTCAGCAATCCCGTTCCCGGGTAACAGAACTATTTAAGCCTTTAGGTGAGGAAAGGCTGAAGAAAGAAATGAGGTGAAGGAACAACAAAGAGTCTGCAGCAGCAACTAGCACTAACTTACGCAAGAGAGAGCGAGAAGAGAAGGCAACGCGAGAAGTGATCACGAAGTGATCCTAACTACAAGCTCACAAACATAACCCCTCCGTGTTCAACTCCCGAATCCCTATTTGGAAATTGACAGTCACGGAACACACGCTGGTAGTGCATTAGTATCATTGTGTCAAGTTATCTACAACCGGAATTAACAAGCTCCCATCTGCCACATAACCGCGGGCACGGCTTTCGAAAGTTCAAACCCTGCAGGGGTGTTCCAACTTGACCCATTACAAGCCCACGATCCGCGGAGTCGCAACTCCAAAGTGGGAAGACCCGAGTATCCTCGGAATTCCGTGCTCAAGATATACCGAGCTAAGGTAAGGCTAATCCAGCAAATCCTCCCGGTGTGTCGACACCCTGATCGTAGCCGCGCGTATCTAGGTCTCAGGACACGACCGGATGGGTGATGCTACAGGTGTATGCCAGATACCTCGGGTTGCCCCAAGGCGGCCCTGCAGGACCCCCGTTTCGGACCAACACTCATGTGGAGCACTGGCCCGGGGTTGTTGATTAAGAAAGAGGGTTAATTACTCCCTATGCATGTTTAGTTTGTTATTAGGCAAATAGTACCAATGTTGGGATTTGCTGGAAAAGACTTAGCACTTAGCGGTTTATCGAGGGGGTCCCATACACCCCAACCGTGTTAGGAACACATAATCAAGGAACATAAAACCGGCTTATACGGATCCTAACGGCATGAGTGGAACAAAACACCAAGCAAAAGGCTTAGCCTTCCACCCTTGCCAATATATAGGTGATTTCAATGAAAGCATTTATATAGTGTTATATAGCCCAACCACAACTTCAACATGGAGCAAGCATCTTCACTTCACCTGCAACTAGCAACGCTATAAGAAGGGCTGAGCGAAGCATACTTAGCCAAGCAACGGTTTGCATAGGTAGGGTGGTTAAACATGGCAATTGGTTACAAGTAGGAGGCTGACAAGAAGAACATGGGCATCGAGGCAAAACTATAGATCGAGACTACTAGCAATAGGCAAAGATAGTAATGTTATCGGGGTTCGGTCATCTTGCCTGAAGAGAAGACGTTCGGATCGAAAGAAGGGTCCTCGTGCTCAAACTCGTTGGAAACCTCGTGCTCAACCTCGTTGGAAACCTCGTGCTCAACTTCCGGCTCTAAACAAGACAAACACACCAAGCACCAATCAACACGATGCAATGCGCACTCGAAAAACATGAATGCATGAAGGATGCACTAGGGATGCACATGGAGCACGTAAAACATCACTCAAGCAAAACACCTCAAAACAAGATAACAACCTGATATTATTAATCTACACAGAAAAACACCCAAGTTTGATATAAGATTCGCTGAAATCGGAGTTACGGGCTAAAAGTTATGCCCGAAACAAGATTTGAGCGAAAACTGAAAATTACAGCAACATAGCAACTTTGGAGCTCAAAATAATTAATCTACAGCACCCAAAAAGCATGGAAAAGGGCTTGAACACAAACTAGATATAAAGTACAGCAACTAGGTCCAAAGTGCACCCCCAACGGAGTCACGGATCAATAGCAATGATCTTGGACATATTGAACTTTGAAATAAAATTCTGGCAGCAGAATTTTATTGAAAGTTTGGAGAAAAAGGTAAACATGCTACAGCACCTCAAAAGGACATGTGAGTACATGGATGGAAAGACAACAATATATACTTCAAGGAACAATCAAAATCCACCCCAAAACTATCATGCTTTGTCCTACAACATCACACGAACATGGCATCGGAACGTTACAGATTTCAGACTTAGTGAAATTTCACTAAGTCCTAAAACAGCAACATCATCATAGCACCCAAAAGAGCATGTTTAAGTCACCTCGAAACTAAACATGGCAAAGGGTAAGCACCTCATCAAAATACATATGAAGGTGATCCCGAAACACACAAGCATGCATCATTGTGGTGAACACACCGATTACAACGAGCTCAACAAGATGGCATTTCATAACAAGTGAAAACACCTTATATGAGCATGGCACTTTGCGATGATGATAACAAGGAAACAATAAATCTATCATGCAACCTATCACACACAACACGTAGTTCGTGACGAGACGAACACGTGGACATGTCATTTGCATCGTTTGGACAAACGAGCTAAAAGTTATCACAAGTCAAAGGTGGCATGAAAATAACACATAACAGCAGTTTATATCATCATGCACTCTTGCAACAGCAAAACAAGTGTCTAGAAGACCTCTAACATGCATGACTACAACAGGTAAAACGTAGAGGACATCTCCACGAACATCTGGACATGCTACACGCGCAAAACGGAGCAACAGGCAAGAAATTAGAGCAGTTCAAAGTAAGCATTTCAGAGATAAACAGATCTGAGGACTTAGTGGGAAAAACAACCTCTGGAACAGATCTGGCGGATGAACAGTACGGCCTGCGGGGCTACAGTGGCGGCGGCCCGGTGGAGCTGGTGCCTGGCGGGCCCGGTCGGGCGAAGCGGCGGATCTGGCGCGGCCCAGGCGCCTGGCGGAGGCCCGGTGCGGCTCGGCCTGGGAACTGGCGCGGGGAGGCGAGAGGCCCGCTCGGGCGGAGGCCTGCCCGGCTCGGCGACGCGGTGGCCCGCAGGGGCGCGCGCGCGGCCTGGCTGTCGCGGCTGGAGGCCCGGCCCACCCGGCGAGGGAGCCGGCTGGACGAACGACGCGGGGTTGCGGTGGCGCGCGGTCGGGCCGACGGTGCGGAGGCCCACGGGGAGCGAAGCGGGAGGCGGGAAGCCTGGCGAGCGGCGATGAAGCGGCCCAGGCGCGAGGGAAAAACGGCCAAGTGGTCCAGGGCCCCGATGCGGTCGCTCGGCGACGGATCGACGCAGGCGCGGCGAAGTGGAGAGCCCAGCTGGCTCGCGCGGTCGAGCGGCCGGTCGAGGTCGACGCGGAGGCGCGGCTCGGTCGCCTGGATCGAGCCGATCGAACAGGAGGAAGGCCAGCGCTGCGATGCGATCTGGCAGGGCCGCTCGGAGGCGTTGACCTCCGAGGCGATCGAGGACTCCGGTCGGTGCGTCTGCGGAGAGATCGAGGGATCTGGCTCCCTCGGGATCCAGAGGTAAAATTTGGGGATTGGATCTGAGAAAAGGAGAGGGGAGAAGAAGGGGATGCCCAAATAGACTAGGGGGTCTATATGTAGCAGTTTTAGACTAGGGTTTGGAGACTAGGGGTGGTTAGGAGCCCTCCGATCGTGATCCAACGGATCCGATCGCGGGGATGATTAAAAAGGGCCTAGACGGAGATAAAAGACTGCAGCAGGGGTATATCCGGGACACGAAGGGAAGGCACTTCGGGCCCACACGAGCAACGGAGGGAAAAGTCAACGGAGTCCAAACGAGACGAGATTTGAGAGGCGGGTTGCACACAACAAAACAACAACACACAACACAACCTCGCGGCACACCGGTAACGTAAAACGCCCGAACAACAAAGTAGACCTACGGGACGTCACGGACACGTGAGGGAGCTCCGGAACGCGAAACGGACAACGGGAAGAAACACACAGAACCGGAAACAACCCACAACACAAATACAATGCAATGCACATGTCTACATGATATGAATGAATGCCACACACTCACACAACAAAACGACGAAATCCCGAAAGACAAAGAACCCGAAAAGGAAATAGATGAAGCCGGAGATTTATTATATACCCAAAAGGGAAAGTATTACATCCGGGGCATTACATACGTAGCCGTCTTGGAGAGCCGCCTCCTTCTCAGCCCAATTCGAGCGCTCGGTCTCGAATTCTGCCCGCAGAAGTGTCTCGGCATCCGACATCTTCCCGAGCTCGACCTTGTGGGCTGCCGCCTGGTCCTCCAGCTCCTTTGCCATGCGGTCGCGGTCCTGAGCAGCAAGACCACGCTCTCGCTCATTAGTAGCCAGCTCCGACTTGGCCTCGCCCAGCTGGTTGCGGAGGTCGGCGGCGACCGCTGGCAAGAGAGGAAGAAAGACCATAAATGTCAGCAGCAAAAAGATAACCTTGGAGTTCCAAGCCGCCTGCTCAGCAGCCGGCTCGGAACTCGGGGACTAAACCCAGCGGGTGCGCTGACGCGCCCCAGCAAGGAAGAGAAGGGGAGAGCTCACATTGGCTGTCTGCCAAGGTAGCCTGCAGTTGTGCCAGCTCCTGGCGCTGGGCGTTGTAGGAGGCCACACAAAGGTTGTGGTAGTCTTGCAATAAGGCGCAAGATCAGCCCACAACGCACACTTTGGAGTTCCAAGCCGCCTGCTTAACAGCCGGCTCGGAACTCGGGGACTACACCCAGTGGGTGCGCTGACGCGCCCCCACAGAAGAAATTTAAGGAATAAAAACAAAAGAGTATGAAGCACACGTACCCGAACGGAGGACCGCGCGGCCACGAACTCATGCATCGCCGTCTGAACGAAAGAACTTCTCCGAAGATTCTGACTGAACTCCCCTGAAGCACAATACACTTCACATGAGATATTGATACGTCTCCAACGTATCTATAATTTTTTATTGTTCCATGCTATTATTTATGATGTTTTGGATGATTAATGGGCTTTGTTATAAACTTTCATATACTAACCTATTAACCCAAAGGCCCAGTCCAGATTGCTGTTTTTTGCCAGTTTCAGGGTTTTACAGAAAAGGAATATCAAACGGAGTACAAACGGAATGAAACCTTCGGGAGAGATGTTTTTGGAGAAAATCACGCACGGGAGACTTGAGAACCACGGAATAGGGCTAGGGTGGCATCCACGAGGGTGGGGGCGCCCCCCCTACAGGGCGCGCCCCCTGCCTCGTGGGCACCCCTTCTGGCCCCCGGTGCCCTCCTTCCTCCTATATATACCTACGTACCCCGAAACTATGAAAACAACAGAGAAAACCCTAGTTCCACCGCCGCAACCTTCTGTTCCCGTGAGATCCCATCTTGGGGCCTGTTCCGGAGCTCCGCCAGAGGGGGGATCTTCCACGGAGTGCTTCTACATCATCACCATCGCCTCACCATGAGTTGTGAGTAGTTTACCACAGACCTTCGGGTCCATAGCTAGTATCTAGATGGCTTCTTCTCTCTCTTTGGATCTCAATACAAAGTTCTCCTCGGTCTTCGAGGATATCTATTCGATGTAATCTCTTTTTTGCGGTGTGTTTGTCGAGATCCGATGAATTGTGGGTTTATGATCAAGATTATCTATGAGAAATATTTGGTTCTTTTCTGAACTCTTTATGTATGATTATAATATCCTTGCAAGTCTCTTAGAATTATTGGTTTGGTTTGGCCTACAAGATCTATAGTTCTTGCAATGGGAGAAGTGCATGGCTTTGGGTTCAATCTTGCGGTGTCCTTTCCCAGTGACAGTAGGGGCAGCAAGGATCATATTGTATTGTTGCCATCGAGGATAAAAAGATGGGGTTTATATCACTAAGTTTGAGTTTATCCCTCTACATCATGTCATCTTGCTTAAGGCGTTACTCTGTTCTTTTGAGCTTAATACACTAGATGCAGGCGGGATAGCGGTTGATGTGTGGAGTAATAGTAGTAGATGGAGAATCGTTTTGGTCTACTTGTCTCAGATGTGATGCCTATATATAATGATCATGCCTAGATAGTCTCATAATTATTCGATGTTCTATCAATTGCTCGATAGTAATTTGTTTACCCGCCGTAGAATATCGTTATCATGAGAGAAGCCACTAGAGAACACTATGGCCCCCGGGTCTATTCTCAACATATCAATCTACAATCTACTTTACTTTTCTGCTTTTACTTTATGTTCTTATAATCAGAAATACCAAAAATATCAAACTATCATCTCTATCAGATCTCACTTTCGTAATTGACCGTAAAGGGATTAACAACCCCTTATCGCGTTGGCTGCGAAGTTGTTATTTATTTGTGTAGGTGCGAGGGACTCGCGCGTGGTTGATACGTCTCCAACGTATCTATAATTTTTGATTGTTCCATGCTATTATTTATGAAGTCTTAGATGTTTAATGGGCTTTATCATTCACTTTTATATCAGTTTTGGGACTAACCTACTAACCCAGAGGCCCAGTCCAGATTGTTGTTTTTTGCCTATTTCAGGGTTTTGCAGAAAAAGAATATCAAACGGAGTCCAAACGGAATGAAACCTTCGCAGGAGATATTTTTGGAGAAAATCACGCGAGATAGACTTCGGGGCCAAGCCAGTGGACAGGGGGCCCACCCTCGAGGGTGGGGGGCGCGCCCCCCTGCCTTGAGGGCATGCCCGGTGGCCCCTGGTGCCCCTATTCCTCCTATATATGCCTACGTACCCCAGAAACTCCATACGCAGAGAAAAAACCCTAATTCCCGTGGAGATCCCATCTTGGAGCCTGTTCCAGGAGGGGGATCCATCACGGAGGCCTTCATCATCATCATCATCGCCCTCACCATGAGTTGTGAGTAGTTTACCACAGACCTTCGGGTCCATAGCTAGTATCTAGATGGCTTCTTCTCTCTCTCCGGATCTCAATACAAAGTTCTCCTCGGTCTTCGAAGAGATCTATTCGATATAATTTCTTTTTGTGGTGTGTTTGTCGATTTCCGATGAATTGTGAGTTTATGATCAAGGTTATCTATGAAAGATATTTGGTTCTTCTCTGAACTTTTTATGTGTGCTCATAATATCCTTGCAAGTCTCTTCGAATTATTGGTTTGGTTTGGCCTACTAGATCTATAGTTCTTGCAATGGGAGAAGTGCTTGGCTTTGGGTTCAATCTTGCGGTGTCCTTTCCCAGTGACAGTAGGGGCAGCAAGGCACGTATTGTATTGTTGCCATCGAGGATAAAAAGATGGGGTTTTCATCATATTGCTTGAGTTTATCCCTCTACATCATGTCATCTTGCTTAAGGCGTTACTCTGTTCGTATGAACTCAATACACTAGATGCATGCTGGATAGCGGTCGATGTGTGGAGTAATAGTAGTAGATGCAGGCAGGAGTTGGTCTACTTGTCTCGGACGTGATGCCTATATACAATGATCATGCCTAGATATTCTCATAATTATCCGCTTTTCTATCAATTGCTCGACAGTAATTTGTTTACCCGCCGTAGAATATCGCTATCATGAGAGGAGCCACTAGAGAAAACTATGGCCCCCGGGTCTATCTCTATCATATTACTTTCCCGTCAATTTCTGCCGCCGTTGTTTATTTGCTTTCTTTACTTTCTGTTTCTATATCAAAAATACCAAAAATATAAATTATCATCTCTATCAGATCTCACTATCGTAAGTGACCGTAAAGGGATTGACAACCCCTTATCGCGTTGTCTGCAAAGTTCTTATTTGTTTGTGCAGGTGCGAGGGACTGGCGCGTGGTCTCCTACTGGATTGATACCTTGGTTCTCAAAAACTGAGGGAAATACTTACGCTATTGTGCTGCATCTCCCTTTCCTCTTCGAGGGAATACAACGCAAGCTCAAGAGGTAGCAGTGGTCTCCTACTGGATTGATACCTTGGTTGTAAAAAACTGGGGAAAATACTTATGCTACTGTACTGCATCTCCCTTACCTCTTCGAGGGAATACAACGCAAGCTCGAGAAGTAGCAAAAAGAATTTATGGCGTCGTTGCCGGGGAGGCTTACGCAGAAGTCATATACCAAATACCTATCATAAACCCTTATCCTTCGCATTACATTTTTGCCTCTCGTTTTCCTCTCCCCCACTTAACCCTTGCCATTTTATTTGCCCTTCTTTTTGCCGTGTGTTTCATCGTTCGCCTTTCTGTCTGCTTGTGTTGCCATGTGCCTTCTATTTGCTTGCATCTTTGCTTGCTAAAAATCTATTGTTATGGATCACCTTAAAGTGTTCTACTTGGATCATCTTCGATCCTTATGCTCTCTTGCTGAAACCCCAACTAGCCTAGTTGATGGGAAATCCTTAGATGAGCATGCTCATTTTGTGCGTCACTGTTTGTCTAAAAAAAGGAGACTCTTATGGGATCAAATAAACATATTGCTATGTTATGCTTGGAATCTTTGTGAAATTTGTGATTTTACTTGTTTCTCTAAGAACCCTAAAAAACACCTCCCCTACCTATGTGAGTTTAATGATATTGAAATCTTATCCTCTTATGCAAAGGGTGTTTATAGTTACTACGATATCGAACAAATTGAAGAATTTGTTGCTTTTAAGGGTGCTTATGAAGTTGCTTCTTTGATTGAAAAGTATGATATTACTCTCTACGAATCTGATAATTTTGACATACTTAAATATTGCTTTGAAAACTATGCTCGTAATGTCTATGTCAAAGTATTTATTGAAAGAATGACCGCTGCTTTGAAAGAAAATAATGATATGCATGAATCTATAGATAAGTATGATTCTGATGATTTGATTGAAATATCCCTTGTTGAACATGACGTTTCTATTCTTGTGGCCATGATGCCAATATTGATGAAGATGAATTTAGTATAGTTCCTTATGTTAAACATGAGATCGTTGCTATTGCACCCATACTTGATAGTTCCTTCAATGAAAAGCATGATTGCAATGATTTTATTATAAATTCTCTTAATTTCAATTGTGTTAATGATATGCAAAACCTCGAGATTGGGGATGCTAGTTTTGCTATGACTTCTACTTTTTGCAATGATCATGATTGGTGTGATTCTTCTTACGATCTTGATAATTTATTTAATCCCCATGATGTATGTAAGATTGATAATGTTTGCAATAATATTGAAAGTGGATTTGGAGAGGTCATGACTTTAGTTAATGTTAATCCCACTATTTTGGAAGAGTGTCAACTTCGTATGCATGTGGATCGTGTTGAGAGTATGCTTTGTGATAGCTATATTATTTAATTTGTTTGTGATCCTACATGCAATTATTATGAGAGAGGAAAATATGGTTATAGAAATCTTCATGTTACTAAATTACCTCTCTTCATGTTGACATTCATCTTGATTCTTTCTTCTTCCTTGCATATGCTAGAAATTGCTTGCCTTGATAATTTGAGTGCTTATAAAATTCCTATGCATAGGAAGTATGTAAGACTTAGATGTTTTTCTCACATGCTATATGATGCTCTCTTTGCGCTTCAAGTCTTGTCTTTCATGTGAGCGTCATTAAAATTATCGTGCCTAGCTAGGGGCGTAAAACGATAGCGCTTGTTGGGAGGCAACCCAATTTTATATTTTTGTTTTTGCTTCTGTTTAGGAATAAATATTGCATCTAGCTTCTATTTAGATGTGGTTTTGTGTTTTAATTAGTGTTTGTGCCAAGTAGAACCTTTGGGAAGACTTGTGTGAAGTTTATATGATCTTGCTGTGAAAAAAAGAATCGTTAGCGCTCGCTAGAATGGTCACCAGATTTTACTAGGGCGTGCTATTTAGTTGATTCTTTTTGCAGATGATTAATAGACAAATTCCTCACGTTTACCAATTTAGTTTAAAAATTTTGGAGTTACAGAAGTATGCGAAAACTGCAGATTACTACAGACTGTTCTGTTTTTGACAGATTCTGTTTTTCGTGTGTTGTTTGCTTATTTCAATGCATCTATGAGTAGTATTGGGAAGTATGAATCATAGAGAAGTTGGAATACAGTAGGTTTAACACCAATATAAACAAAGAATGAATTCATTGCAGTACCTTTGAGTAGTGGTTTGTTTTCTTATACTAACGGAGCTCACGAGATTTTTGTCTAAGTTTTGTGTTGTGAAGTTTTGAAGTTTTGAGTATTGCTTTGATGGACTATGGAACAAAGAGTGGCAAGAGCCTAAGCTTGGGGATGCCCAAGGCACCCCAAGGTAAAATTCAAGGACAGCCAAAAGCCTAAGCTTGGGGATGCCCCGGGAAGGCATCCCCTCTTTCGTCTTCATCCATCGGTAACTATACTCGGAGCTATATTTTTATTCACCACATGATATGTGCTTTACTTGGAGCGTCTTGTATAATTTGAGTCTTTGCTTGTTAGTTTGCCACAATTATCCTTGCTGGACACAACTATTTGAGAGAGTTAAATATGGCCTAGGAATTGAAAGAACACTCTAAGTGCTTCATGTTGGGGAACGTAGTATTTTAAAATTTTCCTGCGATCACGCAAGATCTATCTACCAGATGTATAGCAACGAGAGGGAAGAGTGTGTCTACGTACCCTCGTAGACCGGGAGCGGAAGCGTCAAGTGACGCGGTTGATGTTGTCGAACTTCTTCGCGATCCAACCGATCAAGCACCGAACGTACGGCACCTCCGCGTTCAGCACACGTTCAGCTTGATGACGTCCCACGAGCTCTTGATCCATTTGAGCTTCACGGGAGAGTTTCGTCAGCACGACGGCGTGGTGACGGATATGATGTGTTCACCGGCGCAGGGCTTCGCCTAAGCTCCGCGACGGTATGACCGAGGTGTGATTCTGTGGAGGGGGGCACCGCACACGGCTAAAACAATTCAACTTGTGTGTCTTTGGGTGCCCCCCTGCCCCCGTATATAAAGGAGCAAGGGAGGGAGGCCGGCCGGCCCTTCCTGGTGCGGCTAGGGA
>LR738714.1:768605203-768633776 GCA_902687465.1 Secale cereale | reverse complement strand
TATTCCTAGTAGGATTCACCAAAAGAAGGAAGAGGGAAAGGAATAGGAGAGGTGGCGCCCCCCCCCCCCAATCCTAGTCCAACTAGGAACCCTAGGTGGGGGCGCCGGCCAGCCCTATGGGCTGCCTCTCTCTTTCCCTTTAGGCCCACTATGGACCATCCCCTCTCGTAGGGGGTTCCGGTAACCCCCTCAGGCATTCCCGATAAATCCGAAACTTTTCCGGAACACTTCCGGTGTCCGAATATAGTCGTCCAATATATCAATCTTTATGTCTCGGACATTCCGAGACTCCTCGTCATGTCCGTGATCTCATCCGGGACTCCGAACTACCTTCGGTACATCAATACTCATAAACTCATAATACCGATCGTCATCAAACGTTAAGCGTGCGGACCCTACGGGTTCGAGAACTATGTAGACATGACCGAGACTCATCTCCGGTCAATAACCAATAGCGGAACCTGGATGTTCATATTGGCTCCTACATATTCTACGAAGATCTTTTATCGGTCAGAACCGCATAACAACATACGTTGTTCCTTTTGTCAAACGGTATGTTACTTGCTCGAGATTCGATCGTCGGTATCTCTATACCTAGTTCAATCTCGTTACCGGCAAGTCTCTTTACTCGTTACGCAACACATCATCTCGTGACTAACCCATTAGTCTTTTGCTTGCAAGGCTTATTGTGATGTGTGTTACCGAGAGGGCCCAGAGATACCTCTCCGACACTCGGAGTGACAAATCCTATTCTTGATCTATGCCAACACCATGAATACTTTCGGAGACACCTGTAGAGCATCTTTATGATCACCCAGTTACGTTGTGACGTTTGATAGCACACAAGGTGTTCCTACGGTATTCGGGAGTTGCATAATCTCATAGTCATAGGAACATGTATAAGTCATGAAGAAAGCAATAGCAGTTAAACTAAACGATCATAGTGCTATGCTAACGGATGGGTCTTGTCCATCACATCATTCTCCTAATGATGTGATCCCGTTGATCAAATGACAACTCATGTCTATGGCTAGGAAACATAACCATCTTTGATCAATGAGCTAGTCTAGTAGAGGCATACTAGGGACATACTGTTTTGTCTATGTATTCACACATGTACTAAGTTTCCGGTTAATACAATTCTAGCATGAATAAAAGACATTTATCATGATATAAGGAAATACAAATAACATCTTTATTATTGCCTCTAGGGCATATTTCCTTCACTTCACTTATATCTTTTGAGTTGAATAGTTTTTGCTCTAGTGCTTCACTTATATCTTTTACAGCACGGCGGTGATAATATTTTGAAGAAATTGTTGAACTCTCATGCTTAACTTATATCCTTTTGAGAGTCTATTAAAACAGCATGGTAATGTGCTTCGGCTATAAAACTAGTCTTCACATGATAGACATCCAATATCAATGTAGTAAAAACTTTCACACTAAGTGCATTGAATATGATGAGAAGTTGGATGCTTGATAATTGTTTTGAGATATGAGGATAGTGATATTAGAGTCATGCTACTGGAGTTATCATGAAATTGAGAAATACTTGTGTTAAGGTTAGTGATTCCCGTAGCATGCACGTATGGTGAACCGCTATGTGACGAAGTTAGAGCATGAGGTATTTGTTAAGTGTCAACATTTGTGTGGAGGTCAGGGGCGCGCGATGGTTAACTCCTACCAACCTCCCCCTAGGAGCATGCATTGATTGCTTTGTTTTGATGACTCGTAGATTTTTGCAATAAGTATATGAGTTCTTTATGACTAATGTTGAGTCCATGGATATTACGCACTCTCACCCTTCCACCGTTGCTAGCCTCTCTTGTATCGCGCAACTTTCGCCGGTACCATACACCCACTATATATCCTTCCTCAAAACAGCCACCATATATATTCCTCAAAACAGCCACCATACCTACCTATCATGGCATTTCCATAGCCATTCCGAGATATATTTCCATGCAACTTTCCACCGTTCCGTTCATATGACACGCATCATATTATCATATTGCCATGCATAATCATGTAGTTGACATCGTATTTTTGGCAAAGCCACCATGCATAATTTTTTCATACATGTCACTCTTGATTCATTGCATATCCCGGTACACCGCCGGAGGCATTCATATAGAGTCATACGTTGTTCTAGTATCGAGTTGTAATAATAAAAGTGTGATGATCATCATTATTAGAGCATTGTCCCATGTTAGGAAAGGCCAATAATAAAAGAGATGGACCAAAAAAAATAGAGAGGGGCTAAATAAAAAAAAGAGGAGAAAGCCCCTCCAAAAAAATGAGAGAAAAGAGAGAAGAGACAATTGCTACTATCTTTTTCCACACTTGTGCTTCAAAGTAGCACCATGTTCTTCATGATAGAGAGTCTCATGTTTAGTCACTTTCATATACTAGTGGGAATTTTCATTATAGAACTTGGCTTGTATATTCCAACGATGGGTTACCTCAAATGCCCTAGGTCTTCATGGGCAAGCAAGTTGGATGCACACCCACTTAGTTTCTTTTGGTGAGCTTTCATACATTTTTAGCTCTAGTGCATCCGTTGCATGGCAATCCCTACTCACTCACAATGATATCTATTGATGGACATCTCCATAGACCGTTGATATGCCTAGTCGATGAGAGATAATCTCCCTCCTTTTTATCTTCTCCACAACCACCTCTCTATTCCACCCATAGTGCTATGTCCATGTCTCACGCTCATGTATTGCATGAAAGTTGAAAGGTTTGAAAGAATAGAGTATGAAAACAAGTGCTTGGCTGAAATCGGGGTTGTGCATGATATGAATATTTTGTGTGATGAAGAGGGAGCATAGCCAGACCATATGATTTTGTAGGGATAACTTTCTTTAGCCATAGTAATCTGAGAAGACATGATTGCTTTGTTAGTATGCTTGAAGTATTATTATTTCTTATGTCAATATAGACTTTTGTCTTGAATCTTTCAGATCTGAACATTCATGCCACTATTAAGAGAATTACATTCAAAAACTATGTTGGTTAGCATTCCACATCAAAAATTCTGTTTTTATCATTTACCTACTCGAGGACGAGGAGGAATTAAGCTTGGAGATGCTTGATACGTCTCCAACGTATCTATAATTTTTTATTGTTCCATGCTATTATTTATGATGTTTTGGATGATTAATGGCTTTGTTATACACTTTTATATTATTTTTGGGACTAACCTACTTACCCAAAGGCCTAGTCCAGATTGTTGTTTTTTGCTTGTTTCAGGGTTTTACAGAAAAGAAATATCAAACGGAGTCCAAACGGAATGAAACCTTCGGGAGAGATGTTTCTGAAGAAAAGCACGCACGAGACACTTGAGAACCATGGAATAGGGCTGAGGTGGCGTCCACGAGGGTGGGCCCTCCCTACAGGGTGCGCCCCCTGCCTCGTGGGCTCCCCTTCTGGCCCCCGGTGCCCTACTTCCTCCTATATATACCTACATACCCCGAAACTATCAGAACAACAGAGAAGACCCTAGTTCCACCGCTGCAACCTTCTGTTCCCGTGAGATCCCATCTTGGGGCCTGTTCTGGAGCTCCGCCAGAGGGGGGGGGGGATCTTCCACGGAGTGCTTCTACATCATCATCATCGCCTCATCATGAGTTGTGAGTAGTTTACCACAGACCTTCGGGTCCATAGCTAGTATCTAGATGGCTTCTTCTCTCTCTTTGGATCTCAATACAAAGTTCTCGTCGGTCTTCGAGGAGATCTATTCAATGTAATCTCTTTTTGCGGTGTGTTTGTCGAGATCCGATGAATTGTGGGTTTATGATCAAGATTATCTATGAGAAATATTTGGTTCTTTTTTTAACTCTTTATCTATGATTATAATATCCTTGCAAGTCTCTTCGAATTATTGGTTTGGTTTGGCCTACTAGATCTATAGTTCTTGCAATGGGAGAAGTGCTTGGCTTTGGGTTCAATCTTGTGGTGTGTCCTTTCCCAGTGACAGTAGGGGCAGCAAGGCACGTATTGTATTGTTGTCATCGAGGATAAAAATATGGGGTTTATATCACTAAGTTTGAGTTTATCCCTCTACATCATGTCATCTTGCTTAAGGCGTTACTATGTTCTTATGAGCTTAATACACTAGATGCATGCTGAATAGCGATCGATGTGTGGAGTAATAGTAGTAGATGCAGAATCGTTTCGGTCTACTTGTCTCGGTCGTGATGCCTATATATAATGATCATGCCTAGATAGTCTCATAAGTATTCGCTGTTCTATCAATTGCTCGACAGTAATTTGTTTACCCGTCGTAGAATATCGCTATCATGAGAGAAGCCACTAGAGATAACTATGGCCCCCGGGTCTATTCTCAACATATCAATCTACAATCTACTTTACTTTTCTGATTTTACTTTCTGTTCTTATAATAAAAAACACCAAAAATATCAAACTATCCTCTCTATCAGATCTCACTTTCTTAAGTGACCATAAAGGGATTGACAACCCCTTATCGCATTGGCTGCGAAGTTCTTATTTGTTTGTGCAGGTGCGAGGGACTCGCGCGTGGTCTCCTACTGGATTGATACCTTGGTTCTAAAAAATTGAGGGAGATACTTACGCTACTGTGCTGCATCTCCATTTCCTCTTCGAGGGAATACAACGCAAGCTCGAGAAGTAGCAGATATCACTCGGAATACCCAATTCCACTCGATGTCACTAGAACCCACTCGGAGTATAGAATACCTAGAGTCACCCCGGGATGGAAACGGTCCGGCATTCACTCCGTCGTCATAAAGATCATTTAGTACGAGCAGTACCAGTAATGCCTAAAACTTAACTCTCATTGAACTCTTCTGTAACTGAAGGCTGGGAGGGTCCGGTGCACTCTATATAAGCCACCGCTCCCCTCTGACGCAAGGGTTCGCACCCCTTGTAACTATTCCATATAGCAATCCACAAAGCCTCCGCGGCACCGAGACGTAGGGTTGTTACCTCCTCCGAGAGGGGCCTGAACTCGTAAACCTGTGTCACAACTTCGCCGTAGCTGGAACTCTGCCTCCACCTTCATACCGCCTATCTTTACTATCAGATATGTTCCCACAACAGTTGGCACCCACCGTGGGGCCGGCTTCTAGGCGACTTCTAGCAAGGTTGCATTTTTTGATCCCATTCAACTTGGTTTTCGGTGGTGAACTGTCTCTGGGCCGCGAGATCCGTCTCGGCGCGCTCATCTTCATCACCGACGATTTGGCTTGGCTGCAGGAAGCTCCCCAAGATGTCGAATCACTCCCAGTCCATGGGTCAGCATGTTGGAAATATGCCCTAGAGGCAATAATAAAAGAGTTATTATTATATTTCCTTGTTCATGATAATCGTTTATTATCCATGCTATAATTGTATTGATTGGAAACTCATATACATGTGTGGATAAATAGACAAACTTTGTGTCCCTAGTAAGCCTCTTCAGGACTAGCTCGTTGATCAAAGATGACCGCGGTTTCCAGGTCATAGACATGAGTTGTCATTTGATAACGGGATCACATCATTAGGAGAATGATGTGATGGACGAGACCCAAACGTTAAACATAGCTTTTGATCGTATCAGTTATCGCTATAGTTTTCTGCATGTCAAGTATAAGTTCCTATGACCATGAGATCATGTAACTCACTGACACCGTAGGAGTGCTTTGTGTGTGCCAAACGTCGCAACGTAACTGGGTGACTATAAAGGTACTCTACAGGTATCTCCGAGGGTGTCTGTTAAGTTGACATGGATCGAGACTGGGATTTGTCACTCCGTGTGACGGAGAGGTATCTCCGGGCCCACTCGGTAATACATCATCTCAATGAGCTCAAAGTGATTAAGTAGTTAGTCACGGGATTGTGTATTACGGTAACGAGTAAAGAGACTTGCCGGTAACGAGATTGAACTAGGTATAGAGATACCGACGATCGAATCTCGGGCAAGTAACATACCGACGAGACAAAGGGAACTGTATACGGGATTGCCTGAATCCTTGACATCGTGGTTCATCCGATGAGATCATCGAGGAACGTGTGGGAACCAATATGGGTATCCAGATCCCGCTATTGGTTATTGACCTGGGAGTGTCTCGGTCATGTCTGCATAGTTTCCGAACCCGCAGGGTCTACACACTTAAGGTTCGGTGACGCTAGGGTTGTTAGTGAGAACAGTGCATGGTTACCGAAGGTTGCTCGGAGTCCCGGATGAGATCCCGGACGTGACGAGGGTCTCCGGAATGGTCCGGGGACGAAGATTGATATATAGGATGAGAGTGTTCGGAGTCCGGAAGTGTTCCGGGGAGTATCGGGAAGACGGCGGATGACCGAAAAGGGTTTTCGGGGTCCCGGAAAGAGTTTCGGGCCTAATGGGCCACAAAGGGGGACACAACAGCCCTCATAGGGCTGTGCGCCCCCCTGGGCCCTCTCCTCATGCGCCAAGGGGGCTGGCCCCCCCTAGGGCTGCCGCACCCCCCTAGGCTTGGGGGGCAAGGCACTTGGGGGGGGGGAACCCTAACCCTGGGGCGCCGCCCCCTCCCACCTCCCCTTGGCCGCCGCCCCTAGGGGTAAACCCTAGGGCGCCCCCTCCCCTCTACTCCCCCTATATAAAGAGAGGCAGAGGGAGGGCAGCCACACACGTTCGTGCCTCAGCGCTGCCCTCCCTGTCCCACATCCATCTTCGCGAACTCCTCAGTGCTTGGCGAAGCCCTGCAGGAATCCTCCACCACCATCTCCACCACGCCGTCGTGCTGCCGGTGTCTCCATCAACCTCTCCTTCCCCCTTGCTGGATTAAGAAGGAGGAGACGTCCCCGAGCTGTACGTGTGAAGAATGCGGAGGCACCGCTGCTTCGGTGCTAGGATCTTCGGCGATCTGAATTGCGGCGAGTACGACTCCATCAACCGCGTTCTTGAACGCTTCCGCTTAGCGATTTACAAGGGTATGTGGATCCAACTCTCCCCTCGTAGATGCATCTCCTAGATTGATCTTGGTGAACGTAGGAAAATTTTTGTTTCCCATGCAACGCTCCCCAACACAGCACACTTTCGCGCAAGTTGGTGCGGTGTCCTTTTGAGGTAGCCGTCGACTCAGTATCGGTCGGCTCCGGCGTCGTCTTCACCATTCGCCGCACGCCGCCGCAGCGAGCGGCCGCCGCAAGCGATCCGGTCGCTCACTGCTTCAGCGATGACTCCGCCATGCGGTGAGTCGTCAGTCGACGCATCCACAGGTCGCGGCTATCGAGCCCGACGAGTCCTTGTATGACCTGTTCGATCTGTCGACCGGTCATACATGCTCGCTTTCCGAGTGCGAAAGCAATGATCCCACTATCAAGGTCCCCGTGGTCGATTCTCAGTGCAGCCCGCCTGGGTTTTCCCATGGCGGAGAGGATGACGATGGCCCGTCACACGGAGATGGCGAGTACCATCTGCAGCCCCTCATGGCGGTGCAGAGGGAGGCTGCACGATGCAAAGACGAGCAAGCCCTCCGAACCCCCATCCTTGGGGAGACCGCCGAAGCGGAGGCTTTGGAGTCTGCGCGCTTAGCCACGCTGGCCTAGCGTGTGCGGCTGGAGAATTTCCTGAGAGCACTCGACGAACGCGCCCGTGCATGGTTCCCAAGTTCCAGTCGTTGTTAGCGACAACTTTTTCTGACTGGAACTTGAGACGAATGTCAGGTATACCGCACACCTATCCAAAATGTCGCAGCAGCTACACGCATAGCGGATTCAATTCAAGCATCCCGTTCCGAGGCTGGAAGTGGCCTGGAACAGATTCGTACATTACCCAGAGCGGTCGGCGAGCAGAATTCTGTTGTGTCTCAGTCGCGCAACAGGATTCATAGCAGGTCTCTCAGAGCAGAGACAGTTCAGTCTGCCCACAGTCCTAGATCGCCTCCGCGGCGAGAAGGACGCAATTACCTTCAAGGTCAGCACCTGGATCGAGGTCACGGACAGTTTGATCCCCGACATCACCGTGACGACTGGTGGCTTCTCGCCCCTCGTTGGTTACCCCAAGTGGAAGGTTTGAGATGTAGCGTAGCGGTAGTTTTCCCTTGGCAAAGATACCAAGGATCGAATCCCGTGAGACTCCGAGGGTCGACAAGAAGGTGTCAACTGCTAACGGCGCCAGATACTTAGCGGCTGACAGGACCTGCACACAGATACAAATAACTTTGCTCCCAACGAGTATAGAGAGGTTGTCAATCCCTCCGGCCTTGTCGTTTACAAAGGATCAAACGCAAGAGATAATATTGATAGGTATGACTGCAACTAGTAAATAAGAACAGGAAGTAAATAGCAGGTGTGATCAGTGATGGTAATATGGACCGGGGTCCCATGATGTTCACTAGTGATGTCTCTCTCCCAAAAGACGATAAAACAACTAAGCGAGGTAAACGAATTACAGCTGGGCAATTGACAGGATTATGTGCGCAAACCAATGCTAACTATGCTGCAAAGAAAGGTAGAGGCTCAAAAGCATGGGCGGTACACCAAGGCAAGTAGACCGAAATCCATCTGCATCTACTACTAATCATCCACCTTGAGATATCTATCCAGAACATCTCGCTGGTATTAAGTTGCGAGTCCCACCCATAGTGTAAACTCAAAGCAACAGACAACTGCATTAAAAGAACTTTGCGTAAAGTAAACAATCCTTGCACCCGCAAGTACAAGCACCGTTGTTTTCCCCCTTGTGGCAACAGCACATCCCCTAGACACATGTTTCTGTCACTCAAGCTAGTCATCGAGGGGCATGAACCCACAATCAAGCATAACGTTCCCTCTTGGAGTTACTACCTACTACTTGGCCAAAGCAATAAACAGCAACGGAGAACATGCAAGAATTACTCAAGAACATAAATATAAAAGAGGTAAATCAAATATATTACTCACACACAATCTGAACATAATCTCATAATCCATCGGATCCCAGCAAACTCATCATAGCAACAGCATAAGGATTACTTATGTGCCTCGATCATGTAGGGCAGCTCACGAGGTCTAATCGGTGAACAACAAAGAGGGAAGGAGAACATCACATAGCTACTGGTCATGGATCCATGGTCCAAGGGAGACTACTCACAACTCATCCGGGAGGCGTCCATGGTGGTGGAGAAGCTCCCGGTGGTGGTTCTCCCCTCCGGCAGGGTGCCGGGAAGAGTTCTCCTGGTGCTCCCGATCTTGGAAGCGCGGCGGCGGCGAAACAGAGATGAGATCGCGAAAAAGGGTTCCGTCCTCGAGGGTTTCGGGACGCAGTATAAATATATGCCAAAGGGGGTCGCCAGAGGAGGTAAGGGGGGGCCCAGGCGGCCTGGCGCGGCGGCCAGGGGGGGGGCGCGCCCCCCCAGGGCGCCTGGAGCCCCTGTGGCTCCCCTCTGGCCCTACTTCTGCCGCATGGAAGCTTCTGGAGCGCTGATTTTTTATATATTTTTCCCGGAATTTTTCTGGCAATTTAAGTAATGGGAAAACCTGAAATACAAAAACAGCAGAAAACAGAAACTGGCACTGGGGTGCACTGAGTTAATAGGTTAGTCCAAATATGATCGAAAGTGTATGGAAGTGCATAAATATCATAGCAATATCACACAAAAGAGGCATGGAGCAAGCAGAAATTATAGATACGTTTTGGACGTATCAACATCCCCAAGCTTAATTCCTGCTCGTCCTCGAGTAGGTAAATGATAACAAGCATAATTTCTGTGGTGACATGCTACCAACCATATAAGAACTTTTCACAATCACATGACAAATGCTTACTGAGATAATGAACCTTTAGTAATTACGTTGCCTCATGAGAATATCACAAAGAACTGAAAGTTTTACAATATGATACTGAAAACACCCAATAGATTTGTAGTGAGCATGGTGTGCAAACATGACAAAGTGATACCTCGCTTGCCCCCTTTAGTGAAGCAAAACATAAATGCAGGAGCACCTCCGAAGTTTAAGTGACGACTAGATACAATGATTTCAGAATAAACGATATCATAATCATGCAGAAGACAATGGTACTTTGGGACAATGCACATTACACTCAGAATGACAATCATGCTCTCAATAGTTGGTGCTTTGAAGAAAGAAGGTGGAGACTCTCGAACCGTGGCTTTTGATGGCAAGGTTGAAAACCCGTGGTCGGAAGCAAAGACTAAAAATGTACCAGAGCTCTTGGTTTTTAAAATTATTTTTGGGATATGCATATTTCGTCAACGAATGCTAGTAGATAACTCAATTACTTCTCGAGCTAGACAAGTTTCGAGGAACGGCTCCCGCACGGGGACGATCACATCCCCTTAATCTCCTTTGTTTATCACTGCCAAAGTTTTCTGATTTCTCATGAACAAAGCGTGAAGGAGGGTTTGTTTGTTGTATTTTAATTTTTTATGAGTCGGGCGCACTCATTGCCAGTTCCTTCTCGTATTAGGGGTTTGCAGATAAGACATGCAATCCCGGGGTGAAACTTGTCCAACTTAAAAAGATCATGAATTAACAACTACTTCCTCATGAGCTAAAACAGAGGCACAAAAGAGAAAATGCTTTTGAATAATTTCAAGATGGTACAAGATAGTCTTCGTTAGGAATGGCAAGTAAATACCATGTATAGGAAGGTATGGTGGACTCATATGGCATAACTGGTTTAAAGGATTTTGGATGCACAAGCAGTCAGTCCGCTTAGTACAGGCGAAGGCTAGCAAAAGACTGGGAGCGACCAACTAAGAGAGCAATGACGGCCATAATCATGCAGAGCGACAAAGCAACATTGAATCGGGCATGGAAGTTATATCGCTACTCAGAAATTAAAGATCATCAAGGCTTGATAGACTTTCTTTACAGTCTTAAATATGCGTGAGCATATGCCAAGTCAATCAAAATAAATTCTTGGAGGAAGATATCTGTAAACCATACCACATCATAGGCAAACAAATCATGCTGGTACTTCAATAACACATTGAGAACCCCCAGCTATTTGAGACTAACCATAAGAAAACATGAACTACTAAGCACCATTATGCACATAGCATTTTTATCATAGACATATCAACCAGTGCCACAGAAACCAACTCTCTTAATAAGATAAGCATGATAACTCAAGAGAGTTCCAGAAGCAACCAACTAAAGAAAAGCTCTTTAAAAAGAAAAGTATGAAAACTAAGAGCTAAACATGACAGTAGCTATTGAAAGACAAAGAACATACAGAGCAAAGATAAACATGAAAATCCTATGTTATGTTCTAGGTTGAAGTGGAGCGTGTTTCTCTCCCACACAAAGAAAGCTGGGTTCTAACTCGTTAGAACAGCAAGCAAAGCTAAAGAAAACTAAAAAGGAAACTAAAAGCAAGACGCTCCAAGCATAGCACATAACACATGAAGTGATTAAAATATAGTGGAACGAAAGACGAACTGATAATTGTTGATGGAGAAGGGGATGCACGGGGGCATCCCCAAGCTTAGACGCTTGAGTCTTCTTGAATATTTCTTGGGGGTGCACGGGGGCATCCCCAAGCTTGAGCGTTTGACACTCCTGAATCTTTTTATCATCTTCCCTCGCACACTTGAAAACTCCCTTCATACATAACTCATCATAATCTGATTAGCGAGGTTAGTACCCATAATAAAATAATTTTTCCTTGCTGGAAATAAGGATAATCTTGAAGATCTACTGTTTCTCAAGATTGCCAAAAGGTTTTTGCAAAGAAAAAGCAAGCTCAAGGTTTGCAAAACGAAGAAAAGGCAAAACATGACAGAATCTGTGAAAAACAGACCAGCAGGTAGTAAATAATTTTTTCGGGGCACTTCTGCAACTCAAATCAAAAAACGCAGAACAGACGCCCGAAAGCCAATTGTATAGAGCACGCTGTCGAAAAAATTCAGACCAAAAAGATGATCTGGTGATTTTATACGAAATTTTCTGTCCAAGGACAGAATCTGTTTCCTGGACAGCACGTCACAACTTTTGAACTTTCTTGCAATCAGAGGCTAAACTTGGCACAAAGCTGAAAAGTAAAGATACAATGATGATGCTACTGTAGTAACAAACATCAAGACACAACAAAAACAAAATAAAATTTTATTCATTGTGGGCTGCCTCCCAAAAGCGCTTTCTTTTATGCCTTTAAGCTAGGCATAATGCAAAGAGATCAAGTCTTATCAAGAGTAAAAGAATCGCTAGCCCGTATAACGGACTCAAAAGGTAACTTAATCTTCTTTCTAGGGAAGTGTTCCATCCCTTTCTTGAGAGGAAATTGGAATTTTATATTCCACTCTTTCATGTCAATGATAGCACCTACTGTGCGAAGAAAAGGACGTCCCAAAATAATTGGACAAGAAGGTTCACATTCAATATCCATAATAGTAAAATCAACGGGAACATAATTGTCATTGACAATGATAAGAACATCGTCGATCCTCCCCAACGGTTTCTTTATGGAAGAATCAACAAGACGAACACCAAAAGAACAAGAATCAAAAGGTTTCAATTTAAGCATATCATATATTCTTTTGGGCATAAAGGAGGTACTAGCTCCAACATCACATAAAGCATAGCAAGAGAAGTTATTCAACTTAATTTTAATCATAGGATCCCAACCATCTTCTAACTTTCTAGGTATGGACGCTTCTACCCTAAGCTTCTCCTCCCTAGCTTTGGTGAGAGCATTAGTGATATGCTCTGTGAAGGCAAGGTTAAGTGTGCTAGTGTGGGGATCTTTAGCCATTCTTTGTAAAAAGGTGACAACTTCTGAGAGACTACAATTATCAAAATCAATTTTATCATTATTGAGCAGAATTGTAGTGTCATCTTCTTTGTCTGAATTGCTCTCTATTATAAGAGTTTGAACGTCTTCCCAAGTTTGGGGAAGTATAGGAGCAACTTTAAACAGGGGCTCATAATTTTTTCCTGGAAGACCATGCCATGGGCATAACTCTCTATTAAAACTAACATAATCACAAGGTTTATTACATTTTTAGATCCCGACAGTGGTGATTGGCGTGATGGAAGAAGGGGTGTACTCCTCCCATTTAGTGTTTTTGGCGGAACCCATAGCAGCAGCAAGCAAGATAACTATTTTTGTGATTTTTGATAGAAGACACTAAAGCAAAAACCGAAAGGTAAACTAACAAGACTAAAAAGCAAAGGTAAAAGATAGCGTGCAACTCCCCTATCTTGAAGAGTGGAGTCCCCGGCAACGGCGCCAGAAAACTTTGCTTGATGGCTTCTCGCCCCTCATTGGTTACCCCAAGTGGAAGGTTTGAGATGTAGCGTAGCGGTAGTTTTCCCTTGGCAAAGATACCAAGGATCGAATCCCGTGAGACTCCGAGGGTCGACAAGAAGGTGTCAACTGCTAACGGCGCCAGATACTTACTGGCTGATAGGACCTGCACGCAGATACAAATAACTTTGCTCCCAGCGAGTATAGAGAGGTTGTCAATCCCTCCGGCCTTGTCGTTTACAAAGGATCAAACGCAAGAGATAATAGTGATAGGTATGACTGCAACTAGTAAATAATAACAGGAAGTAAATAGCAGGTGTGATCAGTGATGGTAATATGGACCGGGGTCCCATGATGTTCACTAGTGATGTCTCTCTTCCAAAAGACGATAAAACAACTAAGCGAGGTAAACGAATTACAGCTGGGCAATTGACAGGATTATGTGCGCAAACCAATGCTAACTATGCTGCAAAGAAAGGTAGAGGCTGAAAAGCATGGGCGGTACGCCAAGGCAAGTAGACCGAAATCCATCTGCATCTACTACTAATCATCCACCTTGAGATATCTATCCAGAACATCTCGCTGGTATTAAGTTGCGAGTCCCACCCATAGTGTAAACTCAAAGCAACAGACAACTGCATTAAAAGAACTTTGCGTAAAGTAAACAATCCTTGCACCCGCAAGTACAAGCACTGTTGTTTTCCCCCTTGTGGCAACAGCACATCCCCTAGACTCATGTTTCTGTCACTCAAGCTAGTCATCGAGGGGCATGAACCCACAATCAAGCATAACGTTCCCTCTTGGAGTTACTACCTACTACTTGGCCAAAGCAATAAACAGCAACGAAGAACATGCAAGAATTACTCAAGAACATAAATATAAAAGAGGTAAATCAAATATATTACTCACACACAATCTGAACATAATCTCATAATCCATCGGATCCCAGCAAAGTCATCATAGCAACAGCATAAGGATTACTTATGTGCCTCGATCATGTAGGGCAGCTCACGAGGTCTAATCGGTGAAGAACAAAGAGGGGAGGAGAACATCACATAGCTACTGGTCATGGACCCATGGTCCAAGGGAGACTACTCACAACTCATCCGGGAGGCGTCCATGGTGGTGGAGAAGCTCCCGGTGGTGGTTCTCCCCTCCGGCAGGGTGCCGGGAAGAGTTCTCCTGGTGCTCCCGACTTGGAAGCGCGGCGGCGGCGGAACAGAGATGAGATCGCGAAAAAGGGTTCCGTCCTCGAGGGTTTCGGGACGCGGTGTAAATATATGCCAAAGGGGGTCGCCAGAGGAGGTAAGGGGGCCCAGGCGGCCTGGCGCGGCGGCCAGGAGGGGGGGCGCCCCCCAGGGCGCCTGGAGCCCCTGTGGCTCCCCTCTGGCCCTACTTCTGCCGCATGGAAGCTTCTGGAGCGCTGATTTTTATATATTTTTCCCGGAATTTTTCTGGCAATTTAAGTAATGGGAAAACCTGAAATTCAAAAACAGCAGAAAACAAAAACTGGCACTGGGGTGCACTGAGTTAATAGGTTAGTCCAAATATGATCAAAAGTATATGGAAGTGCATAAATATCATAGCAATATCACACAAAAGAGGCATGGAGCAAGCAGAAATTATAGATACGTTTTGGACGTATCAACGACCGTCGTCGAGTGCCCATGCCCACTCCGAGGGGTGGCTTGTACGCGCCCCGGTGGTAAGATGACAGGCACCCGCATGTCGACAAGCGAAGATTCTAGTCGACCCTCATGAGTCTGGTTTTGATGCGAGATCGCTCCTCGTGCAAGGTTTGGTTGACAGAGGGAGAGCTAACAGAGACGGTTCGGTCAGAGATCGTCTGAGTGGAAGTGGAACATTTCTTTCTGGGCCTTAGTGTTTCAGTCATGCCATTCGAGCTCTTGTAATTCCCCCTAACTTTAGATTGGCGACAGGAGTCAGCAAGTTCACCCGGGCGAGCGGAAGTGAGCCCCTAGATCCGAGCCTCTGCGGCGGTCGCTCGCTCCTGGCGGCGAGCGACGGTGGATTACTGGTGGTGGAGCTGGTGCATCTGGCCGCGACGCTACGGCACCTCGGATTGACGGTGGCATGGAGGGCTTTAGTGCACTGGTTAACTTCGTGCGTAGTTGGCCCCCTGGTCAGATTTGATCTGGCCAGAGTGGCTTGCTGGCTCCACGGTGGTGGAGATCAGTGGTGGTCCGTGCGCACAATGCGAGACGGAGGTTCGTCAAGTGAATTCGGGTGAAAACCACATTCTCTAGGCCTTTATCTGCTACCTCCAGGGGAAACCTTAGATCCGTAGATCAGATTACGGCGGCGCTCTAGTGTCGTTTCCCCGCTAGGGCGTGATTCTTGGAGGTGTACATGGGCTGGTGGGACCGGTGAATCGCTTCTTTGGTGGAACGGTGCTTCATCTTGCTCATTGATGGTGGCGGATTTCGGCGGCATGGTGCAGTGGAGACTCGGCGTCCGATGCGCGGAGATGGACTTGCGCAGGAGTACGCTGTCTGGCGTCATGGTGGCGTCGATGGCAGAGAAAACTGGCAAGGTTGGTGCGTTACTTTCCGCTCTCAGGATGGATTGGTGAAATACGGCGGCGACGACATGACAGTGCGTCGAACCAGTTTGTATCCCAAACCCAGTTTGTGGCTCGGCTGGGGCCTCCGGCTTTAGATGTTAGGTTTTGGTTCGATGTCTGTTTGGTATTAGGCTTGGACAATCGGCACCCCTTCTTCAACGGGTTAGGAGTAGCGACAGTTGTTGCTAAGACGGTGGCTTCGGACTAACTGATGTACTACTTTGTAAGGTCTTTATGAATAATTGACAAAATGGTTGCATGCATCTCCCACATGCAGAGGTCGGGAGTAATCCCCTATTCTAAAAAGAAATTAACGTGCCTAATTATTGCCTTTTGGGCTCATATTGTTAATGGATTTGGTGCCGAAATATGAGGGATCGATGTGATTATATTATCAAAACCCTTAAAAATATTATATTGTAAAAAAAGAGGGATCTGATATTTGCCTCATCCAAATATCCTTGCTGTCTAACTAGTTACAACAACGTGCTTGTTACAGTGAGAGCGATGGAACGATCTTTAGACCTTGTACAATGCAAGGTGCTTAGAAGAGGTGCTTGGAGAAATAAACCAGATTTTTCTTATGCACCGATGCTTATTTGTACAGGGAGGACGCTTAACTAAGCGTCTCTCCGATAGAAATAGGCACCGATACTGAAAACAAACCCGGTTTATTTTTCTAAGCACCTCGCATTGTACAAGGCCTTAATGAACTTGACATCCTGGGAGGCTGGTGGTGAAGTCACTCTTAGCGCGGAACCCTTGCTCACAGCTGTCGGTGCCTGATATCACGGCGTTGAGGATTGCCGCTGACTCGAGCATGTTCGCTGCGACTGAGTACATCACGCGGTAGTCGGAGAGGCGCACATGGATATTCCTTCTCTGAATCCATGAGGGGGTTGATGCACTGGAATTCAAAAATGTTCATGACTTCAAAAATATTTACAATTTTTGGACAAAAAAAGTTCACTATTTCATAAAAATATTCGGGATCAAATAATTTTCATGAATTTGACCAAAAATGTTCTTGAATTCAAACAATGTTTAGAATATTCCAAAAAAATAGCGAATTTCAAAAATTGTTCCCCGGGTTTAATAAGTTCATGGACTCAAAAATGTTCTCCGAAACGTAAAATGTTCAATATTCGGAAATGTTGATACATTAAAAAATGTTTTTACATTTCAAAAATTGTCCCAAATTTTAAAAAATGTTTTTCAATTCACAAAATGTTTGTGAGTTTCTGAACATGCCCACAATTTCAGAAACATAAATCGAATTTGTAAAAAATGTTAGCAAATTCGAAGAATGTTCACGATTTCATACAATGCTTGTGAATTTGGGAACTGTTCATGATTTCAAAAAACACCAATTCTAAAAAATTTAGCAATTTCCAGAATCATTCACTGTTTCAAAGAAATGTTCACAAATTTCAAATATGATCACAAAATGAAAAAGGAAAACTGGAAAATAAAAATAAGTGAAAATGGAATATAAAAATAAAGGAAAATGAAAAATAAAATAAAATGAATGAAAGAAAGAAACATGAAAAAAGGAAATAAAACAGAAATGGAAAAAATAGACAAATGTATAAGGAAAAGGAAAGCAGAAGAAAGAAAGAAAAGGATATAGAAAAGAAAACACCAAAAGAATAAGGAATAAACTGGTTCAGGTGGAATAATTGAAAGGCGGTGCAGGTGGGCCTCAAGATGCTGGTGGCGCGCCCTAGGGTCTCGTTGTGTCACATGGCCATGTGGCCCCTATGGCCTATGTTCTTCCTTCCCAAAGCCTCATGGGTCCTTTGTTGCCCGAAAAAACTCACGTTAAATTTGCATTGTATTTTGACCTGCGTAGATATTGATTTTCTGCGAAACCAAAAACATGCGGAAAACAGGAACTGACACTGGGCAGTAGATTAATATCTTAGTCTAGAAAAATAATATAAAATGCTGTAAAATGTATCAAAAAATAATATAATATCATGAAACAATAAAATATTATAGGTACATTTGATATGTATCAACGTGGCACGGGTGGAAGGTAGCCTACGTAGGCATTCCATCGGTGGGAAAATTTCAATCATTACCCTTCTTTTTACAGAAGATAGTACATTGTGCATTGTAACAGATCTATTAAACATCAATAATATGTGTGCAAAATAAGTAGAATCAATGTCATTTTGATGTTTCTCGACAATTTTTATATGTGATGGTATTTCAACACCAAATATTGAGAACACAAAGATTGTCAACGGATTATTGAACTCACTAAACATGTAAGACATATTGTGCCTAAATGCAAGCACATCAGAGCATGATAGCCATGAGCAGCCTCGTGTTTTTTTTTTTTTTTGCCTAAACAGGTAAAGCAACATGCCCATGATTTAGTGACAACCTACTCACAAACACACCTTATACTCTAGAGTTTTCTATTTACTTATACTTAATTGTAAACCTGATACTGCTATCAAATATTTTCTTATACCGTACACGTTAGATATCTCCACAATTATATGTAAGGATATACATACATATACCCACTATATTCGTGCAAGTTTTACAACTTAATCATGAATACATATGATTTCATATTATCTGGCTTGCATTTAAGGCAATTGGTTGAAAATTGTTTTAAGTAATAATGAATTAAAGAAACTAGTAACTTTTACTACAAAATAAAGATTAGTACGACAAATGTATATTTCAAGATAGACATTAGGTTTTTTTTATCTATTATTATTTTTGAAAGTATTGTAATATTATCAATTGTATTAGCTAAGTTATATATAATATATTAGCTTGTAGTTTTATAAAAAAAGTTATATATATATAAGTATAAATGTTTGGTATAAATGTTTAAGTTTACCTATTTTTGCACCTCAAGAACTGTACGATCAGATTAAAAAGTGATAGTGAGGGATCCAGGAGTGGGTAGGCCGGCGGTCGTCGGCGCTGGCTCCGATGCCGCTCACCTCATAATCGAATCCTTCCGATAGGCGATAGGAGAGTAGATACGCGAAACCTAGGCCGGCTTGCCCAACAGCTCAGTCGTGCGCATCAGATCAGATTGATCCGATCGACTTCTAAATCTGTTGCTGCATCGGAGCCAAGTGGCTGGGCCGAGATTGATGTGGCCTTGTCGGACCTTCGCAGTTGATCTGTGGCTGCTCCGAGCCTAGACGTTGATGTGGCCTTCTCGGGATTCGACTGTCTCGATCTGCGTCTGCTCCGATCCGGGCTATTGATGTGGCCTTCTCGGGCCTTGGCAGATTGCCAGCTGCTCCGTTGTGGGCCTGGTCGGGCCGAGATCTGGCCTTGTCAGTCCAGTCCCTTCCCTTCTTCTTCATGTTGTAGTACGGCACTCACATGGATGGATGATTCCCTGTTCGCCGGTGAGGAAATTTGGACCTTATTAGTACCCCAAAAAAAATTAATCCCAACATAAATATGTTCATCATAAATATGAATCTCTTGTGTCCAGTATCCTTTTTGAAATTGAACAACCCCGCTATTGATTCTTTTCGAATGTGATATCATGTGTTATTTAAAAATCCATATTTGAACTATGGTCCCTACATAGTTTTGATGTTATAAGGATGTACAACACAGTTTTGGTATCACACCGTGCCGATAATTTTACAAACTATATATAAGTGGACAAAATATGGCTCCAAATGCTTATCAGCTATAGTACTTGGCTAGAATATTTGTATGGGGCAGACTCTATATTTAGTGATTTCAGATTTGGAACCCTAAAAATTATTGAAAAAATCATGGTGTATCCGTCCTAACCTTGATTTTTTGTCTAAAATTGTATTGGTTGCATGCTAATACATGTTTTCAATCTGCAATGGCGATGAATTCTCTTTCTATTGGGTACTAAGTCTGATCGGCGATGAAGATAGCAAGCTTATTGGTGTTGTCTTTGATTGTGTCGGAAATCTACAATCTATCCAGGTTAATTATTTAAGAAAAATGCTCTTGGACATCTTTCTAGGGACAAAGGTGGGATTGGGTTAATTTACCCACCCAATATAGGTCTCTCACATTGTTTCCTGAATTTTATAAATGTTTGGTGCTTGGACAATCACATTTTTTCACGGTATTAGTATAGGAGGACTATATTTATTTCTCCCATTCATTTTGAAACCGAGAATCACTTTTGAATAATTCTTATCTTTGTCCATTTTAAGAAAGTTGATGGAATAATTTCTCATTTCCAGGCTCACTCCCTTCCTCCTCAAAGAATATCTGATTAATCATTCCTTTTGTGAATTATTTATTTCAGGTCCTATAGAAGAGGTTTGTGCACCCTATTATGCTTACAGTAAAAGACACCAGAAGGCTAAGGATTTTCTAGAGTGGGCATATTGGCTCTCTGGTCTTTCGCTGAAACATTGTGTGTTGTCTAGTTTCAGCTTTTGGCTCCTCATGTAGTGTCGTCCTAAATAAACAGACAAGTTAGATGTATTGTGGCCATTTGTGCTTTAGGTGAACAAATGTAGAAACCTACAAGCATATATTTCTCACTTTCGCAACTAATTTGATTTGTTCCGTGTGTACATCTCCGGTCTTTGCTCTGCCAGCCAGCCGTCAA
This sequence comes from Secale cereale, assembly GCA_902687465.1. Classification (NCBI taxonomy): domain Eukaryota; kingdom Viridiplantae; phylum Streptophyta; class Magnoliopsida; order Poales; family Poaceae; genus Secale; species Secale cereale. The sequence goes on along the minus strand of LR738714.1, from coordinate 768,613,391 downwards.
ACATATGGCAGATGTAGAAAACTCTCACAACATAGAGCCACATGCCTTCTCATGACATCTACTGACAAGGTCACTGCTTCTCTCTTTCTGCTATGGCAGCAGGGGAACAAGGAGGAGGAGTTCAGCATGGGGCCCTTGTTAAATTAGCATCAAGAACAACACTGTTCTTTCAACTGTTGACATCTCAGCTTAGCAAGGAACAAATTTCTGTAGTACTACTCATTGTCTCTCTTCATATCTGTTTGAATTGAATGCTTGCCCGTGTTTCTACCTGCGCTTGTTTGAAATCTAATCAACTTAGTTGTCTATTCAACTATAGTTTCGTGGATCTCCTTTGGTGGGAATGCATATTATTTTCTCCTCTTAGTATGCAAAGTTAAGTGCACTATCGCGTAATATATATCTATGTGTACCTACTAATAAAGTACGGATTTGTTTCTGCCCATTCACCGTCATTAAAAGTGTCCTAAAAATTAAGAATATTTACCCCCACTGCCACGTGTAAGCCAAAAAAATGTTCGTTTGGCATTGGACGGGGAAAATACACCCCAGAAAAATCTATATTAATACGTTGTGATCCGTCTTGGAGCTAGCCAGCTTTGGGGTGCAGAAGGAAGGGTCAGTGGCTATGGCTTGAATCAGGCTAAGGACGGCCTGCCAGCGAGAGCGAGTTGGAGACGACTCTGGGAGGGGTTAGGCCAGTCAGCCACTATGGCAGAGGCGCGGAGGCGCGAGTTCTTGCCGGCGATGGTCGCTATGGACAGAGGGCCCGAGGAAGAAGAAGAGCACGCTTGTGAAAGCTAGGACTGCTAGCCGCTGGCAGCATCGGTCGGAAGTTGTGTGCCCGGAGCGAGCCCTTTCTGTGCTGACGGCGGGTGAGGGGTCGAAAGGACGAGGGAGCTAGCGATCCCCGTGCCTCCAGATGATTCTCACCAAGAGACACGGGCGAGAAGCATCTGGAGGCACGGGTGTGCAGCTCCTAGGGCCACGGGCGAGGCGCGTGAGGCACGGGGGTGGAGCCTCCAGTCCAGAGGCATGGCCGTGCGACTTCCAGAAGCACGGGGAGTGAGTGAAGCCTCGAGAAGCATCTGGAGGCACAAGTGTGCAGCTCCTAGGGCCACGGGCGAGGCGCGTGAGGCACGGGGGTGGAGCCTCCAGAGGCACGGTTGTGTAGGTTCTTGATGCATGGGAATAAATCATCTGCTTTCCTAGGTGTGAAGTCTCTAGAGCCAGAGGGTGTGTGGCCACCAGAGCCACGGGGTGTGTATGGCCATGGGAAGCCTCTAGGAGGCACGAGCGATCGGCATCCTGAGGCATGGGCGTTGTTGCCTCCAGATGCATGGATGTGAATCCTCTAGAAGCATGGCCCTGAATACAGGAAAACACAGTTCTGCCTTTTGTTCTTCAAAATGTTTTTTGGACTGGTTCAGTTAGAGAGGCACGGTTGTACATAGATCAGTCGCGCAGTCATGAGAAGCGCATGCTAGGCCAACACTATCAAATGACAACTTCCAACTAAGAAAGATGAACTTTAGATAATATCACGGCGTCTCCGGCGCGCGGCTCCAACTCGCTTTCGGCTCGTCAAATTTTCATAAACATCTTGAAATGGGAGCATAGGTTGAAGTGTGTGTTGGTCGTGCAACCTGGTGCATCCGGCTTCACCGGCACACGGCGACTCCGGCACATGGCTCCTGCTCATCTTCGTCTCGTTAAATTTTCATAGACATCTTGAGAGGGAGGGAGAGAAGGGGCACATGTGGAAGTGTGTTTGGTCATCGAATATATATAACTTACATGAATTAGGAAATCACACAACTCAAGCAATAAACCAAGGAAGATAAAAATAATGAAGATCACCTGTAGAAGTGCCAAGTTACCTACTAGCTAGGCCTGATCTTTTGATTTTCTTGAATTCTGCCAAGTTAGTTAGCAAATATTCCAGTGTGAACTCTGCCCAGTTGTATTTTTTTATCTTTGAAATGTCTGCAACAACTTCTAAGTAGTGGCTGCTAACATATTCCTTTGAGCATGGTGCCAAAACTGTCCCAATTGCATACAAAACAAACATTCTAATGAAGTGCTCATCAGCTACACCACTCCGTATCTGTTTTTCTAAGTGCGTGAAAGTGATCGCCTTATCGCCCTTGTACAATGCAAACAATTTTGGGTCTGCTCGATTTTTACTAATTGTTATCTTCTCACCTCGGTTTGGCAAACCTAAGATGCATTCCACATCCCAAATACAGATCGGAACCACATGCTCACCTACAATAAAGCTTCTATCCTTTTCACAGTAACCATCTGCAAGGGACTCGAGAAGAATGCGACGGATTGACATGGAGCGTACATTAAGCAATGGCCCTAGGTCCATCTCATGCACAAGTTTTATTTGGTCCTCATTCAGATCGTCACAGAGATCAGCAAACTTTCCAGGCATACATACTATGGAAGGCTAAACACGAAAGCGAAAGATAAAGTCATCAAAACTGAAGGTGAATGGCAACACTGCTGAAATAGAATGAACATCTACGCACATACCATCTCAACCGCCGCTCCCTGACTGCTGACGAAGAATGTCGACTAGAACCCGTCTATGTCACGCACCTCCCTCACCCCGCTCCACTTCACAAGGGAAGCGGCGCGCCTGACTCAGCCACCGCGACGGACATGGGCGGCGCTGCTGCGAATAAGAACGACGGGCATAAAATTGGCGATTTGAAGCTCGAGCCATGGAGAAAGAAATCCGGAGAAAAGTTTTGGATCAGTGGGGATTCACTGGAGGATATTTCGGGGACGAGTGATTGAAAGAACTGATCTTTTTCTCCGTGATTAATTCTCGTGGAACGAGAGATTTGGGGGCGTTTTCCTTATCTGTCATAAGAGAAGAGGTGACCGGCTGAAGCAATGAGGAATTTGGGGACGTTTCCTTATCTGGCGTGAGGTAAGAGGTGACCAGCTGCATCAATCGAAGTTAATTATCTGGGCCCAGTACTAAATCGTATCAACGGTTCAGATCTTCTATGCCCTCTTACCTCCCCCTGAGGTAAGGAGGACCATCTTAACCTCCCTCGAGTAGATAGGACAAGCACAGACTCTGGTCAACGCGGATGCAAGGGAAGAACAAATGCCACTCCACGTCGTTTATTCAAAATGGAAACATAACGATACATGGTTATCGAACATCACGATGTTTATATCAACACCGAGTATATGCTCGGCAAACAAACTTGTTCATGGTATATTTGTATTCCTGTGATCCATGTACCGATCACCTCCAGCCTACTTTGAAGGAGGGTAACCACCGCCCCAGCCACCCTCATAGTTATCTCGCTTCACGTTTGCAACTGCAATGACGTTCAACCCAAGCAGGCAAGCAGGACAACTTGTCAGATTAAGTTACAGTTTATCACACGAAGAACGGGACACTAGACACTGGAACTGAAAGAGATTGTTCTTTCGGAACCGGCGAAAAACTGTGGACAGCAAACCAAATAGATAGTTTGATACCTCTGGCGGCGAACACGCCTTGCGCGAACGCGAGCGAGGCCAGCACCACGCACAGGAATGCGGCCAAGGTACTGTGTTGAGCCATAGTTGAAGGAAGAGAGGGGGCGTGTGTTTTCTCTGTGCTTGGAACCAATGCCATTGGCATATTTATATGCGTGCTGGTAGCTAGCTGTGATGAGCACGAGCAGTCCAAGAGCAAGCGTAGACAGGTCAGAGACGCTCTTAGATAGGCCAAAACGCTACTGTAGGAGAAATGTAGCAGCTGTGGAATTTGTCCGGGGACTTTTGCGGACCCGAGCGGCTATGTTCCACAAAAAGTCGCCCAAGCATCTCATCCAAGCGTTTGGATCGACCATGTCCGTAGTTTCCTTGACCGTTAGGATCAGCAGAGCTCTACGGAGTAGGCTTGGTGGGGTGTGATTTGTGTATTTATAGTCTATGGGCATGTTTGACTTCCCATTTTTCTGGACTAAAACAAGACAATCATCAGTACATGCTAGTCGGGCCATAACACTTTCGTTCTCACCGAGGCAAAATAAGACACCTAAAATGTTTTTATCATGTACTCTCTCAGTCATGCCTCGAGACCGGGCCTAGACGGGACAGCTACCGCGGGCCTAGAGACTTGATAATACAAATTTTATTATTCATATTATTTTAAATTAATGACCAAAAAATACGGGTTATTACATCCTACCCTCATAAAAATTTCATCCTCAAAATTCGAAACTAAATCTTATGATGCACCATTTTCTTAGTTACACCTATATCAGCTTCACATGTGAGATTTGTTGTAAAGTATGTCCAAGATTTAACTAGGATGACAGCCAAAACCTGCAATTTATGTGACTAGCTGGCTATTTTATTTTATTTTACTATCCCAATAACAAACAACATAGAGTACTTTACTTTCTAATGTAAGCGACGTATAATTTGCAAACTTTTCTACTAGTTGGATAACACAGAAAATAAATCAAAACACCAGTTTATTTTCTCAAATCTATTTAGCTCAAATCTATTTAGCTCATACCACCCATAATAAAAGATTCAATGATGGAGTAAGACTACAACTTTATGTAAGCATTACTTGTTGCCAATACCTGATTTTCTTCAGTTGCCAATCTTTATCTTCACCTAATAATAAAGGACGGAGCCTTTCATAGTTCTCCATACGTCATCTGTTTATATCCGTTAATTTCTTCTAAACCCCAGGGATTGAAGGTTGAGATGTAAATAAAGAAATATTTCTTTTATTTTTGACTCAAAATAACGAGTCACACGTTTTCTTGGCCAAAGCAAGTCCGGGTCTCCTTGTGATTTTTGGCCATTCTCGTACACACTTTTCCTCTCAGACCCAGAAATATCTGTTGGATCCCGTGAAGGCCGAGGAAAATAATCCTATAAGACCCAGGTCGTACGTGCTCGAGTTGGAGATCCTCCTCCCCGTGCGACACCTGGCAAACCGAATCTCAAAGCTTCGTTCCCAACTTCCTACCCGCCCTGATTCTCACGAGCATAACACCATCTCCAGTTCTCCACCTCGCCCGCGACGGCGCAAGTGCGCAGCAAGGTGTTGCGGCCCGACGACCACCGCAAGGCACTGGGTCTAGGACATACTCCCTCCGTTCCACAATGTAGTGCCTATAGATTTTTGTGAAAGTCAAACTTTGCCAAGTTTGACCAAGTGTATAGAGAAAACTATCTACACTTACAATACCAAACATGTACATTCTGAAAATATAACTCACGATGTATCCAATGATGTGCATTTGGTATTCTAGATGTACATACTTTTCTCTATAAACATGGTCAAAGTTTGTAATGTTTGACTTTTGTAAAAATCTATAGGCACTACATTATGGAACGGAGGGAGTACACAACAAAACAACCTCTCCACCGGAACCTCCACTGCCTAAAGCTCCTCCACGCCGACGGGGACAACCAGCTACCGCTGTGCCATGAGCTGGGCAACCGACGAACGCCACAGGGAGACAAGTTACAGACGGAGCTAGCAGACAAGGAGGCCAATCCCATGGGGTGCTTCGTCCCTCTCACCCCATCGTCTTGGCCACCTGACGGATCTCCAGCGGCCGGAGCCGCTGACCTCCGCCAACCGATGAATCGGCCCCAAACTCTACCGAGCCACACCAGACGCGGTCATCGTCCTTCAAAGCGTCGGTTCCCAGCGACTCAGAGGCTCCGCCGTCGGTGGAGCGCCCTACTCCTTCCCCGAGGAGGTCCGCACTGAACTCTACCCATCTACTGAAGCCTCTCCTCTTCCTCAGTCACGGGCGTACACCACGAGCCCGTCCAATTCATGGCTTCCACCACGCAGAGGACACCGGAGCACACAGGAGAACCTCCGTCAACTCCGTCAGATGTTCAATCCAGCGGCGACCCAGCTCCACCTTCCCTGGTGCTGCAGCCCGACCAATGGAGGCTCTTTGATGAGGAAGAGTCCTTGTTCGTCGTCATGGCACCAGCAGGTCAGTGAACACGCCAAGACCTGCATGGACGATCTCTAGAAGATCTTCTCTTGCCTCCAGTCTTCCCGAAAGGAGAGTCAGGGCTGGCGCAACATCGCCGTCCTCGAAGAGCAGGTCCACCAGATGCGACATGAGTGGCGTGCCAACCTCAACGCCTCTCCAGCGTCCTCCCTCCATTTATTACATCAGCGGCAGGTTATCATATAGTTGAAACCAACATCTTGCACCCCACATCACATGTGCGTAACAATGAGGGTTGCAGGTTTGTGCGGTGCATTTGCACATCACATTTCTGTATCAGTAAGTTAATCTTCTTTCCAAATTACCTGACATTCTTTTTGTGTGTTGTCATGGAGGAGATGGGTTGATTTAAGTTATGTTTTCAATTCCTAATTACATGGCAGGTTCAGAATTTGCATTATAGACGAATGATAAGTTGGAAGGACTATTGTGCATTTGGAAGAACAGAGTTGTCATAATTCTATCAGTTTTGTTTCATTGTCCAATACTTTTCATTTTCCAACACTGGTTTAGATGGTGGGGTATATGGCTGCAACCTAACATTGATATCTTTATTGTGTTTACTACAGTACTTGCTAATGCTATGCTGATTTGTAAAGCATCCATCTCTGAATAAATAATGACAGGTTAACATGCCAATGTAAAGAGATCATCCACCCACCGATATGAGAAGGTACACAAATCCGTGATGTGCTTGGAGTTTAGATACTACATGATCCAATGCCGGGCGAGAAGGGCCTCAACAAGGAAGGTGAGGAGGTGGAAACAAACACAATTCTTGCCTGTTTTCGCTACTATGATAATGTTCTAATAGTGTATCCCGTTGCAACACACGGGCAATTTTCCTACTTAATCATAAATCTATGTGACGCGTTACTCATTTATCCCAGTGCAACCTCAAACCTAGAGCTCTGGTACCACATTAAATGTAATGCCCCGAGACCGGGCCTAGGCGAGACAGCCGCCGCGCGCCTATAGACCATATAATACATATTTAATTATACATCTTAATTTAAATTTAAAACCCAGAATTATGGGTTATTACACGCGCTGTTCATGAATGTATTAAACTGTCAAAACAACTTACATTCATGAATAGAGGGTGTATGTCACTAGGCTAATCACAACTTGCAGTCTATTGCATTGAATGCACAATGTTCTTAATTTTGTCTCAATACTATAACCTGACAAGATTAAACTAACTTTTTTTACGAAAACAATTAAACTAACATAACGGTGTACAAACCTGGCACCAATTAATTTACGATGATAAGTAAGAAAACAAAATAGTAATAAACAATAGACACTAGTAGAAACAGGGCTTTGGTCCACTCTCAAAGTACACATTAGTCCCGATTGCATTACGAATCGGTACTAATGTGTGCATTAATCCCGGTTCATGCGGCTAGGACGTCGGGAAGGCATTAGTCCCGGTTCAAATGAGACCTTTACTCCCGGTTTGAGACACGAACCGGGACTAAAGGGTGCGATGCCCTTTAGTCCCGGTTCGTATCTCAAACCGGTACTAAAGATTAGACCTTTAGTCCTGGTTTGAGACACGAACCGGTACTAAAGGGTGCGATGCCCTTTAGTGCCGGTTCATGTCTCGAACCGGTACTAAAGGGGGTTTTTTTTTTCATTTGTTTTTTTTAGTTTCTGTTTCAAATTGCTTATATCTTTTAGGATATTTGATATTTTTGAGTGATTCTTTTTGCATTAGATTCCAATTTTTTTCTAGTTTCTATTTGAGCCATTAGTTTTCAAATTTGAATGATTCAAATATGAATTTGTTCAAATTTGCTTCAAACAATAGATTGTGAATAATTTGAGTTTAAAAATAGTTTTTAATTTAGTTCTTTTTGCTCCTAGTCACATGTCAGATTGTTGTCACAGTAAGATTAATTTGGTTATTTTAAGAATAATATAAATTAAGATTAATATTAATTTTTCTAGTGTCTTGTACAGTTTTTGTATTAATAGTTGTTTAGCCTATAATAATAGTTGATAGAATTAGTTTTGCTATATTAAAAAGTAAATGTTTGCCACTTTAATAGAACATGACTCTGGCTTGGTTAACCTTAGTTATGACTCTTGCTGGGATGGTGCTAGTAGATGTAGTGGGCGGTAGGATTTGTTGGACACCGTCCCAAACTAAAGGGGTTCAAACTCTA
>LR738714.1:768593506-768605162 GCA_902687465.1 Secale cereale | reverse complement strand
GTTTTGAAAAAAAATGATAAAAACTTCGAAAATTAAAATCCTTCCAGATGTAGTTATGTTACTACATCTATGAGTTAGGAAAATTAAATTGAAAAAGTAAAAATAAATTTGGACATGTTTGGCAAAAAAAAGTGTGATGAAAAAGTAAAACGACTATATCTTTTGCATATGATGTTGGAAAAAACGTATAATATATCAAAATGTTCAGCACGAAAATCCCCATCCGATTTTGACGGTCGTAGGCCATTTTTCAACTTTTTACAATCCTCAAATATTGAAAGGAAAAAAGTTTTGCTCAAATTTCTGTTATTTTGATTTTTTTTTTGTTAAATCTGGTCAAACCATGGTCAAACTACTTATTCAAGTAGAATTAGTGTTACTAAAAAAATGTTCTAGAATATTAGTTTTACTAATTATTTCAAACTGGGCAATCTAGCAAAAGAGCCCGTGCGTTGCAACCGGAAAAAAGATAGACCAACTCACCCACCCACACCTCTCTCTCCTCCTTTCTCTATTTCTTTCCCACAATGCCGACGCGCATGACCCTGTTGAGTCATGTCGGATCTGCACCGCGGCGCGCACCCCTGGCCAGTGGTTCGTCTTCGGGCTCGAGCCACCGCATCTCCCGTCATCGTAGTCGCCGCCGAGCCGCGGGTTGGCGTCCAACTCCAGCGCGCCTTGGCTGAACACATCGATAGCCTTCGTGGAACAGCCTGTCAGCGCGCAGTGGCGGGTGTGCGGGTGCGCTAGTTGGCGAGCACGCGGGGGCAAGCGTTGCGGCGGCTCCAGAGCTCGGCGCTCATGGGCTCGCAGCAGTTGCGTCGCTCGCGGGTGCGCGGACGTGAGCGCTGCTGCCCGATCGTTCCAAACAGCGGCATGCTTGTCCAAAGAATGAAGCAATGAAAGCTGAAGTAAACCGTGAAGCCATGGAAAAGTAAGCTACCTAGCTAACCGCCATGTTTGAAGCTTAACTGATGCTAGCTAGCACGGATAGTCAGGGCCGTCTCCAGGAATTCGAGGCCCTGGTGCAAAACGCAAAATGGGGCCCTAAAATTTCTAGACTAGATGATTTTAATATAAAAGAAACATGAATGAATTCAAACACTCCATGAGTTATAGGTTTATCAAGATAACAAAACGAAAAAAGGATTGAACCCTGAATTTTGAACCAGCAACTATCTTCGAAATCTTTGGTGTGTGACAACTTAATCAAAGGGCCTACTATATATATTCCCTAGAAAAACAGAATTGATGATTTTCTTTGAGGGAAACTGAATTGATGAATTGATGCATACGCACACAATATACATTTACTAATGCAATTATTCGGATCGGTTATTCAGTTTGAGCACCTCAAACAGTTCATCTCCTTGAGGACAAAATAGTCTAAATTAATCAGGGATTCAGTTTGAGCGCACCTTGTGGATAGATCAGTGATGCCCTCACCTTGTCTCGGCCATCGGCGGCTAACAGAATAGTGGAACGTATTATCCATGGCGGCAGGGTTGTGGGTTGTTTCTCCTGGCAACGCCGCTACCCTCCGCTTCCGGACGGCGCCGCACTGCAGTCAGTTCATCTCCGTGAAGGCCTTTTCCTTTCCCGAGAAGATCGCGCGGATTTAGATCGATAGATGATTGTTTTTTGGCAGAGCTAGATCGATAGATTTATCAATCGACCGGCAGGGTGTGTGGATGGGGACTAAGGAAAGCCTAATTTCGGGAGTCCAATCGGGGTAGCCAGGGAATAGGCCTAGTTGTGTGCTTTTTTTTGAGCATCTGTAACCTTTATTATAGTTGGATGTTCATAGGGATACAGATGATATCGGGCGTAGAAACAAGCCACACATGGCGCCCGGTAGACAAAGATACAGCAGCTTTCGCAAGCGAATGAGCTTCAAAATTAAACTTCCTATTTTCGTGAACAAAGCAAATATTATGAAAAAGCAGCAGAACGATGGTTAATCTCCAGGAGTATCGCTGTATAGTGGCACGGAGCTTCTTTCCCGATCATGGAGATCACTTCAGCACAATCCGATGCCACACAAACATCATTCAAGTTGAGGTCCTCGGCCAGAGAAAGGGCTTCATTGCATGCTTGCGCCTCTAACGAGGCTGGGTCCATAAGACCTTCAAAAACTCTCGCTGAAGCTCCCAAGAAAGTTCCCTCCTTGTCTCGACAAACGACCGCCGCAGCACCTTTCCGACCACATCTCGACACTCCACCATCAGCGTTAATTTTCACCTCGAAGCCAGTTGGTGGAATCCATGCTGATCTAGTGAATCTGGCCCTTGCATTATCAGCTACTACATGCAAGTCCCTCTGCACCGCAGGCCGGTCCTTGGGCGGACGCCGCTTACTTTCCGCCATCAGCTCAAGATCTTCCAGGAAGTTTTTGACAAAGATGAAGGTGCTCAGGGGGCTTTGGTATTGATCATCATGAATAGCACGGCGTCTCGCCCACCATATAGCCCACATCGTAACCAAGACTTGAACTGCCTCCTCCTCTGGTAAAATATCGAGCAGCCAAAAGACCCATAATCTTGCATCTTCAGTCCTGTTTGAGATGGCAACTTCAATCAGTTCATCCTCAACTAAAGCCCACACACATCGGGCCATATGGCAATCGAATAAGGAGTGTCTCCAGGAATCAGTATCCGCATTGCAGATGGAGCACGCCGGCGTATTTGTCATTTTCCTGTGACACCGAACATCTCCAGTAGGTAGCGAAGTCTTGGCTAATCGCCAAGCAAACACCTTAATTTTGGATGGGATGCGCAGGTTCCACAGTTTACCCCAAGATTTCCTGTCTGCCTCGCCGAGAGAGTGACCCAGATTGTGCTCCAACCAATCGGTTCTTTGTTGTTTTGTCGCGGCTAGAAGACGATAAGCAGACCGGACTGAAAAAACACCCCTCCTGTCATAGTGCCAGGCCCAGAAGTCATCCTGAGCTCGAGTACTCAGCGGAATGTTCAAAATCGCCTCCTTGTCCATTGCAAAAAAGTGTTCATCCAGAACCGCCACATTCCAGCAAGCATTGTTGTGGTCAATCAAGTCCGATACTAGCTGCGGAGGGTCCGGAGTCCTTGGACACACCGGCCTCAATTTGTAATCCCCAGGTATCCAATTGTCTTGCCAGATGTTAGTTTTTGTACCTGTCCCAATCCTCTTGATGATGCCCAATTTGAGAGTGTCGCGATCTTCATGTATAGAGCGCCAAACCTGAGATGGTTTACTTCCCAGCTCGGCATCCAGAAAGTTGCAGTCAGGGTAGTAGACTGCCTTAAGTATATGTGCACTAAGTGAGTCAGGTTCTTGTAATAGGCGCCATGCTTGACGAGCCAGTAAGGCTAAATTGAACAGCTCAATGTCGCGGAACCCCATACCTCCCATAAACTTGGGCTGAGACATCACCTCCCATGAGACCCACGCAGTCTTTCTCTCCGCCTTCTTGGATCCCCACCAAAAATTTCGGAGCAGTCCATTGATATGCTGGCACAGACCCCGCGGTAGCTTGAAACACGCCATAGAGTATGTAGGTATTGCTTGTGCCACTGACTTAATAAGCACCTCTTTGCCTCCGACTGAGAGTGCCTTCTCCATCCACCCTTGAACCTGCTTCCATATCCTGTCTTTCAGGTATTTAAAAGAGCCCTTCTTAGCTCTCCCAACATCTGATGGGAGACCTAGATATTTTTCCGACAGCTTTTCATTTTGAACATCGAGAACTTGCATGACACTCTGCCTCAAGACATCCGCACATCCCTTGCTGAAAAAAATTGAAGACTTCTCCTTATTAATTCGTTGTCCCGATGCTTCACAGTATTTTTGGAGCAACACATTTACTCGCTCATCCATTTCAGGTGTAGCATCAAAAAAGAGCAAACTATCATCCGCAAAGAGAAGGTGATTAACACATGGTGCTCCTGGTGCAACTTGGATCCCATGAATGCTTTCTCCTGGGGTCGTCGCTTTAAGCAACGAAGAAAGGCCTTCAGCCGCTAGCAAGAAAAGGTAAGGCGATATAGGGTCGCCCTGCCGTAACCCTCGAGTTGGTGCAAACTCCTCAAGCTTTCCTCCGTTAAACATGACAGAAAAAGACACCGAGGTTACACATCTCATGATAGCATCAGTAAAACGAGGGCTGATACCCAGCTTCAGCATCACCGCCTTCAAATATGGCCATTCAAGCCTGTCGTAAGCCTTCATCATGTCGAGCTTTAATGCACAGAACCGGTTACCCTTCACCTTTTTTGTTTTCATATAATGTAAACACTCATACGCAGAGATAAAATTATCAGTGATCAAGCGGCCAGGTACGAATGCAGATTGTTCCTCAGAAATGATCTCGGGGAGAATGAGTTTGAGCCGGTTAGCCAATACCTTTGATGCAATCTTGAAGATCACATTGCAGAGACTGATCGGTCGAAACTGTGCTAAATTTTTTGGACTAGCAATCTTGGGAATAAGAACGATGAAAGTTTTGTTTATCTCCTCCGGTGAATCATCACCACTCAGAACACGCAGCACCATCTCTGTTACTTCCTCACCACACAAGTCCCAATGCCTCTGAAAAAAGTGAGCAGGGAAACCATCTGGCCTGGGGGCCTTCGTAGGAAACATTTGGAAGAGTGCAGATTTAACCTCTTCCATTGTGTACGGTGTGTCCAGCCTGCTATTCATTTGATGATCAACTTTCACCGGGATGTGGGAAAGGACCTCTTCCATCCCAATGGTATTCTCCGAAGCATACAGATTCTTATAGAAGTTCGTCGCCATGGCCGCCATTTCATTCAAATCATTCATCATAGAGCCATCACTTTTCTGGAGCTCCACAATATTATTTTTGGCCCTGCGTGCGCTTGCTTTTTTATGAAAAAATTTGGTGTTGCTATCACCTTCAGCCAGCCATTGGATACGGGCCCTTTGCTGCCACATGATCTCCTCTCGAAAGCAAAGCTCGACCATCCTGGCTTCAATTTCCTTCTCTTCCTTGCTCGGTCCAACTCGTTGTGGTGCCGCTCGCAAGTCTTCTAATTTACAGCGTAGGTTCCTGAGTTCGGACCGGACTGACCCAAATGTAGCCCGCCCCCACTTTTGGAGTTCTGACGCCATATGAGCCAACTTTGCAGAGATGGCCGAAACAGATTGTGCCCTCCCAGTAGCATTCCATGCGCTCTCCACAGCAGCGCCAAAACGATCATCACGTTCCCACATACATTCATATCGAAAGGGCTTCTGTGTTGCACGTATGCTATCATTCACCAGTTCGGTTTCCAAGAGGATAGGAGAGTGGTCTGACTTGACGGCCGTTAAATGCTCTAAGCAAGCATAAGGGAAAAGCTCCGACCAGCATGCCGTTGCCAAGGCTCTATCAAGCCGAACATGACAATAGTGGCCACCAGCCACCTTCTTCTCCCACGTCCAATCCAGACCTCTGTAGCCCAAGTCTGCTAGGGCACACACATCAATTGCTTCGCGGAAGGCCTCCATCTGTGCACTGTCCCTCTCATTAGGACCAACCTGCTCCTCCTTCCTTAGAATCTCATTAAAATCCCCAATGCATAACCAAGGCAACGTGCTCTCGCCTCGGAGTCGTTTCATCATATCCCATGTTTTGTACCGTAGGCTCCTGTTTGCTTCACCGTAAAAACAAGATAAACGCCACTGATCCTTCTGTGGCTCCTTAACCCATGCATCCACATGATACTGCGAAAAGTTCTTTATTGAGATATCCATAGAGTTCTTCCAAAAGATACAAATACCGCCACTACGCCCAGAGCTACTCACACCAAAACTGTAATCAAAACCTAGAGTAAAACGGAGACCTTCAACTCGACTCTTTGACAATTGAGTTTCCACTAAACAAAGAATCGACGGCGCACTTCTCTCCACGAGATCGCGGAGTTCTCGAACCGTCGCAGGATCGCCAATCCCGCGACAGTTCCAGCATAATGTTTTCATTGGGCCTGGCGGCGCCCCGGCTCGGAGCCCGCCACTGATGCCATCTTGTTCTTGTTCTGCTGTCCTGGGGAATCTGAGTTTTTCGCCTTCTTTGCTTCCCTTGGGGAAACGTATGCTGGGGGGAGTGGCGGAACAGCCACTAGAGATTGGTTATTCTGCATCCTGTTGGTGGATTCATCCCCCCGAGCCTCGACAACTCCAGGATCAGATGGGTTACCGGCCAAGGCCAACTGCAGATTTTTGCGTGCCGTAGGTGGTCCTTCTCTGTGATCTTCCTCCCTCGTAGTTGCTGGCTTGAAAGGGCTTGTGGCATCGTCTCCAGCTTCTACATCATCATCAAGTCCTGCATCCTGAGATGAGCGTTTCCTCGGTGAACCTGTCCGAGCCGGGGGAGCCCCCTTGCCTGTCCGTCCTCTACCTCTTCCGCCTGAGCGGCCACCACGCGAGCCACGGCCCCCATCTTGCTGCTCCGGTGCTATCTCCCTTCTCTTTGCGAGCATCCATCCACCCCATTGCTTATGTTTGGCCTCCCAGACCCCATCTCCGCACTCCTCATGGTTATGACCCATGAAGCCACAGACTTGGCAGAAATACGGGATCTTCTCATACTTCACCGGGAGAAGCTTCCTCCCTTCCCCCGTCACGTTCAGAGATGTCACCCTCGTAAGAGGCTTATTCACCAGAACCCTTGCACGCACTCTGACATAGTCTCCCTCATAGAGAAGCCTTGGAGAGAGTTGAGTTTCCTTAACCCGACCAATGCGTCATGCTAATTGATCCGCTACCTCGGCCTTCCTGTATAGCTCTGGTATATTATGAATCTGAGCCCAAACATAAAGGCATCAAAATCATATGAAGCTGGTTCCTGCTTTCCATCGTAGTCTTCAATAAGCATCCCCATCCCTCGATACAGCCAAGGACCTCCATGAACAACCCTCTTCCAATCCCCTAAGCAAAACATCTGGAAAAATAAAGATTCTTACGAGCCTCTCTGTACTTGGGTTCATGCGCTAACCCCCATACTGACTTCATGGTTTCGAACATCGCCGATGAGCTAAAGATCCTGGTAGTATTAACCTTCCCAATTGCTAACCACCTTGCATCTGCCTCATACTTCCTCAGATCCTCCTCCCCTACAACCACGTCATCCAATTCATCATCCTGCAAATCCAGGTGCTGCAGCATCTCTTCCAGATCTTTTCCCTTCCATCCCGTAGAAGATGAACTCGCGTCAGCCGCCATCTAGGTTACTTCCAGACTCGGCGCGCCAGTAGCTGTTGAGACCCAGACCCCGATCCTCCCCCCCGAGCCCCACCGCAGGCCAGGGCGAGCAGGTTAGGCGAGAGCGGACCGGCGGCCGGCAAGAGTCTCTAGGCGGAGATAAATCGCCGCCAGAGCCCTAAACCCTAAACACGAGGGTACTATCGTTTCATGTTGGGTCAACTTAGTTGTGTGCTAGATGTGAAAACAGGCCCAAAACAAAATATTAATACTACTAGATATGGCCCAAAATCGGGCCCCCTAGAATTTGGGGGCCCTGTGCGGTCGCATAGCCCAATGAGTGCCCTATGTTGGAACTGCCGTGGCGCGGGCAAACCGGCGGCAGTTCGAGAACTTTGCGAGTTCGCGAGGAAGTTTGCCCCCAAAGTGTTAGGCATTGTTGAAACACAGATTAGCGGTGTGAGGGTTGAAGCTTTTGCTAACACTTTGGGATATGATCAGGCTTATGCTATTGATAGTCAAGGAAGAAGTGGAGGTATAGGTATATTCTGGAATAACACCATAGATGTTCAGATTCTAGGAGAATCAGTTTATCACATTGATACTAAGATTCAGGAGGCTGGCCAAGACCCGTGGAGATTGACCTTTGTATACGGGGAAGCCCAAACTAATTTAAGAAGCCACACATGGGACCTGATGAAAGGTTTATCGTGTTTGAATGACCTCCCTTGGCTTTGTATGGGTGATTTCAATGAAGTTCTACGTCCGGAAGAACATCAAGGTGTTGCAAGTCGGAGTAATGCACAAATTCAAGCCTTCCGAGATACAGTTGATATATGCATGTTGATGGATTTGGGGTATCATGGCAGATTCTGGACCTTTGAGAAGAGGGTGAGCGGGGGCTCGTACACACGCGTCCGTCTGGACCGTGCACTTGCAACACCCAGCTGGATGGCAAGGTTCCCCCTAGCGCAAGTTACTCACTTTACATCAGCATCTTCAGATCACGGTCCTATTTTGCTGGAGACGGACAGCTCACAACATCAACAGCCAGTCAACCAACAGTTTAGGTACGAGGTTATGTGGGAAGGACATGACGAGTGGCGGGATACGATCACCTCAAGATGGAATGCGGTGGCGCCTGGGTATGGAGTAGGCGATTTTCGGGACAAGCTGCTGGCAATATCGAAGGACCTCTCTGTGTGGGGCAGAGATACTTTCGGGAGCGTACGGAAGCAAATCAGAGATGCCAAACACCAACTAGAGCAACTCCGGAGTGACCCTTCTCGGCTGAGTCCTACGCACATTGAGATTAAGCTCAACGAGAAACTAGTGGAGCTATACCACCGCGAAGAAGTAATGTGGCGGCAGAGATCCCGGTTACAATGGCTGTCTGAGGGCGATAAAAATACAAAGTTTTTCCATATGCGAGCTAGTATGCGTCGGAAACGAAACATGATTAAGGCTTTACAAAACACTCTGGGAGTGCTTACCGATGATCCGTCCGAACTGAGAATTTTGGTGACAGACTTCTACAAAGCCTTATACACCAGTGAGGGAGTAACGGGCATGGAAGATGTTCTTATGCATGTTCCGGCGAGGGTAACGCCGGCTATGAATGAAGTTCTTTGTGCCCCGTATACTAGCAATGAAGTAAAGGCGGCCTTATTCCAAATGTTCCCAACAAAGGCTCCTGGTCCTGATGGTTTTCCCGCACACTTTTATCAGCGCCATTGGGATATATGTGGGGAAGAGGTGACAGCAGTGGTTCTCAGGATTATAAAAGGAGAAGAGAGTGCGGAGGCGATTAATGACACGGTGTTGGTGCTGATCCCTAAGGTAACAAGCCCGATACATCTTTCTCAATTCAGGCCTATTAGCCTTTGCAATGTGCTTTACAAGATTGCCTCAAAAGTTATAGCTAATAGACTGAAGGCTATTCTACCTGATATTATCTCCGAAGAACAGTCAGCTTTCGTCCCAGGCAGGTTAATATCAGATAACATCCTAAGTGCATATGAGTGTTTGCATTTCATGAAGAGGAACCGATCTAAAACAAACAGCAACTGTGCACTGAAGCTGGATATGATGAAGGCATATGATCGTTTGGAGTGGGATTACCTACAGGCCATAATGCTCAAGCTAGGCTTCTCGTCTACTTGGGTGGACATTGTTATGGGGATGGTGAAATCAGTATCCTTCTCGGTGTTGTTGAATGGTGAAAAGCTAGAGCAGTTTAAACCCTCAAGGGGTATTCGACAGGGAGATCCTATCTCCCCCTACCTTTTCTTACTTGCAGCAGAGGGCCTCTCGTGCCTGTTGAAGTCTAGTTCTCAGTCGTCTGCGTTTTGTGGCATCAAGGTGGCCCCTACAGCTCCAACTGTCAGCCATCTTTTGTTTGCAGACGATAGCCTGTTGCTTTTTAAGTCAAGTGTGGAGGGAGCAAACTTGGTGTCAAACCTGCTGGATACTTATTGTGCAGCCTCGGGACAGAGAGTAAATCATGAAAAATCCTCTATTTTCTTCAGTAGGGGCTGTCCAGATCCTCTTAAACAAAGTGTCATGCAAAGCCTAAATGTTCACAATGAATCCCTGAGTGACAAGTATTTAGGGCTGCCAACTGAGGTCGGCCACTCTAAGAACGGCACGTTCAAGTACCTGCGCGACAGAGTATGGGAGAAAGTAAGAGGGTGGATGCAGAAGATGCTTTCAGTAGGGGGAAAGGAAGTATTAATCAAATCGGTTGCCCAAGCAATTCCAGTTTTTTCAATGTCTTGCTTTCGCCTTCCTAGAGGAGTCTGTGAGAGTGTAACCTCCATCATACGACAGTTTTGGTGGGGAAGCAAACAGGGAAGAAGGAAGCCTTGTTGGGTTTCGTGGGATGTAATGACGAGGCCGAAGGACCTAGGAGGACTGGGCTTTCGAGATCTTGAGATCTTCAACGTTGCCCTGCTGTCACGGCAAGCTTGGAGACTATTGCAGGAACCGGACTCCCTCAGTGCGCGTATTCTTAAGGCTGTCTATTACCCAACAACGACTTTACTGGAGGCGGAGCTAGGCCCCCATCCTTCGCAAGTCTGGCGAGCCCTTCTTGATGGGAGGAATGTTTTGAACCACGGGATCATTAGGCGCATTGGGGATGGATCATCGACAAGCATCTGGCACCATAACTGGCTCCCGAGGGGTGGCCTTATGAAGCCCTTCCCGCCTAGGGTTGCAGACCCTCCGAGGATTGTGAGTGAGCTTATTGAACCAGCCATGGCCTGCTGGAAAGAGGAAGTAATCCGTCAAGTATTCGTCCCAGCTGATGCAGAGGCTATATTGAAGATCCCCCTCTGCACAAGACAGGTTGCTGATTTTTGGGCCTGGTCAGGGGATCCAAAAGGGCGCTTCTCAGTAAAATCAGCCTACAATTTGATCCACAGAATGAAGATGGGAAGGGAAGATTGGCTAGAGGAGGCTGAGGGAATGGCCGATGGTGAGTCAAAAGGGTGGTCTTCTATTTGGGGCTTGCAAGTTCCTTCAAAACTGAGAGTTTTCACATGGCGGCTGGCTCGTCATTCACTCCCCACGGGCGATGTGTTGCTTCACCGAAACATGTCAACATCGCATACGTGTGCGCTATGTGGAGCTGAGGACAATTGGCGCCATTCTCTCATTGACTGCAATTACGCCAGATGCGTATGGGCTCTATCAAATGATGATATGGTGCAGCACATGTGTATGCATAGAGAGGATCAGGCAAAAAGATGGCTCTTTTTGATGAGCGAATCATTACCACAGGAGGAGTTTACTATTATGATTGTCACTCTATGGGCAATATGGGCAGCAAGGAGGAAAATCATCCATGAAGGTATCTATAAAACTCCATTCTCAACTCATGGCTTTGTGACTAGCTACCTGGCGGATTTAAAGCAGATACAGAAGCCTGTTGAAAAACCCCCGTCAGCTCCGAGAACCCGCCGGTCTACCTGGCTGCCACCCCCTGATGATCATGTGAAAATCAATGTTGATGCGGCGGTACCACGTTCTGGCGGAAGGGGGGCTGTGGCTGCTGTCTGCCGCAACGCATCTGGTGAGTTTTTGGGTGCTTCGGCTATTATCTTCAACAATATTGATGACCCAGAAGTTCTCGAGGTCCTAGCGACCAGGGAAGCGTTGGCTCTTGCAGAAGACTTATATGAGCAGAAAGTCTACATTGCCTCCGACTGTATGGCCGCGGTGGAGGCGATCAACGGAGGAACGGCAGCGGTTTACGGAGCGGTGATACATGAAATATCAGATAGATCTCGTTCTTTTTCTTCTTGTAGCTTTAATCATGAGTTTAGAACCTCGAATTTTGAGGCCCACAACCTCGCGAAGCATGCGTTAACGTTGGGGACCGGCCGCCATGTTTGGTTAGGTCACCCCGGCGATCTTTTGTTCGTCCCTGTAAACATTGTGACGGTTGAATAAAAGCTTGGCGAGTTTGTCT
>LR738714.1:768536415-768593382 GCA_902687465.1 Secale cereale | reverse complement strand
TCTCAAAAAAAAAAAAAAAAAAATAGAACCATGAGCATGCACGTGATAAGGCGGACCTAGAAAGAAGCCGTAGAAGCTGCAAGCCTGATCGATTTTTGCATGACCAGTCGCTGGTGCTTGTCCGGCGAGGCAAGGCCGATGAGGGAGACGTTGCCGGCAAACAGAAGCATCAGAGGATGTAGCAGTTGACGAAGGACTCGGCTCGCGGGCTAGACGATCAATCACATGCAGCGCATGGTGACTCGGGTTATGTCGGTGAATCATGGCTGCATCGTTGAGGGGTGTGCAAGCCAGTCGTGCGAATGAACATCTCCTCAGCTTGTCCTTCATGGCACGCTCCAAGCTAACGTAATGTCGTCAGAAATCATAGATCATTGAAGTGATCAAGCTTGCAGTCCTAGCCATCCATGTCTTCCATTGTTGTGGACGTAAGAAAACCAAAAGAAATATCGCAAAAAAACTAAAAGTGGGAATAATAATTTGCATGTGTGTTGTTCCCACCTATCTTCTGTCATAATGAATCAAAATTTTGCACGCCTGGATCCACCTTCCAGATTACCTTCCTGACTTCCCAATATCACGCACTGCCTGCCTTATTATCTAAGGTCTCAATTTCCTTCTCCAATCATTTTTTGGCCTCGATGTGGATTACTTTCCTTATTACCCCCCATCTCAATTCCTTTTCCTTCCTTATTTCCCTTGAGGCGCCAATTTCTTTGTCAAATTTGCTTCGGCATCAAATTTTTTTCTTTCCTTACTATCTCTCTCACTGCACGTTTGCAACGTCTTGAAATCGTATATAAATTAGGAGGATGAGATATAAAGTGGCGAGTTGGGATTATTCCAAAAGACCAGCTATAGGCAACACATTAGACTAAGGACGTACATAATAGCCCAAAAAAAAAGGTTAACGACGGACGGACAGAAGCATGTGTTCGTGTGCAGGTAGGACTGTTATACATTAAAAAGAGAAGGGACTCTTCATAGACGTGTCAATAATAAGACTATATGTTCTGTACATGTTTTTTAGTTTACGTAACGTTGTGTAGATCTATTTTTAAATCTCAACCGTTAATCTTTATGAGTAACACAAAATCAACGGATATAAAGAGATGACTTATGGAGAACTATGAAAGCCTCCGTCCTTTATTATTAGGTATAGATAGTGGGGTGTTTATTTGCAATCCGGATCGCCACCGGTATGAAAGAAAACAACGGATCTTGCGCTATAAATTATAAGTTTGCTGCCAAAACAATATTTAAAAAATATTTAACAGGTAAAATTAACATCATATTTGGATTCTACACATTTTTTTAATAAAATTTCATATACAATATGTTAAAATCGAAGTTACGGTTTAAAAGATACGTATAAATTAGAAAATCATTTGTTTGACTTAAATATATTCCAAAATAATATTTAGAAATACTTAACAGGTAAAAATAATCTCGTATTCATATTCTACATATTTTTCTAATCAAATTTCATATATAACATGTTCAAATCAGAGTTACGGTTTAAAAGATATGGATGATTTAAAAAAACATTTATATGACTTAAATATGATCCGCGGATGAATTACCTAAAATATCAGGGGGTTTCGAAAAATGTAAAATAACGGTTCGGGTATGACTTAAATCTGAACTGCAGGTTGATTTTAAGAAAACACAGGGACTTTTGTGTAAAATACGAAAAAACGATTTGTTTTAACTTAAAATAGGACTGTGGGTTAAATTCTCTGAAGTAGAGGGAATTTTCTGAAAAATGCCATGACGGACGAGAAGAAACCCAATTTTCTTTATTATTAGGTAAAGACTAAATAATTATTGGTTTTTAGAATAATAGTTTCAAACTCAAACAGTGAAACGTGTGACTTAATGCTCAAGCTAAACTCCTAAGGGTTAATAGGATTGACATCTTACTATTGTCAGGAAAACAATAAGTGCAGACTTGGAAACGAGGGGGAATAGAACTCGGAAGTTAAGCGTTCTCAGGCTGGAGTAGTGACATGATGGGTGACCGGCTGGGAAGTTAGACGATTTGGAATGATGAGGGGTGATTAGGAAATAGAGATTATAGATTAAATTGAGCAGTGATGAGGGGTGATTAGAGATTAAATTGTAAAATAATTCCGAAATTTGAAAATCGGGATTTAAAAAAAATCAAAAAAATATTTTTTTTCCTTTTGTCCTGGTTGGTGTTACGAACCAGGAGTAAAGGTGGAGCTCCAGACAGCGGCCACGTGGAGGGCCTTTAGTCCCGGTTCGTAGAAGAACCAGGACTAAAGGGGTGAGGCTTTAGTCCCGACCCTTTAGTCCCGGTTCCAGAACCGGGACTAAAGGCCCTCTAGAACCGGGATTAAAGGCCTGTTTTCTACTAGTGAGAGTACTAATTATAGATGTGATTGTCGGACGCATCCCCCGTGGGGTAATACGGGAGCAATTTCCCATTGACGTCGCCTAAGACTTGCGTCGGGCAAGCTCGAGCCATAGCCTAGGAACGTGGAAGCGGGGCGCCATTCTGATTCACCCAGAGGTGGAGGCCCACCGTATCTAGGGTGGCTGATCCATCCAGGGTGGCAACGTTGGGCTCCGTAGTGAGTGGTCGGTTGGCAGGCACCCGACGGGCGTGGATGTCCAGCGACGTCTGATCTGGTCGTATCCTGCCCTCCTCCTTGGATGTGCTCCTCTATAAGGAATAGGGTCGTGAGGCTTGCATGTCCTCGGATAGTTCTGGAACTGGGGATTCAAATCGGGTGAAATCCCTAGCCGACCCTGATCGACTGCGGCGGTGGCGACACCAGAGGGCGCCATCTCTTCTCTACGGAGACGTTCGTGACATCTGCTCCTACCTCCACCATGCCATTTGTCTCCCCGGTGAAATGCCTAACTGTGCTGGGCGGTGACGGCGCCTTCGACATTGGTCCCTACTTGAAGGCACCACCTTGGGAGATTTGTGACTGGTGGAGACTGTTTGATAGTGTCCTGGAATAGGGAGTTCTAACCACGTTGGCCTACCTGTCATTGGGATGGGTTGACAATCCCCACCTAGGCCATGTTTACAATGACCCACATCGTACTCAAGATGTAATCCTCCAAAGATTTGATGCACACTAAGGATTGTTTTTAATCATAGGCATGTTTATCCCTAGATGCAACCAATTACATGTAACCCTAGGTACCCCGGTGCTTATATAAGCCAGGGGTTTAGTCCGTAGGGTTAGGTTAGAGATACAAACATACAATATCAAGGTAGATCATCCTATACTTTGTACTGGATTGAGAATTATGAATTTAAATTTTTTTGATGCATATCGTATAATCAACTCATGGATACTCGCGGTGACATTGGAGTATCTAGGTGACATTAGAGTTGGTTGATGTGTATCATATGGTGTTACTTTAGTACAAATTCTTGATAGATCAATCGGAAAGGATAACTTGATGTTATTTAAGTACGAACCCTTAATAGATCGATCGGAAAGAATAACTTTGAGGTGGTTTTGTACCCTACAAACAATTTCTTCTTATGGTTCTCCGCTAGTAGGAATTTTGGAGTGATTCTTCATCGCACGTTGATGGATGATTATGTGATCCAATTATATTAGCATTGTTGAGAGATTGCACTAGCGAAAGTACAGAGCCTAGGCCTCATTTTCAAGCATTGCAATCCTGTTTGTGCTCACTTTTGTTACGCGTTACCTTGCTGTTTTTTATTGTTACTATTACAAAAATCAATATCTACTATCATTACTACATTTGTATCACCATCTCTTTGCCGAACTAGTTCACCTATACATTTTACCATTATATTTGGTGTGTTGGGGACACAAGAGACACTTTGTTATTTAGTTGCAGGGTTGCTTAAGAGAAACCATCTTCATCCTACGCCTCCCATGGATTGATAACCTTAGGTTATCCACTTGAGGAAAATTTGCTACTGTCCAACAAAACTGTGCGCTCAACACTAGTCTACAAGAACAAGTTGTGTCGCAGACATCATGGAGTTAGGTCAAACGGGGGAACATGGACCCCACGAGCCACCAGGGCGCGCCCTACCCCCCAGGACGCGATGTGGTGGCTCGTGGGCCACTGCTTCATCTTCTTGTCCCCTCCCAAAGCTTCCGGTGTCTCTTATTGCCAGAAAAAATCTCCAAAAAGTTTCTTGTCATTTGTACTTCATTGATATGGATATTTTGCGAAACCAAAAACAAGTAATAAACATCAACTGGCACTTGGCACTAAGTTAATAGGTTAGTCCCAAAAAAATGATATATAATTGCTTGGAAGTGTATATAAAACATTCAAGATTGATACTATAATAGCATGCAATAATAAAAAAAATATTGATACGTTGGAGACGTATCACCAGTCTACCAACTCTTTCATTAGGAGTGGAGATAAGCCAAAAGACTACAGAAAAACCGGATATAGAGACAGTCACCCTGGTAGAATATGTACTCATCATTTGTAATGACTATATTCCTCTACCTAGGGATGAAAATGGAGTGAGAACTTTCAGCTTTTCTGGAGGAAAAATGAAAACGGGGAGGAAATATGAAAAAGGAAACGGAAATTTGCAAAACGATAACAAAAATGATTTTTTTATGTGGAAATGGAAACAAAAATGGAACAATGATTTCTGGTGAAACGCACGTGGAAACGGAACTTTTCGTTTCCATGAATATAGAATTTCCGTTTTTACTATAGGCCTATGGCTACTTTGTAGCCCAACCACCAAACAACACACAACGACACATCGAGCAGAATGATCAGAATGGATCATTTCAGGACCAACTTCTACTATCACAGACGTACTCAACTAGACCCTATACGCGTTTGTCTAGTACGACTACAGTACTATGCTATGGTGCTGACATAATCATTTGATTTTGTAGCCATGATAACAATTCTTTAAATTTGTTTATTTTGTGCGTATTTTTCCATGATTCAAGGGGGGTTTAAATTTGGCAAATGATCACTTTAATTTCCGTCTCCGCTTTGTATTCACTCCATGTTTGTTTCCGGTAGTATTTGTATCTGTATTCATTTTCAGGGTTTTTGTATTCTTTCCAATTCTGCAAAAAGAATGAACACAAATGTGGCAGCACCTAGTTCCATCTGTTTCTGATCTGGTTTTATCCCTACCTAGACCGTTATTCACAAGACTATATTTATATACTGTTTGCGAGAAGGTAGCATAGATTCTATGTAGTTGATTTTTTTTTCTAGTTTGCGGGAGGGCAGTTGATTTTCATCTGTGAAGAAAATGGTGTTGAGAATTTTTTGTATGTACCTTTATATGCCCGTGAGCATAATTTTTAAATATTATTTTGTTGCAAATACAGATAAAATGACGCTCAAAGTTTGTCACATTCCAACTTCATAATCTTCATACACGTTTTACCATGTAATCCCAGAGTCTGCCATCCAAACAAATTTTGGTATTGAAAGGTCACTAAAATTCCATTAGTCAATTCAGTTAACAACCAATTACATGAATTCGTATTCACGCCCATTACATTTTTCTTGCCGAATTGGTATTCATGTCAATTCAATACAGACATCAAAAAAAGTGTCATGTCTTCTATAGTGCTGTTTTTTTAATTGTGGGGTCTTCTATACTGTTGTTAAATAGGAAGTATATATATAGCATTCACCTGAAATTACATCATCAAAATGAAGATATTTCACGCCATTAGAAGAGTGGGTGGGCACGATTTGAGAATGTCAAGAAACGAGATAAGGGAGATTGATGAGGTACTGAAATTACAAATTGTTAGCAAATCGACATTACTGTAATGACTTATGTGTATCTCGCTTCACATTCCTTGAGATCAAAATACATCTATTTTCTCGAATGACCCGTTCAAGGACAAAACTTTATCGGTAACACAAACTTTACGATGAAAGTTCTATTTCCATGTAGAGCATCAAAACCTAAAAAACTAAAAGGATCTGCTTTTTAGAGACAACAATCAAACGAGGTCAAGACTGCGGGCACTTGAAACCAGTATAATTCCTTGCAAGAGACAACACCAAATACAAGAGAGAAGAGATTTGCGCCGCATGAACTTGCGGCGGCTTTTCTTCTCCTTCTATTATTCATTCAAGGTACAAGGTAGTGGCCTCGCGGCCGCAAAACGCCTTGACCCATTCAGCGCCTTGCTACATAACGACAAGGATCATGCATAGACTTGACGACTTGTTAAGACGCGACCCGAACAAACTCGGGGTCGGCGAAACTAAGACAAGACGCGTCGTAAGCACACAATCCACCACAAGTGTGTTTATTTGGAAAGGGAAACATTCACTATATTTTTCGTACT
The DNA here is from genome assembly GCA_902687465.1 of Secale cereale. Classification (NCBI taxonomy): domain Eukaryota; kingdom Viridiplantae; phylum Streptophyta; class Magnoliopsida; order Poales; family Poaceae; genus Secale; species Secale cereale. Next base: position 768,587,053 of record LR738714.1, on the reverse strand, counting down.
CCCTCGGATCTAAAATAAGTGTCGCAGTTTTGTATTAAGGTTGAACGGATCATATTACATAACTATTACACTTATTATGGATCGGAGGAAGTACGATATATGTGAAAATTTATTTATGGTCTTCCGTACATATTTGTATTTCCGTGGTCTAAGTATCATCATGTCCGGCCTATCATGGATACTTCCCGTAACCACCGCCGTAACCACCACCGCCTGTGTTGCCTGTGTAGGTACCCGTGAATCCCTTCACGTTGTTCAAAGCACCTGCTGTAGGTTCACAGACAGTCAGTTAAGTTACAACATTTTATACACGAGGAAAGGGACACTGGATGACACTGAGAGGCAGAGAGTTGACGATGATACCTCTGGCGGCGAGCGCATGCTGCGCGACGAAGGCGAGCGAGGCGAGGATTACGCACAGGAAAGCGGCCAAGTTCTTGAGCCGAGCCATTGTTGAAGAAAGGACGCTTGTGTTTTCGCTGTGCTTGGAAGCAATGCCAATGGCGTACTTATACGCAGATCCAACGCAGCATGAGGACCAGGAACAGGGTATCCCGGGATGAAGATATTTACCCCACCATATAGTGCTGTGTGCTGTGTCCAGGTCCAATTCCAAGGGCATGCGTTGACGGGTCGGAGGAAGCTAGACAAGCCAGAACGATAGAGAATGACTTGTCACTGGACTCTAGCGGCAAAAGTCGTCGAGAAATCAACGGTTCGGCCCACCATGTCCATCGATGGCTCTCCTTGATCACCGTAAGTGGAGCACCCGCCTGCACCTTTGGGCAACTCACCACCTTCGAGTGACTTTGGCGACTTTTGTACTGTTTTGACCCGGTTGCTTAAGTTTAGCACGATTTGACCCTACATCCAAAATATTTTCGGATCTGACACATTTTGAAATGCCATCAACTAGGGCGTTTTGATTACATGAGAGACGCCACAGTCTATGGCGTTTGACTCTGGCCAACACACACCAGCTGACGCCGACATGGCAAAGCGAGACGCCACAACGGATGGCGTTTGCCCAAAACGCCACTGCTCTTGGCGTTTGGCCTAGCCCCGTCTATAGCACAAATAGCAACTAAACAAATGATCACTGGACATGAGATGTGCTTGCTAACATGTGCAACTGTGTACTAGAATCAAACGTTTTGAGTGTTGGAAGAAGCGTTTTAATTATATGTTTTTTTTACTTGTGAACTGACTCATTATTTAATGTAATTAGTAGTAATGTTTGGTTCTAGTTAATTTCATATTGTTAGTCAGCAGATTTTTTATTTTTATTTGACCTGTGGGCTAACTATTATTCATCCTAATTAGTAGCAATGTTTGGACTCTAACTAATTCAGTATTGTTAGTTGGCTCGTAATTAATCAGACAATATTACATAAGTTCAATTAAAATAACAATGAAACTACAAGAGGTACCGGACGGTGAGCTCATATACATGGCCGCCCTGGCCGGTGACACCTCCGTCGTCCTCTGATCCCCTGTTGTTGTCGGCGGTGCCATCGTATGAGCCGCGAAAGGGCACGATGATCCTGACTGGCTGCCGCCTGGTGGTTGCGATGTAGCCGATTGGCTTCCTCCGCTGTCTGGACTAGTCCTCGCCCCAGGTCAATGCGAAGTAGAGGTCTGCCCAAACGCAGTATAGGGTGACATTTGACATCGCGAACGCGGCCATGAGTTGTGCATTGCACCACTCCCGTTGCATCGCATCCTTGTCGGACGCTGTCACAGTGCTCTGCTACAATGTGTCGACGCCTCCGCGGCTGAGGTAATAGTGGAGGCACCTGCATGTGTGTCGATGCCTCCGCAGCTGAGGTAATAGAGGAGGCAACTGCATGTGTCCACGATCGCCAGGGAGGGCTCCTTCTTATTCATGGCGACCGGGCATGGATTGTGGTGCCCTCGGCTTGTCGCACTAGAGGCAGCTCAGCGGTCACGCGGGCCGGAGGAGGTCTCGATTTGGTGCCGATTTGCAGAAATGAACCCGGTCCACATGTAATTTTGTTTATGTTTTTTGTTTTAATTAAACTTATGAAATAATGTGTGGTTAATTGCAGGCCAACTAACAATGCTGAATTAGGTAGGGGACAAACACGGCTACTAATTACAGTGAATAATCAGTCAGCTCACATGTCAAAACAAAAATAAAAATAAAAAACCACGGACAAACAATATGGAATTAGTTAGAGCAAAACATTATTACTACTAATTACACTAAATAATCAATCAGTTCACAATTCAAAATAAAAGTATAATTAAAATGCTTGTTACATTACTCGAAACCTTTGATTCTAGTATGCAATTGCACATGCTAGCAAACACATCTCAAGTTCATTTAATCATTTGTTTAGTTGCTAATTATGGGGTTGGGCCAAACGCCAAGAGAGTGGCGTCCTGGGCAAACGCCAGCCCCTATGGTGTCTAGCTTTGCCATATCAGCGCCAGCTATTGTGTGTAGGCTAGAGTCAAACGCCATAGGCAGTGGCGTCTTCCGTGTAAACAAAACGCCGTAGTTGACGGCGTTTTGAAATGGGCCAGATTCTGAAATATTTTCAATATAAGGTCAAATCGTGCTAAACTTAAGCAAACAGGTCAAAACAGTGAAAATCTCCACTTTGGCTCCTTTTGCAGTCCACGCGGGGTCGTGCGGCAACGTTCATTATTCGGAGTAGAAGCATCGCATAACATCATGTGTATGTATGCACACACTCGATTACAAATGTCTGCTACTAGAAAAAGAAATTAAAATCCGCTTCAAGAGGTCTGAAGCATAGGAATGAGAAGAATACCCCGCTAACAGTTCGGCGGTCCAGACATCATCTTTCCCGCAAACCGAAAGCAAGTTAGGAGGCTTTGTGGGTGTCCGAACCCCTACCACACACACATCTGACTACCCAGACCTAGGGCTGTGCATTTTGAAACCGAACCGAAAAACCATACCGAAAATAAACCGAACCGAACCAATTTTATGGATTATGGTTTTGGTATGGTATGGAATTTTCATACCGTTTTGAACTTTGGTTTTCATACCGATTAACCGAACGGTTAACCGAATAAACCGAAGTAAAAAATAAATTTATATTTCTTGAGACAAACAACCATACAAGTTGTCATTTTTCTTGTACATGAGTCAAATTCACTAATGTACATTTTTCTTGTTACATAGGTTTTTTTCTCTTTAAAAGATGCTAAGCACGTCCATAATCATTAAGGGATGAATATATGCATGCATATATACTTATATATATAGTTATATACTATTTATGTAAAATAGTATATGTTTTGGTTGGTTTTGAGTCATAAATTTGTAAATTATTATTACGTCATTTTCAAATTCGCGTCAACTTTGGTTTTTATGGTATATACCAAAACCATACCGAAATAATTTGGTATATACCGAAACCGAACCGTATTTTCATTTCATACCGTATTTACCGAAGTATTAATACCGTATAAACCGAAAAACCGTATAAACCGAATCATGTAAACCGAATAAACCGAACGCACAGAGTGACCCAGACCCACCCAAACGCCCCTCTTGCCTCTCTCGTGCTTCCCATCCCATACACACGCCACTTCTGGCGCCACATCAACGTCGGCCTAAAGAACACAGCGGCCGGCATTAATGCCACGTGATATGACCGGATCGTAGGGATGCGCTAACCGACGTAACCTCTCGGGCGAGGCCGTTATAATGTAGACGACATATCAATGACTAGGGCTTAGGCATCTCCAACTCCATCCCTCGAATCTCACACAAACATCCAGATCAAGCTGTCCGGACATTTTTGCCCTCTAACGCGGTGCCGCGAACTTCCACAGACGCGAACACATGTCTGAATTCCCTCAAACATGGGAAAATTTTGCAGGAGACATCTATCTGATCAATCAAAAGACGCCATACATCCATCTCTCCTTTCCGTTTGGAGGTTAGCATGCAAGAATTTGACGGAAGGCTGCTACCATGTTTAGTATAGTTGGCTAATGTGGCTGACGGATGCGACTAAGCACATGCTTCATTATGGCGGAAGCCACGAATCAACCTGCTTCATATTTGGCGGAAACCACTATCGCTTCCTTCATGTGCTATCAACCACTGTACCACACTATGCGTTTTGGCGGAATCCACTAACCATCTTTGGCGGAAGACAACTTTTTTTTACAATTAACAGAGGTGGAGATTAAAAGTATAAAGTTGGATGATCAACTCTTGTATCAGTGTCCTTGGACGTGTCCGGCCCAATGTGTCCGTTTTAAGGGTTAGGGTTGAAGATGCCTTTATTTTTTATTTGTGGCAGAGGCGAGACATTTTGAAATTCCCAACGGAATATTCAAAATATTACCTCGAAGGAATTTTCCATTATACAACACCGTATGTTTGTCGACTTTGAATAGACTGGTCCAAGGGTGTGAACAAAAGAATTGTATTTATAAGCCAATTCACTTGAGAGAGGAAAAAAAATCCTGCTAGAGAGGAGTCTCGTATATAGTCGATGGGAACGCCTTCTTGCACTGAACGAACATTGCCGAAAAGCTTGAAATATATTTAAAAATATGAGCATCAATGTCAAATCTAGAACTTAAAGATACCACTGTCCTCCTAACCATAAAACCATAGATTGGTTCGTGAGAGACACATATTCTGATAGAATATGTCGTCATCATTTGTGAAGAACTAAATACTATATTCCTAATACCGCTGTTCACAAGAATATATCCAGTATTCTAAAATTCTACTTTGTTCGTCTATAGAAAAAAATTATGCTGTTTTTTTTATTTGCGGGTTCTTCTATAGTATTGTTAAATACAAAGTACTCCCTCCGTCCGGAAATACTTGTCATCAAAATGAATAAAAGGGGATGTATCTAGATCATCGAGAGTTATATCCCCAAAATGAAGATAATTCACAACATTATGGTGGGTGGGGACAAGTTTTGAAAGGAGTAAATTCCTGTTTTTACCTCATATTTTGATATTTTTTACACTAATTACCTCATTAAGCGAGATTTCATCCGTTTTATCCCATTTAGCAAAAGTTCTGCCACAGTATGCCCTGCTTAAAATTTTGTGAGCTTTCTGACAGGCAGATCCCAATGCCAGGTCAAGCTGGCATGCCACATCGACGGTTTTTTCCTACCTATTTTCTCCCTGCTGAACCGGTCCTTGCAGCTTCTCCCGACGACCGGGACCGGCCCGATTGTGATCGCTCGCATCGCGTCAAATGCACAATGCCCGAGCTGTATGCCACGTTCGGCTCCAGATGGTTCTCGCTTGCATCACCTGTCCAGGCTTCTGACTGCATGCCAACATTGGTGTAGTCCTCTGAATTTGATATTATTTCAAAAAGAATCATGTACGTAACCCCATCAGACTGTGCTCAGTTCTTCTTCCTACTTTGACGACATAGCAGGGACCCCATCAGGTTGTGCTCAGTTGATGTCGGGTCTATGGCGACGGCTGGTCCAACAAATCAGTGAGGTTGGTGAACAGATAAGCCCTCTTAGTCATACCCCATTGCACATGATTTTGACAATCTCTAGCATAGCAATTTGTGTATTCTGAAATTTTACTGACACATGCATTGGTTGGTGAGGCGTCTGATTCAGACAGAATTAAGATGCTTATTAGAAGATCACGTGTATACATCTCAACCTTCTGCAGCGAAGGTACATTGATTTAATTTTTTTTAACATTTTGAATATTGACGAAATTCTTTTACTTCTTAAGTTTGCTGAACCTTTGTCAGAATTGCTATGAAATCAATTCATTTGTCGTGATCTTCTCCAGTGGTTGTAAGGCACAGAGATGGAGGATGATTTTTGTGGCTTGTGACAACTCCTTGATTCCATGGAGTACAAGATGATGTGAGCAACCCAGATGGAGAGCTTTGCAATGTGTATGAGCTAAGAAAGGTGAAGACTGAGAAGGTGTTCGCCCCTGCTACTGTTCGCTGTATTCTACAGCTTGTGTAGTTGTGAACTAGTGAAGCTATGTATATATGTGATGTTATTCAGCTGTACTGTAAGGTCCTGGTGCTATCTATAAATGGGAAGCTGTTATGACCGGGGTCTCATATACCCGGAAGAGGCCCACTGGGCGCGTTTAAGTTAGGGGCTTAGCCCAAGTTATTTATTTTTCCTACCTTTGAGATTATATAAACCGATGTAAGGGCACCCTTTGAGATTAAGCAATAAGTCATAACTATTGCCCGGCTCCCTGAGGAGCCGGAACCCTAACCCTAGCCGCCGCCTTGCTCCTCGCCGCCGCCTCCTCAACCGCGCGGGACGGCGCCCTGCCGCCGGCCACCGCGGCCTCGCCCTCGCTCATCCTCTCCTCTCCCCTATAACCTACGCCCTAGACCCGGTAGGGCCCTAGTTCCTACCACTTTGGTATCATCCTCCAGGCCGATCATGTCTTCTGCACCACCACCGCCGCCGCTGCCTACCACCACCACCGACCCGCTGGCGACTCCAACAAGCGGGCCGCCGCCACCACCACCCGCCTCCACCGCCGCGCCAACACCCGCCGTCTTCACGCCGGAGGAGATCACCGGCGCCCTCCGGGACCTCGCCACGGCGGTCCAAGGCATCCGCCTTTACCTGGCGGGCCCTTACGGGCAGCCGCCGGCGCCGCCGGCCGCGGCCACCGCCGCCCCCCTCCTGCTGCCTTGGCAGCCCCCGTCGGCTGGATACGGCGCGGCGATCGGGGGCTCGCTGGCCCTCGCGGCAGCCCCGGGGCCCCCTTGGCCGCAGTGGCCGTTGGCCTCCACCGCGCCGGCTGCGGCCGCCACCCAGCCCGCGCCGCCACCGCCGCTGTTGCCGCCGTCCTCTCCGTTCAGCACCGGGCCGGCGATCTCCGCAGGCAGGCCCATCCAGCATGTCCGTTGGCCCGCCTCACCATCCCAGCTGCCGGCTTGGGTCACCGGATCGTCGCCACCGCCCGTCTATACCACGGCCGGGGACCAGCCGGCGCCGTCCCTGCCGTACAGCGGCGGGCCCTCCTCCGTCGCAGGGCTCCACAGGGACTTCGACGGGCCGCCTTTGACCGCCGCACCGACATCTTCGCCGTTCCGTACCGCCGAGCCCTACGGTCACAGTGGACATGCCCAGACGCCCCCGCGCTTCGCGAAACTCGACTTCGCCACCTTTGACGGCACCGAGGACCCGCTCAACTGGCTCAATCAGTGTGAGCAGTTTTTTCGGGGGCAGCGCACACTTGCGTCGGACCGCACCTGGCTCGCCTCCTACCACCTCCGGGGCGCTGCGCAGACTTGGTACTACGCCCTCGAGCAGGACGAGGGCGGTATGCCCTCCTGGGAGCGCTTCCGGGAGCTCTGTCTCTTCCGCTTCGGGCCGCCTATACGGGGCAGCCGCTTGGCCGAACTCGGCCGCCTGCCTTTCACCTCCACGGTCCAGGATTTCGCCGACCGCTTCCAGGCCCTGGCTTGCCACGCGCCAGATGTGTCCGCCAAGCAGCGGGCCCAGCTCTTCATCGGCGGCCTACCGGATCACATTCGCGTGGACGTGGAGCTTCGGGACCCGCAGGACTTACAGTCGGCCATGTACTACGCCCGCGCCTTCGAGCGCCGCGCGCAGTCCCTGCAGCAGGCCGCGCCGTCTCGAGGCGCCCGTCCGGCCGCCCGCCTGCCGTCGGCAGGGCCCGCGCCGGGCCGGCCACCCCCGCCCACTGCCGCGGCCCCTACTACGCCGGCGACGCGACCCTTCCGCCGGCTCACCCCGGCTGAGCAGCTCGAGCGCCGTCGCCAGGGTCTGTGCTATAACTGCGACGAGCCATATGTGCCGGGTCACGTCTGCCCACGCCTCTTCTACTTGGAGGCGGCCGACTACGTGGAGGAGGACACACCTGCCGACGGAACCGGCGACTTGGGCGCCCCGGCCGCCGCCGAGGTGGCGCAGGCCCCAGCACCAGCGACGGCCCTTGTGGTCTCCCTTCATGCGCTCGCCGGCATCCGGGACGACCGGACGATGCTCCTCCCGGTGACGATTCACGGGGAGCGCCTGGTGGCACTCGTGGATACGGGCTCCACTCATAACTTCCTTCCCGAGGCCACGATGCGACGACTGGCTCTTCAACCCACAGGCGGGGAACATCTTCGGGTCACCGTGGCCAACGGCGACCGTCTCCGCTGTCATGGACTGGCACACGGCGTGCCCATTGCTATCGGCGAGGAGCAGTTCTCCATCACGTGCGCCGGCATCGACCTGGGCTGTTTCGACTTCATCCTCGGAGTCGACTTCTTACGAACCCTCGGCCCCATCCTATGGGACTTCGACGCCATGACGATGACATTCGGGCGCGAGGGCCGTCAGATACAGTGGGAGAGTGTCGGTGGCGCGCCCCCAGCGCCCCCACACCTGCAGCTTGCTGCGACCACGGCCGAGTCCGAGCACCCCTTGCTGGATCACCTCCTGCAGCAGCACGAGGACCTCTTTGCCGAGCCGCAGGGACTCCCTCCTGCACGGGTGTACGACCACCGCATACACTTACTTCCGGGCACGGCCCCGGCAGCAGTACGTCCCTACCGCTACCCCCAGCTGCAGAAGGACGAACTGGAGCGGCAGTGCGCACTCATGCTCGCATTGGGCATCATTCGGGTCTCCACCTCACCGTTTTCGGCACCGGTCCTCCTCGTCCGCAAGTCGGACGGCACGTGGCGCTTCTGCATCGACTACCGCGCCCTAAACACCATCACGCTGAAGGACAAGTTCCCGATTCCGGTGGTGGATGAGCTCCTGGACGAGCTACATGGGGCGCGCTTCTTCACCAAGCTCGACCTCCGTTCGGGGTACCACCAGGTGCGGATGCACCCGGACGACATCGCCAAGACGGCGTTTCGGACTCATCACGGCCACTTCGAGTTCTTGGTGATGCCGTTTGGCCTCTCCAACGCCCCGGCGACTTTCCAGGCCTTGATGAACGACGTCCTCCGCCCTTACTTGCGTCGGTTTGTGCTCGTTTTCTTTGATGATATTCTTATCTACAGTGCATCATGGGCGGAGCACCTTCAGCACGTCGCCATCATCTTTAACGAGCTTCGAGCGCACCATCTTCATCTTAAGCGCTCGAAGTGCTCGTTTGGCACGCCGACAGTCGCCTACCTCGGCCACGTCATCTCGGCTGACGGCGTCGCTATGGACGCCGACAAGGTGGCGGCCGTCGCTGCTTGGCCAACGCCCCAGTCACCGCGGGCTCTCCGCGGCTTTTTGGGCCTCGCAGGATACTACCGGAAGTTTATCCGGGAGTTCGGCCTCATCGCATCTCCACTCACGCGCCTCCTGCGGCGCGATGCCTTCGCTTGGGACGACGAGGCAACCGCAGCATTCGAGGCCCTCAAGGGGGCCCTCACGACAGGCCCCGTCCTTCAGATGCCGGACTTCGACCGGCCATTCTGCGTCGACTGCGACGCCTCCGGTGTGGGGTTCGGCGCCGTCCTTCATCAGGGGGGTGGACCACTGGCGTTCTTCAGCAGGCCCTTCGCAGCACGCCATCTCAAGCTCGCGGCGTACGAGCGTGAGCTCATTGGATTGGTCCAGGCCGTGCGCCACTGGCGGCCCTATCTCTGGGGCCGGTCCTTCAGGATTCGGACGGATCACTACAGCCTCAAGTTCTTGCTGGATCAGCGGCTCTCTACCGTACCGCAACATCAGTGGATCAGCAAGCTCTTTGGCTTTGACTTCACCGTCGAGTACCGCCCCGGCCGTCTCAACACCGTGGCCGACGCTCTGTCCCGCCGCGACACCGAGGACGCAGCTGTCGGCGCCCCCGAGGGGGTGGTGCTCTGCATCCGCTCCGAGCCCTCCTTCGCACTCTTCGCCGACATTCGCCGGGCTACCACAGCAGCACCTGACGCCCAGCTACTGCGCCAGCGCCTGGAGGCAGGCGACTTGGAGGAGCCCTGGCGTGCGACGGATGGCTTGCTCCTTCATGGCCGCCGCGTCTTCGTGCCAGACCATGATGATCTCCGACACCAGGTGCTCAAGCTGGCTCATTCGGCCGGCCACGAGGGGATCCAGAAGACCCTCCATCGTCTACGCGCCGATTTCTACATTCCGGGGGACCGTGCTCTGGTCCAAGATTGGGTGCGCTCGTGTGTGACCTGCCAGTGCAACAAGACACAGACGCTACGACCAGCCGGGCTCCTGCAGCCGTTGGAGGTACCATCTCAGGTTTGGGCCGACATCTCCATGGATTTCATTGAGGGCCTTCCCAAGGTCGGAGGCAAGTCTGTCATCCTCACCGTGGTCGACCGCTTCTCCAAGTACGCCCACTTCATCCCGCTCGGCCATCCGTACACTGCCGCATCAGTGGCCAGGGCCTTCTTCGACGGCATCGTCCGCCTTCATGGGTTTCCGACCTCGATCGTCAGCGATCGGGACCCGGTCTTCACAGGACATGTGTGGCGCGACCTTTTTCGCATGGCGGGCGTGCAGCTCCGCCTAAGCACCGCCTTCCATCCTCAGACGGACGGCCAATCCGAGGTGGTTAATAAGGTGATTGCTATGTATCTCCGTTGTGTGACAGGTGATCGTCCTCGCGCTTGGGTGGACTGGCTCGCCTGGGCGGAGTACTGCTACAACACCTTCTACCACTCCGCCCTGCGCGCCACCCCGTTCGAGGTGGTTTATGGCCGGCCACCACCGGCGATCCTGCCGGTTGACCCGGCGTCGGCTCGGACGGAGGCGGCTGGCGAGCTTATTCGCAGCCGCGACGAGATGCTCGCCGAGGTGCGGCAGCGTCTCCTTCAGGCCCAGCAGTTGGCCAAGCACTACTATGACGGCCATCACCGCGAGGCGGAATTCGCGGTGGGCGATTGGGTCTGGCTCCGCCTTCTCCACCGCTCGACTCAGTCTCTTGACCCACGCGCGAAGCGCAAGCTGGGTCCGCGCTATGCAGGCCCCTTTGCCGTGCTGGAGCGCATTGGAAAGGTGGCATACCGCCTTCAGCTTCCAGTGGGTGCACGCATCCACGACGTCTTCCATGTAGGGCTGCTCAAGCCTTACAAGGGAGAGCCACCGACGACCACACCGACGCTTCCTCCAGTCTCCGACGGGCGCTTACTTCCTGGACCATCCAAGGCGTTGAAGGCCCAGCTGCGTCGTGGGGTGTGGTACATCTTGATCCAGTGGGAAGGCCTTCCAGAGGAGGAGGCAACATGGGAGCAGCGCGACGAGTTCACCAGTCATTATCCAGACTTCCAGCTCGAGGACGAGCTGTTTGCGCAGGCGGGGAGAGATGTTATGACCGGGGTCTCATATACCCGGAAGAGGCCCACTGGGCGCGTTTAAGTTAGGGGCTTAGCCCAAGTTATTTATTTTTCCTACCTTTGAGATTATATAAACCGATGTAAGGGCACCCTTTGAGATTAAGCAATAAGTCATAACTATTGCCCGGCTCCCTGAGGAGCCGGAACCCTAACCCTAGCCGCCGCCTTGCTCCTCGCCGCCGCCTCCTCAACCGCGCGGGACGGCGCCCTGCCGCCGGCCACCGCGGCCTCGCCCTCGCTCATCCTCTCCTCTCCCCTATAACCTACGCCCTAGACCCGGTAGGGCCCTAGTTCCTACCAGAAGCATTATTCAACCAGTTAGGAACATGCGAATCCAGAGCAGTATGTAGCCTACATTAATCAGTATTGACAGTAGTGTGAAGCATAAATACAATCTGTTTGACAAAAGAGAGATAATTTGAGAGCATAATCCATGAATCAGGAGATGAATTGGCATCATGACCCAGGCAACAAATAGGCAAAAATAGTTGTCATAACACATATTTCTTGCATTGTATTTCCATGATCTGTCCTAAATAATAGGAGAATGATCTGATTTATAAATAATAGGAGAATGCCATCAACTCCAAAAATATTAACCAGGGTAAATTGGGACAACACAACTGGACCTGCCGCACAAAATATTAAACAAGTTAAATTGTGGCAATACTTTTGCTAAATGGGGTAAAACGGAAGAAATCTGAATAAATGGGGTATTTACTGTAAAAATGTCGAGATAGGGGGTAAAAACAAGAATTTACTCTTTTGAAAATGTCAACAAATGAGATTAGCATGAATGCTGAGATACCAAAATTACAAATTGCTAGCAAATTAATCAACATTAGGGCGGACGGGTAAATATATCTCGATTCAAATTCCTTGAGAAAATATACATCTCTTTGCTCCAACGATCTCTATGACGGAAATCCCAGCTCCATGCGTAGTATCAGAATTAAGAAAAAGCAAAAGTGTTTTTGTGAGAGACAACAATCAAACGAGATTAGACTCACGCAGGCACTTCAAACTAGTACTTGTTCTTGCAGGAGAGCAAATACACAAAACACATGAGCGAAGAGATTTGTGCCGCGCGAACTCGTCACCGCGTCTTTTCTTCTCATTCCAGTATTCATTCAAGGTACAAGGTAGTGTCCTCGAGGTCGAAAACACCGCAAAAACATAACTTAGTTCATGCAGAGACTTGATAACTTTGATGCGACCCGAAGAGACTCGGCGTCGGCCAAACTCAGACAACGCGCGAGGTAAGCTGGCACACAAGCCACCACAAGGGTGTATATTTGTATATATATAATGGGAAACTCAGTAACAACATAAAACCATGTATCACTATGCTTTGCTATATATCAGCAACTGGTGCAAATTTATTCATGCTCCGCCGTACATATTTGTATTTCGGTGCTCCAAGCATCATCGTCTCCGGCCTATCCTGGAGGAGAATTCCCATAACCACCGGGAGGGGCCTGGTAGGTGCCCACGTACGGCGTCTCGTTGCTCAAAGTACCTGCGACAGTAACGTTCATCCACAGGCAAATTGTGTTACAGCTATTTTAGACACGAGGAGATGGACACGGAACGACCCTGAGAAGGAGATAGTTGATGATACCTCTGGCGGCGAACGCGTGCTGCGCGAGGAACATGAGTGAGGCCAGGAGCACGCACAGGAACGCGGCCAGAGCTCTGGAAGTGAAAGCCATGCTGGGATGCGTACGTAGTAGCTGCGCTCGAGCTCTGTCCCTGGAAGGAGCTGCTGTACCTCCTCTCCTATTTATACACGAGCTTTTGGCTGTGTCGACTGCGACTTGTTTGTCTCCCTGTGCGCACCAGTCCAGGAGCTCCGCGCCTGCGTAGAAATGTAGCGGCGAATCTGATGGCCCGTTCCAGATGCGCCAGGCGGCCATTTCCACAAGAAGTCCACGAGTCCAAGGCTCTGGTTGTGATTGTGCAAGCTCTGGCCTCTAGCGACGGCCATTTCCACAAGAAGTCGTTCGAGGCCAGCGTTTGGGCACACCCACCTGCCATGCACGTCTTTCTCTTGACCGTTCGGGGAGCATGGAGCCTTACACAGTAGTGTGTGTTTATCCTGAGCCTTTTTGCAGGTCTAAAATGAGAAGTATATAGGCCGTGAATGCTTTGATTTCCACACATTACTTCTTCTCGGTTTCTTTTTAAAAAAAATTGGCACCTAAGGATCTCTATTCATTAAAGATTGATGGTTAATTAACTGGAAATCGGACTAAAACCCGACAACAACCCACGCAGGGCAACTCAGGCCGACTGGCCAGCCACACAAAGATTCAAAATCGCCATAGTGAAGAAACACAAAGTCAAGGTTGTCACCAAGCGTGATCGTCATCACAACTCCATAAACATGCTAGTCCGACTTTATCATCGACTTCTACCAACGGAGCTCTCGTCACCAAATGCCAGAGCCGATTCCGGCCCATGCCAAACAGTCGGCCACCAATGCAGGCGCCCAAATAACTCCGACTAACCAATAAAAAAAGACAACCCTGACTAACAAAGCCATCCAAATAGAGAAAATTGTGCAGAGCTGGCGCCAACCAACACTTCCATGAAGACGACCAGCCACCTGTCATCGTCACCACTAAGCACCTCCAGGCAAGCTTTGACTCCATGATGGCATGGAGAGACCAAGAAGAAACATATCCAGCATGCTAGGATATAACCGACCCTGCACTGTACGCTGTCATCATCGCTACCTAACTTGGTGTTACAATTAATTCGACGGATGCGGTCGATCCATCGAGGAACAAACAATCACAGCACAATGGCGACATCGAGATTTGTTAACAAGGTTCAGCGAACTTGCCTACTCCCCAGAGCAATGACTACGGCGCTCCTCTCAGATATACCACAACACAGGCCACTCGGGCGCCGACAAAAGTCGCCGGCACCCCCTTGCGAACCTATCGCTATCTTGTCGTCATAGGTTACAATGTGGGTTGCCTCCTCATATATAAGAGGCCAAGGGTACAACGTGTACGACTTCAGCATTATACGCATCCTACCCACACTAGAACACAAGTCCAAACGTAACCCAACTCGTACACAATATTCGACACAAATTCAAAACTTGACGCCGCACCATCACACTGCCAGTTGGGCACCTACCGCCAGTAATGCCATGAGCGTATAGCACATGAAGAGCTCAAACATGATCGATGGGTCTTCATGACAACGCCCCAAAGAGGGAGGTCGTGATGCTGACACCGTCGCTTCGCCCGACCGGGCCTTAGGTTTTCACCCAAAGAACTAGATCCGAGGGTGTGCAGGGGATGAACTCCCATGACACTATCTCCAAGGAGGAAAAACGACGTCGGTGGACGTCGATGCCGTCGACCGCAGAGCCCGGCAAGCTTTCACACGAAGCACCGCCCAACACCACACCCCCACGCACCACATCTCTGCCGGCCCGCACACCTCCCACAAAGCCACAGCCGTGACCATGCAGGAGCCACCACGACCTCGCCACCGGTCAAAAAATAAAACCTGGCGAGACCGAACCATAAAAAAAGAAAAGAAATAGAGAGACAATGGACATTCCACGAAAGTAGTACTATGTGTTATTCACGGTTTTAGTAATGTAACCATTACAACATAACAGATAACGCCAAACCAAACACTAATACTGTTCTCGTTAGTTCAGTGTCAGAAAGAAGATACTCTTCTCGTTAGTTCACTGTCAAAAATAAGATACTCTTCTCATTAGTTCACTGTCAAAATGGTGTGAGAAAAGGTGCAAGTGCATGTGTATGATAGTGTAAACTAGATGACACCCCGCGCGTTGCTGCGGGATGTTATGATGCTTTTAGTTGATTGGTCGTGTGCATTATGGTCCACATTTTGAGCCATAGTAGATGGCATCACTTAAGAAGGATCTGCCACAAAGAAACATTTATTTGCTCCGATGTAACATCGTCAAACAAACCCGACGAACTCAATCCTGCTACTTAGTCATTAGTACATTTCAACACGAAATAAGTACGATAATACTAATGGAACTATAAGGTTCATTATAAAATGCAGTAGAGGGTAAAGTAAGAGCAAGTAGTGAGCAACCACCTGACACCTTGAAATGTATAGTGGGAGATTCGATTATTATATGTATACAATAGCTAAGAAAGAATGAACATAATCTGCAAGATGTGAAACACAGGCAACAAACTGCACATGTAGTTTTTGTATAATATAATGAGTATAAGAGCTGGAGAGCAGGTGATGCTAGTTTAACTCTAAAAACTTATTATAATCCCTTACAAAAATAAAACAACATTATATAATCGATTAATTTGGGGGCATTCAAAGTCATATTTGTACAGTTAACAAAGGGAAAGATAGTCTCTGGAGTAACTTAAGAAAATGTAAAGGTTGACAATCAATGAATTAGTCTTGAACTACCTGGCCTCCATAACAACCGATGGGATTAGGGAGTTGTGTCGTTAGTGGGGGATTGCAGTAGTAGCGGGTTGAAACAGAGAAAACATAGTGCGAGAGCAGATGCTTTCAGGGTGGAACAAACCTGCATAGACGCACACAAATCCAAAGGTTTGACAAATACAATATCCAACATTAGCTTCTGAATCATCGGTTCTGCATTGCCAAACAATAGAGGTGGAACTGAATCCCATATAGAACTAAATTAATACAGATTATTTGACCGACAGTGAGCAACCTTTACCTGTTGAATTTACTAACTCGGATCAAAGATGCAATATGAGCGGAGTCCTTGGCCAACTCCAGATCAATTTATCATAATTGTGATACTACAGATGTGAACCTGGGGTGAGCAATGCATCACGGAAAAGATGGGCCCCTTACGTACTTGTATTGAGAATATGTAGACTTGTATTGAGAATATGTAGAACGAAGTATGGTGGACTGTCGGACTGATGGACGTTGACGTGGACCTTTTCCTCATATCCCTCCCGCTGCAATGTTTGGCGGCTGTGCAGATCTGAGGAGATAAAAGGAAGCAGAGCCCCCCTTACCTTTCATGGTTGAGATCTTATAGCAGGATGCCGACGATGGCGCGCAGGGTTCGTCTAGGGGTCAGATCAACGTCGGGGCGCATGGCTTGGACCAATAAAGCCGTCGCTGGCAGCAATCGCATGGATCCCGCCTGTGTTAGCACGCTTGTCACTGGCGGCAACAGCCTACGAAGGCTTGGCAAGCGGTGGCGTAGTATGGAGAGTGGCCAAGATAAAGTGGGGAGGAGAAGAATCAGGAAGACGATGGATTGCGGAGGAGATTTATTGACCGTGGTGATATCTATTATTAATGGAGAGGAGAACGTAGGAACCATCCAACAAAGATGAAATAAGACGAAGGGGCAGACTATACGTACGATGTTTCTGTAACGTGGGCAACCTATGGTGGGTCTTTTTTTTCTTTTGCACGGTGTGGTGGGTCTCGTGTAAGCTAGTAACTGAAGGGTGACGTGGCTGTTTTGTATGCTAGTCAACTTCTGGTGGGTCCTTCATGTAAGCCGGTAATGTAACGCTGATGTGGCTAGGTTGCTGAGGTGGATAGCTTGCATGTCAAGAGAAATAGGTTAGTGGGGATGAACTATTTAGGTATTATAGATGTGTGTGAGCATCTATGTTGTAATTGATGTTTCTAAAGAGAAGACATTGTTATCGTGAGTTCATTAAAGGGAAGGGAGCCACACACCAAGCCAGAAGCGTGCGTGTGTGTGTGTTTGATATTCAAGTACGCAATCCGTCTTCATTTCGTGATTGTAGCCCGCGGTAGCTTCCGTTTTATCCTAGACCTCAGCCTGTTATTTCCATGAAGGATTTGCACCAACTTGAGGTTCATTGCCATTGTCACGGTCTCCAAATCTTGTTCTTCATAACTCTCCCGAGCATATGAATCCTCTTGCCACTGCATGCGCACACCGATGAAACTAGTTAGCAAACATATTAACTCACTATAAAATAAAGTAACTACTTCTTGTGTTTTTATTTATTTCACATAATATAGATTTGTTATTGTTTATGTTCATGTTTTTTTATAAACTTGATTAAACTTTATAAAATTTGAATTCAGTCAAAACTAACACGGGGAGTAAACAAAAACAAATGTGGTATCATGTCTGGACATTTCATTAAAAAATAATATCATTGGCCGAACCATAAGCCTATATAGGCTACTGTAGACTGTCCTATTTTTATTTCCACCTACCTTTTTCGACAAAGGGTGGATTTTATTACTCAAAATGAAGCGTCAAGATAATACAAACACATTGAGCACACACCCGACCTCTGCATAGCTAAGATGCACACAGCCAACACTAACGCACACACACAAAATACCACCGGCAAATAGCAAAGTCATATAAGACCAAAGCTATGCCTAAGCGGGGAAACCCTCGCCCTGAAGCGTTCCAAGTCGCGATCGACAAACTAGAACAATTACCATATCCGCACCAATCATCTCATGACACCACAATATTTCCACCTAACTAGCATACCGAATAAAATATCCTTGAAAGATCATACATCTTCGTGCCTTTTATATGCGTGCAGAAGTTTATGCCGAAATGATCAATTATATGCTCCGGTTCGAAAAAAAAATTGACCTTAAAGTGTAATATTTTATAAACTTTCAATTGTGTGCACTTAATTGGCATCCCGCTTAGGGCCAGTTCTTTTGCTGACTTTTTTAGGCTTCCAGAATAAGCTGTCCCCAACCCAGCTTACTCTAAAAGGCCAAGTTAATTTGTTTTTTTAAAAGCCTAGTAGTGAAGTCTTAACTACTAGGCTTCTACAATAATAATTTGGTTTGGGCTTCTAGAATAAGCTGGGTATGGGGCAACTTATTTCAGCTTATTCTAGAAGCCAGCAAAAAAACTGGCCCTTAATCTATATGTCGTGCTCACTAATACGCAGGGACCAGTTGGATCATGGGAAAAATAGCACTGTTGACACTTGACTATATATGCTCCTTCCGGTAAATACCATTGCGACAATATAGCATATATATAGTATTGACAATCAAACAGTGAATCTCGCAACTGTGTATTACTCCCTCCGTTTCTAAATATAAGTTTTTTTAGACATTTTAAATGGACTACAACATACGGACGTATGTAGACATATTTTAGAGTGGGCAAATTTTAACATGCTCCCTCTTACCCCTTATTTTTACATATGAGGTAAGAAGGTAAGAGTTAATCTGATCACTAATTAATGTGATCAACGGCTCAGATCTACTACATACTCTTACCTCTCATGTGAAAAGAGGGGGTAAGAGGGACCATGCTAAAACTGCTCGAGTGTAGATTCACTCATTTTGCTTCGTATATAGTCACTTGTTGAAATCTCTAGAAAGATTTATATTTGGGAATGGAGGGAGTATTATTTTGCATGTCATAGACATTTCGAAGGAGCAAACGTACCTTGCAACTTTTGAGAGCCAGCCGCTCAAGGGCAGGAGTGTTGTGTAGCAAACGCCAGAGAGTTTGCAGTCCGTTGTCAAGGTTACAGTCGTCCAGGACCAGGCTTTTTAGGTCTGGGAACACGCAGCAGGGTTCATCCAACACTGCCTGCAGTAGCACGGCGTGTGTACGTGCCACTTCTTAGAAACCAGATAGGTGCAAGCTGGTTCCTCATCGTCGTTGTCGTCATCGTCCCAGCTCCACGGCCGAGGAGTCTCGTCGAGTAGGCGGACGGATGCTTTGACAAGACAAGGTAGCTTCTCTATGTTGAAGTTCAAGTTGGCGAGACGGGCGAGCGGGAACTCGAACCGCAGCGACGCCAGGTCAGGAGCGGTGATGTGGCCAGACATCTCGTATCTGGGATTACTCACTCGGGAGTCCTAGACGACGGTGAGGTTCGTGAGCGTGTCGGACACAATGTACCCGAGGGCACTGTTCCTGATCTCCAGGTCTTGCAGGACGGGGAGGAGTCTGTCGGTGCCGAAAAGATCCATGATGGCCTCGCGAAGGAGAACGTTGTCGAGGCAGATCTTGGTGAGGCGCCCAAGGCTGGCGCTGGTGTTGGAGAAATAAGAGGGTTGCTCCATCTGGATACCGTCGACGGTGATGTTGATTCCCGCCGGTGACAGCCTCAGGCCGCGGCGGATCCACCTGATGATCATATCTGTGCTACCGTGTCGACGTCCGTCTGGACGAATCAAGCTGTGAGTTCCGATCATCATCTTGGTCTGAGGATAAGTCTGAATCCTCCTCGATCTGGATGGGGAAGTCGGCACTGTCGATGTGAATGCATGGGACGGCGCGCCAGACGTGGTGCCACCGCCGCGACAGGGCGCTCGTCTGCACCACCAGGAGGGACCGGAGCTGCGAGAGGATGCCCTGGAGAAGGCAGTCCGGCAGGTTGCTCAGCCGGTCCCTGGCGGCGGCGGCGCGCTTTCGTCTGCCACGGGTCTCCATTCGCATACCTAAGCAACTTAGATTCGTTCCCATATAACCCCTCACGCGCGTACATCTCCATCTATATATGTTTTTTATGGTGTACTAGTATTATACTCCTATTTAACGACGTGTTTCCAATTTTCCGTTATTACCTACCTAAGGAAATGATCCATGTTTCTCAAGATATCTAGATATTAATGTAAAATTATATGGAACACGCTTGGCTTCAGCGAGAGGATCGCATGCGAGCCATCGGTCACCTCCTTTGGGTCACGCATATCTCTTTCCCCAATGTTTTTCCGTAACATCATGCATGTTGTAAAATTATCTTCCGCAACAACACTCATGTTGCAAAAAAAAAATGAAGATGAAATATTTTCTACAATATCATCTGTGTTGTAAAACTTTCTTCCACAACAACACCCAAGTTGTAAAAATACTGAAAAAAATTCTGCAACATCACTTATGTTGCAAAAAAGTTTCTGCAACATAAGCTTTGTTGCAAAGGATTCTGCAACACTATCTTTGTTGCAATGATGAGGACAGCATTCGACGCATCTAACGGTTGCCGGGGTGGTGAATATTTTAAAAAGATCCACCGGCCGCCGTCGCCCCGTGGTTCTCCTCGCGGCTGCATCCACTCGTGCTTCGCCGCTGCGTCGTCCCTTTGGGCCGTAGTGCCGCGATTGTTGGAAATATGCCCTAGAGGCAATAATAAAATGATTATTATTATATTTCCTTGTTCATGATAATTGTCTATTGTTCATGCTTCGATTGTATTATCCGAAAACAATGATACATGTGTGAATACATAGACCACAACATATCCCTAGTAGACCTCTAGTTAATAGCTCGTTGATCAACAGATGGTTACGGTTTCCTGACCATGGACATTGGATGTCATTGATAACGGGATCACATCATTAGGAGAATGATGTGATGGACAAGACCCAATCCTAAGCCTAGCACAAGATCGTGTAGTTCGTATGCTAAAGCTTTTCCAATGTCAAGTATCCTTTCCTTAGACCATGAGGTTGTGCAACTCCCGGATACCATAGGAATACTTTGGGTGTGCCAAACGTCACAACGTAACTGGATGGCTATAAAGGTACACTACGGGTATCTTCGAAAGTGCTTGTTGGGTTGGCACGAACCGAGACTGGGATTTGTCACTCCGTATGACGCAGAGGTATCTCTGGGCCCACTCGGTAAGACATCATCATAATGAGCTCAATGTGACTAAGGAGTTGGTCACGGGATTATGTGTTACAGAACGAGTAAAGAGACTTGCCATGACGAGATTGAACAAGGTATCGGTATACCGACGATCGAATCTCGGGCAAGTACTTTACCGATAGACAAAGGGAATCGTATACGGGATTGATTGAATCCTTGACATCATGGTTCATCCGATGAGATCATCGTGGAGCATGTGGGAGCCAACATAGGTATCCAGATCCCGCTATTGGTTATTGGCCGGAGAGTCGTCTCGGTCATGTCTATGTGTCTCCCGAACCCGTAGGGTCTACACACTTAAGGTTCGGTGACGCTAGGGTTGTAGAGATATAAGTATGCGGTAACCCGAAAGTTGTTTGGAGTCCCCGGATGAGATCCCGGACGTCACGAGGAGTTCCGGAATGGTCCGGAGGTAAAGATTTATATATAGGAAGTCAGGTTTCGGCCACCGGAAAAGTTTCGGGGGTCACCGGTATTGTACCGGGACCACCGGAAGGGTCCCGGGGGTCCACCGGGTGGGGCCACCTATCCCGAAGGGCCCCATGGGCTGAAGTGGGAGGGGAACCAGCCCCTGGTGGGCTGGTGTGCCCCCACTTGGGCCTCCCCCTGCGCCTAGGGTTGGAAACCCTAAGGGTGGGGGCGCCTCCACCTGGCTTGGGGGGCAAGTTTCCCTCCTGGCCGCCGCCCCCCCCCCCCCCATGGAGATAGGATCTCCTAGGGCCGGCGCCCCCCCTAGGGGCCCTATATATAGTTGGGGGGAGGGAGGGCAGCCGCACCCTATGCCCTGGCGCCTCCCTCTCCCTCCCGTTACACTTCTCCCTCCTCCCGCAGCGCTTGGCGAAGCCCTACTGGAATCCCGCTACTTCCACCACCACGCCGTCGTGCTACTGGATCTCCATAAACCTCTCCCCCCCCCCTTGCTGGATCAAGAAGGAGGAGACGTCGCTGCTCCGTACGTGTGTTGAACGCGAAGGTGTCGTCCATTCGACGCTAGGATCATCGGTGATTTGGATCACGACGAGTACGACTCCATCATCCCCGTTCTCTTGAACGCTTCCGCTCGCGAGCCACAAGGGTATGTAGATGCACTCCCCTCTCCCTCATTGCTAGATGACTCCATAGATTGATCTTGGTGAAACGTAGAATTTTTTGGATTTCTGCTACGTTCCCCAACAGTGGCATCATGAGCTAGGTCTATGCGTAGTATCTTGCACGAGTAGAACACAAAGTAGTTGTGGGCGTAGATTTGTTCAATTCTCTTGCCGTTACTAGTCCTATCTTGATTCGGCGGCACCGTGGGATGAAGCGGCCCGGACCGACCTTCCACGTACGCTTACGTGAGACGGGTTCCACCGACTGACATGCACTAGTTGCATAAGGTGGCTAGCGGGTGTCTGTCTCTCCCAATTTAGTCGGATCGGATCGATGAAAAGGGTCCTTATGAAGGGTAAATAGAAATTGGCATGTCACGTTGTGGTTTTGGCGTAGGTAAGAAACGTTCTTGCTAGAAACCTATAGCAGCCACGTAAAAACTTGCAACAACAATTAGAGGACGTCTAACTTGTTCTTGCAGCATGTGCCGTGTGATGTGATATGGCCAAAAGGATGTGATGAATGATATATATGGGATGTATGAGATTGATCATGTTCTTGTAATAGGAATCACCACTTGCATGTCGATGAGTATGACAACCGGCAGGAGCCATAGGAGTTGTCTTATTTTATTGTATGACCTGCGTGTCAATGAAAAACGCCATGTAATTACTTTACTTTATCGCTAACCGTTAGCCATAGTAGTAGAAGTAATGTTTGGCGAGACAACTTCATGAAGACACGATGATGGAGATCATGGTGTCATGCCGGTGACGATGATGATCATGGAGCCCCGAAGATGAAGATCAAAAGGAGCAAAATGATATTGGCCATATCATGTCACTGTTTGATTGCATGTCATGTTTATCATGTTTTACATCTTATTTGCTTAGAACGATGGTAGTAAATTGAAGGAAATATGCCCTAGAGGCAATAATAAAGTTGTTATTTATATTTCCTTATATCATGATAAATGTTTATTATTCATGCTAGAATTGTATTAACCGGAAACTTTGTACATGTGTGAATACATAGACAAAACAGAGTGTCCCTAGTATGCCTCTACTAGACTAGCTCATTGATCAAAGATGGTTATGTTTCCTAACCATAGACATGAGTTGTCATTTGATCAACGGGATCACATCATTAGGAGAATGATGTGATGGACAAGACCCATCCGTTAGCTTAGCACTATGATCGTTTAGTTTTACTGCTATTGCTTTCTTCATGACTTATACATGTTCCTATGACTATGAGATTATGCAACTCCCGAATACCGTAGGAACACCTCGTGTGCTATCAAACGTCACAACGTAACTGGGTGATCATAAAGATGCGCTACAGGTGTCTCCGAAAGTGTTTGTGGTGTTGGCATAGATCAAGAATAGGATTTGTCACTCCGAGTGTCGGAGAGGTATCACTGGGCCCTCTCGGTAATGCACATCATAATAAGCCTTGCAAGCAAAAAACTAATGAGTTAGTCACGAGATGATGTATTACGGAACGAGTAAAGAGACTTGCCGGTAACGAGATTGAACTAGGTATAGAGATAACGACGATCGAATCTCGGGCAAGTAACATACCAATGACAAAAGGAACAACGTATGTTGTTATGCGGTTTGACTGATAAAGATCTTCGTAGAATATGTAGGAGCCAATATGAGCATCCAGGTTCCGCTATTGGTTATTGACCGGAGACGAGTCTCGGTCATGTCTACATAGTTCTCGAACCCGTATGGTCCGCACGCTTAACGTTTGATGACGACCGGTATTATGAGTTTATGAGTTTTGATGTACCGAAGGAGTTCGGAGTCCCGGATGAGACCGGGGACATGACGAGGAGTCTCGAAATGGTCGAGACATAAAGATCGATATATTGGACGACTATAATCGGACATCGGAAAGGTTCCGAGTGATTCGGGTATTTTTCGGAGTATATGGGCCTTATTGGGCCATACGGGAATAAAGGAGAAAGGCCAAAAGGAAGGAGGCGCGCGCCCCCCCTCTGGTCCGAATTGGACAAGGGTTGCAGCCCCCTTTTCCTTCTCCCTCTCCACCTCTTTCCTTCTCTCCTACTCCGAAAAGGAAAGGGGAATCCTACTAGGACTTGGGAGTCCTAGTAGGACTCCCCACACTTGGCGCGCCCCCTCTAGGGCCGGCCTCTCCCTTGCTCCTTTATATACGGGGGCAGGGGGCACCCTAGGACACACAAGTTGAATTGTTTTAGCCGTGTGTGGTGCCCCTCTCCACAGAAACACACCTCGGTCATACCGTTGCAGTGCTTAGGCGAAGCCCTGCGCCGGTAGATACATCATATCTATCACCACGCCGTCGTGCTGGCGAAACTCTCCCGTGAAGCTCAACTGGATCAAGAGCTCGTGGGACGTCATCAAGCTGAACGTGTGCTGAACGTGGAGGTGACGTACGTTCGGTGCTTGATCGGTTGGATCGCGAAGAAGTTCGACTACATCAACCTGCATCACTTGACGCTTCCGCTCCCGGTCTACGAGGGTACATAGACACACTCTCCCCCTCGTTGCGATGCATCTAGTAGATAGATCTTGCGTGATCGTAGGAAAATTTTGAATTTACTACGTTCCCAAACAGTGGCATCATGAGCCAGGTCTATGCGTAGATGATATGCACGAGTAGAACACAATGAGTTGTGGTCGATACTAGTCATACTGCTTACCAGCATGTCATACTTTGCTTCGGCGGTATTGTGAGATGAAGAGGCCCGGACCGACATTACGCATACACTTACGCGAGACTGGTTTCACCGTTATGAGCACTCGTTGCTTAAAGGTGACTGGCGGGTGCCTGTCTCTCTCACTTTAGCTGAATCAAGTGTGCCTACGCCCGGTCCTTGTGAAGGTTAAAACAGCACATACTTGACGAAACATCGTTTTAGGTTTTGTATGCGTAGGTAAGAACGGTTCTTGCTAAAACCCGTAGCAGCCACGTAAAATTTGCAACAACAAAGTAGAGGACGTCTAACTTGTTTCTGCAGGGCATGTTGTGATGTGATATGGTCAAGACATGATGAGTTATACGATTTTGTATGAGATGATGATGTTTTGTAAAGTTATCGGCAACTGGCAGGAGCCATATGGTTGTTGCTTTATTGTATGAAATGCAATCGCCATGTAATTGCTTTACTTTATCACTAAGAAGTAGCGATAGTCGTAGAAGCAATAGTTGGCGAGACGAAAACGATGCTACGATGGAGATCAAGGTGTCGCGCCGGTGACAAAGGTGATCATGATGGTGCTTTGGAGATGGAGATCAAAAGCACAAGATGATGATGGCCATATCATGTCACATATTTTGATTTGCATGTGATGTTTATCTTATTATGCTTATTTTGCTTAGAACGACGGTAGCATTATAAGATGATCCCTTACAAAATTTCAAGGTACAAGTGTTCTCCTTGAGTATGCACCGTTGCGAAAGTTCTTCATGCCGAGACACCACGTGATGATCGGGTGTGATAAGCTCTACGTTCAAATACAACGGGTGTAAGACAATTTTGCACACGTAGAATACTCGGGTTAAAGTTGACGAGCCTAGCATATGCAGATATGGCCTCGGAACACTGGAGACCGAAAGGTCGAGCGTGAATCATATAGTAGATATGATCAACATAAGATGTTCACCATTGAAACTACTCCATCTCATGTGATGATCGGACATGGTTTAGTTGATTTGGATCACGTGATCATTTAGATGACTAGAGGGATGTCTATCTAAGTGGGAGTTCTTAAGTAATATGATTAAATTGAACTTTAATTTATCATGAAATTAGTCCTCGTAGTATTAGCATATCTATGTTGTAGATCAATTGCTCACGATGTTGCTCCCCGTTTATTTTTTATATGTTCCTAGAGAAAACTAAGTTGAAAGATGTTAGTAGTAATGATGAGGAATTGTTCCGTGATCTGAGGATTATCCTCATTGCTGCACAGAGAATTATGTCCTTGATGCACCGCTAGGTGACATACCTATTGTAGGAGCAGATGTAGACGTTATGAACGTTTTGACAAAAGCTCGGTATGATGACTACTTGATAGTTTAAGTGCACCATGCTTTACGGCTTAGAACCGGGACTTCAAAAACGTTTTGAACGCCACGGAGCATATAAGATGTTCCAAGAGTTGAAATTAGTATTTCATACTCATGCCCGTGTCGAGAGGTATAAGACTTCTGACAGTACTTTATTTTTCGCTTTTGTTGTGTCTTGATGTTGTTTACTACAGTAGCATCATCATTGTATCTTTGCTTTTCAATTTTGTGCCAAGTGTAGCCTCTGATTGCTAGAAAGTTCAAAAGTTGTGAGGTGCTGTCCAGGAAACAGATTATGTCCTTGGATAGAAAAATTAGTATAAAATCACGAGATCTTCTTTTTGGTCTGAATGTTTTCGACAGCGTGCTCTATATAATTGTCTTTCGTGCGTTTGTTCTGAGTTTTTTTATTAGAGTTTCAGAAGTGCCCCGAACAAATCATTTACTACCTGTTGTTCTGTTATTCACAGATTCTGTCCTGTTTTGCCTTTCCTTCATTTTGCAAATCTAGAGCTTGTTTTTTCTTTGCAAAAACCTTTTGGCATTCTTGAGAAACAGTAGAACTTCAAGAATATCTTTATTTCCAGCAAGGTACAATTATTTTATTATGGGTACTAACCTCGCTAATCAGATTATGATGAGTTATGTATGAAGGGAGTTTTCAAGTGTGCGAGGGAAGATGATAAAAAGATTCAGGAGTGTCAAGCGCTCAAGCTTGGGGATGCCCCCGTGCACCCCCAAGAAATATTCAAGGAGACTCAAGCGTCTAAGCTTGGGGATGCCCCCATGCATCCCCTTCTCCATTAACATTATCAGTTCGTCTTTCGTTCCACTATATTTTAATCACTTCATGTGTTATGTGCTATGCTTGGAGCGTCTTGTTTTTAGTTTTCTTTAGCTTTTCATAACGAGTCGGAACTCAGCTTTCTTTCTGTGGGAGAGAAACACGCTCCACTTCTACCTAGAACATAACATAGAATTTTCATGTCTATCTTTGCTATGTGTGTTCTTTGTCTTTTAATAGCTACTATCATGTTCAGCTCTTAGCTTTCATGCTTATCTTTTCAAAGAGCTTTTGTTTAGTTGGCTGCTTGAGCTCTCTTTAATTATCATGCTCATCTTATTAAGAGAGTTTGCTTCCGTTGCATTGGTTGATATGTCTATGATAAAGATGCTACGTGCATGATGGCGCTTAGTAGTTCATGTTTTCTTATGGTTAATCTCAAATAGCTGGGAGGTTCCCAATGTGTTATTGGAGTACCAACATGATTTGTTTGCCTATGATGTGGTATGGTTTAGTAATATCTTCCCTCAAGAATTTATTTTGATTGACTTGGCGTATGCTCACGCATATTTAAGACTGTAAAGAAAGTCTGTCAAGCCTTGATGATCTTTTGTTTCTGAGTAGCGATATAACTTCCATCCCTGATTCAATGTTGCTTTGTCGCTCTGCATGATTATGACCGTCATTGCTCTCTTAGTTGGTCGCTCCCAGTCTTTTGCTAACCTTCGCCTGTACTAAGTGGACTGACTGCTTGTGCATCCACATTCCTTTAATCCAGTTATGCCATATGAGTCCACCATACCTTCCTACATGGTATTTACCTGCCATTCCTAACGGAGACTTGCATGTGCCATCTCGAAATTATTTAAAGAAAAGCATTCCTATTTTGTGCCTCTGTTGTAAGTTCATGAGGAAGTAGTGGTTAATTCATGATCTTTTTAAGTTGGACAAGCTTCACCCCGGGATTGCATGTATAATGTGCAAACCCATAACACGAGAAGGAACTGGAATTGAGTGCGCCCGGCTCAAAAAGATAATATAACAAACAAACCCTCCTTCACGCTTTGTTCATGAGAAATCAGAAAACTTTGGCAGTGATAAGCAAAGGAGATTAAGAGGATGTGATCGTCCTCATTCGGGAGCCGTTCCTCGAAACTTGTCCATCTCGAAAAGTGATTGAGTTGTCTGCTAGCATTCGTTGAAGAAACTGTTGGGGAACGTAGTATTTTAAAATTTTCCTACGATCACGCAAGATCTATCTACCAGATGCATAGCAACGAGAGGGAAGAGTGTGTCTACGTACCCTCGTAGACCGGGAGGGGAAGCGTCAAGTGACGCGGTTGATGTTGTCGAACTTCTTCGCGATCCAACCGATCAAGCACCGAACGTACGGCACCTCCGCGTTCAGCACACGTTCAGCTTGATGACGTCCCACGAGCTCTTGATCCAGTTGAGCTTCACGGGAGATTTTCGTCAGCACGACGGCGTTGTGACGGATATGATGTGTTCACCGGCGCAGGGCTTCACCTAAGCTCCGCGACGGTATGACCGAGGTGTGATTCTGTGGAGGGGGGCACCGCACACGGCTAAAACAATTCAACTTGTGTGTCTTTGGGTGCCCCCCTGCCCCCGTATATAAAGGAGCAAGGGAGGGAGGCCGGCCAACCTCTCCTGGTGCGGCTAGGGAAGGAATCCTACTAGGAATAGGATTGCAATCCTATTCCTAGTAGGAATCACCAAAGAAGGAAGAGATGGAGTAGGAAAAGGAAGAGGTGGCGCCTCCCACCAATCCTAGTCCAACTAGGAACTAGGTGGGGCGCCGGCCAGCCCTATGGGCTGCCTCTCTCCTTTCCACAAGGCCCACTATGGACCATCCCCCTTCGTAGGGGGTTCCGGTAACCCCCTCCGGCAATCCCGATAAATCCGAAACTTTTCCGGCATACTTCCGGTGTCCGAATATAGCCGTCCAATATATCAATCTTTACGTCTCGGACATTCCGAGACTCCTCGTCATGTCCGTGATCTCATCCGGGACTCCGAACTACCTTTGGTACATCAAAACTCATAAACTCATAATACCGATCGTCATCAAACGTTAAGCGTGCGGACCCTACGGGTTCGAGAACTATGTAGACATGACCGAGACTCATCTCCGGTCAATAACCAATAGCGGAACCTGGATGTTCATATTGGCTCCTACATATTCTACGAAGATCTTTTATCGGTCAGAACCGCATAACAACATACGTTGTTCCTTTTGTCAAACGGTATGTTACTTGCCCGAGATTCGATCGTCGGTATCTTTATACCTAGTTCAATCTCGTTACCGGCAAGTCTCTTTACTCGTTCCGTAACACATCATCTCGTGACTAACTCATTAGTCTTTTGCTTGCAAGGCTTATTGTGATGTGTGTTACCGAGAGGGCCCAGAGATACCTCTCCGACACTCGGAGTGACAAATCCTAATCTTGATCTATGCCAACACCACGAATACTTTCGGAGACACCTGTAGAGCATCTTTATGATCACCCAGTTACGTTGTGCCGTTTGATAGCACACAAGGTGTTCCTACGGTATTCGGGAGTTGCATAATCTCATAGTCATAGGAACATGTATAAGTCATGAAGAAAGCAATAGCAGTTAAACTAAACGATCATAGTGCTATGCTAACGGATGGGTCTTGTCCATCACATCATTCTCCTAACGATGTGATCCCGTTGATCAAATGACAACTCATGTCTATGGCTAGGAAACATAACCATCTTTGATCAATGAGCTAGTCTAGTAGAGGCATACTAGGGACATACTGTTTTGTCTATGTATCCAGACATGTACTAAGTTTCCGGTTAATACAATTCTAGCATGAATAAAAGACATTTATCATGATATAAGGAAATACAAATAACATCTTTATTATTGCCTCTAGGGCATATTTCCTTCAGAAACATGCATGATCTAAGAAAGAAAAAAATAATTATTACCTCTGTTTTAAAACCAAGAGCTCTGGTACATGTTTTGTCTTTGTTACCGACTACGGGTTTTCAACCTTGCCAACAAAAGCCACGGTTCGAGAGTCTCCACCTTCTTTTAAAAGCACCAACTACTGAGAGCATGATTGTCATTTTGAGTGTAATGTGCATTGTCCCAAAGTAGCATTGTCTTTTGCATGATTGTGATATCGTTTATTTTGAAATCATTGTATCTAGTCATCACTTAAACCTTGGAGGTGCCCCTGCATTTATGTTTTGCTTCACTAAAGGGGGCAAGCAAGATATCACTTTATCATATTTGCACATCATGTTCATTACAAATCTATTTGATGTTTCAATGTCATATTGTAAAACTTTCAGTTCTTTGTGATTTTCTCATGAGGCAACTTAATTACTATAGATTCATTATCTCAGTAAGCTTTTGTCATATGACTATGAATAAGTCCTATATGGTTAATAGCATGTCACCACAGAAATTATTCTTGTTATCATTTACCTACTCGAGGACGAGCAGGAATTAAGCTTGGGGATGTTGATACGTCCAAAACGTATCTATAATTTATGCTTGCTCCATGCCTCTTTTGGGTGATATTGCTATGATATTTATACACTTCCATACACTTTTGATCATATTTGGACTAACCTATTAACTCAGTGCACCCCAGTGCCAGTTTCTGTTTTCGGCTGTTTTTGTATTTCAGGTTTTCACATTACGAGAACTGCCAGGAAAAATCCAGAAAAATTATATAAAAAATCAGCGTTCCAGAAACTACCGTGCGCCCGAAGGACAGCCGGGAGGGGGGGACCACCAGGGCTCCAGGCGCCCTGGCGACGCAACCCCCCCCCTGGGCCGCGTCGGGGGGGGCGCCTGGGCCCCCTGAGGCTCCTCCGATGCCCCCCTTTGGCATATATTTAAAGCGTCTCCCGAAACCCTTGAGGGAGGAACTCTTTTATGCGATCTCATCTATGTTCCGCCGCCGCCGCCGCTTCCAAGATCGGGAGCACCAGGAGAACTCTTCCCGGCACCCTGCCGGAGGGGAGGATCACCACCGGGAGCCTCTCCGCCACCATGGACGCCTCCCAGATGAGTTGTGAGTAGTCTCCTTTGGACCATGAGTCCATGACCAGTAGCTATGTGATGTTCTCCTCCCGTTCTTGTGCTTCACTAATTAGTCCTCGTGAGCTGCCCTACATGATCGAGGCACATATGTAATCCTTATGCTGTTGCTATGAATCTATGATGAGTTTGCTGGGATCCGATGGATTATGAGATTATGTTCAGATTGTGCTTGAGTAATATATTTGATCTACCTCTTTTATATTTATGTTCGTAAGTAATTCTTGCATGTTCTCCGTTGTTATTTATTGCTTTGGCCAAGTAGTAGGTAGTGACTCCAAGAGGGAACGTTATGCTTGATTGTGGGTTCATGCCCCTCGATGACTAGTTTGAGTGACAGAAACATGAGTCTAGGGGATGTGCTGTTGCCACAAGGGGGAAAACAACGGTGCTTGTGCCCGCGGGTGCAAGGATTGTTTACTTTACGCAAAGTTCTTTTAATGCAGTTGTTTGTTGCATTGAGTTTACACTATGGGTGGGACTCGCAACTTAATACCAGCGAGATGTTCTGGATAGATATCTCAAGGTGGATGATTAGTAGTAGATATTGATGGATTTCGGTCTACTTACTTTGGCGTACCGCCCATGCTTTGAACCTCAACCTTTCTTGGTCCTGTCAATTGCCCAGCTGTAATTCGTTTACCTCACATAGCTGTTTTATCGTCTTTTGGGAGAGAGACATCACTAGTGAACATCATGAGACTCCGGTCCATATTACCATCATTGAGCACATCCGCTATTTACTTTTCGCTATTATTTACTATTGCAATTATATCTATCACTACTATCACTTGCGTTTGATCCTTTGTAAATGACAAGGCCGGAGGGATTGACAACCTCTATGTACTCGTTGGGAGCAAAGTTATTTGTATCTGTGTGCAGGTCCACGTTGATTGCTAATATCTGGCGCCGTAGCAGTTGACACCTTCTTGTTGAACCTAGGAGTCTCTGGGGATTCGATCCTTGGTATCTTTGCCAAGGGAAAAACTTCCGCAACACTACATCTCACACCTTCCACTTGGGGTAACCAACGAGGGGCGAGAAGCCTAGCACCTAGGACACACAAGTTGAATTGTTTTACCCGTGTGCGGTGTCCCTCTCCACAGAAACACACCTCGGTCATACCATTGCAGTGCTTAGGCGAAGCCCTGCGCCGGTAGATACATCATATCTATCACCACGCCGTCGTGCTGGCGAAAGTCTCCCGTGAAGCTCAACTGGATCAAGAGCTCGTGGGACGTCATCAAGCTGAACGTGTGCTGAACGCGGAGGTGCTGTACATTCGGTGCTTGATCGGTTGGATTGCGAAGAAGTTCGACTACATCAACCACGTCAGTTGACGCTTCCGCTCCCGGTCTATGAGGGTACGTAGACACACTCTCCCCCTCGTTGCTATGCATCTAGTAGATAGATCTTAAGTGATCGTAGGAAAATTTTGTAAATACTATGTTCCCCAACATAAATAAGATGATCTCTCACTAAAACTTTCAAGAATTGTGTTCCCCCTAACTGTGCACCGTTTCTAAGGTTCGTTGTTCCGAAGCACCACGTGATGATCGGGTGTGATAGGCTCTAACGTTCGCATACAACCGGTGTAAGCCAGATTTACACGCGCAATACACTTAGGGTTCACTTGACGAGCCTAGCATGTACAGACATGGCCATGGAACACGGAAGACCGAAAGGTCGAACATGAGTCGTATAGAAGATACGATCAACATAAAGATGTTCATCGTTGATGACTAGTCTGTCTCACGTGATGATCAGACACGGCCTAGTCGATTCAGATCATGTATCACTTAGATGACTAGAGAGATGTCTATCTGAGTGGGAGTTCATTAAATTTGTTTAGATGAACTTAATTGTCACGAACATAGTCTAAAATCTTTACAATATGTCTTGTAGATCCAATGGCCCACGCTAATGTTGTCCTCAACTTCAACGCGTTCCTAGAGAAAACCAAGCTGAAAGACGATGGTAGCAACTATACGGATTGGGTCCGTAACTTGAGGATCATCCTCATAGCTGCCAAGAAAACATATGTCCTTGAAGTACCGCTAGGTGACGCTCCCGCCCAAGCGAACCAAGACGTTATGAACGCCTGGCAGTCGCGTTGTGATGATTACTCCCTGGTTCAGTGCGGCATGCTTTACAGCTTAGAATCAGGGCTCCAAAAGCGTTTTGTGCACCACGGACCATATGAGATGTTCCAAGAGCTGAAAATGGTTTTCCAAGCTCATGCCCGGGTCGAGAGATATGACGTCTCCGACGCATTCTACAGTTGTAAGATGGAGGAGAATAGTTCTGTCATCGAGCATATACTCAAATTGTCTTGGTTGCACAATCGCTTGTCTCAGTTGGGAATTAATCTCCCAGATGAAGCAGTCGTTGATAGAATCCTTCGGTCGCTCCCACCTAGCTACAAGAGCTTCGTGATGAACTTCAATATGCAAGGGATGGAGAAGTCCATTCCCGAGGTGTATTCAATGCTGAAATCAGCGGAGGTGGAGATCAAGAAAGAACATCAAGTGTTGATGGTGAATAAAACCACTAAGTTCAAGAAAGGCAAGGGTAAGAAGAACTTCAAGAAGGACGGCAAATGAGTTGCCGCGCCTGGTAAGCCAGTTGTCGGGAAGAAGCCAAAGAATGGACCCAAGCCTGAGACTGGGTGCTTTTATTGCAAGGGAATGGGTCACTGGAAGCGGAACTGCCCCAAATACTTAGCAGATAAGAAGGCCGGCAACGTCAAAGGTATATGTGATATACATGTTATTGACGTGTACCTTACCAGCGCTCTTAGTAGCTCTTGGGTATTTGATACCGGTGCAGTTGCTCACATTTGTAACTCAAAGCAGGAGCTGCGGAATAAGCAGAGACTGGCGAAGGACGAGGTGACGATGCACGTCGGGAATGGTTCCAAGGTCGATGTGATCGCCGTCGGCACGCTACCTCTACATATACCTTCGGGATTAGTTTTAAACCTCAATAATTGTTATTTAGTAACAACTTTGAGCATGAACATTGTATCTAGATCTCGTTTAATGCGAGATGGCTACTCATTTAAATTCGAGAATAATGGTTGTTCTATTTATATGAGAGAAATGTTTTATGGTCATTCCCCGCTGGTCAATGGTTTATTCTTAATGAATCTCGAACGTGATGTTACACATATTCATAGTGTGAATGCCAAAAGATGTAAGGTTGATAATGATAGTCCCACTTACTTGTGGCACTGCCGCCTTGGTCATATTGGTGTCAAACGTATGAAGAAGCTCCATGCAGATGGACTTTTGGAGTCTCTTGATTATGAATCCACGTGCGAACCATGCCTCTTGGGCAAGATGACCAAGATTCCGTTCTCCGAAACAATGGAGCGACCAACTAACTTATTGGAAATCATACATACCGATGTGTGCGGTCCAATGAGTGTTGAAGCTCGCGGAGGCTATCGTTATGTTCTCACCCTCATAGATGACTTAAGTAGATATGGGTATGTCTACTTGATGAAACATAAGTCTAAGACCTTTGAAAAGTTCAAGGAATTTCAGAATGAGATTGAAAATCAACGTGACAGAAAAATAAAGTTCTTACGATCGGATAGTGGAGGAGAATATTTAAGTCACGAATTTGGCACGCACCTAAGGAAATGTGGAATTGTTTCACAATTGACGCCACCTGGAACACCTCAGCGTAATGGTGTGTCCGAATGTCCTAATCGTACTTTGTTGGACATGGTGCGATCTATGATGTCTCTTACCGACTTACCGCTATCATTTTAGGGTTATGCTTTAGAGACTGTCGCATTCACTTTAAATAGTGCTCCGTCTAAATCCATTGAGACGACACCATATGAACCTTGGTTTGGCAAGAAACCTAAGTTGTCGTTTCCGAAAGTTTGGGGTTGCGATGCTTATGTCAAGAAACTTCAACCTGAAAAGCTCAAACCCAAATCGGAAAAATGCGTCTTCATAGGATACCATAAGGAAACTATTGGGTATACCTTCTACCTTAGATCCAAAGGCAAGGTTTTCGTTGCCAAGAATGGATCCTTTCAGGAGAAAGAGTTTCTCTCGAAAGAAGTGAGTGGGAGGAAAGTGGAACTTGATGAGGTGACAGTCACCCCTTCCGAACCGAAAAGTAGCGCAGCGCAGGAAGATGTTCCTGTGGTGCCTGCAGCGACTAGGGAGGAAGTTAATGATAATGATCATGAAGCTTGAGATCAAGTTACTACTGAACTTCGTAGGTCCACCAGGACACGTTCCGCACCAGAGTGGTACGGCAACCCTGTCATGGAAATCAAAATCATGTTGTTAGACAACGATGAACCTTCGAACTACGAAAAGCGATGGCGGGCCCGGATTCCAACAAATGGCTTGAAGCCATGAAATCCGAGATAGGATCCATGTATGAAAACAAAGTGTGGACTTTGGTGGACTTGCCCGATGATCAGCACGCCATAGAAAATAAATGGATCTTTAAGAAGAAGACTAACGCGGATGGTAATGTGACCATCTATAAGGCTCGACTTGTCGCTAAAGGTTACCGACAAGTTCAAGGGATTGACTACGACGAGACTTTCTCTCCCGTAGCGATGCTGAAGTCCGTCCGAATCATGTTAGCAATTGCCGCATTCTATGATTATGAGATATGGCAAATGGACGTCGGAACGGCATTCCTTAATGGCTTCCTCAAGGAAGAACTGTATATGATGCAGCCGGAAGGTTTTGTCGATCCTGAGAATGCTAACAAGGTATGCAAGCTCCAGCGCTCAATCTATGGGCTGGTGCAAGCATCTCGGAGTTGGAACATTCGCTTTGATGAGGTGATCAAAGCGTTTGGGTTTATACAGACTTGGGGAGAAGCCTGTATTTACAAGAAAGTGAGTGGGAGCTCTATAGCATTTCTCATATTATATGTGGATGATATATTGTTGATGGGAAATGATGTAGAACTCTTGGAGAGCATAAAGGCCTACTTGAATAAGTGTTTTTCAATGAAGGACCTTGGAGAAGCTACTTACATATTAGGCGTCAAGATCTATAGAGATAGATCGAGACGCCTCATTGGTCTTTCACAAAGCACATACCTTGACAAGATATTGAAGAAGTGAAAGATCGTGGATGTCACCTAGAGGGGGGGTGAATAGGCGCTTTTAAAATAATTAAGGTTTAGGCTTGAACAAATGCGGAATAAACCTAGCGATTAATTTGTCAAGCACAAAACCGACAACAACTAGGCTCACCTATGTGGACCAACATCTTATGCTAAGCAAGATAAACAAGTAGGTGATAGCAAGATATATGACAAGAAACAATACGGCTATCACAAAGTATAGTGCATAAGTAAAGGGCTCGGGTAAGAGATAACCGAGGCATGCGGAGACGACAATGTATCCCAAAGTTCACACCCTTGTGGATGCTAATCTCCGTTTGGAGCGGTGTGGAGGCACAATGCTCCCCAAGAAGCCACTAGGGCCACCGTAATCTCCTCACGCCCTCGCACAATGCAAGATGTTGTGATTCCACTAAGGGACCCTTGAGGGCGGTCACCGAACCCGTACAAATGGCAACCCTTGGGGGCGGTCACCGAACCCGTACACCTTGGCAACCTTTGGGGGCGGTCACCGGTACCCGTCAAATTGCTCCGGGCAATCTCCACAACCTAATTGGAGACCCCGATGCTTGCCCGGAGCTTTACACCACAATGATTGAGCTCCGAAAAACATCAACCGTCTAGGGCGCCAAGGCACCCAAGAGGAACAAGCTCTAGGGTGCCCAAACACCCAAGAGTAATAAGCTTCTCAAACTTCACTTCCACGTATCACCGTGGAGAGCTCAAACCGATGCACCAAATGCAATGGCAAGGGCACACGGAGTGCCCAAGTCCTTCTCTCTCAAATCCCACCAAAGCAACTAATGCTAGGGAGGGAAAAGAGAGGAAGAACAAGAAGGAGAACACCAAGAACTCCAAGAACTAGATCCAAAGGGTTCCCCTCTCAAAGAGGATAAAGTGATTGGTGGAAGTGTGGATCTAGATCTCCTCTCTCATTTCCCCCAAAAACTAGCAAGAATTCATGGAGGGATTGAGAGATAGCAAGCTCGAAGAAGGTCAACAATGGGGGAAGAACACGAGCTCAAAGGATAAGGTTCATTGGGGAAGAAAACCCCCTTTTATAGGTAGGGAAAAATCCAACCGTTATGCTCACAGCCTGCACAGATCGGTACTACCGCTCCAAGGAACGGTACTACCGCTAGGGCGGTAGTGCCCCTTTGAAAAACAACAGCGGGGAGGCAAAAAGGCCAGAAGAACCGTCAGAGCGGTAGTACCGCTTGACCTCACGGTACTACCGCTAGGGGTAGCGGTACTACTGCTAAGGGTAGCGGTACTACTACTTGCGAGCGGTACTAAAAAATTACATCCGGGCCTACCATCGTAGGACTTGGGACGAGTTTTTGGTCCGGATCGGTACTACCGCTGTAGGAGCCACAGTAGTACCGTGATACGTCCAAAACGTATCTATAATTTCTGCTTGCTCCATGCTTCTTTTGTGTGATATTGCTATGATATTTATGCACTTCCATACACTTTTGATCATATTTGGACTAACCTATTAACTCAGTGCACCACAGTGCCAGTTCCTGTTTTCTGCTGTTTTTCTATTTCAGGTTTCCCCCATATTAAAAGTGCTCCAAAAATTCCGGGAAAAATACAGGAAAAATCAGCGTACAGGAAGCTTCGAGAAAAACCAAAGCGGGGCCAGAGGGGAGCCAGGGGTGGCCCAGGCGGCCACCTGGCGCGGCCCCACCCCTGGCCGCGCCAAGGGGGCGCCTGGGGCCCCCTCTCCGCCTCTAGTTGACCCCCTTCGCATATATATTCCTCTCGTCCCGAAACCCTCGAGGACGGAACCCTTTTTCGCGATCTCGCCTCTGTTCCGCCGCCGCAATGCTTCCAAGATCGGGAGCATCAGGAGAACTCTTCCCGGCACCCTGTCGGAGGGGAGAACCACCACCAGGAGCTTCTCCACCACCATGGACGCTTCCCGGATGAGTTGTGAGTAGTCCACCTTGGACCATGGGTCCATGACCAGTAGCTATGTGATGTTCTCCTCCCCTCTTTGTTCTTCATGGTTTAGACCTCGTGAGCTGCCCTACATGATCGAGGCACATATGTAATCTTTATGTTGTTGCTCTGCTGAGTTTGCTGGGATCTGATGGATTATGAGATTATGTTCAGATTGTGTTTGAGTAATATATTTGATTCACCTCTTTTATATATTTGTTCTTAAGTAATTCCTGCATGTTCTCCGTTGCTGTTTATTGCTTGGGCCAAGTAGTAGGTAGTAACTCCAAGAGGGAGCGTTATTCTTGATTGTGGGTTCATGCCCCCTGATGACTAGCTTGAGTGACAGAAACATGAGTCTAGGGGATGTGATGTTGCCACAAGGGGGAAAACAACGGTGCTTGTACTTGCGGGTGCAAGGATTGTTTACTTTACGCAAAGTTCTTTTAATGCAGTTGTCTCTTGCTTTGAGTTTACACTTTGGGTGGGATTCGCAACTTAATACCAGCGAGATGTTCTGGATAGATATCTCAAGGTGGATGATTAGTAGTAGATGCAGATGGATTTCAGTCTACTTGCCTTGGCGTACCGCCCATGCTTTTGAGCCTCTACCTTTCTTTGCAGCATAGTTAGCATTGGTTTGCGCACATAATCCTGTCAATTGCCCAGCTGTAATTTGTTTACCTCGCTTAGCTGTTTTATCGTCTTTTGGGAGAGAGACATCACTAGTGAACATCATGGGACCCCGGTCCATATTACCACCACTGATCACACCTTCTATTTACTTCCTGTTGTTATTTCCTAGTTGCAGTCATAGCTATCATTATTATCTCTTGTGTTTGATCCTTTGTAAACAACAAGGCCGGGGAGATTGACAACCTCTATGTACTCGTTGGGAGCAAAGTTATTTGTATCTGTGTGCAGGTCCTGTCAACCGCTAAGTTTCTGGCGCCGTTGACACCTACTTGTCGACCCTCGGAGTCTCACGGGATTCGATCCTTGGCATCTTTACCAAGGGAAACTTGCCGCTACACTACATCTCAACCTTCCACTTGGGGTAACCAACGAGGGGCGAGAAGCCATCAAGCAAAGTTTCTGGCGCCGTTGCCGGGGACTCCACTCTTCAAGATAGGGGAGTTGCACGCTATCTTTTATCTTTGCTTTTTAGTCTTGTTAGTTTACCTTTCAGTTTTTGCTTTAGTGTCCCTTACCAAAAATCACAAAAATAGTTATCTTGCTTTTAGTTGACATTATGTCTGGTCCTTTTGCCTTTGGTGAGGCAGAAGTGCTCACCTTTAAACAAAGAGGTGGTGAAAGTCTAAAAGATGCTTGGTATAGAATTAATGATTCTCAAAAAAAGAGCCACCAAGAAGCAATCTACTACTATCCTGCTTAGAAATTTTTATATTGGAATTACTTCTTGGAATAGGTTTATTCTAGATTCTGCTATCAATGGAAATTTCCTAGAAGCCCCAGTTTGGGAATCTCTTAGTATTATGGAAAATCTTGTTGGAAATCCCCCTGTTGTTAGCATTCAAGAGGACATTACTCTAGCTCACATTATGAAAAAACTTGAAAAGATAGAGCTAGAGATGCCAAGCATTAATAAGATAAATGAGTTGGACCGTAAGGTCCAAGGGAATTTGAATAGGCTTGATATCTTCATGCATAAAATTCTCAAAACTTTGGAGACCATCAAATCCCATGACTTGGATTCTTCTAGGATAGACAAGATTGAGGAAATCTTTGACACTTTAGGAACTACTTTCTCCTCAATCAAAGCCAAAAAGGTAGAAACTCCGGCAAAGAAGGAACCTAAGTTCGTTTACGTTCCAAAGGCTCCTCGTTCCAAAAGTAATACATCTATTGCCAAAGGGGTTGAAACTGTGAAGACTTTGGAAGAAATACCTCTCTTTGATAAATTTATAAATGAATCTTCCATTGACTTTCCACCTTTTGGTTTTCTCCCTAGAAGTATCTTTATTAGGCCTTTATTTGAAAGTCCTCTTAAGACTAGTTGTACTATTGAAGAGCTTTTTGATGATCTTGATGATGGTTCAATTGATACAACTTGATCTTTTTGCATCATGCCTAGCTTAAAGGCATAAAAGAAAGCGCTTTTGGGAGGCAGCCCACAATGAATAAGGTTTTATTTTGCTTTTGTTGTGTCTTGATGTTTGTTACTACAGTAGCATCATCATTGTATCTTTTCGTTTCAGCTTTGTGCCAAGTTTAGCCTCTGATTGCAAGAAAGTTCAAAAGTTGTGACGTGCTGTCCAGAAAACAGATTCTGTCCTTGGACAGAAAAATTCGTATAAAATCACCAGATCATCTTTTTGATATGAATTTTTTTGACAGCGTGCTCTATACAATTGGCTTTCGAGCGTCTGTTCTGAGTTTTTTGATTTGAGTTGCAGAAGTGCCCCGAAAAAATTATTTACTACCTGCTGGTCTGTTTTTCACAGATTCTGTCCTGTTTTGCCTTTTCTTCGTTTTGCAAACCTTGAGCTTGATTTTTCTTTGAAAAAACCTTTTGGCAATCTTGAGAAACAGTAGCTCTTCAAGATTATCCATATTTACAGTAGGGAAAAAATATTTTATTGTGGGTACTAACCTCGCTAATCAGATTATGATGAGTTATGTATGAAGGGAGTTT
This sequence comes from Secale cereale, assembly GCA_902687465.1. Taxonomy (NCBI): domain Eukaryota; kingdom Viridiplantae; phylum Streptophyta; class Magnoliopsida; order Poales; family Poaceae; genus Secale; species Secale cereale. Next base: position 768,546,345 of record LR738714.1, on the reverse strand, counting down.
TCAAGTGTGCGAGGGAAGATGATAAAAGAAGATTCAGGAGGGTCAAACGCTCAAGCTTGGGATGCCCCCGTGCACCCCAAGAAACATTCAAGAAGACTCAAGCATCTAATCTTGGGGATGCCCCCGTGCATCCGCTTCTCCATCAACAATTATCAGTTCGTCTTTCGTTCCACTATATTTTAATCACTTGATGCGTTATGTGCTATGCTTGGAGCGTCTTGCTCTTAGTTTCCTTTTTAGTTTTCTTTAGCTTTGCTTGCTGTTCATAACAAGTTAGAACCCAGCTTTCTTTGTGTGGGAGAGAAACACGCTCCACTTCAACCTAGAACACAACATAGGATTTTCATGCTTATCTTTGCTGTGTGTGTTCTTTGTCTTTCCATAGCTGCTGTCATGTTTAGCTCTTAGCTTTCATGCTTTTCTTTTTAAAGAGCTTTTGTTTAGTTTGTTGCTGAACTCTCTTGAGTTTTCATGTTTATCTTGTTAAGAGAGTTTGCCTGTTGCACTGAGTTGTGTGTCTTAACTTAAAGTAGGTAATTGAGGTTGCTATTTAATTTTAGTAGTAACTTGCAATAGTATTGAGGTATTACCATGAGTAATGTCTGAACTTTTGGTGTCAAGAGCTTTAGCCTATTAGTGATAGATGTCGTATTTTGGGCAATCCGTGTTTATTTTCGAAAACCTACAAAATAGTTGAGAACTTTAGCTACTAGATGGATCACTAATCTTTGGAGGGGTCGAATATTAGAGTACACTCACGTACCATGAGTCGAGGATGCGCAAGGATAACCAAACCCCCATACACTCCTCCTCGGGGTACTTGTCTCTTTGTGAACCTCCTAATTAGATTGAGAGTTACCGATAATAAGTGCATGAGTTCTTTGGACTAATGTGAGTATTCGAGAGTTGACACTTCCACCTAGCCATATTTTTCTATCCTCTCCAGTACCGTGCATTGCCCTTTCTCACCTCGAGAGTTGGCGCATACTTCGCCGATGCATCCAAATCCTTGGAACGATACGCTCTGTCATCATAAGCCTCATTATATCCTTCCTCAAAACAGCCACCATACCTACCTATCAAGGCATTTCCATAGCCTTTCCGAGATACATTGCCATGCAACATCCATCTTCTCATGACTTGATCTTCATGTCAAACATGCTTTTTGCTTGATCGATGAGCCGCATGCTAGTTGGGCCTTGCCCTAATCATTGCTACATGATGCGCTAGTATCATTGCATATCCTGCTACACCGGCAGAGGCATACATTTGCATACATCATGATAGTTTCATTTTCTTTATGTTGAGTACTTTTGTAAAGTGTGAAAGATCTTCTATACTTCTTGTAATATATAGAGTGTTGCCCCTAAAGTGAGGAAAAGATCCCAAAGAGGACAAAATCAAAAGATCCCAAAGAGGACAAAATCAAAAGATCCCAAAGAGGACAAATGAGAGTTAAATAGAAAGAGCCATTGAGGCCACAAAAAAATAAAAAAAATAAAAAAAGAAAAAGAAATAAAAAGAGAGAATGGGGCACACTACTATTTCTTTTGAGAGATCCACACTCGTACTCCATCTTATACCTTGTACTCCATAGAGATTATCATTAATGCATATAGTTATGTGGGGACCTTCACACTATAGAACTTGGCTTGTATATTCCAATGATGAGCCTCCTCAAAAGAGCTCTAGGTCTTCTTGAGCAAGCAAGTTGGATGCACCCCCACTAGTTCCATTGGAGAGCTTACCTTAGCTCATATGTGCATCCGTTACATGGCAATCCCTACTCCTCACATCATATCTATCATTTGGTTTTCTCTCGCCCATGATTGTCCTCATTGATGTGAGCCTTTCACACCTTTTTTGTCTTCCCCCTCTATCATTTTTCTCTCTTTGCCATCCTAGGTGTCAACTTTCTTGCTTACGCTCATCCATTGCATGAGTGCTCAAAATATCGAAAGGGAGTGGATCATTTTGACTTGTACCTGGCTAGAGGTCTGGGGATGAGTCAAGATATGATTCCAAAGAAGACCAAGTGTGAAACTTTAGTAGATTAAGTTCTCAACAATACAAAAAATATGGTTTACTCTCTCGTATATCCCTATCCCCTTTCTTGCACGCAAACACCATTTGGAGACATTCGAGTCACGGACAGCGAGAGCTCTTGCACCTTTATGTTCTTATGTTGCTTGTTACAATGCTAATATAGACTCTTGCTTGTTATGACTTGAATTGAATTACATGCCTTGATTGCTTTACTTAAAAAGTTTTTATATGGTTGATAGCATGTCACCACAGAAATTATGCTTGTTATCATTTACCTACTCGAGGATGAGCAGGAATTAAGCTTGGGGATGTTGATACGTCCAAAACGTATCTATAATTTCTGCTTGCTCCATGCTTCTTTTGTGTGATATTACTATGATATTTATGCACTTCCATACACTTTTGATCATATTTGGACTAACCTATTAACTCAGTGCACCACAGTGCCAGTTCCTGTTTTCTGCTGTTTTTCTATTTCAGGTTTCCCCCATATTAAAAGTGCTCCAAAAATTCCGGGAAAAATACAGGATAAATCAGCGTACAGGAAGCTTCGAGAAAAACCAAAGCGGGGCCAGAGGGGAGCCAGGGGTGTCCCAGGCGGACACCTGGCGCGGCCCCACCCCTGGTCACGCCAGGGGGGCGCCTGGGGCCCCCTCTCCGCGTCTGGTTGCCCCCCTTCGCATATATATTCCTCTCGTCCCGAAACCCTCGAGGACGGAACCCTTTTTCGCGATCTCGCCTCTATTCCGCCGCCGCAACGCTTCCAAGATCGGGAGCATCAGGAGAACTCTTCCCGGCACCCTGCCAGAGGGGAGAACCACCACCGGGAGCTTCTCCACCACCATGGACGCTTCCCGGATGAGTTGTGAGCAGTCCACCTTGGACCATGGGTCCATGACCAGTAGCTATGTGATGTTCTCCTCCCCTCTTTGTTCTTCATGGTTTAGACCTCGTGAGCTTCCCTACATGATCGAGGCACATATGTAATCTTTATGTTGTTGCTCTGCTGAGTTTGCTGGGATCTGATGGATTATGAGATTATGTTCAGATTGTGTTTGAGTAATATATTTGATTCACCTCTTTTATATATTTGTTCTTAAGTAATTCTTGCATGTTCTCCGTTGCTGTTTATTGCTTGGGCCAAGTACTAGGTAGTAACTCCAAGAGGGAGCGTTATGCTTGATTGTGGGTTCATGCCCCCTGATGACTAGCTTGAGTGACAGAAACATGAGTCTAGGGGATGTGATGTTGCCACATGGGGGAAAACAACGGTGCTTGTACTTGCGGGTGCAAGGATTGTTTACTTTACGCAAAGTTCTTTTAATGCAGTTGTCTCTTGCTTTGAGTTTACACTTTGGGTGGGATTCGCAACTTAATACCAGCGAGATAATCTGGATAGATATCTCAAGGTGGATGATTAGTAGTTGATGCAGATGGATTTCGGTCTACTTGCCTTGGCGTACCGCCCATGCTTTTGAGCCTCTACCTTTCTTTGCAGCATAGTTAGCATTGGTTTGCGCACATAAACCTGTCAATTGCCCAGCTATAATTTGTTTACCTCGCTTAGCTGTTTTATCGTCTTTTGGGAGAGAGACATCACTAGTGAACATCATGGGACCCCGGTCCATATTACCACCACTGATCACACCTTCTATTTACTTCTGTTGTTATTTCCTAGTTGCAGTCATAGCTATCATTATTATCTCTTGTGTTTGATCCTTTGTAAACAACAAGGCCGGAGGGATTGACAACCTCTCTGTACCCATTGGGAGCAAGGTTATTTGTATCTGTGTGCAGGTCCTGTCAACCGCTAAGTTTCTGGCGCCGTTGACACCTACTTGTCGACCCTCGGAGTCTCACGGGATTTGATCCTTGGTATCTTTGCCAAGGGAAACTTGCCGCTACGCTACATCTCAACCTTCCACTTGGGGTAACCAACGAGGGGCGAGAAGCCATCATACCGCTCTTGAGCGGTAGTAAAAAATTACATCCGCTCCAATTCGCGGTAGTACCGCTGCAGCCTTTACAGAACACCAAAACTGCCACAACTTTTGCAAACGGACTTCGAATTCGATGAAACCTAGTTTGTTGAAAAGCTAGAGACAAGGGCTAACACAATCTTGAAAGAAATATCAATAAGAGGCAAATTAGAAAAGGCCCATAAGAAAATGGTGAGAACCCTTCCTCGGATAAGACCGGTATAACCTCCAACACCGAAAACATCATAGAAGACGCATATGAACTCCGTTTTTGATGAACTCAAGCTTGTCATCAAGATGTCCATAAGCTCTAAGACTCACAAAGAGAACCAAACAAGAACCAATAAACATGATGCAAGGATGCAATGGTTTGAGCTCTCTACTAACGGTATGATCAAGCTACCAACTTGAGAGCCCCCCTTGATAGTACGGCAAACGATCCTATAACCCGGTCTCCCAACCACCACCACGAGACCGGTAAAATAGAAAACCTATCAATGGCAAACCTTTGCTTTGCACAAAGTACACTTGAGCTAGATGTAGACGATCTTGACTTCCTCAAGTTGGACCACCTTTCTTGGTTGCGTTGTCTCGATGAAGACTAGTAGATTGCTCCCCCCATACTCCACTATGGGTGAGCCACTCTTCGGCATATCTTCACAAGTCCATTGTCACCGCAATGGACGACAAGCTTCAAGCACTTGAACTCTTCGTGATGCTCCACTTGAACTTGCACACCGCAACCTAACCCCACAAAGAATTCTCACGAAGACCATGGGTTAGTACACAAAGAGTGATTGACAATGCTTACCATACGATGGAATTGCTTGATCCCTCTCGGTACATCTTCTACACTTTGTGTGTTGATCAACTTGATTCATTCTTTGACTTAGTTTTGATCAACCTTGAATCTTTCCAACTCTCTTCATTTGGATGATGTCTTGAAGGTAAACATGAATGATCACCACTGATAGATAAAGGGTCATCAGACCCGGTTCGTTTGGGCATTTAGCCCCGGTTCCTGAACCGGGACAAGAAGGTCGGTACTAATGCTCTGACCCTTTAGTCCCGGTTCAATCCAGAACCGGGGCAGATGGGTGTCCACGTGGCCTGTGCGCCGAGCCCAGGCAGGAGGGGCTTTAGTCCCGGTTGATGGTACCAACCGGGACCAAAAGGCATCCACGCGTCAGCATTTCTGTGGCTGTGGTTTTTTTTTAAAGGGAAGGGGGGGTTGGAGGTTTTGGGGGGTTAATTTAGGTGTTTCATATTGTGTTAGCTAGCTTATTAATAGAGAGAAGTGTCCTCTCTTATGTCCGTGCTTGGTCGACGCTACGTACTACACATACGTATAGAGATGACTAGACACGGTAGCTAGCTAGCTAGCTAGTAAAGCAAACGAAGGAAACAGAAGATCGTATAATCAACATATATATATATATATATATATATATATATATATATATATATATATATATGCCTACAGAGAGAAGTAATATCGACCACCTCTCCTTCTCCGAGAGATTGGTCGAACAACAAGTTCTCGTATATCTATCCGACACTACCGGGTACATATATACAATAATTATGTCTTACAAAAATAATCTCCTATCATATGGATGCATGGTCCACATAGTATTCTCCGTCTTCGGCGGTCACGTGTTCAAGGAAGAATGCCGCCAATTCCTCTTGAATTGCTCGCAGACGATCTGGTGTTAGGAGTTCATCCCGCATCCGAAACATCTAATTTGAAGTAGGGGGTCAATACATGAAATGATGCTATAAATTTGTGAATATTATTGATTGCTTACGCACTTCAAATTGTGCTTCAGTGTAGCCCCGCTCACAGTTCGTGTGGCGGATGGACTCGCAAATGTAGTATCCACAGTAATCATTTCCGGGTTCCTGCCACAACCACTTTACAAGAAATAGAGGTCAATCAAACTGATAAGCAAGAATGCCAAATTGGTATTGATGAAACTAGCGCTTGAATCAAGATATAGGATATGCGCGCGCGGAACATGCTACTATATAGTACTTACTTTCGGGTATCTAAATTCTAGCTTCTTCGGCAGTCCCGGAGCTTTTTTGGTGAATTTTGTCCAAACCCTGCCAGACAAAGAAAACAATTAGTTGATATCAGAAATGAAGTTGCTGATATATATGCATGGTGGATAATATTGATCGATTTAAACTTACCTGACGAGCATTTGAGTCATGTCCGCATACTCCTCGGGATCTTTACGTTTAGAGTCCAAGACAGTTACTACTCCCTTCTCAAGCTTAATCTCTAAGAGAATATAGTGGAAGCTGCGCACGCATGCATGAACTCATCAATTACATCACTATAACCTTGACTGATATATAAGGGAAACCAAATATGCACAAGACAGTAACACTCACTTGAAGTTGTAAGGAAAGAGTATTCTATCTTTGTTTTCATTTACCACCAACGATCGTAGCAAGTTGGTCTCGGTATCGTCGGGACGCAATTTAACCTCGGTTGCATCTATGAGGTATGTGTTAATAAACCCAATATCACCTACTTGTCTTTTCTTCAATTCGACGATCTTCAATCTGCATAATATAGTGAGGATAATTATAAATACATGCAATGAAGATCAGCTATATAGAGAGACTTAATGACAGAAGTAGTACTACTTATAGACAGTAGCAGGTGACGTTGCTTTATCGAGGGCCAATTGATTGAAAAACTGATAGAACTCCTCAAATGGAACAGGCAACAGTTCAATTCCAACGAGGTCATGCTCCGGTTTAACTCTCAAATACAAGTTATCCCTCCCCCCAGACTCTCTGCAGATTTTCAAGTACCAATCATGCAATCTTCGCATATTCGTTGATAGAGATCTTTCATTTTTGACGAGAGGCTTTTTGTACTCGTATCTTTCTATCTGCACGTCCAAGAAATCATAGTGTACATCGTCGGACACGTAATCTGCAAGATTGGTATAACCGGGCACCATCCTCGGATCATTAGCGACCATGTCGCTAGACACCTTGAGCGGGGGGCATGATTGGTCCGCTTGTTTGCCGAGCTGGGCAATTTGTTTCCCAGCTCGTCCTTCTGCTAACCTCTGATCACTTTTAGTACTTCCCGACCGCTTCGCTGCTTGATATGACTTTTGAATCATGCGGTCATAGTTGTCATGCGGCTTACTTTACGCTGGTTGCTTCAGGGCAGCAAGAGTGCGCTTTGCTTTCACCGCATCTATCTTCTCCTCCGGAGGTGGATGTCTCTGTGCTTTCAACCCTTCAAAAAAGTCCTTCACTTCGCCTTGAGCGATCTTCGTGTTTTCCTCGTCGGACCTCTTGTACGGTAACTTCTCTAGAGGCGTGAGAGAAGGACCGAATCTGCATCGCCTCCCGCCTCTGGCTGTACTGCTAGACGTCGCCGGACCAGACGAAGCGGCTGTCTTTTTTCCTTGCTTACGCGCCGGAGCAGGAGCAGCCGGAGCGGTGGCAGGTCTCTTCCGCCCTTGCTGACTAGGCGGAGAAGGAGGAGCAGGCTGGCTGCTCGGGCGCGCCGGCGACGAAGGAGGCGGAGTGCCGCCACGCGCCGGCTGCGAAGGAGGCGGAGTGCCGCCACGCGCCGGAGAAGGAGCCGGAGTGCCCTGATGGTCACTCGCTGGAGGAGGAGGCGAAGTGCCCTGACTCGCCGGAGGAGGAGGAGGAGGCGGAGGCGTCCAGTTGAGAATGTTGATGAGGTTCTTCCGCCATAGGCATGGAGTCTTCAGTGAAGAACCCAGCCGAGTCTCCCCTTCACCGGTAGGGTGGTCAAGCAAGAGCTCCTCAAATCCCTCCGTTATTTCGTCGACCATCACCCTAGCATATCCTTCTGGAATCGGCCGGCAGTGAAAAGTGTCGCCGGGTCCAGAAGGATAAACAGAGCCAGCAGCCGCCTTGACCTTCAGATTCATCCACTGCGCCATAAGGTGGCAATTTTGTGCCAGCGTGATAGCATCCACGGGATTCCTGGCAGTAGCCGTCAAGACAGGCTCTGGCTGAAGCAGCTCGGTGGAAGCCACGCTGCTTCTCCGCTGAGATGGCGGGGTAGCTTCGGGGGAAGCTTCGGCAATTCTTTTGTCCCGATTTGCTTCTCGTTCCTCTATCGCTTGTATTCTGGCCCGCAGCGCCTGGATTTCAGTCAGCTCCATTTTCTTCCTCCTATCGTGGCATTTGTAGCCTCCTGTGTCCGGAAACCCAGCTCGCCACGGAAGGGAGCCTGGCGTGCCTCGTGTCCATCCAGGGTGCTCAGGATTCCCGAGGGCCATTGTCAGCTCGTCGTTCTCTCTGTCGGGGAAGAACGTCCCTTCATGCGCTGCTTTGATATACTGCCGCATCTTCCTGAGTGGTGTTTCCAATTGCTTGTCCGTCCAAATGCACCACCCTGTTACAGGGTCCAAGGTTCCGCCAGTCCCGAAGAACCAAGTCCGGCAACGGTCTGGCCAGTGCATTGTCTCTGGTTCGATCCCTTTCTGAAGCAGATCATTCTCAGCCTTGGCCCACTTAGGCCGGGCTCTGAGGTAGCCACCTGACCCTGTGCGATGGTGATGCTTCTTCTTCGCAGCATTTATCCGATTTGTCTCCGACATCTTCTGACTCTTTTCCGACATCTTATGGGCCACAAATGCGGGCCAGTCATCTTTGATCTTCTCATATATGCCCACGAATTCTGGAGTATTTTTATCTTTGACAAACGTATTCAGTTTTTTCTTCCATGCCCTGAATTGGTCTGCCATCTTCGAAAGTGCAGCAGACTTGATTAACTCCTCTTTAACTGGCTTCGCCAGATCATCCTCTCGCGGTAGGACGAAATTTGACTTCAGCTCAGTCCAAAGATCTTCTTTCTGCATATCAGTGACATAAGTCACCTGAGCGTCGTTTGCAGCCGGCTTTAACCATTGATGGATGCTGATCGGGATCTTGTCTCTAACCAGAACCCCGCACTGATTAACAAATGTGTTCTTTGTCCGGATGGGTGCAATCGGCTCGCCGGAGCGCGAGATTTCTGAGATCTCAAACTTTTCATCCGGCCTCAACTTTTTCTTCGCTCCTCGTCTCTTTACCGAAGATTTGCTCGATCCGGAGGGCTAGAAAAAGGAACAAAGATGAGAGTTAATGAATGCATCAATTAACTAGTCAGCACGTGCTTAACTAACATATATACCTCCTGGCCGGACTCGGTTCGGTCACCGGAGCCAGCATCACGGTCTCCTTCTTGCACCGGCATTGGGTCACCGGAGCCGTCCTCACGGTCTACTTCTTCCATGTGCATTGGGTCACCGGATCCATCAATATCATAGCCTAGATCTTCCAGCTGCAGCTCTTTTTCGACCTGCTCATCGGTGTCGTTGAGAAACGACAAGACGGCATTTTGTCCGTCTGCGATTATGTCCATCAACATCGCTTCGTGTGCTAGGTCTCGGGTGTTGTCGTCCATTGTTTCTACAAATATTTACAACATGCCAATTATTATTCAAACATGACAGATGGATATATTAATGGCAAACGTAGAACTAGCTTCGACCCTCGACTGCTCGGCGATCCACAAACCCTAGATCCCCTCATGTCACATTTTGTCTAGTGTCAAAGGATTCAACAAAACCAATACTTCATCATTAGGCGAAAGTAACAGTAGCATGATGGTACGAAGCTCTCCAAAGTGGTTTTGGAACGGAGTCCCGGATAGGATAATTCGTAACAAAAGACGGATTATCCTATCAGGAACTCCGTTCCAAAACAACTTTGCATAACTTCGTACCAACATGCCCCGGTTACTTCTGGCAAATGATGAAGTCATGGAATTCTTCAATACTTTGACACTAGCTAGGCAACCTCTCGACCCCCCCGACTTCTCGGCGATCCACAACCCTAGACCCCCTCATGT
>LR738714.1:768489683-768535740 GCA_902687465.1 Secale cereale | reverse complement strand
TTAGGATATATAAACAAAAAACTATATAGCCACATACACATATATATACATCACATACACACATCACATACAGCAACTTCCTAAGAAAAAAAATATATATACACATACATATATATTTAACATATATATTTTGCAAATTCCTAAAAAAATATATATATATACACATACATATATATACAGCAACTATATATACACATATATATACATACACACATATATATATACACATACACACATATATATACATATATATATATATATATATATATATATATATATATATATATATATATATACAACAACTATATATATATATATATACAACAATTTATATAAACATAAAAAAAACAGCAAGCCCTCACATCGCGCGGCGGGGCTGGGCGGCGCGACGGCGGCGGGGCGGGGCGGCGCGACGGCGACGGGGCGCGGCGGCGGGGCGGGGCGGCGCGACGGCAACGGGGCGCGGCAACGGCGCGGGGCAGGGCGGCGCGGGGGCGCGGGGCGTGGCGACGGCGACGAGGCGGCGTCGGGGCGGCGTCGGGGGCGACGGCGACGGCGACGGGGCGACGGGGGCGACGGCGACGGCGACGGGGCGACGGGGGCGGGGAAGGAGAGAGAGGCGTCGGGGGCGCGGGGAAGAAGGAAACTGACGAAATTTTCGCAAGTCCTGGTTATATAGGGGGGCATTAGTCCCGGTTTCAACCACCAACCGGGACTAATACACCCTTTAGTCCCGGTTTCAGCCACCAACCGGGACCAAAGGCTCTGTGCTGGCGCGGGTGCGGTGGGATGTTTAGTCCCACCTCGCTAGCTGAGGGAGTTCGAGAGTGGTTTATAAGGGCTGCTGCTCCCACCCTCTCGAGCTCCTCTCAAATGCAGGCTTCTGGGCCTAACTCTGCGCGCTGCCCTGTGAGCTTGCTGGGCCTTATAGTACAGGTGGATCCTGTGCTATAGGCCTTGTAAGCTCACTGGGCAGCGCCCAATTTTTTTTTTCCTTTTTTGCTTTATTTATTTCTAAGTTGTTTTTTGCTGTATTTAGAGTTTCTTTGTGAATATTATTGCTTTAGGTAAAACCAATTACAAACTTTCTGTTAGTGCAAGTAGTATTCAAATTTGAATAGTTTAAATTTGAAATTATTTATTTTCTTTGTTGCTTTATTTATTTTATTTTGTTTCTACTTACAATAAAATACTTATTGTTGCTACTTTTTTTTCAAGTTTTTTTGTTTTGTTTTCTGCATTATTTATTTTCTTTTGTTATTTGCTTTATTTTTTTAATTCTTTCTGGTAAAACCAATTACAAACTTTCTCTGTTAGTGCAAGTAGTATTGAAATTTGAATAGTACAAACGGACAATGGTATCATACTCGTTTGTTACAAAGTTGGCATGGTATCATCATAATAGTTGCGGAAAAAAGTCTTCACTTTTTCTTCGCTTGTGTCATTTGCTTATTGCGCCGTAACCATGGATAATCTTCATCGTTTATCAGGATGCTTGGGTCAGCCTTGACTTTGAAGGGAGGAATTTCATGAAACTTTTCATAATCTTCAGACATGTCTGTCTTGCCCTCCACTCCCAGGATGTCCCTTTTTCCTGAAAGAACTATGTGGCGCTTTGGCTCATCGTATGATGTATTCGCTTCCTTATCTTTTCTTTTTCTCGGTCTGGTAGACATGTCCTTCACATAGATAACCTGTGCCACATCATTGGCTAGGACGAACAGTTCGTCAGTGTATCCAAGATTTTTCAGATCCACTGTTGTCATTCCGTACTGTGGGTCTACCTGTACCCCGCCTCCTGACAGATTGACCCATTTGCACTTAAACAAAGAGACCTTAAATCATGTCCGTAGTCAAGTTCCCATATGTCCACTATGTAACCATAATATGTGTCCTTTCCCCTCTCGGTTGTTGCATCAAAGCGGACACCGCTGCTTTGGTTGGTGCTCTTTTGATCTTGGACAATCGTGTAAAATGTATTCCCATTTATCTCGTATCCTTTGTAAATCAATACAGTCGAAGATGGTCCCCTGGACAACAAGTACAACTCATCACAAACAGTGTTGTCACCTCTGAGACGTGTTTCCAACCAACTGCTGAAAGTCCTGATGTGTTCACGTGTAATCCAGTCGTCGCACTGCTCCGGGTGTTTGGAGCGCAGACTGTTCTTGTGTTCATCGACATACGGGGTCACCAATGTAGAGTTCTGTAGAACTGTGTAGTGTGCTTGAGACCAAGAATATCTGTCCCTGCATATTATTGAGTCCCTTCCAAGCGTGCCTTTTCCAGTCAGTCTCCCCTCGTACCGCGATTTAGGGAGACCTATCTTATTAAGGCCAGGAATGAAGTCAACACAAAACCCGATGACATCCTCTGTTTGATGGCCCATGGAGATGCTTCCTTCTGGCCTGGCGCGGTTATGGACATATTTCTTTAGGACTCCCATGAACCTCTCAAAGGGGAACATATTGTGTAGAAATACAGGCCCCAGAATGACAATCTCGTCGACTAGATGAACTAGGACGTGTGTCATGATATTGAAGAAGGATGGTGGTAACACAAGCTCGAAACTGACAAGACATTGCGCCACATCACTCCTCAGCCTTGGTACGATTTCTGGATCGATCACCTTCTGAGAGATTGCATTGAGGAATGCACATAGCTTCACAATGGCTAATCGGACGTTTTCCGGTAGAAGCTCCCTCAATGCAACCGGAAGCAGTTGCGTCATAATCACATGGCAGTCATGAGACTTTAGGTTCTGGAACTTTTTCTCTGCCATATTTATTATTCCCTTTATATTCGACGAGAAGCCAGTCGGGACCTTCATACTGAGCAATCATTCAAAGAAGATTTCTTTCTCTTCTTTCGTAAGAGCATAGCTGGCAGGACCTTCATACTGCTTCGGAGGGATGCCGTCTTTTTCGTGCAAACGTTGCAGGTCCTCCCGTGCCTCAGCTGTATCTTTTGTCTTTCCATACACGCCCAAGAAGCCTAGCAGGTTCATGCAAAGGTTCTTCGTCACGTGCATCACGTCGATTGAAGAGCGGACCTCTAGGTCTTTCCAGTAGGGTAGGTCCCAAAATATAGATTTCTTCTTTCACATGGGTGCATGTCCCTCAGCGTCATTCGGAACAGCTAGTGCGCCGGGGCCCTTTCCAAAGATTACGTGTAAATCATTGACCATAGCTAGTACGTGATCACCGGTACGCATGGCGGGCTTCTTTCGGTGATCTGCCTCGCCTTTGAAATGCTTGCCTTTCTTTCGACATTGATGGTTGGTCGGAAGAAATCGACGATGGCCCAGGTACACATTCTTCCTGCACTTGTCTAGGTATATACTTCCAGTGTCATCTAAACAGTGCGTGCATGCGTGGTATCCTTTGTTTGTCTGTCCTGAAAGGTTACTGAGAGCGGGCCAATCGTTGATGGTCACGAACAGCAACGCCTTTAGGTCAAATTCCTCCTGTTTGTGCTCATCCCACGCACGTACACCGTTTCCATTCCATAGCTGTAAAAGTTCTTCAACTAATGGCCTTAGGTACACATCAATGTCGTTGACGGGTTGCTTAGGGCCTTGAATGAGAACTGGCATCATAATGAACTTCCGCTTTATGCACATCCAAGGAGGAAGGTTATACATACATAGAGTCACGGGCCAGGTGCTGTGATTGCTGCTCTGCTCCCCGAAAGGATTAATGCCATCCGCGCTTAAAGCAAACCATACGTTCCTTGGGTCCTTTGCAAACTCCTCCCAGTACTTTCTTTCGATTTTTCTCCACTGCGACCCGTCAGCGGGTGCTCTCAACTTCCCGTCTTTCTTACGGTCCTCACTGTGCCATCGCATCAACTTGACATGCTCTCTGTTTCTAAACAAACGTTTCAACCGTGGTATTATAGGAGCATACCACATCACCTTCGCAGGAACCCTCTTCCTGGCGGGCTCGCCATCAACATCACCAGGGTCATCTCGTCTGATCTTATACCGCAATGCACCGCATACCGGGCATGCGTTCAGATCCTTGTATACACCGCGGTAGAGGATGCAGTCATTAGGGCATGCATGTATCTTCTGCACCTCCAATCCTAGAGGGCATACGACCTTCTTTGCTGCGTATGTACTGTCGGGCAATTCGTTATCCTTCGGAAGCTTCTTCTTCAATATTTTCAGTAGCTTCTCAAATCCTTTGTCAGCCACAACATTCTCTGCCTTCCACTGCAGCAATTCCAGTACGGTACCGAGCTTTGTGTTGCCATCTTCGCAATTGGGGTACAACCCTTTTTTGTGATCCTCTAACATGCGATCGAACTTCAGCTTCTCCTTTTGACTTTCGCATTGTGTCCTTGCATCGACAATGACCCGGCGAAGATCATCATTTGGTTCCTCTTGATCTTCAGCAGCTTCACCCGTTGCAGCGTCATTGGGCACATCGTATGGTTCCTCTTGATCTTCACCAGCTCCCCCCATTGCAGCATCACCGTATTCAGGGGGCACATAGTTGTCAACGTACTCTTCTTCTTCGCCGTCTTCCATCATAACCCCTATTTCTCCGTGCCTCGTCCAAACATTATAGTGTGGCATGAAACCCTTGTAAAGCAGGTGGGAGTGAAGGATTTCCGGTTAGAGTAAGACATTGTATTCACACATTTAGTGCATGGACAACACATAAAACCATTCTGCTTGTTTGCCTCAGCCGCATTTAGAAACTCACGCACGCCCTTAATGCACTCGGAGGTGTGTCTGTCACCGTACATCCATTGCCGGTTCATCTGCGTGCATTTATATATAATTAAGTGTGTCAAAAACCATTACAGAACATCATAAATAGATAATTAAGTGACCAAATGGATAAAAGTTCATCATCACATTAAAACCAAAGTACATACATATATAGTTCTCATCTAACAACATATAGCTCTCCATACACATCGAAACTATGTAAAACATTTCAACGCGGAAACAAATGCTATCATAATCGCAACCAAGGTAACAATTGATCCAACGGCATAATGATACCAAGCCTCGGTATGAATGGCATATTTTCTAATCTTTTTAATCTTCAACCGCATTGCATCCATCTTGATCTTGTGATCATCGACGACATCCGCAACATGCAACTCCAATATCATCTTCTCGTCCACAATTTTTTTTATTTTTGCCTTCAAGAATTTGTTTTCTTCTTCAACTAAATTTAACCTCTCGACAATAGGGTCCATCTTGATCTTGTGATCATCGATAACTTCCGCAACATGCAACTCCAATTCCATCTTCTCCTCCTCCATTTTTTCCAATTTTTTCTTTAACGAAATGTTTTCCTCTTCAACTAAATTTAACCTCTCCACAAGAGGGTCGGTTGGAATTTCCGGTTCAACTACCTCCTAGACATAATAAAACATCTATGCATGTCAGGTTGGTCGGCATAACTATCATAAACACTAAAAACAAATAGTTATAAATTAAAGGTAATATACCACATCCGAATCGTAGACCAGACGAGGGCCCACGTGGGCGGATATCAAAACCATCGCACTATATAATAACAAGCAATAATAAACGTAAGAAAATTAGACAAATATCTATCTAAATCAATAATAAAAGTAAGAAAAGCATGGACATAACAACAGGCTCACCACGGTGGTGCCGGTGACGAGATCGGCGGGGGCGATCGACGGCGGCGAAGACGGGGACGGGACGTGACGGACCGCTAAACCTAGACAAATCTCGGAGAAAATAGAGCTTCGAGAGGAGAAAAGCTTAACTAGTGTGGCTCGGGCATTCCACCGAACACGTTGTGTGCATACGAGGTGAGCTAGAGCACCACTAACCCCTCTCCCCCTCGGCCAGAAAAAAAAACAGAGCAGTGAGCTCTGCTCTTGAGTGAGGGGGTATATATAGGCAACTCACTGGTCCCGGTTGGTGCTACAAACCGGGACTAAAGGGGTGCCTTTGGTCCCGGTTCATATCACCAACCGGGACCAATAGTGGTGGGCCAGGAGCAAGAGCCATTGGTCCCGGTTTTTAGCTCCAACCGGGACCAAAAGGTCCTGACGAACCGGGACCAATGGCCCACGTGGCCCGGCCGCCCCCCTGGGCTCACGAACCGGGTCCAGTACCCCCATTGGACCCGGTTCTAGATTGAACCGGGGCTAATGGGCTGGACCAATGCCCTATTTTCTACTAGTGCACAAACTCTTCTTCTTCAAGACATGCTTGCAATAAGCTCAACACCCACAAGACCAATCTTTGGATAATTCCTTAATAGCACCTTGGTCATCACAAACTCTCCTTGAAACCAACAAATGAACTCCAAGAAAAGCCTATGGACAAACCCTTCAAATATAACTCAAGGCAACTATTAGTCCATAGAGATTGTCATCAATTACCAAAACCAAACATGGGGGCACCGCATGTTCTTTCAATCTCCCCCATTTTGGTAATTGATGACGATCACTTTCAAGAGAGTTTATATAAGGAATTATGCATCACCATACCATGCAACAATAATATATGCGCATGAGATGCAAAAGCTTACGAACAAAACCAAAGCAAGAAGAGAGAAAAGACAACTCTCTAAACTTCCTCACAAAACTAAACTCTCTGAAACTTCTCCCCCATTGGCATCGATTGCCAAAATGGGCGAATAGCTTAGAAAGCCAATATAAATTGTATTCCTCCATAAATTACGTATTCCTCAAAATAGAGAGTGGAATGCAATACATATATCCAACTGTAAATACTTGGAGGAAGACAAACTATATTGAGGCCCAAAGATTGCAAAAGAATGATATGCCACAAAGGCATAACAAAGGGAGAAAAACACGTAATCAAGCAATCAAAGGATACCAATTGAATCAAGCTATCAAAAGATACCAATTAACCCAACTAGACCAATGATCCGACATGCCAAATGAATAAAAGATATTATGATAAGAGCAAAGGAGTGTTCTAGAGAAACTAGAAAAGCTCCCCATGATTTGTGCACAATTTAGTTTTGTATTTGGATACAACGAGCACAAAATAGGATCGTCGCTCCCCCAAGATCAATAGAACCTCACGACATACCAACGAAGTGTTCTAAAGACACTAGTGAAGCTCCCCATAATTTATGCACTCCTTAGAATATATTCATTAGGATACCAAGTGCACAAAATAGGATCATCACTCCCCCAAGATCAATAGACACTCACACCAAGTGCAAGTGAGCATGAAGGAAACAAAGCATAGCACTTGCAACAAACAACTGGTTGAGCAATATATAAAAGAGTCAACTTAAGAGTAGGCTCAACCAAAATGATGTGTGTGAGTCATGGCAAAGCACTTGAGAAGATTAATGTATGGATGAACATTAAGCATCAATATACTCTTAAATGAATGAGATACACAGTGCAAGGCCTATCATTCCCACACGCAACAGCAAATGGGTTCACAAGCTCACTAGAAATCATGTAAATAACCTATGCTTGTGACAACCTGTGGTGAAGATATAAAAAGAATAGCTTTGTCATGAGGAGGGATACCAATAGAAATGGCAAAAGCCTCGTCAAGACAAGCAAGAGAAAAAAAAATGATCTTCACCACAAAAGAGTGCATCAAGATGCAACGATATAAGATCCGCACTCGAGACACACACCTCACGGAGCCACCAAACAAATAAAACAGGAACGAAAAGGTGGATGTGAAAGAAGGGGATATCAAATAGATATGCAACTTCTCTCAAGTGTATAAGATTCTAGGTAGATGAAGATCATGATGATATCATTCCACAAAGAAGGATGTACACACTAAATTGTTGCAAAATGAATGAATAAGATATCCCCAAGGAAGTCATAAATATACCAATAAGATATTTGCTTGAAGGCATAGCACATGGCTAGATATGTTCTTATTGTATATAAATGAGTTCCAACCACACGAGCATCAAAGACATCACAACTAGCAACAAGAAATCATTGTTGGGATGCTTTGACAAAGGAAACAAGTATCATAAGAAGGAATGACTAACATGCAATAATACAACCTACACAAGGTTAGTGCAAGAAATGTGTGCATGAAGTAGATGGTGATACTTGTTACCGAGATACCATTGGAAGGATGTAGTAGATACCAATTGAAGGTAGATGGTAGTTCATTGATCATCCTAGCTTGACTCCAATAAGCACATGGTGACACCACCTTCCTTTTGAATGAGCCGAGCATCCAATGCATCTCCAATTGTTCCTAGAACACCAACACAAACAAAATGGTACCCAAACTCGTTGGGACCAAAGAGTTAGAAACACCAATACATAGGAAAAACTCCACAAACATATGTGCATTTATATATGAAAATGAATTTCATGCACATCTCATCCAAATTGAGACTAGGTGGAGTTTCCCTTATATATTGGGTTAAAGAAAGAAAGCATGCAAAGAAAATACATGAAGTAAATATGCATGCTCAAGACTTTCAAGAAACGAAACAAAATGAAAAAGAAATACCAAGTGAAAATAGGATACCAAATGGAGAAATCATCACTTGGAAGATATCTATTAGAAGATACATCACGGAATGAGATATCCATTGATACACGCAAAAGGAAAGATATCGGACTCCCAAAAGAGAGGATGGTTCTAAACAAACCAACCCATCTACAAAGTTTCATGATGGCACAAGTACCAAAAAGAAACGACTTGCCTTCCATCAACACACACTTGATATGGATCACAAGATGAGTGTTCTATCAAAAATATGATAGCTCCCCCACGAATTGTGCATTTAAAGAGAATTTGCATTTGAGTACAAAATGTACAAGGTGGGATCACCACTTTCACTATATCTAGAAAACACTCGACAAAAACAATAAAACACGAGATCCACAAGTGGCATGGAAGGAAATGGGAGTTGACACAAACTTGGCAAGAGATAAGACAAATAAAACCAAAAGACAATGTAAAGATGATCAATAATTTCCACCACATAAATGATTACCAATTGTCAAAGACAAGAGGTATTTGGAAATAATTCCCGATGATAGATAGCAATGATATCCAACATCATCTTCACACCAAACACAAGCAAAATGCAACTTGTAGAGCTAACATGCCACCTAGGAACAACATAATTTATACTATCAACTCTAGGTGACAATATCTCAAATTTACACATTTTCTAGGCTTGTAATATGCACATAGAATATTACTCCCCCATAATGCGATACCAATGAAAAACTTGCCAAGATGCAAAAGAGAACCAACAAGAGATAATTAATGGAAGATTTAGAATTTGACTTTCTCATGAGAAGACATACCACATAGAGACTAGATAATCTTGTAATATCAATACTAGATGGTATTCCTCGTGTACACACATTTATAGGATTGTGAGGTGCACAAAGCACATCACTCCCCCAAAATGGGATGTTCCATTAATCTCTCACAAGAGCCAACTAAGATAAAAGCAAGAAGCACAAAGGCTCAACACATGACACACACATACATGATGTGCAAACCAATATACACATACTTTATTTCTCAAGATACACAAATTGGACACACGGCATATACAAACACATGCAAGGAACAAAACCAAAACATGCAAAGGGGCAAGTAACTTTCAATGTAAACAATTTAAGCACGAGTTACCGCAAGGAGGAACATTGGATATAAGATAGAAACTTGATAATCCGAATTACTTGGCTTGAGACAATATGAATGATGAAGACCCCTTAATTCTTCATAATGTAGCCAAGTCTCCAATGCCCTCCAAAACACCTATTGATCAAGTTTGAGCTAGTTGGTCCCCAACCAAGTTGGTTCCTAAGAGGTTAGTCACAATAGGCTTGGCTACCCAAATGGTTCTTTTCTTGACACCACTTTGAGTCCCAAGAAACTTGGCAAACACATTGCCAACCTTATCCTTCCCAAGAGAATAGACATCATCAATAATAATTGGGTTGGATAAGTTACCACTAGTGCATGAAGAAGCAAGGTGACTCTTCTCACGGCATAAGTAGCAACATCTACTCTTCACTTTCTTCTCATTAGATTCCTCAAAATGAGAAGCATTACCATGAGTCTTCTTGGGAAGCAGCCTTTCTCCAACTTGCGGTTGAGCATGAGATTGAACTTGTGGCGTCTTCCCTTGTTGCTTGTCACTAATGGCCTTCTTCTTCAATGGGCAAGATCTAACATGATGCCCTTCAATTTTGCACTTGAAGCAAATAATCTTGGCCGAATTCTTGAGTTGTTCTTGGCCCTTATTCTTGTTAATGATCTTGGACCTTTTCTTCTTGTTGGAGTTGAATCCAAGTCCACCTTTGTCATTGGGGGATTTTTGCACACTCAAGATATTGTTGAGTGTGGACTTCCCTTCATGACACTTCTCCAAGTCTTTCTTCAAAGAAGTGACTTGGGCCGTGAGCTCTTTGATTTCCTATACATGGTTAGTATCAACAAAAGTACTAGAGGAAGTATAAGCTTCATTGTTAGAGCAACAAGGCAAGGAGAGAAATTCATCACAAGATGTACTAACATTGTGAGTAGATGAATTACGAGGACTCGCACATGGCAAGATAGCATTTTGACTTGAAGTAGTGCTAGTATCCACATGAGGCTCACTAGATGTTACCTTGATACTCATAGCCTCATGAGCTATCTTTAGCACATTATGGGATACTAGAAGATCATCATGAGAGCTTGTGAGCTTTACATGACTTTCTTCCAATTTCCCATAATTGCCAGATAGCAACTCAAGTTGAGACCTTAGCTCAATATTCTCCTTCAAAATGGATGCTTCACTAGAAGTAGAGTTAGTAGCACAAGCATCATCAATAATAGCAAGAGGAGAAGGCAACTTGGCAAGCTCTTCAGAATATGAAGCTTTAAGATGAGCATGAGACTCGGTGAGTTTGATGAGCTCACTCTTAATGAACCTTGAGCCATTTTCGAGGTGCTCAAAATCCTCAAGGAGTTTAGCATGTGCGACTTCAAGCTTCTCATTTTTAGTTTCAAAATCATTAGCCACCTCAAGAGCTCTATCACGGGATTCCTTTATTCTAGATAGTTCTAGAGCAAAAGTCTCCTCAAGAGATTCCTTGGTGGTTTGTTCAAGTTCAAGAGCTTGCGAGAGGTCGGTGATCTCATTAGCGTAATCACGCTCATGACTTTCCATTGTCTCAATGGTGACCTCATGCTCCTCTAGATGAGATTCCAACTCCTCTATATATTTCTTGCCCTCAATGGCAATAGACATGATTTCCATGAAGTTGGAACGAGCCATTTTATTCTTATGAAGAGCTTTAAAAATCATTTCCCCCTTAATTTTTAAGGAGGCAACATTATCATTCTCTTCATCATTATCAACATCATCATCATTGTCATCATCACTATCATCACAAGATGTATTGGGATTCAAAGTGGGAGAAACCTTTGAATCCTTAGCCATAAGGCAAAACGCAATAGATGATGATGTAGGATCCCTTGAAGCACCATTCAAGACTACATCTTGTTCCGTGGGGTGTTGGGTTTCCTCTACATTGTTAGCATCACAATTCGAGGAAATAGATACATTTTTATCATGGCAACAAGATATAGCAAGCATATCATCATGAGTTTTAGTCAAGCAATTTCTACATGATATGCAAGGACTATCAACACAAGCATGTGAAACATGTAGGGTGCTTGAAGTGTTAAAGTCCAAAGAATATGCATTGCAATAAGATAGTGATGAAGGATCATCCACAATAAGCATACTATCATCATTGCAATGACCAACACTACTCACCATATCATTACCTTGTGGCAAACCACATGTACGTGAAGTAGAAGAAGTTGAGCAGACAACACGGTCAGAGGTGGAGGGAGAATAATCATTCCCACAATTCTTGGACACACCATATTTATCTTGAAGCTTTGTCCACAACTCATGAGCATCCCGGAACGGCATGAGTTGAAATATAACTACATTGCTCAAAGCATCAAAAAGCACATTAGAAGCTTGAGCATTGAGATAAGAGTTTTTCTCATCCTCTAAAGATAATCTTTGTGGATCCTTTGGAGGAGAAAAACCCATATCTACAATTCGCTCTAAATAAGGGTCCGTGACCCTAAAGAGATTAAGCATGCGAATTACCCAAACATCAAAATGTGTGCCATCGAAACTAAGAGTGTCAGAGAAACCTAAACCACAAGTCGACATCCTTACTCTCTAGGCGGTTAAGCCCTATAAAGAGAGACGAGACTCTGATACCAATTGAAAGATCGTGGATGTCGCCTAGAGGGGGGTGAATAGGCGCTTTTAAAATAATTACGGTTTAGGCTTGAACAAATGCGGAATAAACCTAGCGGTTAATTTGTCAAGCACAAAACCGACAACAACTAGGCTCACCTATGTGGACCAACAACTTATGCTAAGCAAGATAAACAAGTAGGTGATAGCAAGATATATGACAAGAAACAATACGGCTATCACAAAGTATAGTGCATAAGTAAAGGGCTCGGGTAAGAGATAACCGAGGCACGCGGAGACGACGATGTATCCCGAAGTTCACACCCTTGCGTATGCTAATCTCCGTTTGGAGCGGTGTGGAGGCACAATGCTCCCCAAGAAGCCACTAGGGCCACCGTAATCTCCTCATGCCCTCGCACAATGCAAGATGTCGTGATTCCACTAAGGGACCTTTGAGGGCGGTCACCGAACCCGTACAAATGGCAACCCTTGGGGGCGGTCACCGAACCCGTACACTTTGGCAACCGTTGGGGGCGGTCACCGGTACCCGTCAAATTGCTCGGGGCAATCTCCACAACCTAATTGGAGACCCCGACGCTTGGCCGGAGCTTTACACCACCATGATTGAGCTCCGAACAACATCAACCGGCTAGGGCGCCAAGGCACCCAAGAGGAACAAGCTCTAGGGTACCCAAACACCCAAGAGTAATAAGCTTCTCAAACTTCACTTCCACGTATCACCGTGGAGAACTCAAACCGATGCACCAAATGCAATGGAAAGGGCACACAGCGTGCCCAAGTCCTTCTCTCTCAAATCCCACCAAAGCAACTAATACTAGGGAGGGAAAAGAGAGGAAGAACAAGAAGGAGAACACCAGGAACTCCAAGAACTAGATCCAAAGGGTTCCCCTCTCAAAGAGGAGAAAGTGATTGGTGGAAGTGTGGATCTAGATCTCCTCTCTCTTTTCCCCCAAAAACTAGCAATAATCCATGGAGGGATTGAGAGATAGCAAGCTCTAAGAAGGTCAACAATGGGGGAAGAACACGAGCTCAAAGGATAAGGTTCATTGGGGAAGAAAACCCCCTTTTATAGGTGGGGAAAAATCCAACCGTTATGCTCACAGCCCGCACAGAGCGGTACTACCGCTCCAAGGAGCGGTACTACCGCTAGGGCGGTAGTACCCCTTTGAAAAACAAGAGCGGGGAGGCAAAAAGGCCAGAAGAATCGTCGGAGCGGTAGTACCGCTTGACCTCACGGTACTACCGCTAGGGGTAGCGGTACTACTGCTAAGGGTAGCGGTACTACTACTTGCGAGCGGTACAAAAAATTACATCCGGGCCTAGCATCGCAGGACTTGGGACGAGTTTTTGGTCCGGAGCGGTACTACCGCTGTAGGAGCCACGGTAGTACCGCTCTTGAGCGGTAGTAAAAAATTACATCCGCTCCAATTTGCGGTAGTACCGCTGCAGCCTTTTCAGAACACCAAAACTGCCACAACTTTTGCAAACGGACTCCGAATTCGATGAAACCAAGTGTGTTGGAAAGCTAGAGACAAGGGCTAACACGATCTTGAAAGAAATATCAATAAGAGGCAAATAAGAAAAGGCCCATAATAAAATGGTGAGAACCCTTCCTCGGATAAGACCGGTAAAACCTCCAACACCGAAAACATCATAGAAGACGCATGTGAACTCCGTTTTTGATGAACTCAAGCTTGTCATCAAGATGACCATAAACTCTAAGACTCACAAAGAGAACCAAACAAGAACCAATAAACATGATGCAAGGATGCAATGGTTTGAGCTCTCTACTAATGATACGATCAAGCTACCAACTTGAGAGCCCCCCTTGATAGTACGGCAAACGATCCTATAACCCGGTCTCCCAACTACCACCACGAGACCGGTACAATAGAAAACCTATCAAGGGAAAACCTTTGCTTTGCATGAAGTCCACTTGAGCTAGATGTAGACGATCTTGACTTCCTCAAGTTGGACCACCTTTCTTGATTGCGTTGTCTCGGTGAAGACTAGTAGATTGCTCCCCCCATACTCCACTATGGGTGAGCCACTCTTCGGCATATCTTCACAAGTCCATTGTCACCACAATGGACGGCAAGCTTCAAGCACTTGATCTCTTCGTGATGCTCCACTTGAACTTGCACACCGCAACCTAACCCCACAAAGAACTCTCACGAAGACCATGGGTTAGTACACAAAGCGTGATTGACAATGCTTACCATACGATGGAATTGCTTGATCCCTCTCGGTACATCTTCTACACTTTGTGTGTTGATCAACTTGATTCATTCTTTGACTTAGTTTTGATCAACCTTGAATCTTTCCAACTCTCTTCATTTGGATGATGTCTTGAAGGTAAACATGAATGATCACAAACTCTTCTTCTTCAAGACATGCTTGCAATAAGCTCAACACCCACAAGACCAATCTTTGGATAATTCCTTAATAGCACCTTGGTCATCACAAACTCTCCTTGAAACCAACAAATGAACTCCAAGAAAAGCCTATGGAAAAAACCCTTCAAATATAACTCAAGGCAACCATTAGTCCATAGAGATTGTCATCAATTACCAAAACCAAACATGGGGGCACCGCATGTTCTTTCAAGAAGTTCAATATGGATCAGTCCAAGAAAGGGTTCTTGCCTGTATTGCAAGGTATGAGATTGAGGACGGCTCAATGCCCGACCACGGCAGAAGATAGAGAAAAGATGAGTGTCATCCCTATACCTCGGCCATAGGTTCTATTATGTATGCCATGCTGTGTACCAGACCTGATGTGAACCTTGCCATTAGTTTGGTGCGGAGGTACCAAAGTGATCCTGGTATGGAACACTGGATAGCGGTCTAGAACATCCTGAAGTACCTGAAAAGGACTAAGGATATGTTTCTCGTGTATGGAGGTGATGAAGAGCTCGTCGTAAAGGGTTACATCGATGCTAGCTTCGACACAGATCTGGATGACACCAAGTCACAAACCGGATACGTGTATATTTTGAATGGTGGGGCAGTCAGTTGGTGCAGTTGCAAGCAAAGCGTCGTGGCGGCATCTACATGTGAAGCGGAGTACATAGCTGCTTCTGAAGCAGCGCAGGAAGGAGTCTGGATGAAGGAGTTCATCACCGACCTAGGAGTTATTCCAAGCACGTCGAGTCCGATGACTCTCTTCTGTGACAACACTGGAGCTATTGCCATTGCCAAGGAGCCCAGGTTTCACAAGAATACCAAGCACATCAAGCGCCGTTTCAACTCCATCCGGAATTATGTTCAAGATGGAGACATAGATATTTGTAAAGTGCATACGGATCTGAATGTCGCTGATCCGTTTACTAAACCTCTTCCACGAGCAAAACATGATCAACACCAGAACTCTATGTGTGTTCGATTCATCACAATGTAACAAGATTATTGACTCTAGTGCAAGTGGGAGACTGTTGGAAATATGCCCTAGAGGCAATAATAAAATGATTAATATTATATTTCCTTGTTCATGATAATTGTTTATTGTTCATGCTTTGATTGTATTATCCGGAAACAATGATACATGTGTGAATACATAGACCACAACATGTCCCTAGTAGACCTCTAGTTACTAGCTCGTTGACCAACAGATGGTTAGGGTTTCCTGACCATGGACTGTTGACATGGATTTTGACCAAGATAAAATAAATGTTTAAACCACATAATATATAAATTCAAAATGGCAAAACTCCATTTTATAATGAAAGGAATCAATTAAAAAAATATCAATCGCTCAATGTGAGGACTAAAATAAAGGCGTATGATATATTTTTGAATGTCGATAATGCACGCATTAAACCGACAATTATGAAATATGTCGAAACACATAAACAACCATCAAGTTTTCTCCTATGAAAAAATGTACGCGCGGTGTCGCCGACGTATACTGGTCTAAAATTTCACCATCAAAGACGACACCAATATTATCGAAGCATCGTGCAATATGTTCCTCCATCAAAATGTCGTTGTATCTTAAGGATGCACACAAAATAAATTCGTTAGAGATAACCAATAATAAGAGTGATCCTCTACCCACAAAAAAAAGATCCATTGGATTGCGTATATTAGGTTCTACTCCCTCCGTTCCTAAATATTTGTCTTTGTAGACATTTCAAATGGACACAACATACGGATGCATATAGACATATTTTAGAGTGTAGATTCACTCACTTTGCTCCGTATGTAGTCACTTGTTGAAATCTCTAGAAAGACAAATATTTTGGAACGGAGGGAGTAATTAATAACAGAATCAAGAGACACATACGTTGTCATGCCACTTAAGAAAATTAGCCTTAATGAATTACTAGAATCATGCCTAGCCCACTTTAAAAATGACTACGTACATGCACATGCGTTTCTTCATCCATCAGCCATACAAACAAATGGATTAGAGCGAGAGCCCACACGTTGAGATGGTGGCCTAATTAAGCCCATATTAGCTGATGGGACATTGCCGGTCAATTAGTGATTAAAGAAATAGAAAACAAAAAGGAAAGAAGCAGCCCCACTTCCATGATCCCACGATCAAAGAATGTGGGCACGCTCCCACGTCTTGCACGATGGCAACGTGCATGTTAAACACTCCACGCTTGCCGCAGCCTCCAAGGCACCAGTGTTGCACATCTGCCCCTATAAATACATCCATGTTCATTCGGTCAGGGGTTCGGCTCATATACTCGTCGGCCCCTCTGATCCTTCTTCCTACTGCAAAAATTACACACACATACAACACATAAGAGTACAGAGAGAAAGAAGAGGCAGGCGTGGTGCTTGCTGGAGGTTTCAAGGTGAGATTCATGGCTCTCCCTTAGCCCCTGATTTGGTCATTGTGGTACAAGTCAGAGATCTTTCTTCTTCCTCCTCTCATAAAACTATAGCCCTTGGTTCGGCCATCACGGTACAAATCAAGTGGCATGTTTCATCTTCCTAAAATTCTTGCCTTTAGTCTGGCCATTGTGGTACAGACTAAGGTGCATGTTTAATCTATCTCAAATTTTCGTCTTTGGTTTGGCCATTTTGGTGCAGACTAAGGAGTGTGTTACATTCATCTCAAATTTTGTCCTTGGTTCGGCCATCGCAGTACAAATCAAGGAACATGTTATATCCACCCCAAACTTTTGCCGTTGGTTCGGCCATCGCGGTACAAACCAATGAGCATGTTATATTCCAGGTTACCTATGGAGGACTTTCCAGGTTACCTATGGAGGACTTTCCAGGTTACCTATGGATCTAGCGTACCAGTTTGTCCTTGGTTCGGCCATCGCGGTACGATTCAAGGAGCATGCATGGTTCTTGTAAGCACGGTTCCTTTAAATGTTGCGTGCGCTTCGTCCTATTGATCTCTGTCTTGGTTCGGTCCCTCTAGCGATACAAGCCAAGATGAACGCCTCGTTCCTTGGTTTGGTCTCTATATATGGATACAAATCAAGAGAGTGTCATAGGTGCGAAAACCTCATAAAAAATTAATTAACTTAATTTGGTCATCATAAAAAAATGGATATGATTAAGTTGGAATGAAATTACGAAGGCACTAAACTGAACTCATGATAATCTCTTGTTTGGTTGCGCCACGGGCATTATGTGTCACGCTAGCTGCAATACAAACAAGAGCATAAAAATAGATTTCCTTACTTGGTTACGCTGCACGCAGGCATTATCTTAATGCAACGTGGTGTTAGTAGTAATACAAGCAAAGCGAAACTTAATTTAAAATGTGTTCATGTTACATACCCAAAAACCAAAATCATGCAAGATGGATTATAAAACATGTTGCATCATAAAAAACCAATCTTACTTGGTTGCGCTACACGTGGGCATTATCATAATGCTACACGGTGTTAGTAGCAATACAAGTAAGAGAAAATTAAACAAAGTATTCAGGCTACATATTTGGTCTAAAGTCAAATAAAACATGTCATGAAATGCTCCAATGCTATAAGAGCCTAAACTATTAGCATCGTCATAAATGGATATCACAAACTCACTTTACTTGGGTTATGCTACGCACTAGCGCCGATCAAATGACGCTATGTGGAGTTAGTGCTAATACCATGTGAGGTACAAACATAAACAAAAATGATAGATGTCATACGACTCATGCAACACCATAATTGCTCCACAAACCTTTGCTTGGTTACGCTGCACGCGGGCATTATCTTAGTGCCACGCGGTGTTAGTAGTAATACAGGTAAAGCAGAACTTAACAAAAATAAGTTCACTCCACATCCACATATGCATACAAAATTCATGCAAAATACATGATAAGGCATATTTCATGTAGCCCACATAGGCTTTAAACAAATAAAAAATATCATAAACAAACTCCATTCGGGTCAAGCTATACGTGTGTGTCATATCATTGCACCGCGTGGTTAGTATTGATACCGTGTGAAGTCAAAGTCAAAAAAATATGGCACATATCATATGCACCATAAAAAGCATCAAAATTGTGTCAGAAAGCTTCAGCCCATTACGCTACACACGGGCACCATATCAGTGTCGCGCGGTGATAGTAGTAATGTGATGATGCAAAACTTATTAAAATTGGCATGTCACATATATACATGCCACCAAAACCAAAGAGGTCGTATAAAAATCCTAAAGGAAAACACATACCCATACCCTATGTGCCAAACGTAGGATAAAACTAAGCCTAGCCAAAACCAACCTTCATTCTGCACCATCATATAGATGAGGTTGAACACGAACAAATTGTTGCATACTAGGAAAATATATTCCCAACATCACACATGAAATCATGGAGGAGTATTTGCATGAAACAAACTTCAAGTTCACCAAGAAGGAGTTCATCGTCGACCGCGAGGATGATTTCTCTTGTAGAATATTGTAATAGGCATGTGATGTAATCCTATGTAATAGATATGTTGGAATTCTTAATCAGGGGTTTTCTCTTTGGAGATGTAATTAACAGAATTTTTATGTAAATGTAAGAGTTCTGGAAATAATGTACCTGCAATGTTTGATCTTATTTTTATTTTATGCATTTAAATTTCACTCTGTATCAATGACGTGGACGCGTGTTTTCACGCCCGCCATTTTCCCGTCATCATGGACATTGGATGTCATTGATAACGGGATCACATCATTAGGAGAATGATGTGATGGACAAGACCCAATCCTAAGCCTAGCACAAGATCGTGTAGTTCGTATGCTAAAGCTTTTCCAATGTCAAGTATCCTTTCCTTAGATCATGTGGTTTTGCAACTCCCGGATACCGTAGGAATACTTTGGGTGTGCCAAATGTCACAACGTAACTGGGTGGCTATAAAGGTACACTACGGGTATCTCAAAAAGTGTCTATTGGGTTGGCACGAACCGAGACTGGGATTTGTCACTCCGTATGACGGAGAGGTATCTCTGGGCCCACTCGGTAAGACATCATCATAATGAGCTCAATGTGACTAAGGAGTTGGTCACGGGATGATGTGTTACGGAACGAGTAAAGAGACTTGCCATGACAAGATTGAACAAGGTATCGGTATACCGACGATCGAATCTCGGGCAAGTACTATACCAATAGACAAAGGGAATCGTATACGGGATTGATTGAATCCTTGACATCGTGGTTCATCCGATGAGATCATCGTGGAGCATGTGGGAGCCAACATGGGTATCCAGATCCCGTTGTTGGTTATTGGCCGGAGAGTCATTTCGGTCATGTCTACGTGTCTCCCGAACCCGTAGGGTCTACACACTTAAGGTTCGGTGACGCTAGGTTTGTAGAGATATAAGTATGCGGTAAACCGAAAGTTGTTCGGAGTCCCGGATGAGATCCCGGACGTCACGAGGAGTTCCGGAATGGTCCGGAGGTAAAGATTTATATATAGGAAGTCAGGTTTCGGCCACCGGGAAAGTTTCGGGGGTCACCAGTATTGTACCGGGACCACCGGAAAGGATCCCGGGGGTCCACCGGCTGGGGCCACCTATCCCGGAGGGCCCCATGGGCTGAAGTGGGAGGGGAACCAGCCCAAGGTGGGCTGGTGCGCCCCCCCTTGGGCCTCCCCCTGCGCCTAGGGTTGGAAACCCTAGGGGTGGGGGCGCCTCCACATCGCTTGGGGGGCAAGTTTCCCCCCAGGCCGCCGCCCCCCCTTGGAGATGGGATCTCCTTGGGTTGGCGCCCCCCTAGGGGCCCTATATATAGTGGGGGAGGGAGGGCAGCCGCACCCTATGCCCTAGCGCCTCCCTCTCCCTCCCGTGACACTTCTCCCTCCTCCCGCAGCGCTTGGCGAAGCCCTGCTGGAATCCCGCTACTTCCACCACCACGCCGTCGTGCCGCTGGATCTCCATCAACCTCTCCTCCCCCCCCCCTTGCTGGATCAAGAAGGAGAAGACGTCGTTGCTCCGTACGTGTGTTGAACGCGGAGGTGCCCTCCGTTCGGCGCTACGATCATCGATGATTTGGATCACGACGAGTACGACTCCATCATCCCCGTTCTCTTGAACGCTTCCGCTCGCGATCTACAAGGGTATGTAGATGCACTCCCCTCTCCCTCATTGCTAGATGACTCCTTAGATTGATCTTGGTGAAACGTAGAATTTTTTTTGATTTCTGCTACGTTCCCCAACAGCGATACGGGGTCCCCACCGCCGCCCCGAGGCCGTCCCCGTGGTTGCACCGACTCGCGAACCGCCGTTGTGTCGCCCCTTCGGGCCACAGCGTTGCGGCCCACGGTCCCTGCCGCCGCCCCGAGGTCTCCCCACGGTCGTCCCGACACGCTTGGCGCCGCTGCGTCGCCCCTTCGGGCCGTAGCGTCAAGGCCCGTGGTCCACTCCGTCGTCACCGCGCGTTGACTTCCTATGGTATGCGCCACGCCATCTCCCTTGGCGCGGGAACATCACCGTCCGCGCCGGTCTTCGTCACGCTGTCAGGGTTCTTTGCCTACTTCAAGCACCGCCGCCTCACTCCTAACCTAGCCGCCGCCGCTGCTCTTCTTAGGACGTCGCAGCCGCTACATTCGTAGCAGCCGCCGTCGCCCGTCCACCCCCTTCGTCTTCGTCCAAGCACCAGCCCGTCGCCAGCGTCGCTGTCATCTACCCCGACCACTTCGTCTATTCCGACCATCGTTGGTGACATCGGCCCCGCGCCGATGGACGCCGCAATCGTCATCGAATTCTTCTCTGTTAGCCCCTCCGACTTCTCCGACATGGCGTACAGCTCGTGCAAGTCCCTCGTCTCTGCATGCCCGGTGCTAGAACCACCGATGCGTGCCTTCATCCACGACGTATCCCCGGGCCTGGCTTTGACGCCCCCGATTTGACCGTACACTAATCATACACGCAAATGTGTACGACCAAGATCAAGGACTCACTGGAAGATATCACAACACAACTCTAGACACAAATAAAATAATACAAGCTTTATATTACAAGCATGGGGCCTTGAGGGCTATCGATAGAGTAGTATATCATAAGTCATATTTATGTTGTTGTTCCAACGCTCCGGGATCCTTTCTCGACTCCCGAAGCAACATATCCAAACAATGCATCAGCATCCAGTTCTAGTTGTAGCGATCGGGATAAAACTCCAAGTGTCCGTTACCGTACGACGGGCTATCGATAGATGTTTTCTTCCCTGCGGGGGTGCACCAACTTACCCATCACACTTGCTTAACTCCGGCCGGACACACCATCAGGTCATGCCCGCCCTCGGCCAAACAATACGCCGCAACCCGACCTAGGCTTAATAGAGAGGTCATGCACGCCGGACTAAACACTATGCCCCCAGGGGTCATGGGCCAATCGCCCCGGGAACTCCTGCACGTTGCGTGGGCGGCCGGTGAGCAGACCTAGCAACCTCCTTTAAAAATGTAGGAGCCTAACTAGTCCAACCCGGCGCGCGCCACTCAGTCGCAATGACGTTAATTAAGCTTCGGCCGATGCATACGACGCAGAACGCCCATAATATGCCCACGTGATGGTTAGCGCTATCAGGCCAGAGGCCCCTCGGATCAAATATCCAAACCGTTTAGTGTCTTGGGCACGCGCGATAATGAGCAGAGACTCACGAATATGTGACCCCATCGCCCCGTCTCGAGAACTTGCGGCAAGGGCGAGTGCCCGGCCACGCCTCGTATTTAACTCGCCGGCGCCTTCCAGGTCAACCCTACTACACATCACTCGCAATTAAGCTCGTGCGGGTACCCCTCAGGGTCGACCCGTCTTTAGTAACCAGGTTCAGTGTAAAGTCATAGTAACCATAGTAACTGTGTGTCTGACACCAAAGGAAAACCTGAGGAAATCACCCTCGACGGAATTCCACCTGATGTTTATCGTCAAGGTGAACGAAAGAGGAGTCACCCTCGAGGTCCACTCTTGAAGAGTTGCATGACAGTGTCGTTATCGGGAGTGGAGAAAGAGGAATCACCCTCGATGACCACAACCGATGAACTAACCTACAAGGTAACATCAGAAGTGCTGATGAGGTATCACCCTCGGCACTCGATAGTAACCCAGTAGTGTCGAGCAACTAAGGGAAAAGTGATGTGCGGTGCCGGGTCCTAGTCTTCGATCCCGTTGATCGGGTCTTCTGATAATCCAGCGGGGCAGTCAGGACAAGGTAGGGGGTCACTGGTGGATCTCTAACCAGCCTATACTAAGCAATTTAGTATAAACATGTAAGGTATGAAAGCAGTATCAACAACAAGCTATGCATCAGAATAGGATCATACGAAAAGCAGTAGCAGTTCTAATGCAAGCATAAGAGAGCAGAGAATGGGCGATATCGGAATGATCAAAGGGGGTTGGCTTGCCTGGTTGCTCAGACGAGAAGGAGGGATCTCAACACCGTAGTCGATCACCAGGGCATCTTCGGTCTCGGGGTCTACCGGAGAGAAGAGGGGGAAGAAACAATAAATACAAAGCATACAGATGCAACAAAGAAGCACGACAAGTCAACACGCAGTGCTAGGGTGCTCTAACGCGGTGGTACACGATACCGGCGAAGGGGGGTAACATCCGGAAAAGTCTCCCCGGTGTTTTGTGTTTTCGGAAAGATGAATCGGAGGGGGAAAGTTGCAGGTTCACTATGCTAGGGACGTGTGGCGAACGATCGGACCGCGTATTCGGATTTGTCTCATCGTTCTGAGCAATTTTCAAATATAAAACATTTTCATCCGAGTTACAGATTATTTTATAAGATTTTCTGAAGTTTTAAACATTTTTCTGAAATTTATTTAATTAATTTAAATCAACATTATCCAGAACACTGAATGATGATGCAACCATGACATCAGAGTGATGTCATCAGGTCAACTGGGCGGTTGACTGGTCAATCTGACAGCTGGGACCCATCTGTGAGTGACTTAACTAACTATCAGATTTAAACTAACTAATCTAGTATAAGAGGCTAATTAAGCCAGGTTAATTAAGTTAATTAATTATCTAATTAATTAAATAATCAACTAATTAATATTATTTTATTTATTATTTTAAAAACCTTTTTAATTTTCACTTTTTTTGGAACGGGCCCCACGTGCCATAGGCACTGGGGCCAAACGGGCAAAATGGCGCAGGGGGAAGGTGCGGGCGTCGTCCTGAACGGGCGCGGCGTGCGAGCACCCGCACGGTTAGGTGCGGCCCGCCGGGCAGCAGCCGCAGCAAGGCGCCGGGGCGGGCGAGCCGCGGGGCGGCCAAACGGGGGAAGGCGAAGGCGGCAGGCTACGCGGCAGCAGCAGCTGAGTGCGGCGGCGAGTGGAGAGGACGGTCGATGGCAGCGGGGCGAGGTAGGGAGAGGCCGTGACGAGGCGGCGGAGCTGGGCGCTGGGCTGAGCGGCGCCAAGCGCGGCGGGCGCTGGGGGTGCGTTGGCGCGCGTCCGGCTACGACGATGGGGCGGCCAGGAAGCAGCGGGCGTCGGGGAGGCGAGGCCACGCGGGGGCTTGCAGGAAAGCAGCAGGGAGGATGGCCGGAGCTGGGGCTACCGTAGTAGGCGCCGACGATGGGTGAAGCGGGCGCCGACATTCGTGTGAAGAAGGAATGACAAAAGCAGCACACAAACGAGCGGAGTAAAGAGCTAGCACGGGCCTACGCGTCGCGGCAAGGCTACGGTCGCGCGTGCATGGTCATTCGGTCCCCGGAGCTACGCCGGCGACCAAAGGAGGCGGCGACGTGCTCGGCCACGGTGGAGACGATGGCTACGACCGCGGAGCTACGAGGGGAAGAGGTCGGAGAGGACGGGGAGCTCACAGTGGGCCTGCGGGTGCGCACTGCATGCTCGTGGGAGGCTCGGTGTGGCCGGAATTCGACGTCGGCGACAATGGAGGTCCGAGGTTGAAGAAGGGGGGGTCATCAGCGTTGATGCAAGCACTCCAGACGGGTGCTAGGTGGCGGAGTCGAAGCAGAGGACGGCAACGGTGCTGCAGGGCGGACCGAAGATACTCGAGAAGGCGGTGGCCGCAGCGACAACGACGACCATGGCGACCACGGCTCGGCCTTGCACGGGAGGAAGAGATGTGGCGCGAGGAGGAAGGGGGAGAGAGTGGGCGCTAGGGTTCCGGGGAGGGAGAGGGTGCTCGGGGTCTTATAGAGCGTCTCGGGCGGCGGATGGCTGCCACCACGGCCATGGCGCCGTGGATGGCCGCCACGCCCCTGTCTCCTGTACAGAGGAGGGAGATAGTGGGGAGATAGGTGGGCTGGGCCTCCCATTTGTTAGATGGGCCAATGTGCCCAGCACTTTAGGTCCTCCTCCATTCTTTTCCTTTCTTTATTTATTTTATAGCAATTGAGTTTTTTTAACTACGAGACTTAGTCCAAAATTAGCGTTGCAATTTTAGGCACCGCCACAAAAGTTTTGGGGGTTTATTTGAATTTGTTTTTTATTTTTCTTACAAAGGTATTCACTTAAAAGGGGTTGTTTTGGTACTGTTTTCATATCCAGGGGCATTTTAAATATCCAACTGAATGTTGAATTCTTATGACAAAATTGTTAGTGAAGTTTTGCAACCCAGCGAACATTTTTGTTTTACCGTTGGAAGAAAATAATAATTTGACGTTATTCTATATTTGATTTTGAATTTGGTTTGGACTAAAGTGCAATTTAGTAAATTAATTGCGATGACATGGCACCACTAGTGTGTGATTACTGTAGCTTACTATCGGGGTGTTACAAATCTCCTCCACTACAAGAAATCTCGTCCCGAGATTTAAAGAGTGGAATAAGGGGGCAAGCTATAAGGACAGATATCTGAAAGGATCGGCTTCCGGTAGTTACCTCCAGGAAGGATATTTTAGAAGCACCAGGAAATGTACCGAGAGTGTTATAAGGGGGTCCAACAAGTTTCAACCAGGTAGGCATCCAACTGATGCCTAGCCTAAAACAGGTGATGAAGGGGTTCAGAGCAATGAAGAATAATGTTGCCTCTAATACCAGAATGAAACATGGTGAGGAAGTTAGCTCGTGAATTACATACTAACCCAAGTGCAAGGAATATTTCGGAACCAAGGTTGTATAGGCGAGTCAGGTTTCGATCATGTGGAACTGCGGGTTATGGGCCCACCATGTGGGTTAAAAGCAGGAAGGATGCTAACATTTTGCACGGTCATGATAGCAAGGCAGGTCAGAAGATAGCATGTCAGTCATGCCGACAACAACATCGGTACAAAGGGCGAGGGACGAAGAGAACCATTTTCCCACTCGTTGAAACGAGGCAGACCAAATAGGCAAAGTTCTCGTCCATCGGTGGTTACCGGAATGTTATTAACAATAGTAACAGGGTCTTACTGACAGAATTGTACATCAAGGTGTTTACCTAAGCAGAAAATTATTACTACTTAGATTATATGTAGATCAAAGAAAGGTTAAACAAACAAATGGAAAGGAAAATTTGTTTAAACACAATGAATAGGAGTATATCATTCCCAAAATTAAGCAGGGCATGATATACGTGTCAGCAAATCAAAGTCATGACCACCTGAGTAAAAGGGTTAATAAGAATCATGATATGTACCCATACACGGTGTTTGGATAACTGATCAAGAATCATTTAGCATTGTGCTTCAAATGTGCCTTGTTGATATTTGAGTACCACAGTCATGCTTCGGGATAGCATTGACATGGTCTTTAAGCAAAGATCAGACCTTGGATACACTAGGATCCATCGGAAATAACTTATAAAATAAGTCATACAATTTCCGCAAGGGAAGATGAGGATGTGGCCGACGGACTCAGCAACAATTCCTCGAGATCTCCATAGCATGAACAAGTTTGTGATGGAGGGAATGCAAGAATGTTGTCGGTGTTAATACAAATCATCAAGGGGAAAGGATGGTATTTCCCATCAGGAGTTCGATTTACAATTTGGAAGGAGGCAAATCATTGTTGATGATGATTACGACACATTTGTCGAGAGATTTCATTAAGATGTAATCGATCGGCGATGACATCAAGTCAAGTGAATGATGGAGCGAAAGGTTATTGTAACCACTAGTGCAATACAAACTTGAAATCAAGCTAGTTGTTCAAGGCGAAATGATATGCCGAGGAAGATCGGTGTAAGCTTAGCTTATTGTTGAAATCATGCTCCGGGAAGAAGGACCAGGTAGCACAGTTAAATAGATGCAAGATAATGATATAGCCGCTCAGGCTAGATATGACATGAAGAATTAATAAACTCATAAGCAATAGAGATTACATAGAGTTATGGAATCGGAGTGCGGAATTGATTCACTTATCGATGTCCTTGAGTGTCTAACAACTCAGAACCCGGGGAAAATTGCAGTCAGTGAAAATGTAACACATAATGAAGAACTCATAAAAAGCTATGCAGTTCCGTGATAATCTCGAGATACCAGGGGGGTAATACCCGACGACAACTCAAAGTAGAGGTTGGGCTGGGGGTATTGCTCTGTAGGAAACAAGTGCTTAAACCTGCACGTGAAATGGTATTAAAGGAGAACATGGTCGGAACCACGATTGAAAAGGTCAGATCCCAGATATAAGATGAACTTATATCAAGGGGATAATTAATTTAAGAAAAGCTTTAATGATAAGATCTACATCGTGTCCATGGGCATGAACAGGAAGTTCAAGGTTGACTCCCACTTCTTCAATGCATAAGCTTTCATTCACTACTCTATTAAAAATGAATTGATTGCGAAGACTTGCCTGGTGAATTACCAGAGGAGTATGAACCTTGGAAAACTTTTGGGTTCCAACAGATTAAGGAGGCATAAGTTCAACCCATCGAGGCATCTTAGACTCATACTACGCAAACTTCAGGAGCAATTTATACAAGCTAGAAAGCAGAGCATGGTTGAGAAACCAGATGATATATTTTACCCAATGCATTATATATCATGGCAGAACTCACAAGGTGTTTGAATATGAAGGACGCTGTCGGATAAAATCCAACAAAGGATCCAGTGGTCTACAAGGGATCTGATGTGAGCATCGGTACTCAACCAGAAGAAGAAAGAATGCAATGGTATCAGTTTATATAAACAACTGACTATTTCAACACTCAAATGCAAAAGGAATTATGATTTCCAAATCAAGGGATCAGAAGCAACGCTCTGATTAAGGATGGGTAAGTTGAAATGACTTAGGTGTGCAATCGACGACAATTTGGTTGGTCGAGAACCACCTCATATTCGGAATGACGTCTGAGCTACGAGAACGAATTCTAATTTGACTGGTGATTGCGAGTATTTGCAACCTATTGAATCAATAAGATCAGAAACTCAATCACAAAGGATTTTAATGAATATTGATATACATATGGAATTAACTATAATGCAAGCAGGTAAAACTTTCCAGAGCAATAGGTTGCTGAGGATTTTGGAAGATTGAATAACGTTTCGAATTATTATGTGGAACACATCAACAATTGGGGATCAACGAATCCTCGATAAGTGTGAGGTATTACTCGTAGGTGTTTTCATGCGGGAAAAAGAGCTGCAAGGCAGTAGGTACAAACGATTCTCGGAACATCAGAAAGTATTTCAGGGTATCTTGTAATAACAAGAGCAATTGAAATGACTGTATGGACGACAAGTGTATGCAACTATCCTTAGAGATATATCGGTGATATGGAATTGCAATGGCGAAGGGTACAAGGGTCTCGGGGAAACATCGGAGAATCTCTTCGAAATCTTCTGGTGAAACAGGCAACCATCCTGAATGAAGGGGCTCTCCGGGGAAAGTCGTTATGAGAACCTAATGTAGTTAGTAAATTCATTTAACCCGAATAGAAGAGAGAACAGACTCCCAAAGTATAGACGAAGAGTAAAAGATCGTAATACCACCCAATTGGCGACGTGGGCCCGTAAGCCACACAATCAAGTTAGTAAAATAGCTTTTTCAAAGACTAGACGCAACTTCGACCAAGGACTTGGAAAAGGGGTTCCTACAGGCAGTCGGCTCTGATACCAACTTGTGACGCCCCCGATTTGATCGTACACTAATCATGCATGCAAATGTGTACGACCAAGATCAAGGACTCACTGGAAGATATCACAACACAACTCTAGAAACAAATAAAATAATACAAGCTTTATATTACAAGCCAGGGGCCTCGAGGGCTCGAATACACAAGAAGCAGCGGAAGCAACAATATCTGAGTATAGACATAAGTTAAACAAGTTTGCCTTAAGAAGGCTAGCACATAACAACACGATCAAAAAGGCAAGGCCTCCTGCCTGGGACCTCCTAACTACTCCTGGTCGTCAGCTGTCTTCACGTAGTAGTAGCCTCTGTCGGGGGGGTAGTAGCAGTCATCAAGTGTGGCATCTGGCTCCTGGACTCGACCATCTGGTTGCATCAACCAGCAAGAAGAAAGAAGGGGAAAAGAGGGAGCAAAGCAACCGTGAGTACTCATCCAAAGTACTCACAAGCAAGGATCTACACTACATATGCATCAGTATCAATGAAAAGGGTAGTATCTGTGGACTAAGCTGCAGAATGCCAGAATAAGAGGGGGAGAAGCTAGTTCTATCGAAGACTAGCATCTTCTGGAAACCACCGTCTTGCAGCAACAGGGGCAGTAGAGTAGTATATCATAAGTCATATTTATGTTGTTGTTCCAACGCTCCGGGATCCTTTCTCGACTCCCGAAGCAACATATCCAAACAATGCCTCAGCATCCAGTTCTAGTTGTAACGATCGGGATACAACTCCAAGTGTCCGTTACCGTAGGACAGGCTATCGATAGATGTTTTCTTCCCTGCAGGGGTGCACCAACTTACCCATCACGCTTGCTTAACTCCGGCCGGACACACCATCAGGTCATGCCCGCCCTCGGCCAAACAATACGCCGCAACCCGACCTAGGCTTAATAGAGAGGTCATGCACGCCGGACTAAACCCTATGCCCCCAGGGGTCATGGGCCAATCGCCCCGGGAACTCCTGCACGTTGTGTGGGCGGCCGGTGAGCAGACCTAGCAACCTCCTTTAAAAAGGTAGGAGCCTAACCAGTCCAACCCGGCGCGCGCCGCTCAGTCACAATGACGTTAGTTAAGCTTCGGCTGATGCATACGACGCAGAACGCCCATACTATGCCAACATGATGGTTAGTGCTATCAGGCCAGAGGCCCCTCGGATCAAATATCCAAAACGTTTAGTGTCTTGGGAATGCGTGGTAACGAGCAGAGACTCACGAACATGTGACCCCATCGCCCCGTCTCGAGAACTTGCGGCAAGGGTGAGTGCCCAGCCACGCCTCGTATTTAACTCATGGGCACCTTCCAGGTCAACCCGACTACACATCACTCGCAATTAAGCTCGCGCGGGTACCCCTCAGGATCGACCCGTCTTTAGTAACCCGGTTCAGTGTAAAGTCATAGTAACCATAGTAACTGTGTGTCTGACACCAATGGAAAACCTGAGGAAATCACCCTCGATGGAATTCCACCTGATGTTTATCGTCAAGGTGAACGAAAGAGGAGTCACCCCGAGGTCCACTCTTGAAGAGTTGCATGACAGTGTCGTTATCGGGAGTGGAGAAAGAGGAATCACCCTCGATGACCACAACCGATGAACTAACCTACAAGGTTAACATCAGTATGTTGATGAGGTCTCACCCTCGGCACTCGATAGTAACCCAGTAGTGTCGAGCAACTAAGAGGAAAGTGATGTGCGGTGCCGGGTCCTGGTCTTCGATCCCGTTGATCAGGTCTTCTGATAATCCAGCGGGGCAGTCGGGACAAGGTAGGGGGTCACTGGTGGATCTCTAACCAGCCTATACTAAGCAGTTTAGTATAAACATGTAAGGTATAAAAGCAGTATCAACAACAGGCTATGCATCAGAATAGGATCATACAAAAAGCAGTAGCAGTTCTAATGAAAGCATAAGAGAGAAGAGAATGGGGATATCGGAATGATCAAAGGGGGTTGGCTTTCCTGGTTGCTCAGACGAGAAGGAGGGATCGTCAACACCGTAGTCGATCACCGGGGCATCTTCGGTCTCGGGGTCTACCGGAGAGAAAAGGGGGAAGAAACAATAAATACAAAGCATACAGATGCAACAAAGAAGCACGACAAGTCAACATGCAGTGCTAGGGTGCTCTAACGCGGTGGTACACGATACCGGCGAAGGGGGGTAACATCTGGGAAAGTCTCCTCGGTGTTTTGTGTTTTCGGACAGATGAATCGGAGGGGGAAAGTTGCAGGTTCACTATGCTAGGGACGTGTGGCGAACAATCGGACCGCGTATTCGGATTCGTCTCGTCTTTCTGAGCGATTTTCATATATAAAACATTTTCATCCGAGTTACAGATTATTTTATAAGATTTTCTAAAGTTTTAAACATTTTCTGAAATTTATTTAATTAATTTAAATCAACATTATCCAGAACAGTGAATGATGACGCAAGCATGACATCAGAGTGATGTCATCAGGTCAACTGGGCGGTTGACTGGTCAATCTGACAGCTAGGACCCGTCTGTGAGTGACTTAACTAACTATTAGATTTAAACTAACTAATCTAGTATAAGAGGCTAATTAAGCCAGGTTAATTAAGTTAATTAATTATCTAATTAATTAAATAATCAACTAATTAATATTATTTTATTTATTATTTTAAAAACCTTTTTTATTTTCACTTTTTTTTGGAACGGGCCCCACGTGCCATAGGCACAGGGGCCAAACGGGCTAAAGGGCGCAGGGGGAAGGTGCGGGCGTCGCCCCGAACGGGCGCGGCATGCGAGCACCCGCGCGGTTAGGCGCTGCCCGTCGGGTAGCAGCCGCGACAGGGCGCTGGGGCAGGAGAGCCGCGGGGCGGCCAAACGGGGGAAGGCGGAGGCGGCGGTCTACGCGGCAGCAGCAGCTGAGCGCGGCGGCGAGTGGAGAGGACGGTCGGTGGCGGCGGGGCGAGGTAGGGAGAGGCCGCGTCGAGGCGGCGGAGCTGGGCGCTGGGCTGAGCGGCGCCAGGCGCTGGGAGTGCGTTGGCGCGCGTCCGGCTACGACGATGGGGCGGCCAGGAAGCAGCGGGCGTCGGGGAGGCGAGGCCACACGGGGGCTTGCAGGAAAGCAGCAGGGAGGATGGCCGGAGCTGGGGCTGCCGTAGTAGGCGCCGGCGATGGGTGAAGCGGGCGCCAGCGTTCGGGTAAAGAAGGAATGACAGAAGCAACACACAAATGAGCGGAGTAAAGAGCTAGCACGGGCCTACGCGTCGCGGCAAGGCTACGGTTGCGCGTGCATGGCCATTCGATCCCCGGAGCTACGCCCGCGACCAAAGGAGGCGGCGACGTGCTCGGCCACGGTGGAGACAATGGCTACGACCGTGGAGCTACGAGGGGGAGAGGTCGAAGAGGATGGGGAGCTCACGGTAGGCCTGCAGGTGCGCACAGCATGCTCGTGGGAGGCTCGGTGTGGCCGGAACTCGACGTCGGCGATGATGGAGGTCCGAGGTTGAAGAAGGGGGGGTCATCAGCGTTGATGCAAGCGCTCCGGACGGATGCTAGGTGGCGGAGTCGAAGCATAGGACGGCAGCGGTGCTGCAGGGCAGACCGGAGATACTCGGGAAGGCGGTGGCCACGGCGACAACGACGACCATGGTGACCACGGCTCGGCCTTGCGCGGGAGGAAGAGATGCGGCGCGAGGAGGAAAGGGAAGAGAGTGGACGCTAGGGTTCCGGGGAGGGAGAGGGTGCTCGGGGTCTTATAGAGCGTCTGGGGCGGCGGATGGCTGCCACCACGGCCATGGCGCCGTGGATGGCCGCCACGCCCCTGTCTCCTGTACAGAGGAGGGAGATAGTGGGGAGTTAGGAGGGCTGGGCCTCCCATTTGTTAGATGGGCTAATGTGCCCAGCACTTTAGGTCCTCCTCCATTCTTTTCTTTTCTTTATTTATTTTATAGCAATTGAGTTTTCTAAACTACAAGACTTGGTCCAAAATTAGCGTTGCAATTTTAGGCACTGCCACAAAAGTTTTGGGGGTTTATTTGAATTTGTTTTTATTTTTCTTACAAAGGTATATACTTAAAAGGGGTTGTTTTGGTACTGTTTTCATATCCAGGGGCATTTTAAATATCCAACTGAATGTTGAATTCTTATGACAAAATGGTTAGTGAAGATT
This sequence comes from Secale cereale, assembly GCA_902687465.1. NCBI lineage: Eukaryota > Viridiplantae > Streptophyta > Magnoliopsida > Poales > Poaceae > Secale > Secale cereale. The sequence continues at coordinate 768,502,968 of LR738714.1, read as the reverse complement.
TGAACCCAGCGAACATTTTTGTTTTATCGTTGGAAGAAAATAATAATTTGACGTTATTCTATATTTGATTTTGAATTCGGTTTGGACTAAAGTGCAATTTAGTAAATTAATTGCGATGACATGGCACCACTAGTGTGTGATTACTGTAGCTTACTACCGGGGTGTTACACTGGCAAGCCTGGTCGGCGCTTCATCAACTTCGTCTTCGTCCGTCTACGCATGCCCGGTGCTGGCAACACCGGTGCGTGCCTTCGTCTACGATGTGTCCCCGGGCTTGGCAAACCCACCGCGATGCATCGTCAACAATATCTTCTTCCCGACGCACCACTATTTCGACATCACAGCACCCATGCGAACTTGGCGCCCCCTTGCGCCGTGGCTCCACGGCGACTTCCTCGAGATCGGCTACCCCTACTCGACATCGACCACAGCATTCTTCGCACGGCTACCTCGTCCACGGCTCCACCACATACGTTCTCGGCTACATCGACAAACGGCACAAAGGGCTACCGCCTGCTTGAGCAACCTCATCGGTTTCCACTTCAGCCACGACTCCGCGATGCGTCGACCGTTCCGACTGTGGGGGGTGTCCGTCGGCTTGCCTTCGGATTCTTCTCCAGTCTCACCGTCTGCGTCGCTACCGTTGTGACTGCGGGGGATGTTGAGTAACGTGATTGTATTACCAAACATAGGTTAGACTAGGAAATATTCTGTCTTGTCTTGTACTCCAAGTAGATCATGTACCTCTATATATATGCCCACGAGGTTCAAGCAATACAACGAATTATTCCCTCAAACCTCCCTCTCCCTTTTATCAATTATGAAACGGATAGAGTAACATACAAATACAGCCGTGCATCTTGGTATCTTTATTTATATCGGCAGCAGCGAACGCTCACTGCTCAGTAACAAATAGCTACTCCTGACCGGCCTACTTGTATTCCCATTCTTGGCATAGATCGCCTCCAGCCTACTTTGGAGGATAGCGCGGGAGCGGCCGCGCCTCGTAGGAAGGGGACGTCCAGCTTCCCCTCACACCGTCTCGCTTCACGTTGCTTAAATCAGCTGCAGCATTAGACATGCGGGACATCATGTCAGACATGCGAAATCATGTCGATATTCAAGCAAAAATGAGAGGGAATCGAGAGTTGATACATACCTCTGGCGGCGAGCGCGGCCTGCGCCACAAACGCGAGGGAGGCGAGCATCACGCACAGGAGCGCAGCCAGGCTTCGGAGGAGAGCCATGGTCGAAGGATCAAGGATGCAACAGGAAGGAAGGAAGGAAGGAAGGATGCGTGTGTTACTTCTGTCTCTGCTTGGAGAAGCTAATGCCGTGTTTATACCCGTGCTGGTAGCTGCGACGAGTGCGTGCATAAATCTCAAATCGGCATGCGTAGACGAGTCAAAAGCCAGTACGTAGAAATGTAGCGGTGGACTTTGTCCGCAGAATTTGCAGTCCATTACGGCTACGTTTCAAAGACCAAAAGTCAGCGTTTGTTTTCTTGACCATCCGGAGCAAGAGGGAAGCTCTGCCTTCCTATTGTAACCATCGAATACCGAGTCCTCGTAGGTGGGTGCAGCAAGTACACCACCTACACGTATGACTTTTCTTTCAGTTGCCTCACTTTTCTTTTGCGAGGAAATTTTTGATATATTCATCTTCAATCATGCCAGTACAACGAATACGAAAAATAATAGAAATTACATCCAGATCCGTAGACCACCTAGCGACGAATAACAACACTGGATGAGGTATTTGGTTGCTTATAGTGAACTCTGGTTACAGTTTATTAAAATAGAAAGAAATTGAGATTTTTACGCACGTCTTCTATATGCTTCAGTACACCACCTCAACTTTTGCAATAAGGTGGACATGCTCACTGTAGGCATTCATGTCAGATTTGAATGATTTTCGACGCCGTATGCAACTTGCGACATGTTCGGCCATTTATCAGCTTTTTTTCACCAGGAAAACTCCAGAAAATGCAAAAATAGTCAAAAACTCGAACAACTTGGCATGATGCCTAGAATTGATCATACAAGTACATGGAAACAAATTGGAGCTATTCCAAGAATGTCGAGAAACAACGTGCTTTCAGAGCGAACCTTCTAGCCTACTCGAATACCTTCTATTCAACATGGCCTATTTTTGCACATCCTTCAAGTGAGTCCAACTTTTGCAAGCAGGTGGGCTTGCCCGTTGTAGGCATTCATGCCAGGTTTCAATGATTTGCAAAAATATTTTTTTAAGTACCAAAACAACATTTTGATAATGTGAATAATTTTCAGAAATAAGGAACAAAACTGAAAACCGTGAACATTTTTTGAAATTCTGAAAAAAATCAATACCAGAATATTGTATAAAATCCCCAAATATTCTTTGAATTTGCATTTTTAAACATGAAAATAAAATAAAAACGAGAACCTCTTTCAAATTATGAACAAAAAAATAAAATCCCAACATTATATGAAATTCACTGAACCTTTTTTGAATTTTCCAATGAATTTCAGAAACAAGAACATTTTTGAATTTGTGAACAAATTTCGTAAGCATGAAATTTTTTTGAATGTGTGAATAAATTCATGTTTTGAAATTCCTTAAAGAATTTGGAATTTGGCAAAAACATTGAAATATGAACAATTTATGGAAATTTTGAAAATCGAAATTATTTGTTTTTTGATTTTTTTAGTAAGTGAACAAATTTTGAAATTGTGAACTTCTTTGGAACTTCGAAAAAAATTGATTTTTTTTAAACTACGGACATTTTTTATTTGTGAATATTTTTTTAAAAGGGAAACTAAACTTGAAAAATAAAAATGAAAATGAAACAAAATAAAAAGGATAAAGAAAAAGGAAAAATGAAAAAGAAGAAAGAAACAGAAAAAAGAAAGGGGCTGTCCAGGTTCCCCTTATACCGTCTCGCTTCACGTTTCTTAAATCGCCTGCAGCATTAGACATGCGGGACATCATGTCAGACATGCAAAATCGTGTCGATATTCAAGCAAAAATGAGAGGGAAACGAGAGTTAATACATACTCGTTACTTCATCCGTCCCAAAATTCTTGTTTTAGATTTGTCTAAATAGGAAAGTATCTAACACTAAAACATGATTAGATATATCCGTATTTTAATAAATTGAAGACAATAATTTTGAGACGGAGGGAGTACATTTGAGCGGCAGCTTGTTCTTCAAAAGTCAAAGTCGGCGTTTGCGTCGATGACTGAGTCCTGTTAGGCATGCATCAAGAGCCTCTTGCCATCTTTGACTTTTTTTCTTTCCGTTGCATGATTGAATGCGTATTTTGTTGATTTGGTAAACGTTGGTCACGGGTATTTAATTTCTCTCGGGTGAACAGTACAATGTTAAAATAAAAAATGTTTATTTTAACTCATGGTTTTTTGTTTTGCGAGAAAACTTCTGATTATTCATCTTCAATTATGGCAGTACAACAAACACCAAAAATAATAATAATTACATCTAAATTCGTAGACCACCTAGCGACGACTAAAAACACTGAAGCGAGCCGAAGGTGCGCTGCCGTCATCGCTCTTCCCTCGCTGGAGCCGGGCAAACCTTATTGTAGTAGACAGTTATGAAGTCGTCGTGCTAAAGTTTCATAGGACAACCACACTAGAACATCAACCGTCGCTGATGAAGAGTACCGTGGATCGGAAGGATCCAACCTGAAAACACATGAACATGGACGAATAACAAAATCCGAGCAGATCCATCAAAGATAGATCCATCGTAGACACACCTCCACATGCCCACCGACAATGCGAGACGCACCACCTTATTCCATCTTCAGACAGTTGCCGCCATCTCGTCTTCCTCATCAGGACACAAACCCTAACAAAACTCAATTAATCATCTAAAAACAGAGCCCTCGCGTCGGCATGGGGTGGGATCCACTGCACCTCCATGGCCCTAAGGTCATCGAAGACGAGGCAGACCAACGGCAACGCCGGAGGGAGGCAAAGAAACACTAATCTTTTTTGGGAGGAGGACAGGGAGGGCTAATTAACACATGTAGCTTGATTAATATTTTTTTCTCATGTCTTTATATGTATTTAGATAAGCATACGCATGTCTTCTAGGCGAATATCTATGGGAAAACCTCTTATTCATGCCTTCAATTCAAAACAACAAAGTGATGTTTTTTTTGTTGTATTTACATATCTCATTTTTAATATGTTTTCATATATACAGTAGAACAATTACGGATTTTGGCCTCCAATGCCTTCTATATGCATGCAAATCTTCGTGAAAGAAAATGCATGGACATGGGCAGTTGAGTTGTCTGCCTTATTGGATCGCTGTTGTGAAACTTCTGGCCAAAGAATTAATTTATCAAATCTAACTAAAAAATGGTGCATTTAAATATTTGAAGGATAGCTTGTAGAACCAGTCCAGGGGGTTGAAGGAAAAACTTCTCTCTGTTTGAGGAAAGGATATTGTGATAAAGTATGTGCCTCAGTCAATTCTTGTTTACTCAATGTCCTAATTAAACTTCAAATGGGTATAAGTCAACATATTAATTTATTAATTTGCAAGTTTGGGCGTGGAGCAAGAATGGAGAGCACAAAACTAGCTGGGTTTCTTGCGATGTTATGACAAAAAAAAAAAAGAGGGGCTGGGTTAGGAGCATCTCTAGCAGACCCTGTATAACGTCCGAACCCGTAAAATAACTGTCAAAATATGGGTCAAGACGTAAAAAATAGCCCGATCAGACACCATATCAAGCACCGATAAGCATGCAAAGTGGCAAAAACAACGGGAGTAATAACCAAAGTCATCCTAAGTCACAAATCTAGAGGGTGGACATAGGGCACCCTGGGATTTTAAATTACCTTTATATCATTAAAAATACGTGAATCCTATTCGCTGCTCATTGTGTCGTAATGTCGACGCTCGCAGCGAACGAGCAATCTAGCTGCCCCGACCCGTTTAGACATTCAACCGATCCTAGCTTTGGGAACCTTCTAAGAGGTTCTTGATCAGGTTTTTGGAACCTTCTAGAATGTTCCTGAACAATATTTATTTTTTGATTGTTTATTATATATATATATATATATATTTCTCTCTTTTTTCTTTTTATGTTTCCTCATTGTAATCACTTACAAATTACTCTTGTTTAGAACATTTGGAAAAATTTCATTTCTCCTAAAGATATGAACTTACAAATTACTCTTGTTGTTAAAAACAGTGTTCCCAATTTCATAAGACAAAAATTATGTGTTTTTAAAAAAACTCTGATTTTTAAAAATTGTCGACAATTCTCAAAACAAGTTCAAGAAAAAAATATAAAATATTTGAAATTCTGAAAGTTGTTCGCAAAATGGATCGATTTTTCAAATATTGTTGCTTCTAAAAAAAGTTCACATTTTCGTAAAAGGTTGGCATTTAAAAATGTACTATCTACTATCTACTATCTACTACCACTATAAAAGCAAGAGAGGGCAGATCCAACTCAACGTATTAGCCGTCTAATCAAAGATCTAACGGTCTAAAATATCAGTTAACGAAAGTTAACGAAAACTATCGTTAACGAAATCTCCCCTCGCCCCTCTCTCGCACGCCCGCTCGACCACGCCGCTCTCTGCCGCCCGTCCCTCTCTCACACGCCTCTCTCTCGCCTCGCTAACCAACCCCTTGACCACGCCGCCGCTCGGCCCCTTGCCGCCAACCGCTCGCCCCGGCGCCGCCCCTTCACGCCGGCGGTCGAACAGCAGCTCCGCGGGGGGGGGGGGGCAGCAGCCGCCCCTGCTCGGCCCGCACTCGCGTAGTCGCCGCTCACCCACTCGGCCCCGCCGGTGCTACCGCTCGCTCCCGCCCCCGCCGGTGCTGCCGCTCACCCGCTCTTCACGCGCCGGTGCCACCGGACGCCGCCGGGCGAAGTTGAGCACCTCGACCTACAAGTGCGTGCCGTCTTGGGACGCCACCATCGATCCCGACGTCGAGACGCCAGGTCTGTGCGACAGCCCCATCGATCCGCTCTGGGAGCATTCCTTTCATTTTGCTGTCGATTTTCGTGGTGCGAATTTTGGTGACGTTTTAGATCCAACAGCGAAGACGCCCGGCGGAGGAGGAGGAGGACGCTCGTCGTGGCGCAGGTCCCTACCGCACGTGTGCGTTGTCAGTTGTCACGCTCACCTCCTTCCTCTTCGGCTTCCACACCAGGTGTATCCCGTCACGCCTTCCATTCCATTTCATGATTCTCTCTCTCTTGATGCCACGGCACTCACGTGCGGCTGTTTCCTGGCGATGTCATGGTGGGTGGCGCAGCGTGGTGAAGGAGCCGCTCGAGAGCATCTCCGTCGACCTCGGCATCGCCAATAACATGCTGGCCGAAGGTACGCTACGCACGAGCCCTCCATCCGTACGTATGCACGACCTTGGTTTGTTTGGGCCTGGTCATAAGATTTGTGTATGTGGTTCCATGGATTCAGGGCTTGTGGTGAGCATATGCTTGGGGGGAGTGTTCGTCGGATGCATGTTCAGTGGATCTATTGCTGACGGAATTGGTATTTTCAGCTTAGTGCGCCACTCCTCAGCTCAGAAGATCAGAATTAAATGACTGGTTCAACTTATATGTCCTTATGAACATACAGAAACTGATGGCTAACAATATTTGTTCATGCACACCAACTGTTTGATATTTGTTCTATGTGACTATTGCAGAATTTTTGATTTGTACAGAGGATACAATGGGGTTGTTTCACATCTGATTCAGCAACTTCTTCAACATTACATCTTCCGCTGTACTGATTTATTAGCTTTTCAGTTTGTATTTATTAGTGGCCAAAGATTCATGCTTGCTCCTTTTGCTGTTGTTCCTAGGTTTAGTTGATTATAAAAAGGTTATTTAGATCTGGTAAGAATTGGTTGTTCAAGTGAGGACATGCAATATCTCAATCTTGTTCTACACCATTGTAACCTTGTGAGTTCAGTCTCTTAATTTTTTTCAGTCATACCAAGTTTCAGAGCGGCCAGTTTATTTCAGTATTTGCTTGTTCTAAACTTTTATTTATCTTTGTGGGCACTGAAGTTCAGTTGACCTGCAAATCACTTTACTTAAGATTACAACCAGGCCTCACTTCCGTAGGACACCATCTATCCCTACGGGCAGCTACCCAGCAGCGGTGCTGCTCCCGTCCGACTATGTGAAACGGATGATCCAACATGGTAGTAGGTTGCTACTACTCAGAGGCCACCTGATCGATGGCGCCGGCCCCCGGGCTTGCTGTCTGACCCTGCTAGCTGATCGGTCCTCACGGCCACACGACACCTTGCCCGCACTGGATAAGTGACTAATGCCTCTCCTCTGTTCGTTGTTTATCTTTATAATATGTATAGATGGTGAATCATCATCTCTGCCAGCCGGAGTATTATTTTTTGCAGTAATTCTGTTCATACCTTTGAAAGCGACAAGATCCATACTAGAACAAATGCAGCAAGGAAACGTGTGCACACATCTGTTGAGAGAGATGTAAGACTTTTTCTTTTGTTAACAGGAATTTTTAGTTGATTGTTAACAGATTTGTCTGTAGGGTTTGAGGCCGCAACTAACGGATTGAACATTTTTTTTCTTGCTGAACTATGAACCTTATGTGAAGTAGCGAGGGTGCGGAGACTGATTTGGTCGTGGAGGCATCACCTAACAATTCTGCATTCCAGGTATAGTTTGATTCTGATGTCTAAAATATATAATTCTACAATTAATACACAAATATCTACTCCCTCCGTTCCATATTACTCGTCTTTGATTTAGTACAACTTTGTATTAAATCAGCGACGAGTAACATGGAACGGAGAGGGTAAATATTTGTATGAAATGAATGTTATTGTGATTAAATTCCACGTGTAAGAGGATCAGTTAGCGCGCTAGAATAAAAGCTCAGAGTGATCAGTTAGCGCGCTAGAATAAAACATGAAGTAAAGATGCTGAAAAAACAGCATTCCTCGGTCATATGGTTACATGTGCGTTGCTGGTGCATGGTTACTATGTGCTCACAAAATTCATGTTTAATAACAGTTATGAAGTGTACGACTAATTTAGCAAAAAGAATTGGTATAATTTGTCGTAGTAGTGAACATTTGATTGAAAATCCCAATTCGGATGGAGCAAAGTTTCTACAAACTTTATAGATACTGGATTATAACTTTTATATTAGGCAAATGAGCGTTGACCTTTGCAAAACTGGTCATACAATTTATTCTTCAGAAGTGCATTGAAATAAAGAATTCCAGTTTCTAGATTTTCACAGTAAACTTATTGGGCCTCCCTTCCCATTTTTCTTCAGAATCGCCTCGCTTCCGATGGCATTGTTGTTTCAAAGACGGAGCTCTACAAAAGAATTCCAGTTTGTTGCTCTATCGTTTATGCTGCAACTTGTTGTTGATTCGTTTACATTTCTTTGACAACTTTTAGTGAAAGACAACCTCCACTCAAGCAGCAACTTACCAAAGAGCAGTTTTGAGTTTTCTCTTTCTTTTGTACATAGTTGTGCATAATTTGTTCTGTCATAGAGCTTTGTTAGAAAAGCTGATTTAACTCAGTATTGATCTGCTTTAGATTGCCGCACCTTTTGGTCGTGAGTGGATCTATAAATTAACATGATACAATATATTTTCGAAAGATGATACATTATCTCGGCACAAGCAGGTATCATTTTTTGGGCATTAGATAGGTTAGCATTTTTTAACAGTGTACATTATTTTTGCTTATGTGTGTTTGACAGTATTCAGCTCCATTTCTTTTCATCTTGGTATACTGTATTTTGTGAAATAGAGTTCTGAATTTATGATCGGACAAGTTCACTAGCATTTGGTAGGTCTGCATTTTTTTTGGCAGCGTCCACGATTTCAGTGCACATGACTTACTACTGAAATATTCACAACTTCCTATTTGCCTATACATGTTTTACAATATTTTCTTGGTATGAAGTTCTAACCTCAGATGTTGGGGAATTTGAAAGTTAACTCTTTGATTTTGAGTAATTCTAAGAAAATACATCTTATCATCAGGTATCCTTTTTTTAGTAACGCTAAAAGCATACATGATACATCTCATCATCATTGATAGCTGATAGCTGATGACATGAGCGAGTGGGAGACAGGCCCCTTTAGCTACTGCAATAAGGTTGTGCATACAAATGGGCTACTCATATTCCGTTGTCAGACGAGCTAGCCGCAAGAAGTAGGTTCAACATTTGGCTCCATTTGATTTACATTCAGATCATCTTGCTGCAACACCATTACTTTTCTTGATAGCAAACAACCATTTTCAGTAATCATATATAGCTTGTAGTTGGTTTATTTATTCTATTATACCATAGATATCATGATAAACTTTTAATCGCTTAATGAGAGTGTTTTGTTCACTCAAAATTGAGTGTCTGATGGTCTGATTAGATTATGTATGTGAAAATATGCAAGATGAATATTCAGCTGCACCTAAACAATGGCCTTGTTTCCTTGGGGTGTAGACAAAATATACAGCTGGACCTAAACACCATAGTACCACAAGATGGTCACTATGATACTTTCTGGGGATGTGTATAGATGAATCCCCATGTATTTAGGTTGTTTGCTTAACTATCACTCTTCTTTAATTTCTGACTTGGTGATAATTTAATATATAGATTACATTCTGCTTTGAAATAAAAAGATATGACAAAAAATTATGATGCTAATTGTGTTGTGTTCTATCAACAGAACTATGCTCTCCTAAACCTGAATGAACCAGACGTGGGAACACAACTGAGTTTCGGTTGTGGTGTTTCAACATGAGTTTAAAGCGTTAATGCTCTGGTGATGTGAGGAGGTGAAGCTATATGCTACCAGATCACAGATATTTCTTGGTATATATGCATTTAAGGAAAAGATGGATGTGTGTGTGTGTGTCTATGATAGATGGTCCTACTGGTATCTTGTTGGATAACAAGACACATTGGCAAGACAGACATCAACTTTTTAAGTGGCATCAGAGTGGGCTGCGAACTTGTTGATGAAGCCAATAATTGGGTTGATTGTACTGATATGGCATTAGACGTAATGCTAGATGTGACCCCAGACAATCAACTGTCCAGTCTTTAATCACTTTTGTTCTGGAGCATTTTGTTTTCTTCAGTTTACATGATTTAATAAAATAACATATGGCCTGTTCATTACAAGTATTATTGGTTATACCATTTTTGGCTTAATCCTCTAATGTCATGCTGTGTGGCCGGTGTGCTCCATGTCCCCACGTCTTCCATTGTGCGTGCTTGAATGTCCAGGTTACCCTGCCAATTGTTTTGCTGGATATGTGCTAGGATCATGAGTTAATTTTGTAACTGTGTACCACTGATTTTCAGTCATCCAGGTCATGTTGTTAGTTTTATGCTACACTGTTTAATCTACTGGCTTTACCATAGGCATTCATGGGAGCTCATTCTTTGTATGCATTTGACATTGTATACTTGATGTTCGGTTTATCAATCCAATTCTTTTGGACATGCTACCAATCCATTTTATAATGTCAAATTCCTCATGAACGCAACGTTAATATGGTATAAGAGCAACTCCAATAACTCATGTAAAAAGCTTACTGTAAGAGTTGTTCTATGAGATGTTTGTATAGTTGCATGATTTTTTTTGTTGTAGGGTTATACGTGCGTTGCACGTGCATGCTTACTAGTATCACTTAAATAACGTAGCAGTAAAACAATGAACCGCTGCAGCTCCGAGCCAGTAGAGTAACAAGCCTAAAGATTCTTTTTTGAGCCGTTGCTTTTTTTTTTCTTGAGCCGCTGCTGATTTTTTATTTTATTTTTAAAGCTGCTGATAGTTTAAGATGCTCGGGACACGTCGCTAGATGGGCAGCCCCAGTTTTTTTTTAGTCCAAACATACTTGCTTTATTCAACTAAAATGTTCATGGGATACAAATTAAATTTGGAGGGTTTAAGAGCCACACATGGCGCCCTAAACCGAGTCCAAAAGCATGCTTGGCGAGGCTATGTGCCTCTTGATTAGTCTCACGACCCTCAAAGATGAAGGTGCAGTGCTGAAATTGCGTTGAAGTAGCCGTAATTTCCTTGACGATGCTAGCATACATTCCTCCATTACCTTGGCCAATATCGTGAACCACCCCCTGACAATCAGAAGCTATGACAATATGCGATAATGCAAGGTCTTGTGCCAGTGCAAGAGCCTCTCTGCAAGCAAGAGCTTCGAGAGTAGCCGGGTTGGTAACTCCATGGCATCTGATGGCCGAAGACCCCATGTAGCTGCCTGTGTGTCGGGGTCTTCCTTTCCTATTTGCTGCTCTCTGCGGCAAGTGGTCGGGAAGGCCGGCCCGTTAAAGGTTTAAGCGATTTACGGTTTTGGGAATCTTCTCGTCGTTCGCAGTTGGTTTTTCCTGGTTTTGGAACTCTCTGAGGCTTTGTTTGGTGGAGGAGGTTTGCGATGGTTTGGAGGGGAATATTCTCGTAAGGTTCAAAATCCTCAGAAATCCTTGTCAGCCCATTTGACACGTAGGGGTTGAACAGGCCAATCCTCTCCGATCCCCACGAATCCCCCTCAATCCATGCGGTACAGAAAAAACCCCAAAGACACCCAGGGAACTGGACACTTACTATGCTGCTGCTGTTGTAGGAGGATTAACTAAATATAGGAGTTTATGAGAGGGGAGGGATTAGTGAGGAATTGAGGGGATTGGGTAAAAGAGAGGGATTAACCAAATCCCCTCTTACCCCCCTCTACTCCGGGGCTGCAAAACCTCCCCTGTCAAACGAGGCCTAAAGGTTCCCAAGACGTTTTTCTACTCTATTTTTTCCTTCCTTTTCTCTCCTTTTTCGTTTTTCCTTTTTTTTGTTTCTTTTCTTTCCTTTTTTATTCTTTCATTTCTCATTTATATTTTCGTGTTTATATTGCCTTTTCAATAAATTCTCCTAAATTTTTTTAAAAAAATCCAAATTTAAACTATTCTATATTTTTTCAAACAAATATTATTTTCATATTTTGTTCAGAAATTTCAAAAATATTTAGTATTCCCGATTTGTTCACTTATTAAAAAAAACAGAAATCAAAAGAAATTTAAACTATTCCAAAAAATAATTTTCGAATTTTGTTAGAAAATTCAGAAAATGTTTGCAAAATTTGTTCCTGGTTTTAAAATTTGTTCAGAAATTCAAAAAAGTTTATGTTTTCAAATTTTGCTAGAAAGCTAAAAAATGTTTGACCAATTTCATAATGTTTTTGTGTTTTATAAAAAAGTTTATGTTTTCAAAATTTGTTCTCAAATTAAAAAATGCTCATGTTGTCATAATTTCTTAACATATCAAAATAATGTGTGGGGAATTCATAAAATATTTGGATTTCCCATTTTTCCTGTTTTTCCGAAACATTTCGCTTTTTCAGGAAGTTATTCGTAGTTTCAAAAAATGTCCTCGGTTTTAATTTTGTTTCTTCTTTTTCAAAAAATCTTTGAGATTTCCAAAAGAATGTTCGAGGTTTTAGAAAGATCAGTTTTAAAAAATAATTGACTTTTATAAAAAAGAAAAATTCTGTTTGAAATTTCAAAAAATATTAAATATTTCGCTGCCTATAGTTTATATATACTGTGCTGTCAGATTTAGACAACAAATTTATGTATTAAGGTTTACTCACGTTAGATCGCGTGTTCGATCCTACTCACGTTAGTATACCAAACGTAGGATGACTTTTCTAGTTTGTGTACATGCATCAGCCTAATTTTTATCCGTTGTAACAAATGGCCACTTTGCTATTAGAAAGAAGAAAATTATAATAAATCAGTTTTGACAAGAGAAAAAAGATGTTTGATTCATCTTAATAGACTGAAGAGACAATCAGTCAATTAGCCACTAACAACCAACAATTGTTTTTTATATAGAGAGTGAAGTAATAATTAGTGTTCCAGCGCAAAAAGAAACACTAATTAATGTTATTGTTAGTTCATCAGGATGAACCAAAGTCAGAGAAAAAACAGCTGAACATACAATCCTGTTGTCAGAAATTGATCACTAAAGAAAGAAGAACTCTCTGAAAGACCAGTTTACAATGAATGCAAACCCTGGAAAAAAAATCAGTATAGAGGCTGGGCAAGAGCCTCATTGATCACTAAAGAAAGAAGAACTCTCTGAAAGACCAGTTTACAATGAATGCAAACCCTGGAAAAAAAATCAGTATAGAGGCTGGGCAAGAGCCTCATTGATCACTAAAGAAAGAAGCACTCTCTGAAAGACCAGTTTACAATGAATGCAAACCCTGGAAAAAAA
>LR738714.1:768450808-768480808 GCA_902687465.1 Secale cereale | reverse complement strand
GACTGGGGGTAAAACGCCCCTCAAGGCGCGATTTTCGCCGGGTTACCCCCAGGCGACGCTATTTGGGCGTCCCTGGGGGCCGAACGGCTGAAAATGCTCTTTGTCCTATAAAGAATGTTGGTACCCGTCTCCTGAGGCTTTCTCAGCTATGAGCATTGTCAAAACTGAGATGCGACATGAGTGAATGATGAATGGACGAATCGTCGTTTGGTGTGCTATATTGAGCGTGATGTATTTGCAAGCATTGATAATATTAAGATTATACAGTGCCATCAAAAAAATGAGGAAGCGCAAGGGGCTACTACCTCATGAACTTTGTGATAAATGGTAATATTATGTATTTTGCAAAATTTCATACGACGCAATTGATTTAGTATATCTCGGTTGTCTTAATTTTAAATACTAGATTTTTATGTTTGCATCTCCAGGTCCTTCTACTATTGCTACTATTGCAGAAACGATGGCCTCAAATTAAGGAAGTCTTCATTAATTTGCTACCAAACAATGTTTGCAATGTTGCACTTTGTTAAACTGTTTGTTTTAACGAATTTCTTCTCATGGTAATAATGAATTTATATTTCGTCTTTAATGTGAATTTGTGGCATACTTCTATCACACATTGGTGTGCATGGTATTTTATTTGGGAGTACCTAGAACTCATCTAGATGAGACATAATTTGGTCTCATTCACGTTTTATAGCCATTAGATGTGATGTTATAATATGTGTGTGTGTGCTGACGTGGGTTGTATCTGTTCACATCTAATGGCTATAAAACGTGAATGAGACCAAATTATATCTCATCTAGATGCAAACTGTATTTTATTTATAGTCAGTTAGTTTTAGCCTTAGGCTTCGAGAATTCTGGCTCCACCTCTGAGTGTAATCGCCTTCAACCACTAGTAGAAAACAGGGCATTGGTCCAGCCCATTAGCCCCGGTTCAATCTAGAACCGGGTCCAATGGGGGTACTGGACCCGGTTCGTGAGCCCAGGGGGCCGGCCGGGCCACGTGGGCCATTGTGTTGGGGAACGTGGTATTTTAAAATTTTCCTACGATCATTCAAGATCTATCTACCAGATGTATAGCAACGAGAGGGAAGAGTGTGTCTACGTACCCTCGTAGACCGGGAGCGGAAGCGTCAAGCGACGCGGTTGATGTTGTCGAACTTCTTCGCGATCCAACCGATCAAGCACCGAACGTACGACACCTCCGCGTTCAGCACACGTTCAGCTTGATGACGTCCCACGAGCTCTTGATCCAGTTGAGCTTCACGGGAGAGTTTCGTCAGCACGACGGCGTGGTGACGGATATGATGTGTTCATCGGCGCAGGGCTTCGCCTAAGCTCCGCGACGGTATGACCGAGGTGTGATTCTGTGGAGGGGGGCACCGCACACGGCTAAAACAATTCAACTTATGTGTCTTTGGGTGCCCCCCTGCCCCCGTATATAAAGGAGCAAGGGAGGGAGGCCGGCCAACTTCTCCTGGTGCGGCTAGGGAAGGAGTCCTACTAGGAATAGGATTGCAATCCTATTCCTAGTAGGATTCACCAAAAGAAAGAAGAGGGAAAGGAATAGGAGAGGTGGCGCCCCCCCCCCAATCCTAGTCCAACTAGGAACCCTAGGTGGGGGCGCCGGCCAGCCCTATGGGCTGCCTCTCTCTTTCCCTTTAGGCCCACTATGGACCATCCCCTCTCGTAGGGGGTTCCGGTAACCCCCTCCGGCAATCCCGATAAATCCGAAACTTTCCCGGAACACTTCCGGTGTTCGAATATAGTCGTCCAATATATCAATCTTTATGTCTCGGACATTCCGAGACTCCTCGTCATGTCCGTGATCTCATCCGGGACTCCGAACTACCTTCGGTACATCAATACTCATAAACTCATAATACCGATCGTCATCAAACGTTAAGCGTGCGGACCCTACGGGTTCGAGAACTATGTAGACATGACCGAGACTCATCTCCGGTCAATAACCAATAGCGGAACCTGGATGTTCATATTGGCTCCTACATATTCTACGAAGATCTATTATCGGTCAGAACCGCATAACAACATACGTTGTTCCTTTTGTCAACGGTATGTTACTTGCCCGAGATTCGATCGTCGGTATCTCTATACCTAGTTCAATCTCGTTACTGGCAAGTCTCTTTACTCGTTCTGTAACTCATCATCTCGTGACTAACTCATTAGTCTTTTGCTTGCAAGGCTTATTGTGATGTGTGTTACCGAGAGGGCCCAGAGATACCTCTCCGACACTCGGAGTGACAAATCCTAATCTTGATCTATGCCAACACCACGAATACTTTCGGAGACACCTGTAGAGCATCTTTATGATCACCCAGTTACGTTGTGACGTTTGATAGCACACAAGGTGTTCCTACGGTATTCGGGAGTTGCATAATCTCATAGTTATAGGAACATGTATAAGTCATGAAGAAAGCAATAGCAGAAAACTAAACGATCATTGTGCTATGCTAACGGATGGGTCTTGTCCATCACATCATTCTCCTAATGATGTGATCCCGTTGATCAAATGACAACTCATGTCTATGGTTAGGAAACATAACCATCTTTGATCAATGAGCTAGTCTAGTAGAGGCATACTAGGGACATACTGTTTTGTCTATGTATCCACACATGTACTAAGTTTCCGGTTAATACAATTCTAGCATGAATAAAATACATTTATCATGATATAAGGAAATACAAATAACATCTTTATTATTGCCTCTAGGGCATATTTCCTTCAGTCTCCCACTTGAACTAGAGTCAATAATCTAGATTACAAAGTGATGATCCTCACACCCATGGAGTCCTGGTGCTGATCATGTTTTGCCCGTGGAAGAGGTTTAGTCAACGGGTCTGCAACATTCAGATCCGTATGTATTTTGCAAATCTCTATGTCTCCCTCCTTGACTAGATCGCGGATGGAATTGAAGCGTCTTTTGATGTGCTTTGTTCTCTTGTGAAACCTGGATTCCTTCGCCAAGGCTATGGCTCCAGTGTTGTCACAAAAGATTTTCATTGGACCCGATGCACTAGGTATTACACCTAGATCGGATATGAACTCCTTCATCCAGACTCCTTCATTCGCTGCTTCCGAAGCAGCTATGTATTCCGCTTCACACGTAGATCCCGCCACGACGCTCTGCTTGGAACTGCACCAACTGACAGCTCCACCGTTCAATAAAAATACATATCCTGTCGTGGAATTAACACGTCAGATGTCCGGATCAACGGACTTAGTGTTGAGGCGCGCATCTATGTGGTAGCTTGAAGGGGTTGAGCGGAATCGAGAGATGCGATGCAAGACACGGATTTAGACTGCTTCGGGCCCCGGGAGACATCATCCGGTAATAACCCTACGTGCTGTTTGAGGCTAGATCTCATTATGATCCTCGTGGTGTCGCCGGTAAACCGGCTCTTGGTGTCTAACCCTAGAAACTTGTCTGCTTGTCTAAACTCTAAACCTAACTTGTCTCTTATCTAACTTGTGAAAAACTTGTCCTCTTTGGGGAGCCCTGCCCCTCCTTATATATGTTGAAGGGGAGGCTTTACATGACTAGTCCTAGTAGGACTAGGATTGATCTATTACAAGGAGTCCTAGTCTTGCTTCCTTTATGGAGAATATTCCTTGTGCTTTATTATTAAACCGGCCCACTATTAATATGAACCGGCCTTCTGGGCCTTGGGCCTTGTCATCCATAATCCATACGCCGGGTTATCAGTGAGTAATATTATTTAGGCAGGTTGCTTGTAAACCGTATGGTGATAACGGATCGCCAGTGAATCACCAAGTGTAAACCGCCAAGTCCGGCCGGGTTATAATTCCGGCCGGTTCATACCGCGGGGGTATATCCCCGACATTAGCCCCCAAGTTTAGCTTGGATGTGTCCATGGTAAACTTTATGCTGCAAAATAAACACAATAGCGAATCTGATAGGTTGTGCTCCGGGTTAAGAATTTCTTGTAATCCGTCATCTGACCATCCTTAAGTCCTTGTCTTTCCTTCTTCTAGAAAATCCGGGTCAACAGACCAATCTTCATAATCAACTTGCTTGCATAAGAAATATTGTAAATAAAGAATCCATTTGAATCGGCCTTTAATGCTCTGACTTGATAAAAATGTTGGTCTTTGAAATATTCAACTGATATCCAGCGGCTTGAAGATATAGAGCTTGCCGGTTTATGATTGCCAAAATTGCCGGGTCACACAATTAATCTGATTTGCCAGAACTGAAAATTTGAAGATGTTCCTCCTTTATATGCATATTACCTATAGCCCCCAAGTGCCGGGTCATTATGCAATAATGAGCAGGGACTTTGTATATACTCCATTAAAAATAGCCTTGTATAATCTTGAAGAAATCCGGATTGTTCATCCCAATCGCTATGAAACTGAATATTCCATATTATGTAGCCCCCAAGTGCCGGGTCATTATGCAATAATGAGCAGGGACTTTGAAAATATGATCCTGTAAACTTGAATAGCAATATATAGCCCCCAAGTGCCGGGTCATTATATAATAATGAGCAGGGACTTTGTAGATATAATTATTGAAATGAACATTATATAATGTAACTTCCATCGTGGGGTTTGAATCCACGTCCACAAGGTTAAGAGCTTTGTGCTTTACCAACTGAGTTAGACAGGCCTTTCAATAGAATGGATGAATACTTGTGTACCTTGAATTGTTGACAGGAGCGATTGGTAGCCCCCAAGTTCCGGTTTAGCTATATTTAGAAGGTGAACCGGTACTTCCAGATGAAGCAAATGATCTTTCCATTAGCCCCCAAGTGTCAAGTAGACAACTTGTTTGTGTGCTTGAGACTTTTGTCTTTGAATTGCTGCTGTTTTACTGCTTCAACAGCCCATTAGCCCCCAAGTGTCAAGTAGACAACTTGTTTGTGTGCTTGAGACTTTGTGTATTTGATGTAATCTCAATCTGAATAATGTAGCCCCCAAGTGCCGGGTTGTAAGCCTGCAGCAACTCGGGACTATTCGTTTGTAGAATAAATCACTTCCATCGTTGAAATAATATCCATTGCGCTTTAAAGCGACTTTGAAAACCTCAATCATAATATTGATAACCATAATAGGAATCCAGCCATATTGGCTATTGAAGAATATAATCCGGTTTGAAGACCGGTTCCAATGATGTTTGATCACAATCGGGCCGGGTTTAATAAACACCGGTCATTATTTTATCTCATACTGGCGACTTATAGTCAAAACCAGGCCGGTTTAAGGAACACCGGTCATCATAACTGATCATATATTACCAAATATATATTTGAAAATAAAATACTTCATACCTGCGATCAAAATATGCTTGATATTCTTAATCCGGCGAAACTTGCTATTTTCTGAGGGAGTCTTTGATAGAAATAATAATTCCGGGCTTGATAACAGACACCGGTTCACTTTGTTCAGAAATTTGTGGCTTTGTTGCCTGATAGATGATCCGGGTTATAATGAACACCGGTTTACTCATGCTGGTATTTCATGATCCAGACTTTCAATTTGATAGATATGTGGTCAACTTGAGTAGCTGTTCCACTCCGGTTTAAAAGGTTATAGAACACAAAAAACACCAAAAAACATGCAATTTTTTGCAAATAAGGCCGTGTAGTCGAGGCTTTTTCAAAGAGCTGCCAGGCTCAAAGCAAGGTTCAGCCAATCAATGGGACGTGGGCAAACCAACTGTCCCAAGGGGCCTAGCCAATCACTGAACGTGAGCGTATCAACTGTTCAGAGGGCCGATAGAACCGCAAATAAAAACCGAGCCAATCAATGGGACGTGGGCAAACCAACTGTCCCAAGGGGCCTAGCCAATCACTGAACGTGAGCGTATCAACTGTTCAGAGGGCCGATAGAACCGTAAACACAAACCAAGCCAATCAATGGGACGTGGGCAAACCGACTGTCCCAAGGGGCCTAGCCAATCACTGAACGTGAGCGTATCAACTGTTCAGAGGGCCGATAGAACCGTAAACACAAACCAAGCCAATCAATGGGACGTGGGCAAACCGACTGTCCCAAGGGGCCTAGCCAATCACTGAACGTGAGCGTATCAACTGTTCAGAGGGCCGAAAGAATTGTATCTATTATTCCGATCACTGGGACGCGGATTGGCCGACACTCCCAGGGGGCCTCCAGGGTTCCTCCTGAACCGGTGGGTCAATCTAAACCAATCACTGAATGTGGTACTATCCAACTTTTCAGAGGGTCGAAAGAAAAAATTATTCCGATCACTGGGACGCGGATTGGCCGACACTCCCAGAGGGCCTCCAGGGTTCCTCCTGAACCGGTGGGTAAATTGTGAAGCCTCCGCTCCTCGAACCGGATATGATCCCATATTTTTTAGAGAATTTTTATTGCTTTTGAGTATACTCTGCAAAATCAGATAGACTGATGAAAGCATCTTATTTTCTTAATGAAAAATGATATATAATAAGAGAAATAACATTGTAGATGGATATCACCTGAGTAAACCTGAACCGGTATGTTGAGTAGACCGGATCATAGGGCCGACAGTAAAACGACCGCAGTATCAGAGGCGGTTTAAACAGTTAACCCGGCTGTGGGGTTGTAAACCGGTGGAAACAAGCATGTTGTCCCCCATGTTGTAAACCGGTGCGGATGCGTGAAACAGCCAAGGCTCTGTAAACCGGTGCGGAGATCCGTGAAATAATGATGATCACTTGTGTCGAACGATGTTTTGGCATGTCTCCATCTCTGTGCGGGGGCGGGGGCGCGCACCCGTAGATTGACGAGGGAGTCGGCCGCGGTGTTTGAAGACCAGTGCGTGCGTGCGCGGACTGATGAAACGGCCGCAGTGGTGGTATGCAGGCACGAGATTTGGCCATGACACTTAAACCGGTGCGAGCCTCATATTTATGCTGTCACTTTTGTAGTAGACCTTGTCCTGCACAGAATATATGACAGGCCAGAGTAACTGCTTTTGGATAAAAAATAATGAATGCATATAAAAGAAGTTTAGATGAATATCACCTGATTTACATGGCCGGCTCAAGGCGTCGTTGTAGTGCTCGCACGATTTTTTTGCAACAGTATGGAAAAAAAAAATTCTGTTTGCACCGTAGTAGTTCTCCTTGTGGCGCACCGTACGCGGTGTAGCTCTTCTTCTTCTTTCTTTCTTTTTTTTTAATCCGCTTTTGACTTTTCTCCCAACCGAACCTCATCTTATCTTTTCCTTCAGGAAGGTAGCGGAGGAGCGAAGGCCCGGGGCAGTTAATCCAGCGACTCGGCGCAGTACGGCAGAAGAGCGGAGACGAGGCACCCAGTCCGGCGGCTCAGCGCGGGAAGGTAGCAGAGGAGCGGAGGCTCGAGGCGCCCCGTCCGGCGGCTCAGCGCGAGAAGGCAGTGGAGGAGCGGAGGCTCGAGGCACTCCGTCCGGCGGCTCAGTGCGGGAAGAGGCGGCGGAGGACGCAGAAACGGACAACGGCTTGGGAGGCGAGGCCACACCCGTCATGGCAGCGGGTGGAATGTGGCGACGAGGCGCAGGCCAAGGTCAGCTTGATGCGGCTGTTGTGGCAAATGTCAAGGCTAGCAACTCAGGGCGTGGTTTACCCGCGGCGTGTTACAGCTGTGGATGAGAGGGAAGCAGCAGCTCGGATGTCAGAGCTTCGACGGCAACTCGGAGGTGGAGCTGCTCCGGCGAGGGCGTAAGCTAGCCATGGTAGCCGATGCGGCGGCTCTGTGGTGGAGGGCCGGCTCATCCACGAAGAGGTAGTGATGGCAGTTTTTGAGATGAGGCCAGGTGCGGCTTGGCGTTGACCCGCCGTAAAGGAAACAGCTCGATGGCGGCTTGGGTATCGCAGATGACTCGACACCGAAGCAGAGTCCGGGTCATCAACGGGCCGGTCTTCCAAGCCCGAGCCCGCAGACAATCCGCTCCTAGGTCGTGGAACGAAGCGTGATCCACCTGTCGTATCGCTAATCCTTAATTTCCTTATTGATCTTCACAAATAGTGTCCAACATGTAATCTTATCTAATGGCTCGATCGGTACATGGCTTTGCGTGTTTGGTGATTTGCCTCCATCGGACTCGGCGAACCAATGCTGAAGATGCCGGTTTAACATACCAAGACTTGATACGCCGGGGAAAGAGGCTATCGCGGGACAAGTTGATGTCAGTCAATTTGAACTTTGACTCTTACCGATCTTGAATCCGGACTGATAAACTTGAAGCATATGAATCCTTTCAAACCGGCTCTTCTTCATCCGGCAAACTTCAAAAACTTCTCAATCCCTGGGAGAAATCCCGTCAAGAACTCAACACCACTGTGCGCAGGCCCCACGGTGGGCGCCAACTGTCGTGGAATTAACACGTCAGATGTCCGGATCAACGGACTTAGTGTTGAGGCGCGCATCTATGTGGTAGCTTGAAGGGGTTGAGCGGAATCGAGAGATGCGATGCAAGACACGGATTTAGACAGCTTCGGGCCCCGGGAGACATCATCCGGTAATAACCCTACGTGCTGTTTGAGGCTAGATCTCATTATGATCCTCGTGGTGTCGCCGGTAAACCGGCTCTTGGTGTCTAACCCTAGAAACTTGTCTGCTTGTCTAAACTCTAAACCTAACTTGTCTCTTGTCTAACTTGTGAAAAACTTGTCCTCTTTGGGGAGCCCTGCCCCTCCTTATATATGTTGAAGGGGAGGCTTTACATGACTAGTCCTAGTAGGACTAGGATTGATCTATTACAAGGAGTCCTAGTCTTGCTTCCTTTATGGAGAATATTCCTTGTGCTTTATTATTAAACCGGCCCACTATTAATATGAACCGGCCTTCTGGGCCTTGGGCCTTGTCATCCATAATCCATACGCCGGGTTATCAGTGAGTAATATTATTTAGGCAGGTTGCTTGTAAACCGTCTGGTGATAACGGATCGCCAGTGAATCACCAAGTGTAAACCGCCAAGTCCGGCCGGGTTATAATTCCGGCCGGTTCATACCGCGGGGGTATATCCCCGACATATCCGGTTTGTGACTTTGAGTCATCCGGATCAGTGTCAAAGCTAGAGTCGACGTAACCGTTTACGACGAGCTCTTTGTCACCTCCATACACGAGAAACATATCCTTTGTTCTTTTCAGATACTTTAGGATGTTTTTGACCGCTGTCCAGTGATCCACTCCTGGATTACTTTGGTACCTCCCTGCTAGACTTATAGCAAGGAACACATCAGGCCTGGTACACATCATTGCATACATGATAGATCCTATGGCTGAGGCATAGGGAATGACTTTCATTTTCTCTCTATCTTCTGCAGTGGTCGGGCATTGAGTCTTACTCAACTTCATACCTTGTAAAACAGGCAAAACCCTTTCTTTGACTGATCCATTTTGAACTTCTTCAAAATCTTATCAAGGTATGTGCTTTGTGAAAGTCCAATTAAGCGTCTTGATCTATCTCTATAGATTTTGATGCCTAATATGTAAGCAGCTTCTCCGAGGTCTTTCATCGAAAAACTTTTATTCAAGTATCCTTTTATGCTATCCAGAAATTCTATATCATTTCCAATCAACAATATGTCATCTACATATAATATTAGAAATGCTACAGAGCTCCCACTCACTTTCTTGTAAATACAGGCTTCTCCAAAAGTCTGTATAAAACCATATGCTTTGATCACCTCATCAAAGCGTATATTCCAACTTCGAGATGCTTGCACCAGTCCATAGATGGATCGCTGGAGCTTGCATACTTTGTCAGCACCTTTTGGATCGACAAAACCTTCTGGTTGCATCATATACAACTCTTCTTTGAGATATCCATTTAGGAATGCAGTTTTGACATCCATTTGCCAGATTTCATAATCATAAAATGCGGCAATTGCTAACATGATTCGGACAGACTTAAGCATTGCTACAGGTGAGAAAGTCTCATCGTAGTCAACTCCTTGAACTTGTCGAAAACCTTTTGCAACAAGTCGAGCTTTGTAAACAGTAATATTACCGTCTGCGTCGGTCTTCCTCTTGAAGATCCATTTATTTTCGATGGCTTGCCGATCATCGGGCAAGTCAACCAAAGTCCACACTTTGTTCTCATACATGGATCCCATCTCAGATTTCATGGCTTCAAGCCATTTTGCGGAATCTGGGCTCATCATCGCTTCCTCATAGTTCGTAGGTTCATCATGGTCTAGTAACATGATTTCCAGAACTGGGTTGCCGTACCACTCTGGTGCGGAACGTACTCTGATTGATCTATGACGTTCAGCAGAAACTTGATCCGAAGTTTCATGATCATTATCATTAACTTCCTCACTAATTGGTGTAGGAATCACTGGAACAATTTCCTGTGATGTACTACTTTCCAATCCGGGAGAAGGTACAATTACCTCATCAAGTTCTACTTTCCTCCCACTCACTTCTTTCGAGAGAAACTCTTTTTCTAGAAAGGATCCGTTCTTAGCAACGAATATTTTGCCTTCGGATCTGTGATAGAAGGTGTACCCAACAGTCTCTTTTGGGTATCCTATGAAGACACATTTTTCCGACTTGGGTTCGAGCTTATCAGGTTGAAGCTTTTTCACATAAGCATCGCAGCCCCAAACTTTAAGAAACGACAACTTTGGTTTCTTGCTAAACCAAAGTTCATAAGGTGTCGTATCAACGGATTTAGATGGTGCCCTATTTAACGTGAATGCAGCTGTCTCTAAAGCATATCCCCAAAACGATAGTGGTAAATCGGTAAGAGACATCATAGATCGTACCATATCTAATAAAGTACGGTTACGATGTTCGGACACACCATTACGCTGTGGTGTTCCGGGTGGCGTGAGTTCTGAAACTATTCCACATTGTTTCAAATGAAGACCAAAATCGTAACTCAAATATTCTCCTCCACGATCAGATCGTAGAAACTTTATTTTCTTGTTACGATGATTCTCTACTTCACTCTGAAATTCTTTGAACTTTTCAAATGTTTCAGACTTGTGTTTCATTAAGTAGATATACCCATGTTTGCTCAAATCATCAGTGAAGGTCAGAAAATAACGATACCCGCCGCGAGCATCAACACTCATTGGTCCACATACATCAGTATGTATGATTTCCAACAAATCTGTTGCTCGCTCCATAGTTCCGGAGAACGAAGTTTTAGTCATCTTGCCCATGAGGCATGGTTCGCAAGCACCAAGTGATTCATAATCAAGTGATTCCAAAAGTCCATCATTATGGAGTTTCTTCATGTGTTTTACACCAATATGACCTAAACGGCAGTGCCACAAATAAGTTGCACTATCATTATTAACCTTGCATCTTTTGGTTTCAATATTATGAATATGTGTATCACTACAATCGAGATCCAATAAGAATAGACCACTCTTTAAGGGTGCATGACCATAAAAGATATTATTCATTAAAATGGAACAACCATTATTCTCTGATTTAAATGAATAACCGTCTCGCAATAAACAAGATCCAGATATAATGTTCATGCTTAACGCTGGCACCAAATAACAATTATTTAGGTCTAAAACTAATCCCGAAGGTAGATGTAGAGGTAGCGTGCCGACGGCGATCACATCAACTTTGGAACCATTTCCCACGCGCATCGTCACCTCGTCCTTAGCTAATCTTCGTTTAATCCGTAGTCCCTGTTTCGAGTTACAAATATTAGCAACCGAACCGGTATCAAATACCCAGGTACTGCTATGAGTATTAGTAAGGTACACATCAATAACATGTATATCACATATACCTTTGTTCACCTTGCCATCCTTCTTATCCGCCAAAAACTTGGGGCAGTTCCGCTTCCAGTGTCCAGTCCCCTTGCAGTAGAAGCACTCAGTTTCAGGCTTGGCTCCAGATTTGGGTTTCTTCGTGGAAGTAGCAACTGACTTGCTATTCTTTTTGAAGTTCCCTTTCTTTCCCTTGCCCTTTTTCTTGAAACTAGTGGTCTTATTAACCATCAACACTTGATGCTCCTTTTTGATTTCTACCTCCGCAGCTTTGAGCATAGCGAAGAGCTCGGGAATTGTCTTTTGCATCCCTTGCATGTTATAGTTCATCATGAAGCCTTTATAGCTTGGTGGCAGTGATTGAAGAACTCTATCAATAACACTATCTTCGTCAACTTTGCAACCAAGTTGAGTCATATGATTGTAGTACCCAGACATTCTGAGCAAGTGTTCACTGATAGAACTATTCTCCTCCATCTTGCAGCTGTAGAACTTATTGGAAATCTCATATTTCTCAATTCGGGCATTTGCTTGAAATATTAACTTCAACTCCTGGAACATCTCATATGGTCCAGGACGTTCAAAACGTCGTTGAAGTCCCGGTTCTAAGCCGTAAAGCATGGCACACTGAACTATCGTGTAGTCATCAGACCGCGACTGCCAGACGTTCAAAGCGTCTACATTAGCGGGAAGGGGCTTGTCACCTGGCGGTGCTTCAAGGACATAATTCTTCTGTGCAGCAATGAGGATAATCCTCAGGTTACGGACCCAGTCCGTGTAATTGCTACCATCATCTTTCAACTTAGCTTTCTCTAGGAATGCATTAAAATTCAAAGGAACGGTAGCACGGGCCATTGATCTACAACGACATAGATATGCAAAACTATCAGGACTAAGTTCATGATAAATTAAAGTTCAATTTAATCATATTAATTTAAAGAACTCCCACTTAGATAGACATCCCTCTGGTCATCTAAATGATCACGTGATCCAAATCAACTAAACCATGTCCGATCATCACGTGAGATGGAGTAGTTTCAATGGTGAACATCTTATGTTGATCATATCTACTATATGATTCACGCTCGACCTTTCGGTCTCCAGTGTTCCGAGGCCATATCTGTATATGCTAGGCTCGTCAAGTTTAACCCGAGTATTCTGCGTGTGCAAAACTGGCTTGCACCCGTTGTATTTGAACGTAGAGCTTATCACACCCGATCATCACGTGGTGTCTCGGCACGACGAACTTTCGCAACGGTGCATACTCAGGGAGAACACTTATACCTTGAAATATAGTAAGGGATCATCTTATAATGCTACCGTCGTTCTAAGCAAAATAAGAAGCATAATAAGATAAACATCACATGCAATCAAAATATGTGACATGATATGGCCATCATCATCTTGTGCTTTTGATCTCTATCTCCAAAGCACCGTCATGATCACCTTCGTCACCGGCGCGACACCTTGATCTCCATCGTAGCATCGTTGTCGTCTCGCCAACTATTGCTTCCTCAACTATCGCTACCGCTTAGTGATAAAGTAAAGCAATTACATGGCGATTGCATTTCATACAATAAAGCGACAACCATATGGCTCCTGCCAGTTGCCGATAACTTTACAAAACATGATCATCTCATACAAAACCGTATAACTCATCATGTCTTGACCATATCACATCACAACATGCCCTGCAAAAACAAGTTAGACGTCCTCTACTTTGTTGTTGCAAGTTTTACGTGGCTGCTACGGGCTTTAGCAAGAACCGTTCTTACCTACGCATACAAAACCACAACGATGTTTTGTCAAGTATGTGCTGTTTTAACCTTCACAAGGACCGGGCGTAGCCACACTTGATTCAGCTAAAGTGAGAGAGACAGACACCCGCCAGTCACCTTTAAGCAACGAGTGCTCGTAGCGGTGAAACCAGTTTCGCGTAAGCGTACGCGTAATGTTGGTCCGGGCCGCTTCATCTCACAATACCGCTGAAGCAAAGTATGACATGCTGGTAAGCAGTATGACTAGTATCGCCCACAACTCATTGTGTTCTACTCGTGCATATCATCTACGCATAGACCTGGCTCATGATGCCACTGTTGGGGAACGTAGTATTTTAAAATTTTCCTACGATCACGCAAGATCTATCTACCAGATGTATAGCAACGAGAGGGAAGAGTGTGTCTACGTACCCTCGTAGACCGGGAGCGGAAGCGTCAAGCGACGCGGTTGATGTTGTCGAACTTCTTCGCGATCCAACCGATCAAGCACCGAACTGTTGGAAATATGCCCTAGAGGCAATAATAAAAGAGTTATTATTATATTTCCTTGTTCATGATAATCGTTTATTATCCATGCTATAACTGTATTGATTGGAAACTCAAATACATGTGTGGATAAATAGACAAACTTTGTGTCCCTAGTAAGCCTCTTCAGGACTAGCTCGTTCATCAAAGATGACCGCGGTTTTCAGGTCATAGACATGAGTTGTCATTTGATAACGGGATCACATCATTAGGAGAATGATGTGATGGACGAGACCCAAACGTTAAACATAGCTTTTGATCGTATCAGTTATCGCTATAGTTTTCTGCATGTCAAGTATAAGTTCCTATGACCATGAGATCGTGTAACTCACTGACACCGTAAGAGTGCTTTGTGTGTGCCAAACGTCGCAACGTAACTGGGTGACTATAAAGGTACTCTACAGGTATCTCCGAAGGTGTCTGTTGAGTTGACATGGATCGAGACTGGGATTTGTCACTCCGTGTGACGGAGAGGTATCTCCGGGCCCACTCGGTAATACGTCATCTCAATGAGCTCAAAGTGACTAAGTAGTTAGTCACGGGATCATGTATTACGGAACGAGTAAAGAGACTTGCCGGTAACGAGATTGAACTAGGTATAGAGATACCGACGATCGAATCTCGGGCAAGTAACATACCGACGAGACAAAGGGAACTGTATACGGGATTGCCTGAATCCTTGACATCGTGGTTCATCCGATGAGATCATCGAGGAACGTGTGGGAACCAATATGGGTATCCAGATCCCGCTATTGGTTATTGACCTGGGAGTGTCTCGGTCATGTCTGCATAGTTTCCGAACCCGCAGGGTCTACACACTTAAGGTTCGGTGACGCTAGGGTTGTTAGTGAGAACAGTGCATGGTTACCGAAGGTTGTTCGGAGTCCCGGATGAGATCCCGGACGTGACGAGGGTCTCCGGAATGGTCCGGGGACGAAGATTGATATATAGGATGAGAGTGATCGGAGTCCGGAAGTGTTCCGGGGAGTATTGGGGAGTCGTCGGATGACCGAAAGGGGTTTCGGGGGTCCCGGCAAGTTTTGCGGTCCTCATGGGCCACAAGTGGGAGACGCAACAGCCCTCATAGGGCTGTGCGCCCCCCCTAGGGCCCTCTCCACCTGCGCCAAGGGGCTGGCCCCCCCTAGGGCTGCCGCACCCCTAGTCTTGGGGGGCAAGGCGCCTGGGGGGGGGGAACCCTAGCCCTGGCCGCAGCCCTGGCCGCCGCCCCCCCCATCTCCCCTTGGCCGCCGCCCCTAGGGGTAAACCCTAGGGCGCCCCCTCCCCTCTCTCCCCCCTATATAAAGAGAGGCGGAGGGAGGGCAGCCACACACGTTCGTGCCTCGGCGCTTCCCTCCCTCTCCCACAACCATCTTCGTCAATTCCGCGGTGCTTGGCGAAGCCCTGCTGGAATCCTCCACCACCATCTCCACCACGCCGTCGTGCTGCTGGTTTCTCCATCAATCTCTCCTTCCCCCTTGCTGGATCAAGAAGGAGGAGACGTCCCCGAGCTGTACGTGTGAAGAACGCGGAGGCACCGTCCCTTCGGTGCTAGGATCTTCGGCGATCTGAATTGCGGCGAGTACGACTCCATCAACCGCGTTCTTGAACGCTTCCGCATAGCGATCTACAAGGGTATGTGGATCCAACTCTCCCCTCGTAGATGCATCTCCTAGATTGATCTTGGTGAGCATAGGAAATTTTTTGTTTCCCATGCAACGTTCCCCAACAGTGGTATCAGAGCTAGGATCTTGCGTAGATGCTTTCACGAGTAGAACACAAAGGAGTTTTGTGGGCGTTGATGTTTAGATTGCTTCCCTCCTTGGTCTTTCTTGATTCAGCGGTATTATGGGATGAAGCGGCCCGGACCAACTTTACATGTCCACGTACATGAGACCGGTTCCATCGACAGACATGTGACTTTTGTTGCATAAGATGGCTGGCGGGTGTCTGTCTCTCCTATCTTAGTTGAATCGGAATAGACAAAGGCGGTCCTTGTAGAAGGTTAAATAGCAACTTAAATATCACCGTTGTGGCTTTGCGTAGGTAAGAAGCGTTCTTGCTAGATACCCATAGCAGCCACGTAAAACATGCAACAACAAATTAGAGGACGTCCAACTTGTTTTTGCAGGGTATGTATGTGATATGATATGGCCAATGACATGATGAGATATATTTGATGTATGAGATGATCATGTTGTAATAGTTAATATCGACTTGCATGTCGATGCATACGGCAACCGGCAGGAGCCATAGGGTTGTCTTTAATTTTTTTGTATGACCTGCGTGTCAATCATTAAGCGCTATGTAATGCTTTACTTTATCGCTAAACAGTAGCAATAGTAGTAAGAGCATGGTGGGCGCGCGACAACCCCGATGGCGACACGATGATGGAGATCATGATGATGGGGATCATGGTGTTACGCCGGTGACGATGGAGATCATGCCGGTGCTTTGGAGATGAAGATCAAAAGCACGAGTTGATGGCCATATCATGTCACTTATGATTTGCATGTGATGTTAATCCTTTTATGCATCTTATTTTGCTTAGGACGACGGTAGCATTATAAGATGATCCCTCACTAAAATTTCAAGATAAAATTGTGTTCCCCCGAGTGTGCGCCGTTGCGAAGGTTCGTCGTTTCGAAGCACCACGTGATGATCGGGTGTGATAGACTCTACGTTCGCATACAACGGGTGCAAGCCAGTTTTGCACATGCAGAACACTCGGGTTAGACTTGACGAGCCTAGCATGTACAGACATGGCCTCGGAACACGGAAGACCGAAAGGTCGAGCATGAGTCATATAGTAGATATGATCAACATGTAGATGTTCACCATTGACACCACCTCATCTCACGTGATGATCGGACTTGGGTTGGTGGATTTGGATCATGCCACGCTCGAATGACCAGAGGGATGTCAATTTGAGTGGGAGTTATAAGTAATTTGATTAGTTTATAACTCACTTATCATGAACAATAGTCTAAGATGTCTTTGCAAATCTTTTGTTGTAGATGGCTCGCGCAGTAGCTCCCCTGAATTTTAATGCGTTCCTAGAGAAAGCTAAACTGAAAGATGATGGGAGCAACTTTGTGGACTGGCTCCGCAATCTGAGGATCATCCTCACAGCTGCCCAAAAGGTTTATGTCCTAAGTGCACCGCTAGGTGAACCCCCCGCTCCGGCCTCTGTAGACGTTATGAACGCCTGGCAGACGCGTTCGGATGACTACTCAGTAGTGCAGTGTGCCATGTTGTATAGCTTGGAAGGAGGACTTCAAAGGCGTTTTGAACGTCATGGAGCATATGAGATGTTCCAGGAGTTGAAGTTCATCTTTGAAAAGAATGCTAAGATCGAGAGGTATGAGACCACCGATAAATTCTTTGCTTGCAAGATGGAGGAGAATTCGTCTGTCAGTGAGCACTTACTGAAGATGTCTGGGTACTATACCCGCATAGCTGATCTGGGACTTGTGTTCCCGGAGGAGGCTATCATTGACAGAATTCTCCAGTCACTCCCACCTAGCTACAAGAGCTTCGTGCAGCAGTATAACATGCAAGGGATGAACAAGTCCATCGCCGAGCTGTTTTCAATGCTGAAAGTCGCTGAGGCAGACATCCAGAAGGAGTATCAAGTGTTGATGGTCAATAAAACTACCAGTTTCAAGAAAAATGGCAAGGGCAAGAAGGGTAACTCTAAGAAGGGTGGCAAGGCAGTTGCTCATCTAGTGAAGAAACCCAAGGCTGGGCCCAAGCCAGAGACTGAGTGTTTCTATTGCAAGGGGAACGGCCACTGGAAGCGGAACTGCCCCAAGTATCTGGCAGACAAGAAGGGGGCCAACAACAACAACAAGCAAGGTATATATGATATACATGTTATTGATGTGTACCTTACCAACTCTCGTTGTAGTGCCTGGGTATTTGATACCGGTTCGGTTGCTCACATTTGCAACTCTAAACAGGAACTACGGAATAAACGGAGGCTGGCGAAGGACGAAGTGACGATGCGCGTGGGGAATGGTTCCAAGGTTGATGTGATCGCCGTCGGCACGCTCGCTCTTCGATTACCATCGGGATTAGTTATGAACCTGAATAATTGTTATTTAGTGCCTGCGTTGAGCATGAACATTATATCTGGATCTTGTTTAATGCGAGACGGTTACTCATTTAAATCAGAGAATAAAGGTTGTTCTATTTATATGGGTAATATCTTTTATGGTCATGCACCCGAAGTAGGGGGTTTATTCTTATTGAATCTCGATAGTGATGATACACATGTTCATAACATTGATGCCAAAAGATGTAGAGTTGATAACAATAATACCACTTTCTTGTGGCACTGCCGTCTGGGTCATATCGGCGTGAAACGCATGAGGAAGCTCCATGCTGATGGACTTTTGGAGTCTCTTGATTTTGAATCACTTGACACATGCGAGCCGTGCCTCATGGGCAAGATGACAAGGACCCCGTTTTTAGGGACAATGGAACGGGCAAGTGACTTATTGGAAATCATACATACTAATGTGTGTGGTCCGATGAGTGTCACGGCGCGCGGTGGATATCGTTATTTTCTCACCTTCACTGACGACTTAAGTAGATATGGGTATATTTACTTAATGAAGCATAAGTCTGAAACTTTTGAAAAGTTCAAGCAATTTCAGAGTGAAGTTGAGAATCATCGTAACAAGAAGATCAAGTTCCTACGATCTGATCGAGGGGGTGAGTATCTGAGTTATGAGTTTGGCAATCACTTAAGAAAATGTGGAATTGTTTCACAGTTGACGCCACCTGGAACACCACAGCGTAATGGTGTGTTCGAACGTCGTAATCGAACCCTATTAGATATGGTGCGTTCTATGATGTCTCTTGCCGATTTGCCACTATCGTTCTGGGGATATGCGTTAGAGACAGCTGCATTCACTTTAAATAGGGCTCCATCTAAGTCCGTTGAGACAACACCGTATGAACTATGGTTTGGTAAGAAACCTAAGTTGTCTTTTCTCAAGGTTTGGGGTTGCGATGCTTATGTCAAAAGGCTTCAGCCAGAAAAGCTCGAACCCAAAGCGGACAAATGTGTCTTCATAGGATACCCAAAAGAAACGGTTGGGTACACCTTCTATCTCAGATCCAAGGGCAAAGTGTTTGTCGCTAAGAACGGGTCCTTTCTCGAGAAAGAGTTTCTCTCGAAAGAATTGAGTGGGAGGAAGGTAGAACTTGATGAGGTTATTGAACCTCTACTTCAACCAGAGAGTAGCGCAGCACAGAAAGATGTTTTTGTGGAGCCTGCAGAGGTTGAAGAGGAAGCCAATGATGATGATCAAGAAGCTTCTGATCAAGTTACTACCGAACCTCGTAGGTCGACAAGGGTACGCACTGCACCTGAGTGGTATGGTAACCCTGTCTTGGAGGTCATGTTGTTGGACAACAGTGAACCTACGAGCTATGGAGAAGCGATGGTGGGCCCAGATTCCGACAAATGGTTAGAGGCCATGAAATCCGAGATGGGATCCATGTATGAAAACAAAGTATGGACTTTGGAAGTATTACCTGAAGGGCGGAAGGCCATTCAGAATAAATGGATTTTTAAGAGGAAGACGGACGCTGACGGAAATGTCACCGTGTATAAGGCTCGACTTGTGGCAAAGGGTTTTTCACAAGTTCAAGGAATTGACTACGATGAGACTTTCTCACCCGTAGCGATGCTTAAGTCCGTCCGAATCATGTTAGCAATAGCTGCGTATTTCGATTATGAAATTTGGCAGATGGATGTCAAAACGGCGTTCCTTAACGGTTTTCTTAAGGAAGAGTTGTATATGATACAACCGGAAGGTTTTGTCGATCCAGAGAATGCTGACAAAGTTTGCAAACTCCAGCGTTCCATTTATGGACTGGTGCAAGCGTCTCGGAGTTGGAATCTTCGCTTTGATGAGGTGATCAAAGCGTTTGGGTTTGTACAAGTTTACGGAGAAGCTTGTATTTACAAGAAAGTGAGTGGGAGCTCTATAGCGTTTCTAATATTATATGTGGATGACATATTGCTGATTGGAAACAATATAGAATTTTTGGATAGCGTGAAGGGGTATTTGAACAAGAGTTTTTCGATGAAGGACCTCGGTGAAGCTGCTTTCATATTGGGCATCAAGATCTATAGAGATAGATCGAGACGCTTGATAGGACTTTCACAAAGTACATACCTTGATAAAGTTTTGAAGAAGTTCAAAATGGATCAATCCAAGAAGGGGTTCTTTCCGGTATTGCAACGTACAAAGTTGAGTAAGACTCAGTGCCCAGTGACTGCGGAAGATAGAGAAAAGATGAGTGTCGTCCCCTATGCTTCAGCCATAGGCTCTATCATGTATGCAATGCTGTGCACAAGACCAGATGTCAGCCTTGCCATAAGTATGGCCGGAAGGTTTCAAAGTAATCCTGGTATGGATCACTGGACAACGGTCAAGAATATCCTAAAGTACCTGAAAAGGACTAAGGAGATGTTTCTCGTTTATGGAGGTGATCAAGAGCTCGTCGTAAAGGGTTACGTCGATGCAAGCTTTGACACTGATCCGGATGACTCTAAGTCTCAAACCGGATACGTATATATTCTCAACGGGGGAGGGGTAAGCTGGTGCAGCTCCAAGCAAAGCGTGGTAGCCGATTCTACATGCGAAGCGGAGTACATAGCTGCCTCGGAGGCGGCAAAGGAAGGTGTCTGGATGAAGGAGTTCATGACAGATCTTGGAGTTGTGCCTAGTGCATTGAACCCAATGACTCTGTTTTGTGACAACACTGGTGCCATTGCTCTAGCCAAGGAACCAAGGTTTCACAAGAGGACCAGACACATAAAGCGACGCTTCAATTCCATCCGCGATTCAGTCAAGGAGGAGGACATAAGCATTTGCAAAGTACACATGGATTTGAATGTTGCAGATCCGTTGACTAAACCTCTTCCACGGGCTAAGCATGATCAACACCAAGACTCTATGGGTGTTAGATTCATTACCTTGTAATGCTAGATTATTGACTCTAGTGCAAGTGGGAGACTGTTGGAAATATGCCCTAGAGGCAATAATAAAAGAGTTATTATTATATTTCCTTGTTCATGATAATCGTTTATTATCCATGCTATAACTGTATTGATTGGAAACTCAAATACATGTGTGGATAAATAGACAAACTTTGTGTCCCTAGTAAGCCTCTTCAGGACTAGCTCGTTCATCAAAGATGACCGCGGTTTTCAGGTCATAGACATGAGTTGTCATTTGATAACGGGATCACATCATTAGGAGAATGATGTGATGGACGAGACCCAAACGTTAAACATAGCTTTTGATCGTATCAGTTATCGCTATAGTTTTCTGCATGTCAAGTATAAGTTCCTATGACCATGAGATCGTGTAACTCACTGACACCGTAAGAGTGCTTTGTGTGTGCCAAACGTCGCAACGTAACTGGGTGACTATAAAGGTACTCTACAGGTATCTCCGAAGGTGTCTGTTGAGTTGACATGGATCGAGACTGGGATTTGTCACTCCGTGTGACGGAGAGGTATCTCCGGGCCCACTCGGTAATACGTCATCTCAATGAGCTCAAAGTGACTAAGTAGTTAGTCACGGGATCATGTATTACGGAACGAGTAAAGAGACTTGCCGGTAACGAGATTGAACTAGGTATAGAGATACCGACGATCGAATCTCGGGCAAGTAACATACCGACGAGACAAAGGGAACTGTATACGGGATTGCCTGAATCCTTGACATCGTGGTTCATCCGATGAGATCATCGAGGAACGTGTGGGAACTAATATGGGTATCCAGATCCCGCTATTGGTTATTGACCTGGGAGTGTCTCGGTCATGTCTGCATAGTTTCCGAACCCGCAGGGTCTACACACTTAAGGTTCGGTGACGCTAGGGTTGTTAGTGAGAACGGTGCATGGTTACCGAAGGTTGTTCGGAGTCCCGGATGAGATCCGGACGTGAAGAGGGTCTCCGGAATGGTCCGGGGACGAAGATTGATATATAGGATGAGAGTGATCGGAGTCCGGAAGTGTTCCGGGGAGTATCGGGGAGTCGTCGGATGACCGAAAGGGGTTTCGGGGGTCCCGGCAAGTGTTGCGGGCCTCATGGGCCACAAGTGGGAGACGCAACAGCCCTCATAGGGCTGTGCGCCCCCCCTAGGGCCCTCTCCACCTGTGCCAAGGGGCTGGGCCCCCCCTAGGGCTGCCGCACCCCTAGTCTTGGGGGGCAAGGCGCCTGGGGGGGGGGAACCCTAGCCCTGGCCGCAGCCCTGGCCGCCGACCCCCATCTCCCCTTGGCCGCCGCCCCTAGGGGTAAACCCTAGGGCGCCCCCTCCCCTCTCTCCCCCCTATATAAAGAGAGGCGGAGGGAGGGCAGCCACACACGTTCGTGCCTCGGCGCTGCCCTCCCTCTCCCACAACCATCTTCGTCAATTCCGCGGTGCTTGGCGAAGCCCTGCTGGAATCCTCCACCACCATCTCCACCACGCCGTCGTGCTGCTGGTTTCTCCATCAATCTCTCCTTCCCCCTTGCTGGATCAAGAAGGAGGAGACGTCCCCGAGCTGTACGTGTGAAGAACGCGGAGGCACCGTCCCTTCGGTGCTAGGATCTTCGGCGATCTGAATCGCGGCGAGTACGACTCCATCAACCGCGTTCTTGAACGCTTCCGCTTAGCGATCTACAAGGGTATGTGGATCCAACTCTCCCCTCGTAGATGCATCTCCTAGATTGATCTTGGTGAGCATAGGAAAATTTTTGTTTCCCATGCAACGTTCCCCAACACGAACGTACGGCACCTCCGCGTTCAGCACACGTTCAGCTTGATGACGTCCCACGAGCTCTTGATCCAGTTGAGCTTCACGGGAGAGTTTCGTCAGCACGATGGCGTGGTGACGGATATGATGTGTTCACCGGCGCAGGGCTTCGCCTAAGCTCCGCGACGGTATGACCGAGGTGTGATTCTGTGGAGGGGGGCACCGCACACGGCTAAAACAATTCAACTTCTGTGTCTTTGGGTGCCCCCCTGCCCCCGTATATAAAGGAGCAAGGGAGGGAGGCCGGCCAACTTCTCCTGGTGCGGCTAGGGAAGGAGTCCTACTAGGAATAGGATTGCAATCCTATTCCTAGTAGGATTCACCAAAAGAAAGAAGAGGGAAAGGAATAGGAGAGGTGGCGCCCCCCCCCCAATCCTAGTCCAACTAGGAACCCTAGTGGGGGCGCCGGCCAGCCCTATGGGACCCCTCTCTCTTTCCCTTTAGGCCCACTATGGACCATCCCCTCTCATAGGGGGTTCCGGTAACCCCCTCCGGCAATCCCGATAAATCCGAAACTTTCCCAGAACACTTCCGGTGTCTGAATATAGTCGTCCAATATATCAATCTTTATGTCTCGGACATTCTGAGACTCCTCGTCATGTCCGTGATCTCATCCGGGACTCCGAACTACCTTCAGTACATCAATACTCATAAACTCATAATACCGATCGTCATCAAACGTTAAGCGTGCGGACCCTACGGGTTCGAGAACTATGTAGACATGACCGAGACTCATCTCCGGTCAATAACCAATAGCGGAACCTGGATGTTCATATTGGCTCCTACATATTCTACGAAGATCTATTATCGGTCAGAACCGCATAACAACATACGTTGTTCCTTTTGTCAACGGTATGTTACTTGCCCGAGATTCGATCGTCGGTATCTCTATACCTAGTTCAATCTCGTTACTGGCAAGTCTCTTTACTCGTTCCGTAACTCATCATCTCGTGACTAACTCATTAGTCTTTTGCTTGCAAGGATTATTGTGATGTGTGTTACCGAGAGGGCCCAGAGATACCTCTCCGACACTCGGAGTGACAAATCCTAATCTTGATCTATGCCAACACCACGAATACTTTCGGAGACACCTGTAGAGCATCTTTATGATCACCCAGTTACGTTGTGACGTTTGATAGCACACAAGGTGTTCCTACGGTATTCGGGAGTTGCATAATCTCATAGTCATAGCAACATGTATAAGTCATGAAGAAAGCAATAGCAGTAAAACTAAACGATCATAGTGCTATGCTAACGGATGGGTCTTGTCCATCACATCATTCTCCTAATGATGTGATCCCGTTGACCAAATGACAACTCATGTCTATGGCTAGGAAACATAACCATCTTTGATCAATGAGCTAGTCTAGTAGAGGCATACTAGGGACATACTGTTTTGTCTATATATTCACACATGTACTAAGTTTCCGGTTAATACAATTCTAGCATGAATAAAAGACATTTATCATGATATAAGGAAATACAAATAACATCTTTATTATTGCCTCTAGGGCATATTTCCTTCACATTGGTCCCGGTTCGTTTGGACCTATTGGTCCCGGTTGGAGCTAAAAACCGGGACCAATGGATCTTGCTCCTGGCCCACCACGATTAGTCCCGGTTGGTGTTATGAACCGGGACCAAAGGCACCCCTTTAGTCCCGGTTTGTAGCACCAACCGGGACCAGTGAGTTGCCTATATAAACCCCCTCACTCAAGAGCAGAGCTCACTGCTCTGTTTTTTTTTCTGGCCGAGGGGGAGAGGGGTTAGTGGTGCTCTAGCTCACCTCCTATGAACACAACGTGTTCGGTGGAATGCCCGAGCCACACTAGTTAAGCTTTTCTCCTCTCGAAGCTCTATTTTCTCCGAGATTTATCTAGGTTTAGCGGTCCGTCACGTCCCGTCCCCGTCTTCGCCGCCGTTGATCGCCCCCGCCGATCTCGTCACCGGCACCACCGTGGTGAGCCTCTTGTTATATCCATGCTTTTCTTACTTTTATTATTTCTTTAGATAGATATTTGTCTAATTTTCTTACGTTTATTATTGCTTGTTATTATATAGTGCGATGGTTTTGATATCCGCCCACGTGGGCCCTCGTCCGGTCTACGATTCGGATGTGGTATATTATCTTTAATTTATAACTATTTGTTTTAGTGTTTATGATAGTTATGCCGACCAACCTGATATGCATAGATGTTTTATTATGTCTAGGAGGTAGTTGAACCGGAAATTCCAACCGACCCTCTTGTGGAGAGGTTAAATTTAGTTGAAGAGGAAAACATTTCGTTAAAGAAAAAATTGGAAAAAATGGAGGAGGAGAAGATGGAATTGGAGTTGCATGTTGCGGAAGTTATCGATGATCACAAGATCAAGATGTACCCTATTGTCGAGAGGTTAAATTTAGTTGAAGAAGAAAACAAATTCTTGAAGGAAAAAATAAAAAAAATTGTGGACGAGAAGATGATATTGGAGTTGCATGTTGCAGATGTCGTCGATGATCACAAGATCAAGATGGATGCAATGCGGTTGAAGATTAAAAAGATTAGAAAATATGCCATTCATACCGAGGCTTGGTATCATTATGCCGTTGGATCAATTGTTACCTTGGTTGCGATTATGATAGCATTTGTTTTCGCGTTGAAATGTTTTACATAGTTTCGATGTGTATGGAGAGCTATATGTTGTTAGATGAGAACTATATATGTATGTACTTTGGTTTTAATGTGATGATGAACTTTTATCCATTTGGTCACTTAATTATCTATTTATGATGTTCTGTAATGGTTTTTGACACACTTAATTATATATAAATGCACGCAGATGAACCGGCAATGGATGTACGGTGACAGACACCTCCGAGTACATTAAGGGTGTGCGTGAGTTTCTAAATGCGGCTGAGGCAAACAAGCAGAATGGTTTTATGTGTTGTCCATGAACTAAATGTGTGAATACGATGTCTTACTCTAACCGGAAAATCCTTCACTCCCACCTGCTTTACAAGGGTTTCATGCCACACTATAATGTTTAGACGAGGCACGGAGAAATAGGGGTTATGATGGAAGACGGCGAAGAAGAAGAGTACGATGACAACTATGTGCCCTCTGAATACGGTGATGCTGCAATGGGGGGAGCTGGTGAAGATCAAGAGGAACCAGACGATGTGCCCAATGATGCTGCAACGGGTGAAGCTGCTGAAGATAAAGAGGAACCAAATGATGATCTTCGCCGGGTCATTGTCGATGCAAGGACACAATGCGAAAGTCAAAAGGAGAAGCTGAAGTTCGATCGCATGTTAGAGGATCACAAAAAAGGGTTGTACCCCAATTGCAAAGATGGCAACACAAAGCTCGGTACCGTACTGGAATTGCTGCAGTGGAAGGCAGAGAATGCTGTGGCTGACAAAGGATTTGAGAAGCTACTGAAAATATTGAAGAAGAAGCTGCCGAAGGATAACGAATTGCCCGACAGTACATACGCAGCAAAGAAGGTCGTATGCCCTCTAGGATTGGAGGTGCAGAAGATACATGCATGCCCTAATGACTGCATCCTCTACCGCGGTGCATACAAGGATCAGAACGCATGCCCGGTATGCGGTGCATTGCGGTATAAGATCAGACGAGATGACCCTGGTGATGTTGATGGCGAGCCCGCCAGGAAGAGGGTTCCTGCGAAGGTGATGTGGTATGCTCCTATAATACCACGGTTGAAACGTTTGTTTAGAAACAGAGAGCATGCCAAGTTGATGCGATGGCACAGTGAGGACCGTAAGAAAGACGTGAAGTTGAGAGCACCCGCTGACGGGTCGCAGTGGAGAAAAATCGAGAGAAATTACTGGGAGGAGTTTGCAAAGGACCCAAGGAACGTATGGTTTGCTTTAAGCGCGGATGGCGTTAATCCTTTCGGGGAGCAGAGCAGCAATCACAGCACCTGGCCCGTGACTCTATGTATGTATAACCTTCCTCCTTGGATGTGCATGAAGCGGAAGTTCATTATGATGCCAGTTCTCATCCAAGGCCCTAAGCAACCCGGCAACGACATTGATGTGTACCTAAGGTCATTAGTTGAAGAACTTTTACAGCTGTGGAATGGAAACGGTGTACGTGCGTGGGATGAGCACAAACAGGAGGAATTTTACCTAAAGGCGTTGCTTTTCGTGATCATCAACGATTGGCCCGCTCTCAGTAACCTTTCAGAACAGACAAACAAAGGATACCACGCATGCACGCACTGTTTAGATGACACTGAAAGTATATACCTGGACAAGTGCAGGAAGAATGTGTACCTGGGCCATCGTTGATTTCTTCCGACCAACCATCAATGTCGAAAGAAAGGCAAGCATTTCAAAGGTGAGGCAGATCACCGGAAGAAGCCCGCCATAAGTACCGGTGATCACGTACTTGCTATGGTCAATGATTTACACGTAATCTTTGGAAAGGGCCCCGGCGCACTAGCTATTCCGAATGACGATGAGGGACACGCACCCATGTGGAAGAAGAAATCTATATTTTGGGACCTACCCTACTGGAAAGACCTAGAGGTCCGCGCTTCAATCGACATGATGCACGTGACGAAGAACCTTTGCGTGAACCTACTAGGCTTCTTGGGCGTGTATGGAAAGACAAAAGATACAGCTGAGGCACGGGAGGACCTGCAACGTTTGCACGAAAAAGACGGCATCCCTCCGAAGCAGTATGAAGGTCCTGCCAGCTATGCTCTTACGAAAGAAGAGAAAGAAATCTTCTTTGAATGCCTGCTCAGTATGAAGGTCCCGACTGGCTTCTCGTCGAATATAAAGGGAATAATAAATATGGCAGAGAAAAAGTTCCAGAACCTAAAGTCTCATGACTGCCATGTGATTATGACGCAACTGCTTCCGGTTGCATTGAGGGGGCTTCTACCGGATAACGTCCGATTAGCCATTGTGAAGCTATGTGCATTCCTCAATGCAATCTCTCCGAAGGTGATCGATCCAGAAATCGTACCAAGGCTAAGGAGTGATGTGGTGCAATGTCTTGTCAGTTTCGAGCTTGTGTTCCCACCATCCTTCTTCAATATCATGACACACGTCCTAGTTCATCTAGTCGACGAGATTGCCATTCTGGGGCCCGTATTTCTACACAATATGTTCCCCTTTGAGAGGTTCATGGGAGTCCTAAAGAAATATGTCCGTAACCGCGCCAGGCCAGAAGGAAGCATCTCCATGGGCCATCAAACAGAGGATGTCATCGGGTTTTGTGTTGACTTCATTCCTGGCCTTAATAAGATAGGTCTCCCTAAATCGCGGTACGAGGGGAGACTGACTGGAAAAGGCACGCTTGGAAGGGACTCAATAATATGCAGGGACGGATATTCTTGGTCTCAAGCACACTACACAGTTCTACAGAACTCTACATTGGTGACCCCGTATGTCGATGAACACAAGAACAGTCTGCGCTCCAAACACCCGGAGCAGTGCGACGACTGGATTACACGTGAACACATCAGGACTTTCAGCAGTTGGTTGGAAACACGTCTCAGAGGTGACAACACTGTTTGTGATGAGTTGTACTTGTTGTCCAGGGGACCATCTTCGACTGTATTGATTTACAAAGGATACGAGATAAATGGGAATATATTTTACACGATTGTCCAAGATCAAAAGAGCACCAACCAAAACAGCGGTGTCCGCTTTGATGCAACAACCGAGAGGGGAAAGGACACATACTATGGTTACATAGTGGACATATGGGAACTTGACTACGGACATGATTTTAAGGTCCCTTTGTTTAAGTGTAAATGGGTCAATCTGTCAGGAGGCGGGGTACAGGTAGACCCACAGTACGGAATGACAACAGTGGATCTGAAAAATCTTGGATACACTGACGAACCGTTCGTCCTAGCCAAT
Source organism: Secale cereale (assembly GCA_902687465.1). Classification (NCBI taxonomy): domain Eukaryota; kingdom Viridiplantae; phylum Streptophyta; class Magnoliopsida; order Poales; family Poaceae; genus Secale; species Secale cereale. Next base: position 768,452,083 of record LR738714.1, on the reverse strand, counting down.
GATGTGGCACAGGTTATCTATGTGAAGGACATGTCTACCAGACCGAGAAAAATAAAAAATAAGGAAGCGAATACATCATACGATGAGCCAAAGCGCCACATAGTTCTTTCAGGAAAAAGGGACATCCTGGGAGTGGAGGGCAAGACAGACATGTCTGAAGATTATGAAAAGTTTCATGAAATTCCTCTCTTCAAAGTCAAGGTTGACCCAAGCATCCTGATAAACAATGAAGATTATCCATGGTTACGGCGCAATAAGCAAATGACACAAGCGAAGAAAAAGTGAAGAGTTTTCTCCGCAACTATTATGATGATACCATGCCAACTTTGTAACAAACGAGTATGATACCATTGTCCGTTTGTACTATTCAAATTTGCACTAACAGAAAGTTTGTAATTGGTTTTAACAGAAAGAATTAAAAAATAAAACAAAAAAAAAGAAAATAAATAATGCAGAAAACAAAAAAAACTTGCAAAAAAATAAAAAATAGCAACAATAAGTATTTCATTGTAAGTAGAAACAAAATAAAATAAATAAAGCAACAAAGAAAACAAATAATTTCAAATTTAAACTATTCAAATTTGAATACTACTTGCACTAACAGAAAGTTTGTAATTGGTTTTACCAGAAAGAATTAAAAAATAAAGCAAAAAACAAAAGAAAATAAATAATGCAGAAAACAAAACAAAAAAACTTGAAAAAAATAGCAACAATAAGTATTTTTTTGTAAGTAGAAACAAAATAAAATAAATAAAGCAACAAAGAAAACAAATAAATAAAAATAGCAACAGTAAGTATTTTGTTGAAAGTAGAAACAAGACTAAAAAATAAAGCAACAAAGAAAAAAAATAAAAAAATGCCACCTACTGGGCCCACACGGCCTGAATACGACTAGAAACCCAACCATGGGCCAGGATTCAGGCCCGTAGAAAGCCCAGCAAGCCCACAGGCAAAGCAGTGTCAGTTTAGGCCCTTAGGCCTGCAGTTTAGAGGAGTTCGAGAGGAGAGAGGCAGCGGGGCTTATAAACTGGTGCTGACCTCTCTCAACTAGCGAGGTGGGACTAAACTTCCCACCGCACCGCAGCAAGGCCTTTCGTCCCGGTTGGTGGCACCAACCGGGACTAAAGGGTGGCATTAGTCCCGGTTGGTGGCTGAAACCGGGACTAATACCCCCGTTTAGTCCCGGTTGCTGCCACCAACCGGGACTAAAGACCCCTCCTTCCCGCCCTTTGGGCTGCTGAAAAGGGACCTTTAGTCCCGGTTGGTGGCAGCAAC
>LR738714.1:768435689-768449434 GCA_902687465.1 Secale cereale | reverse complement strand
AGTCGGGGGTCGAGGGGTCGAGAGAGGTTGCCTAGCTAGTGTCAAAGTATTGAAGAATTCCATGACTTCATCATTTGCCAGAAGTAACCGGGGCATTTTGGTACGAAGTTATGCAAAGTTGTTCTGGAACGAAGTCCCTGATAGGATAATCCGTCTTTTGTTACGAATTATCTTATCTGGGGACTCCGTTCCAAAACAACTTTGGAGAGCTTCGTACCATCATGCTACTGTTACTTTCGCCTAATGATGAAGTATTGGTTTTGTTGAATCCTTTGACACTAGACAAAATGTGACATGAGGGGGTCTAGGGTTTGTGGATCGCCGAGCAGTCGAGGGTTGAAGCTAGTTCTACGTTTGCCATTAATATATCCATCTGTCATGTTTGAATAATAATTGACATGTTGTAAATATTTGTAGAAACAATGGACGACAACACCCGAGACCTAGCACAAGAAGCGATGTTGATGGACATAATCGCAGACGGACAAAATGCCGTCTTGTCGTTTCTCAACGACACCGATGAGCAGGTCGAAAAAGAGCTGCAGCTGGAAGATCTAGGCTATGATATTGATGCATCCGGTGACCCAATGCACATGGAAGAAGTAGACCGTGAGGATGGCTCCGGTGACCCAATGCCGGTGCAAGAAGGAGACCGTGATGCTGGCTCCGGTGACCGAATCGAGTCCGGCCAGGAGGTATATATGTTAGTTAAGCATGTGCTGACTAGTTAATTGATTCATTCATTAACTCTCGTCTTTGTTCCTTTTTCTAGCCCTCCGGATCGAGCAAATCTTCGGTAAAGAGACGAGGAGCGAAGAAAAAGTTGAGGCCGGATGAAAAGTTTGAGATCTCAGAAATCTCACGCTTCGGCGAGCCGATTGCACCCATCCGGACAAAGAACGCATTTGTTAATCAGTGCGGGGTTCTGGTTAGGGACAAGATCCCGATCAGCATCCATCAATGGTTAAAGCAGGCTTCAAACGACGCTCAGGTGACTTATGTCACTGATATGTAGAAAGAAGATCTTTGGACTGAGCTGAAGTCAAATTTCGTCCTACCGCGAGAGGTTGATCCGGCGAACCCAGTTAAAGAGGAGTTAATCAAATCTGCTGCACTTTCGAAGATGGCAGACCAATTCAGGGCATGGAAGAAAAAACTGAATACGTTTGTCAAAGATAAAAAGCCTCCAGAATTCGTGGGCATATATGAGAAGATCAAAGATGACTGGCCCGCATTTGTGGCCCATAAGAAGTCGGAAAAGAGTCAGAAGATGTCGGAGACAAACCGGATAAATGCTGCGAAGAAGAAGCATCACCATCGCACGGGGTCGGGCGGCTACCTCGTAGCTCGGTCTAAGTGGGCCAAGGCTGAGAATGATCTGCTTCAGAAAGGGATCCAACCAGAGACAATGCACTGGCCAGACCGTTGCCGGACTTGGTTCTTCGGGGCTGGCGGAACCTTGGACCCTGTAACAGGGTGGTGCATTTGGACGGACAAGCAATTGGAAACACCACTCAGGAAGATGCGGCAGTATATCAAAGCAGCGCATGAAGGGACGTTCTTCCCCGACAGAGAGAACGACGAGCTGACAATGGCCCTCGGGAATCCTGAGCACCCTGGACGGACACGAGGCACGCCAGGCTCCCTTCCGTGGCGTGCTGGGTTTCCGGACGCAGGAGGCTACAAATGCCACGACAGGAGGAAGAAAATGGAGCAGACCGAAATCCAGGCGCTGCGGGCCAGAATACAAGCGATAGTGGAACGGGAAGCAAATCGGGAGAAAAGAATTGTCGAAGCTTCCCCCGAAGCTACCCCGCCATCTCAGCGGAGAAGCAGCGTGGCTTCCACCGAGCTGCTTCAGCCAGAGCCTGCCTTGACGGCTACTGCCAGGAATCCCGTGGATGCTATCACGCAGGCACAAAATTGCCACCTTATGGCGCAGTGGATGAATCTGAAGGTCAAGGCGGCTGCTGGCTCTGTTTATCCTTCTGGACCCGACGACACTTTTCACTGCCGGCCGATTCCAGAAGGATATGCTAGGGTGATGGTCGACGAAATAACAGAGGGATTTGAGGAGCTCCAGCTTGACCACACTACCGGTGAAGGGGAGACTCGGCTGGGTTCTTCACTGAAGACTCCATGCCTATGGCGGAAGGACCTAATCAACATTCTCAACTGGACGCCTCCGCCTCCTCCTCCTCCTCCGGCGAGTCACGGCACTCCGCCACCTCCACCGCCTCCTCCTCCGGCGAGTGACCATCAGGGCACTCCGGCTCCTTCTCCGGCGCGTGGCGGCACTCCGCCTCCTTCGCCGCCGGCGCGTGGCGGCACTCCGCCTCCTTCGCCGCCGGCGCGCCCGAGCAGCCAGCCTGCTCCTCCTTCTCCGCCTAATCAACAAGGGCGGAAGAGACCTGCCGCCGCTCCGGCTGCTCCTGCTCCGGCGCGTAAGCAAGTAAAAAAGACAGCCGCTTCGTCTGGTCCAGCGACGTCTACCAGTACAGCCAGAGGCGGGAGGCGATGCAGATTCGGTCCTTCTCTCACGCCTCTAGAGAAGTTACCGTACGAGAGGTCCGACGAGGAAAACACGAAGATCGCTCAAGGCGAAGTGAAGGACTTTTTTGAAGGGTTGAAAGCACAGAGACATCCACCTCCGGAGGAGAAGATAGATGCGGTGAAAGCAAAGCGCACTCTTGCTGCCCTGAAGCAACCAACGCAAAGTAAGCCGCAGGACAACTATGACCGCGTGATCCAAAAGTCATATCAAGCAGCGAAGCGGTCGGGAAGTACTAAAACTGATCAGAGGTTAGCAGAAGGGCGAGCTGGGAAACAAATTGCCCATCTCGGCGAACAAGCGGACCAATCGTGCCCCCCGCTCAAGGTGTCTAGCGACATGGTCGATAATGATCCGAGGATGGTGCCCGGTTATACCAATCTTGCAGATTACGCGTCCGACGATGTACACTATGATTTCTTGGAAGTGCAAATAGAAAGATACGAGTACGGGAAGCCTCTCGTCAAAAATGAAAGATCTCTATCAACGAATATGCGAAGATTGCATGATTGGTACTTGAAAATCTGCAGAGAGTCTGGGGGGAGGGATAACTTGTATTTGAGAGTTAAACCGGAGCATGACCTCGTTGGAATTGACCTGTTGCCTGTTCCATTTGAGGAGTTCTATCAGTTTTTCAATCAATTGGCCCTCGATAAAGCAACGGCCACCTGCTACTGTCTGTAAGTAGTACTACTTCTGTCATTAAGTCTCTCTATATAGCTGATCTTCATTGCATGTATTTATAATTATCCTCACTATATATTATGCAGATTGAAGATCGTCGAATTGAAGAAAAGACAAGTAGGTGATATTGGGTTTATTAACACATACCTCATAGATGCAACCGAGGTTAAATTCCGTCCCGACGATACCGAGACCAACTTGCTACGATCGTTGGTGGTAAATGAAAACAAAGATATAATACTCTTTCCTTACAACTTCAAGTGAGTGTTACTGTCTTGTGCATATTTGGTTTCCCTTATATATCAGTCAAGGTTATAGTGATGTAATTGATGATCTCATGCATTCGTGCGCAGCTTCCACTATATTCTCTTAGAGATTAAGCTTGAGAAGGGAGTAGTAACTGTCTTGGACTCTAAACGTAAAGATCCCGAGGAGTATGCGGACATGACTCAAATGCTAGCCAGGTAAGTTAAATCGATCAATATTATCCACCATGCATATATATCAGCAACTTAATTTCTGATATCAACTAATTGTTTTCTTTGTCTGGCAGGGTTTGGAGAAAATTCACCAAAAAAGCTCCGGGACTGCCGAAGAAGCTACAATTTAGAGACCCGAAAGTAAGTACTATAGTAGCATGTTCCGCGCGCGCATCTCCTATATCTTGATTCAAGCGCTAGTTTCATCAATACCAATTTGTCATTCTTGCTTATCAGTTTGATTGACCTCTATTTCTTGTAAAGTGGTTGTGGCAGGAACCCGGGAATGATTATTGTGGATACTACATTTGCGAGTCCATCCGCCACACGACCTGTGAGCGGAGCTACACTGAAGAACAATTTGAAGTGCGTAAGCAATCAATAATATTCACAAATTTATAGCATCATTTCATGTATTGACCCCCTACTTCAAATTAGATGTTTCGGATGCGGGATGAACTCCTAACACCAGATCGTCTGCGAGCAATTCAAGAGGAATTGGCGGCTTTCTTCCTTGAACACGTGATCGCTGAAGACGGAGAATACTATGTGGACCATGCATCCATATGATAGGAGATTATTTTTGTAAGAGATAATTATTGTATATATGTGCCCGGTAGTGTCGGATAGATATACGAGAACTTGTTGTTCGACCAATCTCTCGGAGAAGGAGAGGTGGTCGTTATTACTTCTCTCTGTATGCATATATATATGTTGATCATACGATCTTCTGTTTCATTCGTTTGCTTTACTAGTTAGCTAGCTAGCTACCGTGTCTAGTCATCTCTATACGTATGTGTAGTACGTAGCAAGCACGGACATAAGAGAGGACACTTCTCTCTATTAATTAGCTAGCTAACACAATATGAAACATCTAAATTAACCCCCCAAAACCTCCAACCCCCCTCCCCTTTCAAAAAAAAAAACAAAAACCACAGCCACAGAAATGCTGACGCGTGGATGCCTTTTGGTCCCGGTTGGTACCACCAACCGGGACTAAAGCCCCTCCTACCTGGGCTCGGTGCACAAGCCACGTGGACACCCTTCTACCCCGGTTCTGGATTGAAACGGGACTAAAGGGTCAGAGCATTAGTACCGACCCTCTTGTCCCGGTTCTGGAATCAGGGCTAAAGGCCCAAATGAACCGGATCTGATGACCCTTTATCTACTAGTGAACATTGGCATACTATACACACATTTACCATCGTCGTCTCACGGAAAAAAAATTATATGAGACCAGGTTACTATTGCCATAAAAAAAAATCTAACATGCCTTTGATTCGCCGGACTTCTTCTTGGTTACTTTGGTCGCTTGCTTCAAATAACTCCATCTTACACCGGCGAACTTCGTCAAAAAAATTATACTGATGGGATCCTTTCCCTTCTTCAACTCTTCTGTGGGAGAGCCAAAGCTTGCAGGGAAGGATACGAGGCCATGTGGGAGATATCCTCTATAAACTAAGCTCCCTAATTTAAAGGGCTCAGAATCAATTGAGGTCTCCAAAAGAAATTAGGTCACCAGAAAAAAAAATTTATCAAAGCTCTCTCATTTAATTCTTTTCTACTATACGCTATGCTTCCTAATTTTTCAGGCAGCACAATTAATTGAGGTCTTCAATTTAAATCGAGTCACTCAATTTTGACTGTGTCAAGAATTGCTCAAGGGCTCTCCCATTCAGTTATTTTACTATTGTTTCCTAATTTGGAAGCTCATCAATTCGATTGAGGTGTTCAATTGTGGAGCCAATCCTTTTTCGAATCAATCAACAGGAACCGGCTTATAAAAATATATCAATCACGCGCACCTAGAAAATAAAAATGTCCCCATGTGATACTGTAGCACCAATATAGTACATGGAGTTACCGATGCAGAAATTGAAACAAAATGAGTAATGTTTTTAAGAAATTGAACAACACCAACGACGCAGGAAAGCACGCCCAACCCTTCTAGTAATCACCAACCCTTCTAGTAATCAGGCTACTTGGGATGGGGCAATAGATCTAGTCGTTGTCCAATTGAATAGCCATCAACTATCACGTGACAAAGTTGGTTTTTATAGGCCATCCTTCTCAATTCTCCAAGCACCAATTTGGAGTGTACCCTCGTTAATACTTGTATATGTTAAACATACTCAGTTGCATTTAACTAGGGAAGGATGTCTGGGAGACCGACGCAAGGTATGCCGCCATGTCCATCTCATACCCTACCAAGTTCTTCCAAGAGTGCCCATTGTCTATCAACTTGTCAACCACTTTGAGCAAGTACTTCTTCCTTGAGTGCACATCGTCCCCCACCTTGTCAACCTCTTTGTTCCGAAGGTTCAACATGTAGGTGCCAGGGCACCCGGTCTGTTCTCCCATGGTGACCAACAAGGTGCCGCTCTTCTCCCCAAACCACCACAACTTGATCGCAGGGATGTAGCAAGTCACCACCGTCACCCAATTCACCATTTGCTCCACCAGCACGGTTTCACGACCCGGACATATTTTTCCTGTATGGATGTCATCTTCAATGGGAAACTCGAGATAGGTTAGCTTCAACACATGCCTTCCCAACACGTCTGATATTCTCATGTAGCCGCAATACATTAGGAAGAGTCGGTTGTCCGGCGAGATGCCCATGAGGCGGTAGTTTGGGCCCAATTTTGAGGTATCGAAGGGCACCAGGTGCATGTCCATGGTGTGGTCGTTCTGATCGAGGCGCACCCCGAACACGCCCTGCTCGAGAGCCCAGAATGCCACCCCGCGGCGTACCACGGCGGGGCCGATGCTGCGCATCATGGAGCTGCGGATCTTGACATTGGATTCAGTCTCCGGTCCCCAGCGCCCCGTGTCCGAGGAGTAGCACCGGAGCACCGTGGACTTCCTGCCACCACGACCACGGTTGTGGTTGTAGACGAGCAGAATACGGAAGAAGGCGTGGCAGCGCGGCGGGCTGAGGTCATGGCCGGTGAGCAACGCGCAGCCGTACTCCGGTATCTTCGTTTTGTTCTTGCGTTGTTGTAAGACCAATGGAGGGACAAGAACGATGCTGTCACGCGTCATCGGGTTGCAGATGGCGAGCCGGAGGCCGCCGTCGGCCGCACGGTCCTGGCGCCGGTCGCTCCGGAGCTCCAGAACGAGGCGGCCGTTCCGGGATGCGACGGGACGGGAGTGGTCCAGGAGGCCGTCGCTGTCATCTAGACCCTCCACACCTAAAGAGTGCCGGCCATCACGGAGGAAGCGACCGCCGGAGGCAGTTGCCACGAAACACGGCCGTGGCGACGACGCCGCGTCCAGGCCGCCGCGCGTGGTGGGCCAGTCTTTCTCCTGGTGGAAGAGGCCGACGGCGAGGTCCGGGAGGAAGCGGCCGAGGGGCGGCAGGGAGCGGGAGAGGACGGCGGCGCTCGTGGCAACGACGCGGCCCCAACGTCGGCACGTGGCGACACAGCGAACCACCGTCGCCGTGTCCGGCAGCCGGGCGAAGATGCTGGTGAGCGCGTCGTCCGTGAGCGCCGCCGTTGCGCCGCCGCTGAGTTTGCGGTGACGGCAACCTTTCTTGATCCGGCGGTCCTTCGCCTCCCTACGGTACGACGCGGCAGCACGACGTCGGAGGCTGCCTTGTCCTGTGCGCGGCGGCGACATCGCGGATCTGTCGTGTCTTTGGATTCGCGACGATGGTATTTATAGACCACCAATCCCCAATCCGACTCAAACTATTACAGATCTGTAATCTTTTGCGTGTGGCGCGTAGAAGCACTTGCTTTTTGTTTTCTGGTCACTGATGCATGGGGCCGGTCTTCTGTGGGTCCTTTAGTCAGCGAGCAACACTGTCGTCGCCTTATAGCCTAATTAATTAATAATAAAGGGCACCATGACTTCCGGTTTTTCAGTCAGTCTTTTTCCCGTTCGTTTTGATTTTGGTCTTTTCTATCTACTAGCAAAAATGCCCGTACGTTGCAACCGGAGAAAGACAATATCATAGGACATAGTGCAATAAACATGATCCAATAATATGTGCATGCCCTAATATTTGAACATAGGTACCCATATGTATCGTTCACTTCAAAAAAAAAAACGTGTTATGGCACTGCTAATAGAACGTTATAGCATTCTGAGTAATGTCTCGCTAATAGCACGCTATTATTACTTATCCTCCTTGTCTCGTCGACCAGTGGTCATGGGATACACTCTTAAATATAACAAATGTACCTCACTACATATACGATGAATCAAGGAACTTCTGCAATTGACATGACACTAGTAGAAAACAGGGCATTGGTCCAGGCCTGTCCAGCCCATTAGCCCCGGTTCAATCTAGAACCGGGTCCAATGGGGCACTAGACCCGGTTCATTAGCCCAGGGGGCCGGCCGGGCCACGTGGGCCATTGGTCCCGGTTCGTCTGGACCTTTTGATCCCGGTTGGAACGACAAACCGGGACCAATGGCTCTTGCTCCTGGCCCACCACCATTGGTCCCGGTTGGTGATATGAACCGGGACCAAAGGCACCCCTTTAGCCCCGGTTCATAGCACCAACCGGGACAATGAGGTGCCTATATATAACCCCTCACTCAAGAGCAGAGCTCACTGCTCTGTTTTTTTTTTGGCCGAGGGGGAGAGGGGTTAGTGGTGCTCTAGCTCACCTCCTATGCACACAACGTGTTCGGTGGAATGCCCGAGCCACACTAGTTAAGCTTTTCTTCTCTCGAAGCTCTATTTTCTCCGAGATTTGTCTAGGTTTAGCAGTCCGTCACGTCCCGTCCCCGTCTTCGCCCCCGTCGATCTCGTCACCGGCACCATCGTGGTGAGCCTCTTGTTATGTCCATGCTTTTCTTACTTTTATTATTGCTTGTTATTATTGTTTTAGATAGATATTTGTCTAATTTTCTTACGTTTATTATTGCTTGTTATTATATAGTGCGATGGTTTTGATATCCGCCCACGTGGGCCCTCGTCCTGTCTACGATTCGGATGTGGTATTATCTTTAATTTATAACTATTTGTTTTAGTGTTTATGATAGTTATGCCGACCAACCTGACATGCGTAGATGTTTTATTATGTCTAGGAGGTAGTTGAACCGGAAATTCCAACCGACCCTCTTGTGGAGAGGTTAAATTTAGTTGAAGAGGAAAACATTTCCTTAAAGAAAAAATTGGAAAAAATGGAGGAGGAGAAGATGGAATTGGAGTTGCATGTTGCGGAAGTCATCGATGATCACAAGATCAAGATGGACCCTATTGTCGAGAGGTTAAATTTAGTTGAAGAAGAAAACAAATTCTTGAAGGAAAAAATAAAAAAAATTGTGGACGAGAAGATGATATTGGAGTTGCATGTTGCGGATGTCGTCGATGATCACAAGATCAAGATGGATGCAATGCGGTTGAAGATTAAAAAGATTAGAAAATATGCCATTCATACCGAGGCTTGGTATCATTATGCCGTTGGATCAATTGTTACCTTGGTTGCGATTATGATTGCAATTGTTTTCGCATTGAAATGTTTTACATAGTTTCGATGTGTATGGAGAGCTATATGTTGTTAGATGAGAACTATATATGTATATACTTTGGTTTTAATGTGACGATGAACTTTTATCCATTTGGTCACTTAATTATCTATTTATGATGTTCTGTAATGGTTTTTGACACACTTAATTATATATAATGCACGCAGATGAACCGGCAATGGATGTACGGTGACAGACACACCTCCGAGTACATTAAGGGCGTGCATGAGTTTCTAAATGCGGCTGAGGCAAACAAGCAGAATGGTTTTATGTGTTGTCCATGCACTAAATGTATGAATACGATGTCTTACTCTAACCAGAAAATCCTTCACTCCCACCTGCTTTACAAGGGTTTCATGTCACACTATAATGTTTGGACGAGGCACGGAGAAATAGGGGTTATGATGGAAGACGGCGAAGAAGAAGAGTACGATGACAACTATGTGCCCCCTGAATACGGTGATGCTGCAATGGGGGGAGCTGGTGAAGATCAAGAGGAACCAGACGATGTGCCCAATGATGCTGCAATGGGTGAAGCTGCTGAAGATCAAGAGGAACCAAATGATGATCTCCGCCGGGTTATTGTCGATACAAGGACACAATGCGAAAGTCAAAAGGAGAAGCTGAAGTTCGATCGCATGTTAGAGGATCACAAAAAAGGGTTGTACCCCAATTGCGAAGATGGCAACACAAAGCTCGGTACCGTACTGGAATTGCTGCAGTGGAAGGCAGAGAATGCTGTGGCTGACAAAGGATTTGAGAAGCTACTGAAAATATTGAAGAAGAAGCTTCCGAAGGATAACGAATTGCCCGACAGTACATACGCAGCAAAGAAGGTCGTATGCCCTCTAGGATTGGAGGTGCAGAAGATACATGCATGCCCTAATGACTGCATCCTCTACCGCGGTGCATACAAGGATCTGAACGCATGCCCGGTATGCGGTGCATTGCGGTATAAGATCAGACGAGATGACCCTGGTGATGTTGATGGCGAGCCCGCCAGGAAGAGGGTTCCTGCAAAGGTGATGTGGTATGCTCCTATAATACCACGGTTGAAACGTTTGTTTAGAAACAAAGAACATGCCAAGTTGATGCGATGGCACAGTGAGGACCGTAAGAAAGACGGGAAGTTGAGAGCACCCGCTGACGGGTCGCAGTGGAGAAAAATCGAGAGAAAGTACTGGGAGGAGTTTGCAAAGGACCCAAGGAACGTATGGTTTGCTTTAAGCGCGGATGGCATTAATCCTTTCGGGGAGCAGAGCAGCAATCACAGCACTTGGCCCGTGACTCTATGTATGTATAACCTTCCTCCTTGGATGTGCATGAAGCGGAAGTTCATTATGATGTCAGTTCTCATCCAAGGCCCTAAGCAACCCGGCAACACATTGATGTGTACCTAAGGCCATTAGTTGAAGAACTTTTACAGCTGTGGAATGGAAACGATGTACGTGCGTGGGATGAGCACAGACAGGAGGAATTTGACCTAAAGGCGTTGCTGTTCGTGACCATCAACGATTGGCCCGCTCTCAGTAACCTTTCAGGATAGACAAACAAAGGATACCACGCATGCACGCACTGTTTAGATGACACTGAAAGTATATACCTGGACAAGTGCAGGAAGAATGTGTACCTGGGCCATCGTCGATTTCTTCCGACCAACCATCAATGTCGAAAGAAAGGAAAGCATTTCAAAGGCGAGGCAGATCACCGGAAGAAGCCCGCCATGCGTACCGGTGATCATGTACTTGCTATGGTCAATGATTTACACATAATCTTTGGAAAGGGCCCCGGCGCACTAGCTGTTCCGAATGACGCTGAGGGACACACACCCATGTGGAAGAAGAAATCTATATTTTGGGACCTACCCTACTGGAAAGACCTAGAGGTCCGCTCTTCAATCGACGTGATGCACGTGACGAAGAACCTTTGCGTGAACCTGCTAGGCTTCTTGGGCGTGTATGGAAAGACAAAAGATACAGCTGAGGCACGGGAAGACCTGCAACGTTTGCACGAAAAAGACGGCATCCCTCCGAAGCAGTATGAAGGTCCTGCCAGCTATGCTCTTACGAAAGAAGAGAAAGAAATCTTCTTTGAATGCCTGCTCAGTATGAAGGTCCCGACTGGCTTCTCGTCGAATATAAAGGGAATAATAAATATGGCAGAGAAAAAGTTCCAGAACCTAAAGTCTCATGACTGCCATGTGATTATGACGCAACTGCTTCCGGTTGCATTGAGGGGGCTTCTACCGGAAAACGTCCGATTAGCCATTGTGAAGCTATGTGCATTCCTCAATGCAATCTCTCAGAAGGTGATCGATCCAGAAATCGTACCAAGGCTAAGGAGTGATGTGGCGCAATGTCTTGTCAGTTTCGAGCTTGTGTTCCCACCATCCTTCTTCAATATCATGACACACGTCCTAGTTCATCTAGTCGACGAGATTGTCATTCTGGGGCCCGTATTTCTACACAATATGTTCCCCTTTGAGAGGTTCATGGGAGTCCTAAAGAAATATGTCCGTAACCGCGCCAGGCCAGAACGAAGCATCTCCATGGGCCATCAAACAGAGGATGTCACCGGGTTTTGTGTTGACTTCATTCCTGGCCTTAATAAGATAGGTCTCCCTAAATCGCGGTACGAGGGGAGACTGACTGGAAAAGGCACACTTGGAAGGGACTCAATAATGTGCAGGGACGGATATTCTTGGTCTCAAGCACACTACACAGTTCTACAGAACTCTACATTAGTGACCCCATATGTCGATGAACACAAGAACAGTCTGCGCTTCAAACACCCGGAGCAGTGCGACGACTGGATTACATGTGAACACATCAGGACTTTCAGCAGTTGGTTGGAAACACGTCGCAGAGGTGACAACACTGTTTGTGATGAGTTGTACTTGTTGTCCAGGGGACCATCTTCGACTGTATTGATTTATAAAGGATACGAGATAAATGGGAATACATTTTACACGATTGTCCAAGATCAAAAGAGCACCAACCAAAACAGCGGTGTCCGCTTTGATGCAACAACCGAGAGGAGAAATGACACATATTATGGTTACATAGTGGACATATGGGAACTTGAATACGGACATGATTTTAAGGTCCCTTTGTTTAAGTGCAAATGGGTCAATCTGTCAGGAGGCGGGGTACAGGTAGACCCATAGTACGGAGTGACAGCAATGGATCTGAAAAATCTTGGATACACTGACGAACCGTTCGTCCTAGCCAATGATGTGGCACAGGTTATCTATGTGAAGGACATGTCTACCAGACCGAGAAAAAGAAAAGATAAGGAAGCAAATACATCATACGATGAGCCAAAGCGCCACATAGTTCTTTCAGGAAAAAAGGACATCCTGTGAGTGGAGGGCAAGACAGACATGTTTGAAGATTATGAAAAGTTTCATGAAATTCCTCCCTTCAAAGTCAAGGCTGACCCAATCATCCTGATAAACGATGAAGATTATCCATGGTTACGACGCAATAAGCAAATGACACAAGCGAAAAAAAAGTGAAGACTTTTTTCGGCAACTATTATGATGATACCATGCCAACTTTGTAACAAACGAGTATGATACCATTGTCCGTTTGTACTATTCAAATTTCAATACTACTTGCACTAACAGAAAGTTTGTAATTGGTTTTACCAGAAAGAATTAAAAAATAAAGCAAAAAACCAAAAGAAAATAAATAATGCAGAAAACAAAAAAAAACTTGCAAAAAAATAAAAAATAGTAACAATAAGTATTTCATTGTAAGTAGAAACAAAATAAAATAAATAAAGCAACAAAGAAAACAAATAATTTCAAATTTAAACTATTCAAATTTGAATACTACTTGCACTAACAGAAAGTTTGTAATTGGTTTTACCAGAAAAAATTAAAAAATAAAGCAAAAAACAAAAGAAAATAAATAATGCAGAAAACAAAACAAAAAAACTTGCAAAAAAAAAGCAACAATAAGTATTTTGTTGTAAGTAGAAACAAAATAAAATAAATAAAGCAACAAAGAAAATAATGAAAGTTTATAATTTTTGTGACCTAAAAGAAAAAAGAAATCACTAAAAAACTATAAGTATTTAGTTCTAAGTAGAAATGAAAAAATAAATAGAAAAAAAGAAAAAAATGCCACCTACTGGGCCAGCACGGCCTGAATACGACTAGAAACCCAACCATGGGCCAGGATTCAGGCCCGCAGCAGGCCCAGTAGGCCCACATGCATTCACTGTCGAATTAGGCCCGTAAGCCTGCATTTCAGATGAGTTCGAGAGGAGAGAGGCAGCGCAGCTTATAAACTGGTGCTGGCCTCTCTCAACTAGCGAGGTGGGACTAAACATCCCACCGCACCGCGCCAGCACATGGCTTTGGTCCCGGTTGGTGGCACCAACCGGGACTAAAGGGTGGTATTAGTCCCGGTTCGTGGCACCAACCGGGACCAATGCCCCCCTTTAGTCCCGGTTGGTGCCACCAACCGGGACCAAAGGCCCCACCTTCCCGCCCTTTGGGCTGCTGAAAAGGGTCCTTTGGTCCCGGTTGGTGGCAC
>LR738714.1:768399966-768435679 GCA_902687465.1 Secale cereale | reverse complement strand
ATATATATATATATATATATATATGTATATATATGTGTATATGTGTTATGTGTATATAGTTGCTGTATATATATTTTGTATGGGTATATATATTTTTTTTCTTAGGAATTTGCTAAATATATATGTTAAAAATGTTTTTTTTCATAGAATGTTTTTTGTTTATATATAGATAGTTACAATTGCAATGTATAGTTGCTGTATGTGATGTGTATCTGATGTATATATATGTGTATGTGGCTATATAGTTTTTTGTTTATATATGCTAAATATGTATAGAAAGTTTTATATATGCAAAAGTTACAAATTTAGAAAAAGAAGGATAGGAAAGAAGAAAATAAGAAAGAGGAAAGAAAGAAGAAGAGGAGAGGAAGAAGAGGAGAAATAAATAAGAAGAAGAAAAAAGAAGAAAAAAAAGAGGAGAAGAAGAAAGGAATAGAGGAGCAGAAGAGAAAATTTCTTCGATCTATTCCTTTCTTCTTCTTCTTTTTTTTTCTTTTTTTTTCTTCGATCTTCTCCTCTAGCGGTTCCTTTTTTCTTCTTCTTCCTCTTTTTTTGGGCATATATGAGAAGATCAAAAATGACTGGCCCGCATTTGTGGCCTATAAGACATCGGAAAAGAGTCAGAAGATGTCAGAGACAAACCGGATAAATGCTGCGAAGAAGAAGCATCACCATCGCACGGGGTCAGGTGGCTACCTCAGAGCCCGGCCTAAGTGGGACAAGGCTGAGAATGATCTGCTTGAGAAAGGGATCGAACTAGAGACAATGCAATGGCCAGACCGTTGCCGGACTTGGTTCTTCGGGGCTGGCGGAACCTTGGACCCTGTATCAGGGAGGTGCATTTGGACGGACAAGCAATTGGAAACACCACTCAGGAAGATGCGGCAGTATATCAAAGCAGCGCATGAAGGGACGTTCTTCCCCGACAGAGAGAACGACGAGCTGACAATGGCCCTTGGGAATCCTGAGCACCCTGGACGGACACGAGGCACGCCAGGCTCCCTTCCGTGGCCTGCTGGGTTTCCGGACGCAGGCGGCTACAAAAGCCACGAGAGGAGGAAGAAAATGGAGCAGACCGAACTGCAGGTGCTGCGGGCCAGAATACAAGCGATAGAGGAACGGGAAGCAAATCGGGACAAAAGAATTGCCGAAGCTTCCCCCGAAGCTACCCCGCCATCTCAGCGGAGAAGCAGCGTGGCTTCCACCGAGCTGCTTCAGCGGAGCCTGTCTTGACGGCTACTGCCAGGTATCCCGTGGATGTTATCACGGAGGCATAAAATTGCCACCTTATGGCGCAGTGGATGAATCTGAAGGTCAAGGCGGCTGCTGGCTCTGTTTATCCTACTAGACCCGGCGACACTTTTCACTGCCGGCCGATTCCAGAAGGATATGCTAGGGTGATGGTGGATGAAATTACAGAGGGATTTGAGGAGCTCCAGCTTGACCACCCTACCGGTGAAGGGGAGACTCGGCTGGGTTCTTCACTGAAGACTCCATGCCTATGGCGGAAGGACCTCATCAACATTCTCAACTGGACGCCTCCGCCTCCTCCTCCTCCTCCTCCGGCGAGTCAGGGCACTCCGCCTCCTCCACCGCCTCCTCCTCCGGCGAGTGACGATCAGGGCACTCCGGCTCCTTCTCCGGCGCATGGCGGCACTCCGCCTCCTTCGCCGCCGGCGCGCCCGAGCAGCCAACCTGCTCCTCCTTCTCCGCCTAGTCAGCAAGGGCGGAAGAGACCTGCCGCCGCTCCGGCTGCTCCTGCTCCGGCGCGTAAGCAAGGAAAGAAGATAGCCGCTTCGTCTGGTCTGGCGACGTCTAGCAGTACAGCCAGAGGCGGGAGGCGATGCAGATTCGGTCCTTCTCTCAGACCTCTAGAGAAGTTACCATATGAGAGGTCCGACGAGGAAAACACGAAGATAGCTCAAGGCGAAGTGAAGGACTTGTTGGGGAACGTTGCATGGGAAACAAAAATTTTCCTACCGTTCACCAAGATCAATCTAGGAGATGCTACTACGAGAGGAGAGTAGGATCCACATACCCTTGTAGATCGCTAAGCGGAAGCGTTAAGAACGCGGTTGATGGAGTCGTACTCGCCGCGATTCAGATCGCCGAAGATCCTAGCACCGAAGCAACGGTGCCTCCGCGTTCTTCACACGTACGGCTCGGGGACGTCTCCTCCTTCTTGATCCAGCAAGGGGTGGAGGAGAGGTTGATGGAGAACCGGCAGCACGACGGCGTGGTGGTGATGGTGGAGAAGATTTCCAGCAGGGCTTCGCCTAAGCACCGCGGGAGAAGAAGATGTTATGGGAGAGGGAGGGCAGCACCGAGGCACGAACTTGTGTTTGCTGCCCTCCCTTTGCCCCACTATATATAGGGGGAAGGGGGAGAGGGGGGCGCCCTAGGGTTTCCCCTAGGGGGGCCGGCGGCCAGGGCAGAGGGGGGGCGGCGGCCAAGGGCTGCGCCTGGCCCTAGGGTTTCCCCCCCTAGGTGCCTTGCCCCCCACTCCAAGGGGTGCGGCTGCCCTAGGGGGCCCAGCCCCCCTTAGCCGCATGAGGAGAGGGCCCAGGGGGTGGCGCACAGCCCCCTGAGGGCTGTGGTGTCCCCCCTTGTGGCCCAATAGGCCCAGAACTACTTCCGGAACCCCCGAAACCCCTTTCGGTCGTCCGCCGAATTCCCGATGCTCCCCGGAACACTTCCGGACTCCGAATCCTTTCATCCTATATATCAATCTTCATCTCCGGACCATTCCGGAGACCCTCGTCACGTCCGGGATCTCATCCGGGACTCCGAACAACCTTCGGTAACCATGCACTATTCTCACTAACAACCCTAGCGTCACCGAACCTTAAGTGTGTAGACCCTGCGGGTTCGGAAACCATGTAGACATGACCGAGACACTCCCAGGTCAATAACCAATAGCGGAATCTGGATACCCATATTGGTTCCCACATGTTTCTCGATGATCTCATCGGATGAACCACGATGTCAAGGATTCAGGTAATCCCGTATACAGTTCCCTTTGTCTCGTCGGTATGTTACTTGCCCGAGATTCGATCGTCGGTATCTCTATACCTAGTTCAATCTCGTTACCGGCAAGTCTCTTTACTCGTTGCCGTAATACATAATCCCGTGACCAACTACTTAGTCACTTTGAGCTCATTGAGATGACGTATTACCGAGTGGGCCCGGAGATACCTCTCCGTCACAAGGAGTGACAAATCCCAGTCTCGATCCATGTCAACTCAACAGACACCCTCGGAGATACCTGTAGAGTACCTTTATAGTCACCCAGTTACGTTGTGACGTTTGGCACACACAAAGCACTCCTACGGTGTCAGTGAGTTACATGATCTCATGGTCATAGGAACTTATACTTGACATGCAGAAAACTATAGCGATAACTGACACGATCAAAAGCTATGTTAACGTTTGGGTCTCGTCCATCACATCATTCTCCTAATGATGTGATCCCGTTATCAAATGACAACTCATGTCTATGACCTGGAAACCGCGGTCATCTTTGATCAACGAGCTAGTCCTGTAGAGGCTCACTAGGGACACAAAGCCTGTCTATTCATCCACACGTGTATATGAGTTTCCAATCAATACAGTTATAGCATGGATAATAAACGATTATCATGAACAAGGAAATATAATAATAACTCTTTTATTATTGCCTCTAGGGCATATTTCCAACAGTCTCCCACTTGCACTAGAGTCAATAATCTAGCATTACAAGGTAATGAATCTAACACCCATAGAGTCTTGGTGTTGATCATGCTTAGCCCGTGGAAGAGGCTTAGTCAACGGATCTGCAACATTCAAATCCGTGTGTACTTTGCAAATACTTATGTCCTCCTCCTTGACCGAATCGCGGATGGAATTGAAGCGTCGCTTTATGTGTCTGGTCCTCTTGTGAAACCTTGGTTCCTTGGCTAGAGCAATGGCACCAGTGTTATCACAGAACAGAGTCATTGGGTTCAGTGCACTAGGCACAACTCCAAGATCTGTCATGAACTCCTTCATCCAGACACCTTCTTTAGCCGCCTCCGAGGCAGCTATGTACTCCGCTTCACATGTAGAATCAGCTACCACGCTCTGCTTGGAACTGCACCAGCTTACCGCTCCCCCGTTGAGAATATATACGTATCCGGTTTGAGACTTAGAGTCATCCGGATCAGTGTCAAAGCTTGCATCGACGTAACCCTTTACGACGAGCTCTTGATCACCTCCATAAACGAGAAACATCTCCTTAGTCCTTTTCAGGTACTTTAGGATATTCTTGACCGCTGTCCAGTGATCCATACCAGGATTACTTTGAAACCTTCCGGCCATACTTATGGCAAGGCTGACATCTGGTCTTGTGCACAGCATTGCATACATGATAGAGCCTATGGCTGAAGCATAGGGGACGACACTCATCTTTTCTCTATCTTCCGCAGTCACTGGGCACTGAGTCTTACTCAACTTTGTAGCTTGCAACACCGGCAAGAACCCCTTCTTGGATTGATCCATTTTGAACTTCTTCAAAACTTTATCAAGGTATGTGCTTTGTGAAAGTCCTATCAAGCGTCTTGATCTATCTCTATAGATCTTGATGCCCAATATGAAAGCAGCTTCACCGAGATCTTTCATCGAAAAACTCTTGTTCAAATACCCCTTCACGCTATCCAAAAATTCTATATTGTTTCCAATCAGCAATATGTCATCCACATATAATATTAGAAACGCTATAGAGCTCCCACTCACTTTCTTGTAAATACAAGCTTCTCCGTAAACTTGTACAAACCCAAACGCTTTGATCACCTCATCAAAGCGAAGATTCCAACTCCGAGATGCTTGCACCAGCCCATAAATGGAACGCTGGAGCTTGCATACTTTGTCAGCATTCTCTGGATCGACAAAACCCTCCGGTTGCATCATATACAACTCTTCCTTAAGAAAACCGTTAAGGAACGCCGTTTTGACATCCATCTGCCAAATTTCATAATCGAAATATGCAGCTATTGCTAACATGATTCGGACGGATTTAAGCATCGCTACGGGTGAGAAAGTCTCATCGTAGTCAATCCCTTGAACTTGTGAAAAACCCTTTGCCACAAGTCGAGCTTTATACACGGTGACATTACCGTCAGCGTCCGTCTTCCTCTTAAAAATCCATTTATTCTGAATGGCCTTCCGCCCTTCAGGTAATACTTCCAAAGTCCATACTTTGTTTTCATACATGGATCCCATCTCGGATTTCATGGCCTCTAACCATTTGTCGGAATCCGGGCCCACCATCGCTTCTCCATAGCTCGTAGGTTCACCGTTGTCTAACAACATGACCTCCAAGACAGGGTTACCATACCACTCAGGTGCAGTGCGTACCCTTGTCGACCTACGAGGTTCGGTAGTAACTTGATCAGAAGCTTCTTGATCATCATCATTGGCTTCCTCTTCAACCTCTGCATGCTCCACAAAAACATCCTTTTGTGCTGCGCTACTCTCTGGTTGAAGCAGAGGTTCAATAACCTCATCAAGTTCTACCTTCCTCCCACTCAATTCTTTCGAGAGAAACTCTTTCTCGAGAAAGGACCCGTTCTTAGCGACAAACACTTTGCCTTCGGATCTGAGATAGAAGGTGTACCCAACAGTTTCTTTTGGGTATCCTATGAAGACACATTTGTCCGCTTTGGGTTCGAGCTTTTCTGGCTGAAGCCTTTTGACATAAGCATCGCAACCCCAAACCTTGAGAAAAGACAACTTCGGTTTCTTACTAAACCATAGTTCATACGGTGTTGTCTCAACGGACTTAGATGGAGCCCTATTTAAAGTGAATGCAGCTGTCTCTAACGCATATCCCCAAAACGATAGTGGCAAATCGGCAAGAGACATCATAGAACGTACCATATCTAATAGGGTTCGATTACGACGTTCGGACACACCATTACGCTGTGGTGTTCCAGGTGGCGTCAACTGTGAAACAATTCCACATTTTCTCAAGTGATCACCAAACTCATAACTCAGATATTCTCCCCCTCGATCAGATCGTAGGAACTTGATCTTCTTGTTACGATGATTTTCAACTTCACTCTGAAATTGCTTGAACTTTTCAAAAGTTTCAGACTTATGCTTCATTAAGTAGATATACCCATATCTACTTAAGTCGTCAGTGAAGGTGAGGAAATAACGATATCCACCGCGCGCCGTTACACTCATCGGACCGCACACATCAGTATGTATGATTTCCAATAAGTCACTTGCCCGTTCCATTGTCCCTGAAAACGGGGTCCTTGTCATCTTGCCCATGAGGCACGGCTCGCACGTGTCAAGTGATTCAAAATCAAGAGACTCCAAAAGTCCATCAGCATGGAGCTTCCTCATGCGTTTCACGCCAATATGACCGAGACGGCAGTGCCACAAGAAAGTGGTATTATCATTATCTACTCTACATCTTTTGGCATCAATGTTATGAACATGTGTATCATCACTATCGAGATTCAATAAGAATAAACCCCTAACTTCGGGTGCATGACCATAAAAGATATTACTCATATAAATAGAACAACCATTATTCTCTGACTTAAATGAGTAACCGTCTCGCAATAAACAAGATCCAGATATAATGTTCATGCTTAACGCAGGCACTAAATAACAATTATTCAGGTTCATAACTAATCCCGATGGTAATCGAAGAGCGAGCGTGCCGACGGCGATCACATCAACCTTGGAACCATTTCCCACGCGCATCGTCACTTCGTCCTTCGCCAGCCTCCGTTTATTCCGCAGTTCATGTTTAGAGTTGCAAATGTGAGCAACCGAACCGGTATCAAATACCCAGGCACTACAACGAGAGTTGGTAAGGTACACATCAATAACATGTATATCATATATACCTTTGTTGTTGTTGGCCCCCTTCTTGTCCGCCAGATACTTGGGGCAGTTCCGCTTCCAGTGGCCATTCCCCTTGCAATAGAAACACTCAGTCTCCGGCTTGGGCCCAGCCTTGGGTTTCTTCACTGGATTAGCAACTGCTTTGCCACCCTTCTTAGAGTTACCCTTCTTGCCCTTGCCATTCTTCTTGAAACTGGTGGTCTTATTGACCATCAACACTTGATACTCCTTCTGGATGTCTGCCTCAGCGACTTTCAGCATCGAAAACAGCTCGGCGATGGTTTTATTCATCCCTTGCATGTTGTACTGCTGGACGAAGCTCTTGTAGCTTGGAGGGAGTGACTGGAGAATTCTGTCAATGATAGCCTCATCCGGGAACTCAAGTCCCAGATCAGCTATGCGGGTATAGTACCCAGACATCTTCAGTAAGTGCTCACTGACAGACGAATTCTCCTCCATCTTGCAAGCGAAGAATTTATCGGTGGTCTCATACCTCTCGATCTTAGCATTCTTCTCAAAGATGAATTTCAACTCCGTGTACATCTCATATGCACCATGACGTTCAAAACGCCTTTGGAGTCCTCCTTCCAAGCCGTACAACATGGCACATTGTACTATCGAATAGTCATCCGAACGCGTCTGCCAGACGTTCATATCGTCCGCAGAGGCTCCAGGAGCGGGGGGTTGACCTAGCGGTGCATTTAGGACATAAACCTTTTGGGCAGCTGTGAGGATGATCCTTAGATTGCGGAGCCAGTCCACAAAGTTGCTCCCATCATCTTTCAGTTTAGCTTTCTCTAGGAACGCATTAAAATTCAGGGGAACTCCTGCGCGAGCCATCTACAACATAAATTTGCAAAGACATTTTAGACTATTGTTCATGATAAGTGAGTTATTACCTAATCAAATTAATTATAACTCCCACTCAAATTGACATCCCTCCGGTCATTCGAGCGTGACATGATCCAAATTCACCAACCCAAGTCCGATCATCACGTGAGATGAGGTGGTGTCAATGGTGAACATCAACATGTTGATCATATCTACTATATGACTCATGCTCGACCTTTCGGTCCTCCGTGTTCCGAGGCCATGTCTGTACATGCTAGGCTCGTCAAGTCTAACCCGAGTGTTCTGCATGTTCAAAACTGGCTTGCACCCGTTGTATGCGAACGTAGAGTCTATCACACCCGATCATCACGTGGTGCTTCGAAACGACGAACCTTCGCAACGGCGCACACTCGGGGGGAACACAATTTTATCTTGAAATTTTAGTGAGGGATCATCTTATAATGCTACCGTCGTCCTAAGCAAAATAAGATGCATAAAAGGATTAACATCACATGCAAATCATAAGTGACATGATATGGCCATCAACTCGTGCTTTTGATCTCCATCTCCAAAGCACCGGCATGATCTCCATCGTCACCGGCGCCACGCCATGATCCCCATCATCATGATCTCCATCATCGTGTTGCCATCGGGGTTGTCGCGCGCCCACCATGCTCTTACTACTATTGCTACCGTTTAGCGATAAAGTAAAGCATTACAAAGCGCTTAATGATTGACACGCAGGTCATACAAAAATTAAAGACAACCCTATGGCTCCTGCCGGTTGCCGTATACATCGACATGCAAGTCGATATTAACTATTACAACATGATCATCTCATACATCAAATATATCTCATCATGTCATTGGCCATATCATATCACATACATACCCTGCAAAAACAAGTTAGACGTCCTCTAATTTGTTGTTGCATGTTTTACGTGGCTGCTATGGGTATCTAGTAAGAACGCTTCTTACCTACGCAAAGCCACAACGGTGATATTTAAGTTGCTATTTAACCTTCTACAAGGACCGCCTTGTTCTATTCCGATTCAACTAAGATAGGAGAGACAGACACCCGCCAGCCATCTTATGCAACAAAAGTCACATGTCTGTCGATGGAACCGGTCTCATGTACGTGGACATGTAAAGTTGGTCCGGGCCGCTTCATCCCATAATACCGCTGAATCAAGAAAGACTAAGGAGGGAAGCAATCTAAACATCAACGTCCACAAACCCTTTTGTGTTCTACTCGTGAAAGCATCTACGCAAGATCCTAGCTCATGATGCCACTGTTGGGGAACGTTGCATGGGAAACAAAAAATTTTCCTACGCTCACCAAGATCAATCTAGGAGATGCATCTACGAGGGGAGAGTTGGATCCACATACCCTTGTAGATCGCTAAGCGGAAGCGTTCAAGAACGCGGTTGATGGAGTCGTACTCGCCGCGATTCAGATCGCTGAAGATCCAAGCACCGAAGCAACGGTGCCTCCGCGTTCTTCACACGTACAGCTCGGGGACGTCTCCTCCTTCTTGATCCAGCAAGGGGGAAGGAGAGGTTGATGGAGACACCGGCAGCACGACGGCGTGGTGGAGATGGTGATGAAGGATTCCAGCAGGGCTTCGCCAAGCACCGCGGGAAAACGAAGATGGACGTGGGAGAGGGAGGGCAGCACCGAGGCACGAACGTGTGTGGCTGCCCTCCCTCTGCCTCTCTTTATATAGGGGGGTAGAGAGGGGAGGGGCGCCCTAGGGTTTGCCCCTAGGGGCGGCGGCCAAGGGGAGGTGGGAGGGGGCGGCGCCCCAGGGTTAGGGTCCCCCCCCCAAGTGCCTTGCCCCCCAAGCCTAGGGGGTGCGGCAGCCCTAGGGGGGGCCACCACCCCTTGCGCATGAGGAGAGGGCCCAGGGGGGGGGGGCGCACAGCCCTATGAGGGCTGTTGTGTCCCCCTTTGTGGCCCATTAGGCCCGAAACTCTTTCCGGAACCCCCGAAACCCCTTTCGGTCATCCGCTATCTTCCCGATACTCCCCGGAACACTTCCGGACTCCGAAACCTCTCGTCCTATATATCAATCTTCGTCCCCGGACCATTCCGGAGACCCTCGTCATGTCCGGGATCTCATCCGGGACTCCGAACAACCTTCGGTAACCATGCACTGTTCTCACTAACAACCCTAGCGTCACCGAACCTTAAGTGTGTAGACCCCGCGGGTTCGGAAACCATGTAGACATGACCGAGACACTCCCAGGTCAATAACCAATAGCGGGATCTGGATACCCATATTGGTTCCCACATGTTTCTCGATGATCTCATCGGATGAACCACGATGTCAAGGATTCAGGCAATCCCGTATACAGTTCCCTTTGTCTCGTCGGTATGTTACTTGCCCGAGATTCGATCGTCGGTATCTCTATACCTAGTTCAATCTCGTTACCGGCAAGTCTCTTTACTCGTTACCGTAATACATAATCCCGTGACTAACTACTTAGTCACTTTGAGCTCATTGAGATGACGTATTACCGAGTGGGCCCGGAGATACCTCTCCGTCACACGGAGTGACAAATCCCAGTCTCGATCCATGTCAACTCAACAGACACCTTCGGAGATACCTGTAGAGTACCTTTATAGTCACCCAGTTACGTTGCGACGTTTGGCACACACAAAGCACTCCTACGGTGTCAGTGAGTTACATGATCTCATGGTCATAGGAACTTATACTTGACATGCAGAAAACTATAGCGATAACTGATACATGATCTCATGGTCATAGGAACTTATACCCCTTCACGCTATCCAAAAATTCTATATTGTTTCCAATCAGCAATATGTCATCCACATATAATATTAGAAACGCTATAGAGCTCCCACTCACTTTCTTGTAAATACAAGCTTCACTATAAACTTGTACAAACCCAAACGCTTTGATCACCTCATCAAAGCGAAGATTCCAACTCCGAGATGCTTGCACCAGCCCATAAATGGAACGCTGGAGCTTGCATACTTTGTCAGCATTCTCTGGATCGACAAAACCTTCCGGTTGCATCATATACAACTCTTCCTTAAGAAAACCGTTAAGGAACGCTGTTTTGACATCCATCTGCCAAATTTCATAATCGAAATATGCAGCTATCGCTAACATGATTCGGACGGATTTAAGCATCGCTACGGGTGAGAAAGTCTCATCGTAGTCAATTCCTTGAACTTGTGAAAAACCCTTTGCCACAAGTCGAGCTTTATACACGGTGACATTGCCGTCAGCGTCCGTCTTCTTCTTAAAAATCCATTTATTCTGAATGGCCTTCCGACCTTCAGGTAATACTTCCAAAGTCCATACTTTGTTTTCATACATGGATCCCATCTCGGATTTCATGGCCTCTAACCATTTGTCGGAATCCGGGCCCATCATCGCTTCTCCATAGCTCGTAGGTTCACCGTTGTCTAACAACATGACCTCCAAGACAGGGTTACCATACCACTCAGGTGCAGTGCGTACCCTTGTCGACCTACGAGGTTCGGTAGTAACTTGATCAGAAGCTTCTTGATCATCATCATTGGCTTCCTCTTCAACCGCTGCAGGCTCCACAAAAACATCTTTCTGTGCTGCGCAACTCTCTGGTTGAAGCAGAGGTTCAATAACCTCATCAAGTTCTACCTTCCTCCCACTCAATTCTTTCGAGAGAAACTCTTTCTCGAGAAAGGACCCGTTCTTAGCGACAAACACTTTGCCTTCGGATCTGAGATAGAAGGCGTACCCAACAGTTTCTTTTGGGTATCCTATGAAGACACATTTGTCCGCTTTGGGTTCGAGCTTTTCTGGCTGAAGCCTTTTGACATAAGCATCGCAACCCCAAACCTTGAGAAAAGACAACTTAGGTTTCTTACCAAACCACAGTTCATACGGTGTTGTCTCAACGGACTTAGATGGAGCCCTATTTAAAGTGAATGCAGCTGTCTCTAACGCATATCCCCAAAATGATAGTGGCAAATCGGCAAGAGACATCATAGAACGTACCATATCTAATAGGGTTCGATTACGACGTTCGGACACACCATTACGCTGTGGTGTTCCAGGTGGTGTCAACTGTGAAACAATTCCACATTTTCTTAAGTGATCACCAAACTCATAACTCAGATATTCTCCCCCTCGATCAGATCGTAGGAACTTGATCTTCTTGTTACGATGATTTTCAACTTCACTCTGAAATTGCTTGAACTTTTCAAAAGTTTCAGACTTATGCTTCATTAAGTAAATATACCCATATCTACTTAAGTCGTCAGTGAAGGTGAGAAAATAACGATATCCACCGCGCGCCGTTACACTCATCGGACCGCACACATCAGTATGTATGATTTCCAATAAGTCACTTGCCTGTTCCATTGTCCCTGAAAACGGGGTCCTTGTCATCTTGCCCATAAGGCACGGCTCGGACGTGTCAAGTGATTCAAAATCAAGAGACTCCAAAAGTCCATCAGCATGGAGCTTCCTCATGCGTTTCACGCCGATATGACCCAGACGGCAGTGCCACAAGAAAGTGGTATTATCATTATCAACTCTACATCTTTTGGCATCAATGTTATGAACATGTGTATCATCACTATCGAGATTCAATAAGAATAAACCCCTAACTTCGGGTGCATGACCATAAAAGATATTACTCATATAAATAGAACAACCATTATTCTCTGACTTAAATGAGTAACCGTCTCGCAATAAACAAGATCCAGATATAATGTTCATGCTTAACGCAGGCACTAAATAACAATTATTCAGGTTCATAACTAATCCCGATGGTAATCGAAGAGCGAGCGTGCCGACGGCGATCACATCAACCTTGGAACCATTTCCCACGCGCATCGTCACTTCGTCCTTCGCCAGCCTCCGTTTATTCCGCAGTTCCTGTTTAGAGTTGCAAATGTGAGCAACCGAACCGGTATCAAATACCCAGGCACTACAACGAGAGTTGGTAAGGTACACATCAATAACATGTATATCACATATACCTTTGTTGTTGTTGGCCCCCTTCTTGTCTGCCAGATACTTGGGGCAGTTCCGCTTCCAGTGGCCGTTCCCCTTGCAATAGAAACACTCAGTCTCTGGCTTGGGCCCAGCCTTGGGTTTCTTCACCGGATTAGCAACTGCTTTGCCACCCTTCTTAAAGTTACCCTTCTTGCCCTTGCCATTCTTCTTGAAACTGGTGGTTTTATTGACCATCAACACTTGATACTCCTTCTGGATGTCTGCCTCAGCGACTTTCAGCATCGAGAACAGCTCGGCGATGGTTTTATTCATCCCTTGCATGTTGTACTGCTGCACGAAGCTCTTGTAGCTTGGAGGGAGTGACTGGAGAATTCTGTCAATGATAGCCTCATCCGGGAACACAAGTCCCAGATCAGCTATGCGGGTATAGTACCCAGACATCTTCAGTAAGTGCTCACTGACAGACGAATTCTCCTCCATCTTGCAAGCAAAGAATTTATCGGTGGTCTCATACCTCTCGATCTTAGCATTCTTTTCAAAGATGAACTTCAACTCCGTGTACATCTCATATGCACCATGACGTTCAAAACGCCTTTGAAGTCCTCCTTCCAAGCCGTACAACATGGCACACTGCACTATCGAATAGTCATCCGAACGTGTCTGCCAGACGTTCAAAACGTCTGCAGGGGCTGTAGGAGCGGGGGGGTCACCTAGCGGTGCATTTAGGACATAAACCTTTTGGGCAGCTGTGAGGATGATCCTCAGATTGCGGAGCCAGTCCACAAAGTTGCTCCCGTCATCTTTCAGTTTAGCTTTCTCTAGGAACGCATTAAAATTCAGGGGAGCTACTGCGCGAGCCATCTACAACAAAAGATTTGCAAAGACATTTTATACTATTGTTCATGATGAGTGAGTTACTACCTAATCAAATTAATTATAACTCCCACTCAAATTGACATCCCTCTGGTCATTCGAGCGTGACATGATCCAAATTCACCAACCCAAGTCCGATCATCACGTGAGATGAGGTGGTGTCAATGGTGAACATCAACATGTTGATCATATCTACTATATGACTCATGCTCGACCTTTCGGTCCTCCGTGTTCCGAGGCCATGTCTGTACATGCTAGGCTCGTCAAGTCTAACCCGAGTGTTCTGCATGTGCAAAACTGGCTTGCACCCGTTGTATGCGAACGTAGAGTCTATCACACCCGATCATCACGTGGTGCTTCGAAACGACGAACCTTCGCAACGGCGCACACTCGGGGGGAACACAATTTTATCTTGAAATTTTAGTGAAGGATCATCTTATAATGCTACCGTCGTCCTAAGCAAAATAAGATGCATAAGAGGATTAACATCACATGCAAATCATAAGTGACATGATATGGCCATCAACTCGTGCTTTTGATCTCCATCTCCAAAGCACCGGCATGATCTCCATCGTCACCGGCGCCACACCATGATCTCCATCATCATGATCTCCATCATCGTGTCGCCATCGGGGTTGTCGTGCGCCCACCATGCTCTTACTACTATTGCTACCGTTTAGCGATAAAGTAAAGCATTACATAGCGCTTAATGATTGACACGCAGGTCATACAAAA
The DNA here is from genome assembly GCA_902687465.1 of Secale cereale. NCBI lineage: Eukaryota > Viridiplantae > Streptophyta > Magnoliopsida > Poales > Poaceae > Secale > Secale cereale. Next base: position 768,421,385 of record LR738714.1, on the reverse strand, counting down.
ATAAAGACAACCCTATGGCTCCTGCCGGTTGCCGTATGCATCGACATGCAAGTCGATATTTAACTATTACAACATGATCATCTCATACATCAAAATATATCTCATCATGTCATTGGCCATATCATATCACATACATACCCTGCAAAAACAAGTTAGACGTCCTCTAATTTGTTGTTGCATGTTTTACGTGGCTGCTATGGGTATCTAGCAAGAACGCTTCTTACCTACGCAAAACCACAACGGTGATATTCAAGTTGCTATTTAACCTTCTACAAGGACCGCCTTGTTCTATTCCGATTCAACTAAGATAGGAGAGACAGACACCCGCCAGCCATCTTATGCAACAAAAGTCACATGTCTGTCGATGGAACCGGTCTCATGTACGTGGACATGTAAAGTTGGTCCGGGCCGCTTCATCCCATAATACCGCTGAATCAAGAAAGACTAAGGAGGGCAGCAATTTAAACATCAACGCCACAAACCCTTTTGTGTTCTACTCGAGAAAGCATCTACGCAAGATCCTAGCTCATGATGCCACTGTTGGGGAACGTTGCATGGGAAACAAAAATTTTCCTACCGTTCACCAAGATCAATCTAGGAGATGCTACTACGAGAGGAGAGTAGGATCCACATACCCTTGTAGATCGCTAAGCGGAAGCGTTAAGAACGCGGTTGATGGAGTCGTACTCGCCGCGATTCAGATCGCCGAAGATCCTAGCACCGAAGCAACGGTGCCTCCGCGTTCTTCACACGTACGGCTCGGGGACGTCTCCTCCTTCTTGATCCAGCAAGGGGTGGAGGAGAGGTTGATGGAGAACCGGCAGCACGACGGCGTGGTGGTGATGGTGGAGAAGATTTCCAGCAGGGCTTCGCCTAAGCACCGCGGGAGAAGAAGATGTTATGGGAGAGGGAGGGCAGCACCGAGGCACGAACTTGTGTTTGTTGCCCTCCCTTTGCCCCACTATATATAGGGGGAAGGGGGAGAGGGGGGCGCCCTAGGGTTTCCCCTAGGGGGGCCGGCGGCCAGGGCAGAGGGGGGGCGGCGGCCAAGGGCTGCGCCTGGCCCTAGGGTTTCCCCCCCTAGGTGCCTTGCCCCCCACTCCAAGGGGTGCGGCTGCCCTAGGGGGCCCAGCCCCCCTTAGCCGCATGAGGAGAGGGCCCAGGGGGTGGCGCACAGCCCCCTGAGGGCTGTGGTGTCCCCCCTTGTGGCCCAATAGGCCCAGAACTACTTCCGGAACCCCCGAAACCCCTTTCGGTCGTCCGCCGAATTCCCGATGCTCCCCGGAACACTTCCGGACTCCGAATCCTTTCATCCTATATATCAATCTTCATCTCCGGACCATTCCGGAGACCCTCGTCACGTCCGGGATCTCATCCGGGACTCCGAACAACCTTCGGTAACCATGCACTATTCTCACTAACAACCCTAGCGTCACCGAACCTTAAGTGTGTAGACCCTGCGGGTTCGGAAACCATGTAGACATGACCGAGACACTCCCAGGTCAATAACCAATAGCGGAATCTGGATACCCATATTGGTTCCCACATGTTTCTCGATGATCTCATCGGATGAACCACGATGTCAAGGATTCAGGTAATCCCGTATACAGTTCCCTTTGTCTCGTCGGTATGTTACTTGCCCGAGATTCGATCGTCGGTATCTCTATACCTAGTTCAATCTCGTTACCGGCAAGTCTCTTTACTCGTTGCCGTAATACATAATCCCGTGACCAACTACTTAGTCACTTTGAGCTCATTGAGATGACGTATTACCGAGTGGGCCCGGAGATACCTCTCCGTCACAAGGAGTGACAAATCCCAGTCTCGATCCATGTCAACTCAACAGACACCCTCGGAGATACCTGTAGAGTACCTTTATAGTCACCCAGTTACGTTGTGACGTTTGGCACACACAAAGCACTCCTACGGTGTCAGTGAGTTACATGATCTCATGGTCATAGGAACTTATACTTGACATGCAGAAAACTATAGCGATAACTGACACGATCAAAAGCTATGTTAACGTTTGGGTCTCGTCCATCACATCATTCTCCTAATGATGTGATCCCGTTATCAAATGACAACTCATGTCTATGACCTGGAAACCGCGGTCATCTTTGATCAACGAGCTAGTCCTGTAGAGGCTCACTAGGGACACAAAGCCTGTCTATTCATCCACACGTGTATATGAGTTTCCAATCAATACAGTTATAGCATGGATAATAAACGATTATCATGAACAAGGAAATATAATAATAACTCTTTTATTATTGCCTCTAGGGCATATTTCCAACAGGACTGGCTTGAAGGGTTGAAAGCACAGAGACATCCACCTCCGGAGGAGAAGACAGATCCGGTGAAAGCAAAGCGCACTCTTGCTGCCCTGAAGCAACCAGCGAAAAGTAAGCCGCAGGACAACTATGACCGCATGATTCAAAAGTCATTTCAAGTAGCGAAGCGGTCGGGAAGTACTAAAAGTGATCAAAGGTTAGCAGAAGGACGAGCTGGGAAACAAATTGCCCAGCTCGGCGAACAAGCGGACCAATCGTGCCCCCCGCTCAAGGTGTCTAGCGACATGGTCGCTATTGATCCGAGGATGGTGCCCGGTTATACCAATCTTGGAGATTACGTGTCCGACGATGTACAATATGATTTCTTGGACGTGCAGATAGAAAGATACGAGTACAAAAAGCCTCTCGTCAAAAATGAAAGATCTCTATCAACGAATATGCGAAGATTGCATGATTGGTACTTGAAAATCTCCAGAGAGTCTGGGGGGAGGGATAGCTTGTATTTGAGAGTTAAACCGGGGCATGACCTCGTTGGAATTGAACTGTTGCCTGTTCCATTTGAGGAGTTCTATCAGTTTTTCAATCAATTGGCCCTCGATAAAACAACGGTCACCTGCTACTGTCTGTAAGTAGTACTACTTCTGTCATTAAGTCTCTCTATATAGCTGATCTTCATTGCATGTATTTATAATTATCCTCACTATATTATGCAGATTGAAGATCGTCGAATTGAAGAAAAGACAAGTAGGTGATATTGGGTTCATTAACACATACCTCATAGATGCAACCGAGGTTAAATTGCGTCCCTTAGATACCGAGACCAACTTGCTACGATCGTTGGTGGTAAATGAAAACAAAGATATAGTACTCTTTCCTTACAACTTCAAGTGAGTGTTACTGTCTTGTGCATATTTGGTTTCCCTTATATATCAGTCAAGGTTATAGTAATGTAATTGATGAGTTCATGCATGGGTGCGCAGCTTCCACTATATTCTCTTAAAGATTAAGCTTGAGAAGGGAGTAGTAACTGTCTTGGACTCTAAACGTAAAGACCCCGAGGAGTATGCGGACATGACTCAAATGCTCGACAGGTAAGTTAAATCGATCAATATTATCCACCATCCATATCAGCAACTTCATTTCTGATATCAAGTAATTGTTTTCTTTGTCTGGCAGGGTTTGGAGAAAATTCACCAAAAAGCTCCGGGACTGCCGAAGAAGCTAGAATTTAGATACCCGAAAGTAAGTACTATATAGTAGTATGTTCCGCGCGCGCATCTCCTATATCTTGATTCAAGCGCTAGTTTCATCAATACCATTTGGCATTCTTGCTTATCAGTTTGATTGACCTCTATTTCTTGTAAAGTGGTTGTGGCAGGAACCCGGGAATGATTACTGTGGATACTACATTTGCGAGTCCATCCGCCACACGACCTGTGAGCGGGGCTACTCTGAAGCACAATTTGAAGTGCGTAAGCAATTAATAATATTCACAATTTTATAGCATCATTTCATGTATTGACCCCCTACTTCAAATTAGATGTTTCGGATGCGGGATGAACTCCTATCACCAGATCGTCTGCGAGCAATTCAAGAGGAATTGGCGGCATTCTTCCTTGAACACGTGATCGCGCCAGACGGAGAATACTATGTGGACCATGCGTCCATCCTATAGGAGATTATATTTGTAAGAGATAATTATTGTATATATGTACCCGGTAGTGTCGGATAGAGATATACGAGAACTTGTTGTTCGACCAATCTCTCGGAGAAGGAGAGGTGGTCGATATTACTTCTCTCTGTATGCATATATATATGTTGATTATACGATCTTCTGTTTCCTTCGTTTGCTTTACTAGCTAGCTAGCTAGCTAGCGTGTCTAGTCCTCTCTATACGTATGTGTAGTACGTAGCGTCGACCAAGCACGAACATAAGAGAGGACACTTCTCTCTATTAATTAGCTAGCTAACACAATATGAAACACCTAAATTAACCCCCCAAAACCTCCAACCCCCCCTCTCCTTTCAAAAAAAAACAAAAACCACAGCCACAGAAATGCTGACGCGTGGATGCCTTTTGGTCCCGGTTGGTGCCACCAACCGGGACCAAAGACCCTCCTGCCCGGGCTTGGCGCACAGGCCACGTGGACACCCATCTGCCCCGGTTCTGGATTGAACCAGGACTAAAGGGTTAGAGCATTAGTACCGACACTTTTGTCCCGGTCCAGGAACCGGGGCTAAAGGCCCAAACGAACCGGGTCTGATGACCCTTTATCTACTAGTGTGAGCAGATGAACAATATATGCTCACCTCAAGGAACAAAGTCAGGTCCATTTAGATGCTACCTCCAGGTTAATATGCCATAGCGTCACACCTTGTGAAAGGAACATTGCGTTAAACCATGAGCCACAAACAATCTAGTTTATTGACATAATTAAAGTAATTAGTTATTTTATTTGTTCCAGAACCTATGCAAGGTAGCCAACCGTTGCAGACCTCTCTTCCCTATAAATAATGCAAAGTACGTAGATTTTTTAGGCAAAAAGTCTAGTTTATTGACATAATTAGAGTAAATTAATTATTTACTTGATCAAGAACCTATGCAAGGTAGCCATCCGTCGCAAACCATTCCTATAAATAATTCGAAGAAGAAAAATTACCAAGTTTTGGGCAAGCAAATTACCGTTGAAACGGTGCCGTTATAAATAATTCTCAAGTGGTTTCTTGTTTATTTTTAATGAAATGCAACAGTTGCCGCTTTTCATTCGTTAAGAGGGAAACGGACATGTTACAGGGTATATAGGCCATTGTAAAGTGACTGAAACTGAAGAGAAAAAGCAAACACTATTAGTTACAAGCTAGAAAGTTCACTGCAGACCATAAGACGACTACCCCAATCCATTTCACTCCTTTCATTCCCTACATGAAGGAAGGCTCAGAGCTCTTCTGAGATTGAGGTGAATCATTAACCCACATGCCACCGCTATCTAAAATAAAGATCAATTGGAACCAATGTTTTGTTGGGCTTGGCACTAATTTTAAAAATTATTAACGTGCATGATAATACATATTTGGAATCTACACATTTTTCTGATGGATTTTCATATATAACATGTTAGATTTGGAGCTAGGATTTAAAAGGTATGAATATTTTTAAAAGTATTTGATCTTTAAAAAAAGGAAAGATAAAGGTTGCAAGGGGGTTCAAACACGCGATCTCCCGTGTGGTAGCCAAAGGCCCCAACCACTGGGCTACATGCATGGTTGTTTTACTCAATGGGATTCCACCCTATTGACCTAAGGTGACTGCGGCAGAATAAATATAAGAACCGAAACTTTTTTTCTACTTACCGGTGGCATGGTGGGTAATTATTTACAACTTCGGGGGTAATTTAGATGACGGACGACCAGAAATTCTATTTGCTTTATTATTAGGTAGAGATTACTTCCTCCGTATCGGTCATGGTGTCAAAGAAACATCTTATATTTTTGATACAGAGGGAGTACTTCTGATGCTCTTTGTTGTGCTATGACGTTTCTTGATTGATTGGAAGTTTTCACAGGAAAGAAACAAATAGGGTTTGAACTGAGCTCCAATGTACTTTAATAACAAAACTAATAATAATGAACTATTTTAACCGAATATTTCATGTCTTACATTAATTAGATGGCTAATTGTGTTCACACAATAATAACTATTTAAAGTAGTATACTATGCATCAATGACACTTTCTTAAGAATTGCAAACATACTCTTTTTATGAAAAATCCTGATGTGGAGTCATGAATATAGTAATGTTTTATAAATTACAGAAGTGAGAAGACTTCTCCTAATTTGTCACATGTAAATGGATTGGTACTCATAGGAGTACATACTCCTACGCACGTGGTGCTCCTTCGTTCCCTCGTGCTATCTAATTAGCTTTTATATTTAGATTAAAAAACTTTACCGGAAAAGACTCAACTGAATATATGGTCGTTGCTCCGATTTTCGCGGGATGTATGTGTCGCTAAACCATCTTATCCATCTCTCCTCCTGTCTTATTGGCGTCCGGCGGCGGCGGCTCCCGCACGAATGGGGGACGACGTCGGCCTCCAAGAGAAGCTCTCCCAGCAGCGGCCGCTCGCATTAGGGCATGGCACCAGACCAGCTTCCATGAGGAGGAGCTCACTCGACAGCGATCTCCATGAAGCAAGCAGTGGCGTCCGCGCACTGCTGTAGTTGGCCGAGAAAAATGACACCGTCCATCCGATGATGGGAGCGTGGCGGCATATGGAAGATAGCCGGGGACCGGCGGTGGTGTGGCCACATGATTCTTGAGTGTTGGCAGCTCGCTGGTGGTTCATCCAGGTTTGGAAAATGACTTTCTTTTCTTTGCAGATCTGGATGGTAGTGGATAAGAATTACGTGCTCTGCTCTACTACGAAGCAAATTATTGGGAAAAGAAGATGAAGTTAAATCTACACGTGCCTCAGGGATTTCAAAGCTACACCTCAACAACTCTCATCTCAAGTTTTATTTTATTCTAGTGAAGCCACCCGAAGAAAGCAATCACAGGGAACGGAAAGTATATGTATCTGTATTTTATTAACTCAAACGTGTATAGATTCCCTTGCTTGTATGTAAAGACGTGTGATGACAATCCAATACTACTGACCTGATGGTTTTGTATACTACTTGCTCAAGCAATCTATAGAATATACTCCTCCATTGTGAGCATACACGTTCTCAACGAAGAAACAAGTTGCACTTCTTAGTGCCTTCATGCAAAAACGAGGTATATACTTCCTACAAGATAATGTAGTCTATGCACTACAAAAAAAAGTAGAAACGTCCTCACACGTGGTGTGGTATATACTTCATATACTCATTCATAGGAAAGTAGTATATACCATCAGCAGTATGTGGTATATACTTACACAGATTTTTTTTACTAGGAGTAGTTTATAACCTCTTAGCAAAATGAAGTATATAGCTAGAAAAAAGTAAAATGTGGTAAGTCTTACAAGTAGTATATACTCCCAGTCTAAACTTAATAGGTAGTATATGCACCATTTTAATCTTTCTGCCCTGGGCCATACTGGAAGGAAAGGTTGTATACTATTTCGTTGCAAGTACTTCCTCCGTTCCTAAATATAAGTCTTTATAGACAATTCAAATGAACTACATCATACGGATGTATGTAGACATATTTTAAAGTGTAGATTCACTCATTTTGTTTCGTATGTAGTCACTTGTTGAAATCTTTAGAAAGACTTATATTTCGGAACGGAGGGAGTAGTATATAGCACATCTATCACTATTAAGGTGTCTTCTCTGTCAGATGGTAAACAGTGGATGGTGACTTCGGTTTATGGACCCCAGGAGGAGAATGACAAGATCAGATTTCTGCAGGAAATCGTAGGGCTGGGCTCCGATATTCAGCTTCCCTGGATTGTGAATGGGGTCTTTAATCTAGTGTGCAATGCTGAAGAACGCAGTACGTTAAGATTCAGCAGGAGGCTGGCTAACAAGTTCAGGCACACCATCAATACTTTGGGTTTACATGACATGCCATTAGTGGGGAGAAAATACACTTGGTGCAATAATCAAGAGAACACAGTATTGGCCAGGTTGGATCGGTTGCTTTTCAATAATGCCTGGGAAGATATTTTCCCAATTAGCGATCTGTTGCCCCTCAGCTCCAGCATTTCCGATCACTGCCCTCTGCTACTAAGTTGCTCTGCGGACAGACCGAGAACTCGTCGCTTCCACTTTGAAAATTTCTGGGTCAAACTCCCAGGTTTCATGGAGGTCGTTAAGGAGGCGTGGGAGAAAGAAGTTCAATCCGGTGATGCTATGCGGATTCTCAATATCAAGCTTGGTCGTACAGCAAAGGCTCTACGGAGGTGGGGACAGAGGAGACTGAGTTCCTTGAACCTTCAGTTTCAGATAGCCAATGAGGTAATCCTGCGTCTGGATGGTGCTCAAGAAGTCAGGCAGTTGTCTAGTGATGAACGAAGACTGAAGGCTTTTCTCAAGGGGAAATGTCTCGCTCTAGCCTCTCTGGAAAGGGTCCGTCTACGCCAACGGGCTAGAGTGAGGGACCTTAAGGAGGGTGATGCGAATTCAAAATATTTTCATCTGAAAGCAAATGGCAGAAGGAGGAAACACAGGATTCCATACTTCAGAGATGGGCAGCGAACGGTGTCAACTTGGATGGCAAGCTGAATTTGGCTAGGGAGTTCTTTCGTGCCTCGATGGGTACACCTGCCCCGGTGTTTTCTCATTTGTTGCTTGATCAGTTAGAGATTAACAGTCTCCCACCGGATCTGGCGAGTGGCCTGGAAACGGCGTTTACAGAGAATGAGGTTAGGCAGGTCATCATGGATATGCCTGTGGATAGAGCTCCAGGGACAGATGGCTTTTCGGGTCTTTTCTACAAGGTCTGCTGGGACATAATATCTCAAGATTTTATGGCGGTAATGCACGAGTTGCACAGGAATAAATTCTCTTCATTTGGCATTTTGAACTCTTCCATCATCACGTTGCTGCCCAAGAAGGAGTCCTCCCTAGAGGTGGCTGATTTCAGACCGATAAATTTGATTCATGGTGTAGCAAAAAATTTCGCCAAAGTGCTGGCTGTTCGGCTCGCTCCCCTTCTGCCGGCCCTGGTATCTCAAGTACAGAGTGCATTCATAAGCCGTAGGAGCATGCATGAGAATTTCAAATTCATGCGCAATACGGCCAGAGAGTTGCACAGGAAGAAAGTATCCTCTGTTCTGATGAAAATTGATATCTCTAAGGCATTTGACACCCTATCCTGGGAATTCATTATTCAGATCCTGAAGAGGCGAGGTTTTGGGAACCTTTGGTGCTCTTGGATTTGCGGACTTCTTCGAACTGCTTCCTCCTCCGTGCTGATCAATGGGGAGACTAGTGAGCCTTTCGCGCTGGGCAGCGGGGTAAGGCAGGGCGACTCTCTGTCACTAGCTCTGTTCATCTTAGCCATGGATGTTCTGCAAGCTATGATCAGTTGGGCGGCTCAGAACAACCTGTTATCAAGCTTGGGTATCAATGCCATTGTGCCGAGGGCCTCCTTTTTTGCGGATGACGCGGTGCTTTTCTTCAGAAACAACTCTAGCGATATGCAAGTGATTGCTGCCATTCTGAAACTTTTCGGCGAAGCTTCAGGGCTGCGCATTAACCTTCAAAAGTGCACGGTCACTTGCATCAGATGTGAGGAGTCCATCCCGGCGGCTGTGGCTCAGTTCTTTGGCTGCCAATCCAAACTTTTCCCCCTTCAGTATCTCGGTCTGCCCCTTTCAATATACCGCTTAAAGAGACAGGATATCTGGCCCCTTATTGACAAATTTTCTAGTAAGATGAAGGGGTGGAAACCAAAGTTGATGGCACCGGCTGGACGCCTAACGCTCACTCAGTCGGTCCTCTTGGCGTTGCCAATCCATTTCCTCTCAGTTATGCAGCTGCCCGCATGGGCATTGAAGATTATTAACAGGAGATGTCGGGGCTTCTTATGGAAAGGGGAGTTAGATATAAATGGGGGACACTGTCTCCTGCCATGGTCACGGGTGTGCATGCCCAAAGAATATGGTGGCCTGGGGATCTTTAATCTCAAATGGTTTGGGCTCGCCTTACGTTGTAGATGGCCGTGCTTGAGATGGGAGGCGGAGGAGAGACCGTGGTGTTTGCTGCCTGAAGAAACAGAGAAGGAAGTTTCAACCATGGTGAAAGCGGCGTCGTTTGTACGGCTGGGCAATGGCCAGAGAGCCAAATTTTGGACAGACAAATGGCTACCAGGTGGGAGGTCCATTGATGAATTCGCCCCTGCCTTGTTTTCCTTCGTCCAAGATTCTGGTCGCTCGGTGTACGACGCCCTTACTAATAGAGGCTGGATTAGAGACATCTCAGGAGGTATCTCGACCCAGGCCATGGCACAATATCTACAAGTCTGGGACCTCGCTCAAGACACCGCCCTATCTACTGAGGCTCCGGATAGCTTGGTTTGGAGGCTAACGGGTGATCTAAATTTCTCGGTCAGCAGTGCGTATGGTATGTTCTTTGCGGCAAACATGCGCTTTGCTTGCCATAAACCAATCTGGAAATCAAAAGCTCCGCCAAGATGCAAATTTTTCATGTGGCTGGTCATCCACAAGAAGTGTTTGACGGCAGATAATCTGCGGAGGAGGGGCTGGCCCTCAAATGAGGTATGCCCGCTGTGTAACTCGGCGGACGAAGACTGCAACCACCTGTTCCTATCTTGCCGATTCACACAGCTGGTTTGGTCCAACTTCAGAGATTGGACGTGGGCTCATTTCACGCTTCCAGGGGAGCATTTTGAGAGCTCTGAATCTTGGTGGATTAATACTCGAAAGGAGATACCCAAGTCAGCGCGAAGGAACTTTGACACCATCACCATTCTCATCCACTGGAGAATTTGGAAGGAGCGTAACGCGAGGATTTTTGAGGATGTGACCAGCAATGCGGACAGGGTAATGGAGCTGATCAGAGAAGATATCGCTGTCTGGAGATCTGCCGGTTGTGTAGGCGATGTGTACTGATGTGGGCCCTTTTGTGTATCTTCTTAGCTTGTTTGCTCTCTGCTCTGCTCTGAGCTTAGGCTATGCCTTTTGACAGCTCTAGATCGCCTAGACTGTCGATCATTGCTGTACTCTCTCTCTCTTTCTAATAAAATTCGGCCAATGGCCCTTCGAGTATATAGTACATGGATGAATGTACCACATTTTCAATGGATACACTAATATCATGGATGAACATAGTCTATATTTTCGTTTAAAAAAAACATACTCTAAATTTTTATTATGGAAGTACAAATATACTCATACTGCACAGCAGTATCCTCCAATTCTAATATTTAACTTCACTAAAGGAACATACGCGTACAGATGGACACATATACTAGTACATTTCACATTCATGTTCACGTTCGGATGTGTATAGTAGCATATACTACCATGCAAAAAAAAGTACTCCCTCCGTTCCTAAATATTTATCTTTCTAGAGATTTCAACAAGTGACTACATACGAAGTAAAATGAGTTAATCTACACTCTAAAATATGTCTACATACATCCGAATGTTGCAGTCCATTTGAATGTCTAGAAAGAAAAATATTTAGGAACGGAGGGAGTAGCATATACTACTTCGCATGGAAAAAAGCTTATGAAAGGTGCCTATACTAGTTCAAAAGCTGGCCCGTAACAGATACTTCCTAGATCGAAGGGATAAGTGAAATAACGCATGCAGATTAGCATTTTTTTATGAGGCGGTTGCTTATTTGCTGTGGGGTATCCACCTCATATATATATAGCCGGTCTATTCTCATAACATTATGAGAATAATATTCTCATAACACTTCCGAACTGCATTGCAATATTGCATTGGAAAGCTATACGCACCGCACCACAGAGACCAACGAACTTCATGTTTGAAAAAACTGTACGTGTTATTTTTTCGGTACCTTTTTGCTCTAGTTTTTTAACCGTTTATCGGAATTATGCGTGTAATATACCGTTGAAAAGCTATGGAGTAGACGCAATTTCACCATGTTGAACACTTTTCAAAATTCATCATAGTTTAAGAGCAGGTTTGAAAATCGTGCGGCTCACAACGAATGACAGCGAGCGTTTTTTGGCGTTTTTTTCTAAACCGCTCGTCAGAATGAAACATATGATACACCGTTGGAAAGGTATCGCCGGCGCGTATCTTTTTCGTATCTATTATTTTTTCTAATTCGCTACGGTTTAAGAGCAGTTTTGAATTTACTAATTCGCGGAATTGTGTTTTTCGATTTTTTTTAAAATTTCGGTACTGTTTTCACTCCAGTTTTTTAACCGTTTGTTGAAACAAGGCGTCTAATATACCGTTGGAAAGCTACGAACGAGGCGCAACTTTCATATGTTGAAATGTTTTTGAGATTCCTTACGGTTTTTAGTTAAATTTGAAAATCGTGCGGCTGACTACGAAGGGCAGCGGCCATTTTTTCGTGAATTTTTTACAAAACCTTAGTCGAAATGATCCAAATGATACACCGTTGGAAAGATATCGTCGAGACGCTACTTTTTCATGTAGAACACTCCCTCTAATTCATTATGGTTTAAGAGCAGTTTTGAAATTATAAAAACGCGGAAACTCTGTTTTTCTCGACAACAAAATCGACGCGTGCACTGCATCGGACAGAAAATCGTACTGCTTCAAACTGAAGAACGCACTACATCAGACAGTCAATCGAACCCCATGATTTATTTTGTTGGACGTAGATTTTTCTCAGAGGAGTTTTGTTGTCTTTTTTTCCAACTTTTTTTTTCGAAGGAAAGTGGACCGCAACACTCCCGAAAGTAAAGCGGAACACTACCAAAAGTGAACCTCATGATTTGCTGTTGTCTTTTTTCGTACTAATTAATTTTTTACGTGCGTTGAGAATTGTTGAGAAGTGAGCTGCTTTCCAATGTGTTTTTTTTTGGATCACCAAGTGAACCGCATTACTTTTTTGTGTTGTTTTGGTAACATTTTTTTTTTGCATTTTCATGTTGAGGGCAAGTGAACGGCATCACTTACAAAGGGACACAAGTAGTACACACGAGAACACACCTAATTCAGTACCCAAAAGAACACACCAAATTCAGTATACACATTTTTCTTCATCACACAATGACCAAGTGCACTGCAGATGGAGCATAGGGATAAGGAGCTGCTACACAAATTGCAAACGCCCACACCTCCTTAGTCTCAGAAAGTGCATTAGACAAAGAAGCGAACCTCTCATGGGAAATCCTATTTTTTTTTACAAAGCGAACCACCTAGATGAACTGAACAAAACATGCACGATGATGGAAGGACAACGCGAGCGAACTGCATTCAATGTTTTATTTTGTTCCCCTCATTCTGTAGGAAACAAAAAAAAATAAAGTAAATGAAAATCGGTGCGGGCAGAAGCTGCAAATCTCCAGACAACCACATCGAGCTAGCAAACCACATAGAAGCACAAGAGAGGGCGGGGAGGAGTTGGAGGAGCTCGAGGCTGAGAAAATGCATCCACGTCGGTAGGAGGTCCGCCACCACCCACTCCCGTAGGTGCCGCCAGAACACAAACACGCCATGTGCACTGCAGGCTGATGCCCTGAGGACCGCTGGTGATGCCCAAGAGAGCTGCACGAGGAGCGGCAATCGAGCTGCACGGGGAGCGACAACTGAGCTGGCGATGTGGTGGGTGGTCGCTGCCTCCTCTAGCATGCGGCCAACTCCTCTTGGATCGAGGCGTGGGCGCCACCACCGCCCACCTACAGCCCTCGTCGCCCTCCTGTGCGCCGGCGGGCCGGGGCCTACAAGTCACCATGGCCACCACCAGCCTTCCCCTATGCTGGTCGGCGACGGATCTCACCTGCCAAGTTCTCCAAACAAGGATAAGGCAGGAGCAATTAGTATCAGCAGCCAAGTTCTAACAAGGATGTTCAGGCAGGGGTAATTAGTATCAGGCTGTTCCAACTAAATGTAAGTTCGCTTGGCATGTACTGTAACAATTTCTCATCCCTACAAATTAGCAAGACAAAAGGAACTTCATCTAACTACAGAAGCCGAAAAAATGCACTGGTTGAATGGCGTCGCGAGCGAACAACATGTTGGTCGCCAGTGCAGATATTTCACACAAAACAAACTACAGCCAATAGCCTAAAAACTAAACGAACTGCAGTCTTGAATGGGAGGAGGTTAGGTTGCTGGTTCTTGTCGTTGGGAGGCCCTGCGCGTGGGGAGAACTGCTCGACGGAGACCCACTAGAGAGATTGTGAACCAAGGCCGGAGCCATTCCTTATTTTTGCAGTTCTATCCTGAGAAAAAAAATAAGATGTTAAACGCACATAAATATTGAACCGAATTCGGCGTTAGCAGAATAACGAACTGCATCATCAAGGGGGTGAGGCCGGCGAACTGCTGGGGCATGGTCGACATGCACGCAGGCATGGTCGTGGAGGCCTCGATCTGGGTGCAAGAGGACGGGCTCGAGTGGATTCAATCACCAAACAAAGGAAGCCTGGGGGCGAGGAGAGGGAAGCCATTCACTTCTGACCTACCACACGCCAAGGCTTACATTGCAAATCAGGGTGGACAGAGGACATATGACTTTTGAGTCGAACACAAGGCTAGCGAGTAAAAATATGTGCTAATACGAAAATTGTTGGCTGTAGAATCTGACTAGCGATCTGCTGGTAAAAATAAGTGCTCAGACATAAGAATCTGGCTAGAGAACACATATAACGCCTTCTTAGGTACAGTGTGGCAAATTATACAGTGATATAGTTAGCGTAAACAAGTGGCACGAGCTTGTAGTTCTAGGTTGCAGGTGCATCAGATTTTTTCAAGCTGATAGTCTACTTTGTACTAACAAAACTGAGAAATGTGGTATAACAAACACGAAAGATACATGCCGTCAATTAAATCAGTACATAGGTCTAGTAGACCACCATTCAACATGCATGTTGCCACGGAGTGTGATTATCCTCCCTAAAATCTTTATGCTACACTACGCCAGCACTCCTGCATCCCAAATCAGAGCTAGCCTCCGTATTCCTCGTGTCAAATTTTACCTGAACCAGGGCAGTGGCGACGGCGAAAACGACGTACAGGTCAATGATCTGCGGAGGACGAGAAGCACATCAGTAACCCGGCAGTCGCCAGCGGCGAAAGAAAAATATATACTGCACTAGGGAAAGAAAACGAAAATTGCCTTGAGATTGGTCGGCGTGGCGGCGTAGGCCTTGGTGAGCGACTGGATCAGGAGCTTGGCATCCCCCGCGGCCTTCGGCATCCTTCCTTGCTTCCCCGCGAGCCCGCTCCCGCCCTCCGCTTCTAGCTGGTAAATCAGAGTTCGAGGAATCAGATCACGGTTCCCAGATCCGGACCCCGCCGGCGGGCCGCGGGGTTCCGGAGGGGGAGGGGGAGGGGGAGGGTGCAGGGTGAGAGGCGCTTGAACCCTAGGGCGGGGGCGAGAGAGATCTGTGGGAGGGAGGGGGAGGAGACTGACCTGTGAAGACGACGACGACGACGCGCAGATTCAGAGGCTGATTCCTCGAAGAAGAAGGGTTGGTGGGCGGCGCTGTCGGAGAAGAAGGGTTGGGTAGGGGTGCTTCGCTCCGGAGAAGGTGGGGCGGCGCGTGGAGGAAAGTGGGGAGCGACATGGGGAGGGAGGTCGGGCCCGGCGCGGGGGAGGTGGTGCGGTGGAGAGACAGAGGAGTGGGTGGCTGAGGGGAGGATAAGGTGGGATGGGTTTTTTCTTAGCCCGTGCAGTTCGTTCGGCTCCTTCACGGTTAGTTTTGTAGCTACGGTAGGTCTCGGGTGTTAGGAGAATAAGAGGTTGGTGTTATGAGAATAAGGTCTTAAGGGGTGTTATGAGAATAGACACACCCTATATATATACTAGCAAAAGAGCCCGTGCGTTGCAACGGGAAAGAAAACATAACACACGCTCTTAACACAACAACCATCACTCAAGACCACAATAGGTCCATCTCCTTTATTTTTCCGAGGCATCATATTTGTGTTGCCGCTTATCCTCCTTCTCACCCTCGCCGGCGATGGCCTCAGTGTTCACACAAAACAAAGCAAAAAACGTGTTTAAATATGGCTAATCCTAAGGCGTCTCTCTCTCCTTCTCTCTCTCTCTGTGTGTGTCTCTCTATGTCTCTCTCGCTTTCTCTCACACTCGCGATGAGAAATCCGTTGTTTTCCCCTGTGAGATTTTTTCAGAGGTATGCATGTGTAGTTATCAATGTTTTTCTTTTCCCTATATGGTTATAGTGGGGTGTTTATTTGCAATTCGGATCGCCACCGGTACGAAAGAAAAAACGGATCTTGCGCTATAAATTATAAGTTTCCTTCCAAAACAATATCTGAAAAATATTTAACAGGTGGAATTAACATCATATTTGGATTCTACACAATGTTTTAATAAAATTTCATATACAATATGTTAAAATCGAAGTTACGGTTTAAAAGATACGTATAATTTAGAAAATCATTTGTTTGACATAAATATATTCCAAAATAATATTTAAAAATACTTAACATGTAAAAATAATCTCATATTCATATTCTACATATTTTTCTAATCAAATTTCATATATAACATGTTCAAATCGGAGTTACGGTTTAAAATATGTGGATGATTTAAAAAAACATTTTTTTGACTTAAATATGATCCGCGGATAAATTACCTAAAACATCAGGGTGGTTTTCGAAAAATGTAAAATAACGGTTCGGGTATGACATAAATCCGGACTGCGGGTTGATTTCAAGAAAACACAGGGACTTTTGTGTAAAATACGAAAAAAAATCGTTTTAACTTAAAATAGGAGTGCGGGTTGAATTCTCTGAAATAGAAGGAATTTTCTGAAAAATGCCACGACGGACGAGAAGAAACCCAATTTGCTTTATTATTACTAGCAAAAGAGCTCGTGCGTTGCAACGGGAGAAAAAACACAACACACACTCTTAACCGAACAACCATCACTTAAGACCACAATAGGTCCATCTTCTTTATTTTAGCGACGCATCATATTTGTGATGCCGCTTATCATTCTTCTCACCCTCACCGGCAGTGGCCTTAGTGTTCACACAAACCAAAACATGTTTGCATGTGGTTAATCCTAAGACGTCTCTCTCTCCCTCTCTCTCGCTTACTCTCACATTCACGATGAGAAATTTGTTGTTTTCCCGTGCGATGTATTCAGAGGTATGCATGTGTAGTTCTCGATGTTTTTTTTCCCTATATGATTATAGTGGGTGTTTATTTGCAATCCGGATCACCGCCTATACGAAAGTAAAATGGATCGTGCCCTATAGTTATAAGTTTGCTTCCAAAACAATATTTAAAAAACATTTAACAGGTAAAATTAACATCATATTCAGATTTCACACATTTTTCTAATCAAATTTCATATATAACATGTTAAAATCGGAGTTACGGTTTAAAAGATATGTATAATTTAGAATACAATTTGTTTAAATTAAATATCATCCAAAATAATATTTATAAATACTTAACAGGTTAAAATAGTCTTATATTCATATTCTACATATTTTTCTAATCAAATTTCATATAGAACAAGTTTAAACCGGAGTTACAGTTTAAAAGATATGGATGGTTTAAAAAAGCATTTGTTTGACTTAAATATGACCCGCGGATGGAATACCTAAAAAGTCAAGGGTGTTTTCGAAAATCTGTAAAAAAAAGGGTTCGGTGTGACTTAAATTCGGACTGTGGGTTGATTTCATGAAAACGCAGAGGCTTTTCAAAAAAACGATGCGACGGACGGGTAGAAACCCACAGTGCTTTATTATTACTAGGAAAATAGCCCGTGCGTTGCAACGGGATCAAAATTCATAACACTCAAACAATTCTTATCCCATCACTATGCTTTCTTTCAAAAACAATAAGTATTGTCAAATATCCCCAATATGAAGTTCTTTCAAGTAGACCATCTTTAAAATGTATGCATTGTCATTTTTTCCAGAGAAATATTGTTTGACTTGCGAGCCATACAACAGCAGAATGAGGGGTAAACCAGCTACAATCCAAATTCCCAATGTGCACAGCCCGTAGTAATCCCATTCTAAATTTAATAATCGCTAATCACACCAATGCATTCCTTTGATTATGCGCTCTCATGAATCCCTTTAATTAGAGGTCCTTCCTTATTTGGACTACTTTCCCTCCTTATTTAATTTTCCTTCCTAATTTTTTGGAAATCCCTTTTAATTATTAGCTTTTGATTTCCCTCTTATATTCCTGCCACATGGACTGAATTTCTTTCCTTATTTTTGGCTATCATGTTGAGGTATCTTCTATATCTAAATAGCTAGCCCCCACTAACTATTTCTCTCAACATGCAAGCATGCCACATCATCTCACAACATGCATGAGAAAAGGCCCATTCCCACTATCATATTTCTCTCAACATGCAAGCATGTCACTTCATCATTAAATATGCATGGAAAAAAGACTCATCTCAACATGCAAACATACAAAAAAAGTTTCATTCTATTATGCTATTTATAATTAATATTTTTTAAAACTATATTGTAATCGAACATAAATAATTATATTTATTTTCAGTTTGAGATTTTTATATTATTAATATATTCATGTATCATGCAATGAATCACATTGAAATATGTTGCAAAATATTCCCGCAACAATGTGCGGGGTATCGTCTAGTATACATAGAAGGCGTGGACATACCCGTTCCTTATATTCCTATCACAAGGACTTAATTGTTTTTCAATTTATTTCTCCTCTCTTATTTCCTTCCTTCTTTCTCCAACACAGACTCAATATATTCTATCATTCCTTATTAAGGGAGTTAATTCCTTTATTCCAAAATCCGCACATCACCCTCTATTAAAATTGCCTATTGATGCCGTAGACAACTCCCGAATGTATATAAATTGCTGATTTTTTTTAAAGGCGAGGGAGTATTAAGTAGTTGGCGAACCAGCTATTGAAACAAAAAAGTCGTCGTCGCACCTGGTTAGGCCCCTCCTTCCTCACAAGGGAGGTGCCAAGTTCGATCTCGACATTGAGCAATTTTTTTTTCTCGACGGCCGAACACACACATCGGCCCAGGCGGCCCATAGCCCATATCTGTGTCTGTATGAAGTAGGCTAAGGCCGACTCGAAATTGAGATCAGCATTTAGTACCACCTCGTACGCGAGCAAAATAGGACGGATGGACCACCAGTGCGTGACAAAAACTAACAGAAAAAAACTAATCGCGGGATGAAACCAACAATATCACTTTGCTTTATTAGTAGGTAGGTATAGTTATAGGTATAGGTATATTTAGATTTAGATTTAAGTAGTAGTATCATTATCTCAATCTTATAGAAATGTAAGTCAGCAGGAATTCCGTCCATACTATTGCTTATAGGAGATACTATCTTATAAATATGAAAAGAAAAATCTACGTATAAAATTTGGATAGTTATAAATATAGTTCTACACAGCAAGTACTCCATTGAGTCTTCTTAACAGTATTTTGGCAGAACTCCTACTTGGTTCTTCAGAAAACAAAGTACTAATACATTGCCATCGGCAAAATTTTAGTTAACCATTTGAATTTGGTATCAAGTTGTGCTTGATTGACTACAAACGGTACTAATGTATGTTTGATGACAGATACCGACACAAAGTACTTTTTTTAGTCGTAACACAAAGTACACATACATTGCCATTGGCAAGATTCTAGTTAATAATTTGAAACTTTATCATGTAGCTTCAGGGAAGAAGATTATAGCTAGGAAGGCATCACAAGGAGGCCACAACAGCAATAGAGCATTATCCCGTGGAAGCAAATACATACCAGGAGTAACATTGCAGTCCACATCTTCAGGTTGAGGGTTTCATTTGGTTTTGTGTCTCTCCCACAGGCTCCATGGCCTTCACTGGGTACGGTGCAGACCACGGCGTTGATGCACCGCGCACGTTCCCGACATGCACCTCTGCCACCAAATCCAGATTGTGCAGCCTCTGACAGTCTATCTCATATTCTCATCATATAAGGGGGCTGAGCATTGAGAAAAGAAAGAAAGAGAAAAAAAAGAGGAATAGACATATGCACGCATATATGGTATTGAAAGATGATAATAGTGGTAATATGTTGCATTCAACTAAACAGGTTTGAGACGTCTGGATGGATTCAGAGGATGGAGTCAGAGCCATATTTCCACCTACAAGGAAGAAGTGCAGCCATCACAGTTTTAACAGTACTCGGTCATCATCACACTACAGTAAGAAGGAATCATCGCAACGTGCAAAATCATGACAAAAAATTCGAATCATTTTGGTGAGCAAATGAAGAGCTTACACCATCTGAATATGAGGTTGATGGTTGCTCGCAGGAAACGTTGCCGGTGTTGTCATCAAGTCGCTTGGTATTCAAGGACGAACCGTCGGGCAATGACCATGGCAATGGCCTCTACAATCAGTGCGCCAATGCCAGCATCGTGGGCATCTTAAGCGCTTACCTCTCACATAGCACGACAGCAATTCACACACAAGGGCACATCAACTGCAGCTCTGTCTGAATCATCTCTTCCTCATGCTCTAATTGTTTGGTTAAGCTATTTTTGTAGATTCTGTTAATTGTGTGAGAAATCAAGTAAATGAATATTATTTTTCTGGATGTTATGTCTATTGGAAATCTAACATGCTCCTTATGCTAGATTTAAGAAAACACAACTGGGTGAATCAATTACTTGGCACCATGTTTCTTCTTCAAGGGTGGCACAGCTACTGGGAGAAGAAAGGGGAGTCTGACCGTGGTTGGGCTGAAAGAATTCATCAGCATTGAACTGGAAGTCAGACTCGATGGCGTCCTGGCCGAGCTTGTGAGTGCACACCAAACACTCCCAAGGCAAGTAGCTCACGGAGCTTGGGTGGCGATGCAGGCCGGTGACAACGTGGGATGAACATGAATCAGGGTATCTGGTGGTCCTCCTCCTCTCGTGGCCGCCGGCAACGCCACCTCTTCCCATCCTCAGATTTCCATCTTGTCCACCCCGCCCTCCCCATGCCCAGCCCCAATCTTGCCGACACCCGCCTCTCCATCCCCGTCCGAGAGCCCCACCCTCAAATCTCCTTACTCGAGCCCGCTCGTCTCCAGCACAGCACGCCATCCCATCCTCTGTCTATCGCGAGGTCGCCGACGCGCAGATCGGCCCGCTCGAGCTCCGGGATCCGGGCACGAGCGCCGCACCCTCCCATCCTCTGCCTATCGCAAGGTCGCGACCAGTAGGTGCAGGGGAGCCATGTACAGCGAAGAAATCCGCGGATGAGGAGATGGGATTGGGAGGTAGGAGGTGGCCGGCGGCGCGGGGTGGGGCGGGGCGGGGCAAGAGGCAGCCGGCGGTGCGGGACGGGGCGGGCGCGGCAGGAGGCGGCTGGCGGCGCGGGGCGGGGCGGTGGGAGGCAGGAGGCGGCTGGCGGCGGGGGTGGAGCGCCGCGAGGCAGAGCCTCGCTGTGTTTTTTCCCTTCATACCGGTTCACTTTGGACTGCGGGTTGAATACAAAAAAGTACATGGACTTTTCTGCAAAATTACCCACGATGTACGACCA
>LR738714.1:768364712-768396964 GCA_902687465.1 Secale cereale | reverse complement strand
GCGGGGTGGGATGTGGTCGGGGGTGGTGGCGTGGCCGCGGGGGGTGGGAGGTCGGGGCGCTGCAGTGGGGTGGGAAGTGGTCGCGGGTTTCGGGGCGAGCGGTGGGCCGGGGCCGGCGAGAATAAGGTTGTTAAGTGGGGGGAGGGGTGTTATGAGAATAATGCCTTTGTTATGAGAATAAGGTCTTAAGGGGTGTTATGAGAATAGACCCACCATATATATATATACTTTAAATTTACATGAACTTTTTTAATGCACTATAAACTTTTTAAAAATTCAAGTAAAGAAATTTTAGAAATTGAGGTTAACTAATTGTTTATATATATATATTATATTTCAAAATATCAGTAGAAAAAGAGAAAAGGAGAAGGAAATGAACGACCAAAGAAAACTAACTAACAACTAACATAGCACTCTAAGAAAAACTAGCATAGCATTACTGGGCTGGCACGTTAGACACTCTGCTTCAGGCGAGAGTGTCTAATGTCAATCTCTTTGTCCCTGTTGACGGGGTTGGTGGTCATATTTATCATGTCAGGGTGTCCAGTGGCGGAGCCAGAAACTTAATATGGAGAGGGCCAAGCAGAATTCTATAATGTTAGACGGGGCCAAATCAACTAAATCTTGCTAATTGTGTTTGACAAATGAAGGATTAGAAGCACATATAGTTGTATTTGAGAGAGCGCAGGGGGGCTTGGACCCTGCCAGCACCCCCGCCTCCGCCACGGTCTCTAATACGTCGTCCCATTAGACACTCTGCATTACTGGGGTGGCAGTTGTTTTCTTTCTTCCTAGAATACTCACAAACATGTATATCCATATCTATATCAATTAGTAAAAAGAATTGATATTCTTGGTCCGCCATGGCATTTTGCAGAAAATCCCCTTAACTTTTAGAGGATCAACACGATCCCAGAAAATGGTTCACCGTCATTTTCAGTATGTCCCTCTCGCTCTCCTGTCTCGCACGCAGCTATGGGCCGGCCCCTTCACGTTGTACGTTGTGGCCCAACTTCCCCTGAGAGGAGGAGGGGAAAAGAGGTGTATGGAACGGGGATCGAACTTGTGACCTTCTGCGCAATCCATGAGGTAATCGCAGAAAACCACCACATTTGAGGCTAGATTTGCAGAAAAATACCTAGTCCCTAATTATTTGCAAAAGTCACTATGTTTATGGTATTTGTTTATTTTTTTTGCGGAAAACACTGATCTGGTGATTTGGACCATTTGATCACTTGTTGACAAGTGTGATGGGATTGTAAGGAGGTGACTTAGCAAACAATTAACACATACACGTACCCTTAGATGTGAAAAACAAAAACACTCAGACCCCCATGCTTCTGGTGGATATGCAGAGTCTTTTCATCGTCGGCCAACGCGTTGGAGACGATTTGGCTGGGGGGCCGTGGCTGCTGGGTTCATGCACAAAGGCAGGCGGGGGCCATGACCTGTCTTTGTAGTCGTCACGTGACTGGCGGAAGGTGAGGGCCTCATAACACCGCTTCTTGTGGAGCTTAGGGATTCAGTCCAACACGTTGGGTCTTTGTAGTCGTCACGTGACCGGCGGAAGGTGAGGTCCTCACATTGAGTCTTCCCCTCGTGTGTGTTCTTGTGTGAGAGAAACCAACAGATAGAGAGAGAGGAGCTGAGTGAGGCAGCTCGAGGAAGAAGAAGAGCAGCGCTGCGAGGAGGCGGCGCCAACAGTAGAGGGTACCGCCGACGGTGAGGGAGACCAGAATGTACTTGCGCTGGGGACGGTGGGAAGTAGCAAATATAAGGCTGCACTTCAGCCTGTTCAACAATGGTTTCTGCTCATTGTGGAAATGTCATACGCGGTGTCTGCCAACGCACATTGAGAGAAAGGAGTTAGACGGCTAGCAGGTGATATTCTTCATCTTCTTTTATTTTTGCTTGACCTTCATTGGGGATTAGCAGCAACTGCAAGTTGTAGAACAATATTAGCAATCACTCTCACCTTAATCTCCCGTCCACCTCCTTTTTTCATTCAAGTTTATGTTTCACACAAGCATGTCATATCTTCCAATAAATAATTCCTGGGACAAGTGCTAATGGCATGGAGATAGTATAATAATCAATCTAAATAATGCAGTGATAGGTTAGATGTATGTTGCAAATGTATAGGTAAACATATATTTATAAGTAAAGAAATACATGCATCCGAAACGCGGCCGACATAGTGTCTCTATATTATTCTCATGCAAGTGTCATGTATGTGTTGTTTACTAGACAAATGCTTCTTACATTGAATCTGCACATGCTAATACTCAAGTGAAATAGTTAGTTTTTTCTAATCATTCAACAGAAAAACTATTTAACTTCAAGATCGTTCAATGTAATTTACAAAATTTAATATTAATAGATTTTCATATTTTGCAAGTTTCCATGTGAAAAAAAATGAATTGGAGTAAATGGTGAATATTTCTTTCTTTCATAAAACTAATTTTAGAAATGGGAGACAACCGATGATATTTTTGGACTGTAGGATGATTCTTTGGTTGAACCTAGATCCGTTGCAAGGGCTCAAGGAATGATGTGTTCTCTGTTACATAGTTTCAATAATTATATTTATTAGAGGGGGGTGGGTGGGTTCTGAAACAAATGTATTTGTAGTTAACTTGCATTGATAAATTTTACAAGTAGGTGCACTGCGTTTGTATGAGATCATGATGTTTTCTTTTTCTGAATCATAAATGGTGGGCTAGAGTCCCACCTGGATTGATTGTTCTGGAATATCTGATAATTAGATAAATGGCCACCATCTCAACATTATTTCCAGTTTTCGAATTATTGTTTGAAAAGAGGATCATTCAATTATATATAATTGAATGATCCTCTTTTCAAACAATACTTATGTGGCTATTATGAAAATGATCATGATGCCCTCATGTCCGTATTTTGTTTTTATCGACACCTCTATCTCTAAACATGTGGACATATTTTTCGATATCGGCTTTCGCTTGAGGACAAGCGAGGTCTAAGCTTGGGGGAGTTGATATGTCCATTTTGCATCATGCTTATATGTTGATATTTATTGCATTATGGGCTGTTATTACATGTTTTGTCACAATACTTATGCCTTTTCTCTCTTATTTTACAAGGTTTACATGAAGAGGGAGAATGCTGGCAGCTGGAATTCTGGGCTGGAAAAGGAGCAAACTCTGGAAACCTATTCTGCACAACTCCAAAAGCCCCGAAACTCAACAGAACTCCGTTTCAGAAAATATAAAAAATATCAGGCGAAAGAAGTTCACGAGGGGGGCCATCGGCTATCCACGAGGGTGGGGGGCACGCCCCCCCTCTTAGGGCGTGCTCCCTGTCTCGTGGGCCCACCGAAGGTCCCCCGATGCCCATCTTCTCCTATATGAGGTGTTTTGACCTGAAAAAAAAAATCATAAGGAGGCTTTCGGGACCAGACGCCGCCGTCTCGAGGCGGAACCAAGGCGGAAACCAATCTAGGGCTCCGGCAGAGCTGTTCTGTCGGGGATACTTCCCTCCAGGAGGGGGAAATCGTCACCGCCGTCATCACCAACAACTCTTCCATAATGGGGAGGGCTATCTTCATCAACATCTTCACCAGCACCATCTCCTCTCAAAACCTAGTTCATCTCTTGTATCCAATCTTTGTACCCAAACCTCAGATTGGTACCTGTGGGTTGCTAGTAGTGTTGATTACTCCTTGTAGTTGATGCTAGTTGGTTAATTTGGTGGAAGATCATATGTTCAGATCCATTATGCATATTAATACCCCTCTGATCATGAACAATATTATGTCTTGTGAGTAGTTACTTTTGTTCCTGAGGACATGGGAGAAGTCTTGTTATTAGTAGTCATGTGAATTTGGTCTTTGTTCGATATTTTGATGAGATGTATGTTGTCTCTCCTCTAGTGGTGTCATGTGAACGTCGACTACATGACACATCACCATTATTTGGGCCTAGAGGAAGGCATTGGGAAGTAATAAGTAGATGATGGGTTGCTAGAGTGAGAGAAGCTTAAACCCTAGTTTATGCGTTGTTTCGTAAGGGGCTTATTTAGATCCATATGTTTCATGCTATGGATAGGTTTACCTTAATACTTCTTTTGTAGTTGTGGATGCTTGCATTAGAGGTTAATCATAAGTGGGAGGCTTGTCCAAGTAGGGACAGCACCCAAGCACCGGTCCACCCACATACCAAATTATCAAAGTACCGAACGCGAATCAGATGATCGTGATGAAAACTAGCTTGACGACAATTCCCATGTGTCCTCGGGAGTGCTTTCCTTTATATAAGAGTTTGTCCTCGGGAGCTATAAAAAGGATTGAGCCACCTTGCTGCACCTTATTTACTTTTATCTTTTGTCACTTGCTACCAATTACCTTATCACAAAACTATATGTTACCTATAATTTCAGTGCTTGCAGAAAATACCTTACTGAAAACTGCCTATCATTTCCTTCTGCTCCTCGTTGCGTTCGACACTCTTACTTATCGAAAGGACTACAATAGATCCCCTACACTTGTGGGTCATCAGCATTCATTGGCAAGGAAATGGACTCTGAGGCTGAATCTGAGGATCATGAGGAAGAGGAGTTATCTGAGGAGTCCGAGTCTGGTGTGGCGAGTCTAGCTCCCGATACTGCATTCGTCAGCAAGTCTATCTTCAACCCTGAAGAAAATGGTTTCACCAACAAGGCTGATGAAGGCAATGATGACTATGCTCCCACCTAGTGCGTCATGGCAAAGGGTGCCAAGGTACTCAAATATACATCCTCTGAATCTAGTGAGAATGAATCTGATGAAAACCTTAAGCCCAACTATTCTAAACTTGCTAAGATTGTTGTGCAACAACAAAAGGCTCTTGATAAGGTTCAAAACATGCTAGGTAAAAGTGATGATATGTTGGGTGAAGAAATGGATCGCACTAAAACCTTGACTGAAAATCTTCAGAGACTTCAGTCTAGGTTTGACAATCTTCAAGGTCATCATAACACTCTCTTGTCTGATCATGAGAAGCTTTCTTATGAATTTCTTCAAAGAAAGAAAGATCTTGAAAAGCTAAAAGTGAGTTATGAAGATCTTCAGAAGGAACGTCATTCATTACTTGCTCAACAAATTAGCGCTTCTTGGGAAGAATTCATTCCTCCATGCTTGAAATGCATTGAACGTGAAACTGCTATTTCTTCAACTGAATGTTCAAATGCTTCTAATGCTACAAATTCTTCAACTGTCTCTGCTATCACTAATTCCTCATCTGAGGACATTGCTGGTATCACTGATGATGCAGGGCTGAAGGAATTGTACATGACATGCATGTACAAAAGCCTCAAAGGGTATCCGACTCTTTGTGATGTGCTTAAAAAGCAAATCCTCAATAGGAACCCTAGGAAAGAGGTATTGCCTTTGAGAGGAAACTTAATGCTGATGGTTCATATTGGAAGCCTGAGCAGTACCCCCAAAGCTCATGGGTTGCTGCAAAGGGACCTCCAGTTGATCCATCCAATTTATCTAGCTTTACATGTGAATCTCCTCATTCTTCTAATGAGTCATTTGACTCCAACTATAAACTATTCAAAAATCAGAATGGTAAAGTATTTGCTAGATATGTTGGAACTAACTGCAGGAATGGTCCCCCTATGAAGATAATCTGGGTCCCTAAGAGGCACCTTGAAAATCTCCAAGCGAATGTCCTCATGACACCTCGTGTGAGGAATAGGAACCCCAGATCCAATTCTTCATATGGATCAAAATCCTCATATGGACCAAATTCCTCAAGTGGATCAAATTCCTCAAATGAATATCATCGTGCTAACACCTCTGTTTCGCAGGGAAGAGCTAAGGGCTATGCATATGAGCATTATTCTTCTAACCATTATGTTCACAAGTCTTCGAAGAATTTCTCTGCCTATTCATATGCTTATCCTAACTCCTGTTATGTGAAACGAAATGGGCTGGCGTCTATGCCACCTTTCTCGTATGGAGCTCGCAGAGTGATGAACTCTTTGCCACCCCTTCAGATGTGGTTGGTGAAGAAAAAGAACTAATCTCTTCTGCAGGGTCAGGTCTCCAGACGTGCTCAAACGTCTGAAGAATTTGTTGGAGACCTGAAAATTGCCTGAAAGGATGCAGGCTAATCATGAAGAAATGAACTTTCATTTCTCACGTCCTCTACTGCTTTATCTGTTGCATTGCTTGATGAAATTGATCTGATGAATTATTGTCATATTCTTCACTGATGAAGTATATGAGTTTGTAAGCTACACTAATTCATCTACAGGATGATCAACCCAAAGCCTCTGAGTGGGTCCTCGATAGTGGATGTACAAATCACATGACTGGTGACAAGAATCTATTGATGGATGCTCCCTTATCGCCATCTCATCTGAAGCATATCATCTTCGCTGACAAAGGCAAAAGTGAGGTATTGGGTCTAGGTAAGGTTGCGATCTCAAAGGATCGACACATGGACAAAGTCATGCTTGTCGAGTCCTTAGGATACAACCTCATGTCTATCTCAATGCTTTGCGATCTTCATATGGTTGTAGTCTTTGGCAAGTATCGTTGTGTTGTGATCATGGAATCTGACAATTCCAAAGTCTTCGAAGGCTTTAGGAGAGGAGACTTGTATGTTGTTGATTTCTCTACAGGACCTCAACCAGCTGTGTGTCTACTTGCAAAAGCTCAGAAGGCTGGCTATGGCATCGATGACTTGGTCATGCATGCATGAGTAATTTGCACATGCTTGCGAAGAAGAAGCACGTCATTGGCATTGAGAATGTCAAATTCCTCAAGGATCACTTATGCGGAGCCTGTGAAGCTGGAAAGATGACCAAGGCCAAGCATCCAGCAAAGACTATCATGACTACTACTCGACAATTTGAATTGCTTCACATGGATCTCTTCGGTCCTAACCATTATTCTGCAATTTCAAATGATGCATCTCAATATGGCTTTGTTATTGTTGATGATTACTCTCGATACACATGGCTAGACATTGTTACTTACCAACATGAAGTGCAGGAAATCTTCAAACGATTTTCCTCGAGGGCTTCAACCAACTTTGGTGTGAAGATCAAGCACATCAGAAGTGACAACGGAACCGAGTTCAAGAACTCTGGTCTCGATGACTATCTTGATGAACTTGATATTACTCATGAGTTATCAGCTCCTTATACTCCTCAGCAGAATTGCGTCGTGGAGCGCAAGAACAAGATTCTTGCTGAGATGGCTCGCACTATGCTTGATGAATACAAAACGCCTCGTCGTTTCTGGATTGATGCAATTGATACTGCATGCCTGATACGTCCAAAACGTATCTATAATTTCTGCTTGCTCCATGCCTCTTCTGTGTGATATTGCTATGATATTTATGCACTTCCATACACTTTTGATCATATTTGGACTAACCTATTAACTCAGTGCACCACAGTGCCAGTTCCTGTTTTCTGCTGTTTTTCTATTTCAGGTTTCCCCCATATTAAAAGTGCCCTAAAAATTCCGGGAAAAATACAAGAAAAATCAGCGTATCGGGAGCTTCAAGAAAAACCAAAGCAGGGTCAGAGGGGAGCCTGGGGTGGCCCAGGCGGCCACCCGGCGCGGCCCCACCCCTGGCCGCACCAGGGGGCGCCTGGGGCCCCACCTCCGCCTCTGGTGACCCCCTTTTGCATATATATTGCTCGCGTCCCGAAACCCTCGAGGACGGAACCCTTTTTTACGATCTCGCCTCTGTTCCGCCGCCGCCGTGCTTCCAAGATCGGGAGCACCAGGAGAACTCTTCCCGGCACCCTGCCGGAGGGGAGAACCACCACCGGGAGCTTCTCCACCACCATGGACGCTTCCCGGATGAGTTGTGAGTAGTCCCCCTTGGACCATGGGTCCATGACCAGTAGCTATGTGATGTTCTCCTCCCCTCTTTGTTCTTCATGGATTAAACCTCGTGAGCTGCCCTACATGATCGAGGCACATATGTAATCTTTATGCTGTTGCTCTGCTGAGTTTGCTGGGATCCGATGAATTATGAGATTGTGTTCAGATTGTGTGTGAGTAATATATTTGATTCACCTCTTTTATATTTATGTTCTTGAGTAATTCTTGCATGTTCTTCGTTGCTGTTTATTGCTTTGGCCAAGTAGTAGGTAGTAACTCCAAGAGGGAACGTTATGCTTGATTGTGGGTTCATGCCCCTCGATGACTAGTTTGAGTGACAGAAACATGAGTCTAGGGGATGTGCTGTTGCCACAAGGGGGAAAACAACGGTGCTTGTACTTGCGGGTGCAAGGATTGTTTACTTTATGCAAAGTTCTTTTAATGCAGTTGTCTGTTGCTTTGAGTTTACACTTTGGGTGGGACTCGCAACTTAATACCAGCGAGATGTTCTGGATAGATATCTCAAGGTGGATGATTAGTAGTAGATGGAGATGGATTTCGGTCTACTTGCCTTGGCGTACCGCCCATGCTTTTGAGCCTCTATCTTTCTTTACAACATAGTTAGCATTGGTTTGCGCACATAATCCTGTCAATTGCCCAGCTATAATTTGTTTACCTCGCTTAGTTGTTTTATCGTCTTTTGGGAGAGAGACATCACTAGTGAACATCATGGGACCCCGGTCCATATTACCATCACTGATCACACCCGCTATTTACTTCCTGTTTCTATTTCCTAGTTGCAGTCATACCTATCACTATTACCTCTTGCGTTTGATCCTTTGTAAACAGCAAGGCCGGAGGGATTGACAACCTCTCTGTACTCGTTGGGAGCAAAGTTATTTGTATCTGTGTGCAGGTCCTGTCAACCGCTAAGTTGGCGCCGTTAGCGTTGACACCTACTTGTTGGCCCTCGGAGTCTCACGGGATTCGATCCTTGGTATCTTGCCAAGGGAAACTTGCTGTTACGCTACATCTCAAACCTTCCACTTGGGGTAACCAACGAGGGGCGAGAAGCCATCAAGCAAAGTTTCTGGCGACGTTGCCTGGGACTCCACTCTTCAAGATAGGGGAGTTGCACGCTATCTTTTATCTTTGTTTTTTAGTCTTGTTAGTTTACCTTTCAGTTTTTGCTTTAGTGTCCCTTACCAAAAATCACAAAAATAGTTATCTTGCTTGCTGCTGCTATGGGTTCCACCGAGACTCCAAGTTGTGTGACTTCACTAGTCATAACAACGATGACTTTATCTGCATGCCTATTACTACACCTGCCACTTCAGCACCTTCTTATGAAATTAAACCTGCTTTACTGAACCTAGTTATGAAAGATCAATTCTCCGGTGCTGGAGATGATGCTGCTTTGCACTTAAATAATTTTGTTGAACTCTGTGATATGCAAAAGTACCGAGAAGTAGATGGTGATATTGTTAAGCTTAAGCTTTTTCCTTTCTCCTTGAGAGGAGGAGCTAAAATCTGGTTTCAATCCTTGCCTAGGAATAGCATAGATTCTTGGGACAAGTGCAAGGATGCCTTTATTGGGAAGTACTATCCCCCTGCTAAAATTATCCAACTAAGGAGTAATATAATGAATTTTAAACAATTGGATAATGAACACGTTGCCCAAGCTTGGGAACGCATGAAATCTCTTATCAAGAACTGCCCTACTCTTGGTTTGACTACTTGGATGGTTATCCAAACTTTTTATGCAGGCTTGAACTTTACCTCGCGGAACTTGTTGGATCCGGCCGCGGGAGGAACCTTTATGTCAACTACACTTGGTGCTGCCACGAGGCTTCTCGATGAGATGATGACCAACTATTCCCAATGGCACACCGAACGCGCTCCAACAGGTAGGAAGGTAAACTCTGTTGAGGAGATTTCCTCCCTAAATGAAAAGGTTGACTTGATCATGTCTCTACTTTCCAAGCAATCTTCTATTGATCCTCATGATGTTCCTTTAAATTCTTTGATTGCTCAAGATCAAGTAGATGTGAACTTTATCTCTAGAAATAATTTCAATAACAATGCTTATAGGAGTAATTTTGGTAGCAACCCTAGACCGTTCCCCTCTAATTCCTATGGGAACAACAATGCTTATCCTAACACCAAGAACTCCACTTATGAACTAGAGATTATGCTTAAAGACTTTATCACTACCCAAAAAGCCTTCAATAAGAGTGTAGAAGAAAAACTAGCCAAACTAGATAATCTCTCTTCGAAGGTAGACAATTTAGCCCATGAGGTAGAGTTGCTTAAAATTAGAACTTCTCCTCTTGAGGAGAGGAAGACCACTCCTATGAATGCTATTCAAGTGCAAATTAATGAAAACATTAGGATGATGGCTAAACTTAAAGAGAGATGGGCTAGAGAAAAGAAGGAAGAAGATAGAATTAAGAGCCTTCCTACCCACCACACTGTTGCTACTATCCAAGTTGTTGAGGATATCCAAACTCTTAGCACCCAATGCACTCCTAGTCCCATTGGACCTATTAATGGTGATGCTATGACCTCAACCGTAGAAACTCCTATGACCATAGAAGCTACCAAACAAGTGAGCCTAAAGGACACCACTACCACTTTACTTGATAGTAGTGACCTTGATTTTGATAATTGCACCCTTTCTGAAGTTATTAGTTTTCTTCACAAGATGTCTAGAGATCCCCACACTAGCACACTTAACCTTGCCTTCACGGAGCATATCACTAATGCTCTCATCAAAGCTAGGGAGGAGAAGCTTAGGGTAGAAGCCTCCATACCTAGAAAGCTAGAAGATGGTTGGGATCTTATGATTAAAATTAAGTTGAATAACTTCTCTTGCTATGCTTTATGTGATGTTGGAGCTAGTACCTCCGTTATGCCCAAAAGAATGTATGATATGCTTAAATTGAAACCTTTTGATCCTTGTTCTTTTGGTGTTCGTCTTGTTGATTCTTCCATAAAGAAACCTTTGGGGAAGATCGACGATGTTCTTATCATTGTCAATGACAATTATGTTCCCGTTGATTTTACTATTATGGATATTGAATGTGAACCTTCATGTCCAATTATTTTGGGACGTCCTTTTCTTCGCACCGTTGGTGCTATCATTGACATGAAAGAGGGGAATATAAAATTCCAATTCCCTCTCAAGAAAGGGATGGAACACTTCCCTAGAAATAAGATTAAGTTGCCTTTTGAGTCCGTTACACGGGCTAGCTATTCTTTTACTCTTGATAAAACTTGATCCTCTCTTTTTGCATTATGCCTAGCTTAAAGGCATAAAAGAAAGCGCTTTTGGGAGGCAGCCCACAACGAATAAAGTTTTATTTTGCTTTTGTTGTGTCTTGATGTTTGTTACTATAGTAGCATCATCATTGTATCTTTTCTTTTCAGCTTTGCGCCAAGTTTAGCCTCCGATTGCAAGAAAGTTCAAAAGTTGTGACGTGCAGTCCAGAAAACAGATTCTGTCCTTGGATAGAAAAATTCGTATAAAATCACAAGATCATCTTTTTGATCTGATTTTTTTGACAGCGTGCTCTATACAATTGGCTTTCGGGCGTCTGTTCTGAGTTTTTTTATTTGAGTTGCAGAAGTGCCCCGAAAAAATTATTTACTACCTGCTGGTCTGTTTTTCACAGATTCTGTCCTGTTTTGCCTTTTCTTTGTTTTGCAAACCTTGATCTTGATTTTTCTTTGCAAAAACCTTTTGGCAATCTTGAGAAACAGTAGCTCTTCAAGATTATCTTTATTTCCAGCAAGGAAAAATTATTTTATTATGGGTACTAACCTCGCTAATCAGATTATGATGAGTTATGTATGAAGGGAGTTTTCAAGTGTGCGGGGGAAGATGATAAAAATATTCAGGAGGGTCAAACGCTCAAGCTTGGGGATGCCCCCGTGCACCCCCGAGAAATATTCAAGAAGACTCAAGCGTCTAAGCTTGGGGATGCCCCCATGCATCCCCTTCTCCATCAACAATTATCAGTTCGTCTTTCGTTCCACTATATTTTAATCACTTCATGCGTTATGTGCTATGCTTGGAGCGTCTTGCTTTTAGTTTCCTTTTTAGTTCTCTTTAGCTTTGCTTGCTATTCATAACGAGTTAGAACCTAGCTTTCTTTGTGTTGGAGAGAAACACGATCCACTTCAACCTAGAACACAACATAGGATTTTCATGCTTATCTTTGCTGTGTGTGTTCTTTGTCTTTCCATAGCTACTGTCATGTTTAGCTCTTAGTTTTCATGCCTTTCTTTTTAAATAGCTTTTGTTTAGTTGGTTGTTGAACTCTCTTGAGTTTTCATGTTTATCTTGTTAAGAGAGTTTGTCTGTTGCACTAAGTTGTGTGTCTTAACTTAAAATAGGTAATTGAGGTTGCTATTTAATTTTAGTAGTAACTTGCAATAGTTTTGAGGTATTGCCATGAGTAATATTTGAACTTTTGGTGTCAAGAGCTTTAGCCTATTAGTGATAGATGTCGTATTTTGGGCAATCCGTGTTTATTTTTGAAAACCTACAAAATAGTTGAGAACTTTAGCTACTAAATGGATCACTAATCTTTGGAGGGATCGAATATTAGAGTACACTCACGTACCATGAGCCGAGGATGCGCAAGGATAACCAAATCCCCATACACTCCTCCTCGGGGTACTTGTCTCTTTGAGAACCTCCTAATTAGATTGAGAGTTACCGATAATAAGTGCATGAGTTCTTCTGACTAATGTGAGTATTCGAAAGTTGACACTTCCACCTATCCATATTTTTCTAGCCTCTTTGGTACCGTGCATTGCCCTTTCTCACCTCGAGAGTTGGCGCATACTTCGCCGGTGCATCCAAATCCTTGGCACGATACGCTCTGTCATCATAAGCCTCATTATATCCTTCCTCAAAACAGCCACCATACCTACCTATTAAGGCATTTCCATAGCCTTTCCGAGATACATTGCCATGCAACATCCATCTTCTCATGACTTGATCTTCATGTCATACATGCTTTTTGCTTGATCGATGAGCCGCATGCTAGTTGGGCCTTGCCCTAATCATTGCTACATGACGCGCTAGTATCATTGCATATCCTGCTACACCGGCAGAGGCATACATTTGCATACATCATGATAGTTTCATTTTCTTTATGTTGAGTACTTTTGTAAAGTGTGAAAGATCTTCTATACTTCTTGTAATACATAGAGTGTTGCCCCTAAAGTGAGGGAAAGATCCCAAAGAGGACAAATCAAAAGATCCCAAAGAGGACAAAATCAAAAGATCCCAAAGAGGACAAATGAGAGATAAATAGAAAGAGCCATTGAGGCCACAAAAAAATAAAAAAAATAGAAAAAAGAGAAAAAGAAATAAAAAGAAAGAAGGGGGCACACTACTATTTCTTTTGAGAGATCCACACTCGTACTCCATCTTATACCTTGTGCTCCATAGAGATTATCATTCATGCATATAGCTATGTGGGGACCTTTACACTATAGAACTTGGCTTGTATATTCCAATGATGAGCCTCCTCAAAAGAGCTCTAGGTCTTCTTGAGCAAGCAAGTTGGATGCACCCCCACTAGTTCCATTGGAGAGCTTACCTTAGCTCATATGTGCATCCGTTGCATGGCAATCCCTACTCCTCACATCATATCTATCATTTGGCTTTCTCTCGCCGATGATTGTCCTCATTGATGTGAGCCTTTCACACCTTTTTTGTCTTCCCCCTCTATCATTTTTCTCTCTTTGCCATCCTAAGTGTCGACTTTCTTGCTTACGCTCATCCATTGCATCAGTGCTCAAAATATCGAAAGGGAGTGGATCATTTTGAATTGTACCTGGCTGACGGTCTGGGGATGAGTCAAGATAAGATTCCAAAGAAGACCAAGTGTGAAACTTTAGTAGATTAAGTTCTCAACAATACAAAAACTATGTTTTACTCTCTCATATATTCCTAACCCCTTTCTTGCACGCAAACACCATTTGGAGACATTCGAGTCACGGACAGCGAGAGCTCTTGCACCTTTATGTTCTTATGTTACTTGTTACAATGCTAATATAGACTCTTGCTTGTTATGACTTGAATTGAATTACGTGCCTTGATTACTTTACTTAAAAGTTCTTATATGGTTGATAGCATGTCACCACAGAAATTATGCTTGTTATCATTTACCTACTCGAGGACGAGCAGGAATTAAGCTTGGGGATGTTGATACGTCCAAAACGTATCTATAATTTCTGCTTGCTCCATGCCTCTTTTGTGTGATATTGCTATGATATTTATGCACTTCCATACACTTTTGATCATATTTGGACTAACCTATTAACTCAGTGCACCACAGTGCCAGTTCCTGTTTTCTGCTGTTTTTCTATTTCAGGTTTCCCCCATATTAAAAGTGCCCTAAAAATTCCGAGAAAAATACAGGAAAAATCACCGTATCGGGAGCTTCAAGAAAAACCAAAGCAGGGCCAGAGGGGAGCCTGGGGTGGCCCAGGCGGCCACCCGGCGCGGCCACCCGGCGCGGCCCCACCCCTGTCCGCGCCAGGGGGGCGCCTGGGGCCCCACCTCCGCCTCTGGTGACCCCCCCTTTTCATATATATTGCTCGCGTCCCGAAACCCTCGAGGACGGAACCCTTTTTTACGATCTCGCCTCTGTTCTGCCGCCGCCGCGCTTCCAAGATCGGGAGCACCAGGAGAACTCTTCCCGGCACCCTGCCGGAGGGGAGAACCACCACCGGGAGCTTCTCCACCACCATGGACGCTTCCCGGATGAGTTGTGAGTAGTCCCCCTTGGACCATGGGTCCATGACCAGTAGCTATGTGATGTTCTCCTCCCCTCTTTGTTCTTCATGGATTAGACCTCGTGAGCTGCCCTACATGATCGAGGCACATATGTAATCTTTATGCTGTTGCTCTGCTGAGTTTTCTGGGATCCGATGGATTATGAGATTATGTTCAGATTGTGTGTGAGTAATATATTTGATTCACCTCTTTTATAATTATGTTCTTGAGTAATTCTTGCATGTTCTCCGTTGCTGTTTATTGCTTTGGCCAAGTAGTAGGTAGTAACTCCAAGAGGGAACGTTATGCTTGATTGTGGGTTCATGCCCCTCGATGACTAGTTTGAGTGACAGAAACATGAGTCTAGGGGATGTGCTGTTGCCACAAGGGGGAAAACAACGGTGCTTGTACTTGCGGGTGCAAGGATTGTTTACTTTATGCAAAGTTCTTTTAATGCAGTTGTCTATTGCTTTGAGTTTACACTTTGGGTGGGACTCGCAACTTAATACCAGCGAGATGTTCTGGATAGATATCTCAAGGTGGATGATTAGTAGTAGATGGAGATGGATTTCGGTTTACTTGCCTTGGCGTACCGCCCATGCTTTTAAGCCTCTACCTTTCTTTACAGCATAGTTAGCATTGGTTTGCGCACATAATCCTGTCAATTGCCCATCTGTAATTTGTTTACCTCGCTTAGCTGTTTTATCGTCTTTTCGGAGAGAGACATCACTAGTGAACATCATGGGACCCCGGTCCATATTACCATCACTGATCACACCCGCTATTTACCGCTATTTACTTCCTGTTTCTATTTCCTAGTTGCAGTCATACCTATCACTATTACCTCTTGCGTTTGATCCTTTGTAAACAGCAAGGCCGGAGGGATTGACAACCTCTCTATACTCGTTGGGAGCAAAGTTATTTGTATTTGTGTGCAGGTCCTGTCAACCGCTAAGTTGGCGCCGTTAGCGTTGACACCTACTTGTTGGCCCTCGGAGTCTCACGGGATTCGATCCTTGGTATCTTGCCAAGGGAAACTTGCCGTTACGCTACATCTCAAACCTTCCACTTGGGGTAACCAACGAGGGGCAAGAAGCCATCAATGCCACATCATCAATAGAGTATATCTTCACAAATTCTTCAAGAAGACTGCCTATGAACTCCTCACTAACAAGAAACCCAATGTGAGTTATTTCAAAGTCTTCGGTGCTAAATGCTGGATTAGAGATCCTCACCACAACTCAAAATTTGCACCGAAAGCACATGAAGGGTTTATGCTTGGTTACGGAAAGGACTCACACACCTAAAGAGTCTTCAACAACGTTCTTCACAAGGTTGTTGAAACTGTAGATGTGCGGTTTGATGGAACTAACGGCTCGCAAAGAGAGCACCTACCTACTATGATAGATGAACCAGCACCTGAGGAAACTATCAAGTTCAAGGCTACTGAGGATGTCGTTCCGACCGAAGAATCTGCTGAAGAATTCATTCCAGAACGTGAAGAACGTCGAGCTAATGCACCTGAAGAAAATGCTGAAGAAAATACTGAAGAAAATGGTGCTGAAGAAAATGCTGATCAAATTCCTCGATGACAACCAGCTCATCCTTGCGTGGCAAAAGAAGTGCAGATTGAGAAAATCATCGATGACATTGAAGCACCAGGTCCTCTCACACGCTCAAGACCTTCACATTTATCTAACTTTTGTGGGCACTTTGCTTTTATCTCTATCACAGAGCCCACTAAGGTAGATGAAGCATTTCTGGAGCCTGAGTGGATTCAAGCCATGCAAGAAGAATTACATCAGTTTGAGCTCAACAACGTCTGGGAACTGGTCAAACATCTAGATCCTTGCAAGCACAATATCATTGGCACAAAGTGGATCTACCTCAACAAGCAAGATGCAAATGGCCTTGTGGTAAGGAATAAGGCACGACTTGTAGCTCAAGGCTACACACAGGTTGAAGGAATTGATTTCGATGAAACTTTTGCACCTGTTGCTAGACTTGAAGCTATTCGCATATTACTTGCTTATGCTAACCATCATGATATCACTTTGTATCAAATGGACGTGAAAAGTGCATTCCTCAATGGTAAGCTTGAGGAAGAAGTATATGTTGCTCAACCCCCAGGTTTTGAAGATACAAAGAATCCTGACAAAGTCTTCAGACTCAATAAGGCCCTCTATGGCCTCTAGCAGGCCCCTCGAGCGTGGTATGATACTTTGAAGGAATTCCTCATGAAGAAAGGCTTAAAACCCGGTTCACTTGATCCTACTCTTTTCACTAAATCTTATGATGGTGAATTATTTGTGTGCCAAATATATGTTGATGATATTATCTTTGGCTGTACCGACCAACGTTATAGTGATGAATTTGCCTATATGATGAGTGAAGAATATCAAATGTCTATGATGGGAGAATTGAAATTATTCTTAGGTCTTAAAATTCGTCAACAACGCAATGGCATATTCATATCTCAGGAGAAATACCTCAAGGATGTACTGAGGAAATTCGGCATGCACGATTGCAAAGGCGTCAAAATTCCTATGCCCACAAATGGCCATCTGTGCACTGATGAAAATGGTATTGACTTCGATCATAAGGTATACTGCTCCATGATTGGTTCTTTATTGTACTTATGTGCATCTAGGCAAGATATAATGCTTAGTGTTTGCATGTGTGCCCGATTTCAAGCTACACCGAAGGAATCACACCATAAGGCTGTGAAACATATTCTTCGATATCTAGCTCACACACCAACACTTGGATTATGGTACCCCAAGGGCCCGACTTTTGATCTCATTGGATAATCAGACTCTGACTATGCTGGTGATCGTGTGGACCGCAAGTCAATATCAGGTACATGTCACTTCCTCGGAAGATCTTTGGTCTGTTGGTCTTCGAAGAAATAGAACAGCGTATTACTGTCTACTGTTAAAGCTGAGTATATTGCTGCTGGCTCTTGCTGTGCTCAACTGTTGTGGATGAAGCAAACGCTCAAGGATTATGGCGTCAATGTGGAGAATGTGCCTCTCTTCTGTGACAATGAGAGTGCCACCAAGATTGCTCACAACCCAGTTCAGCACTCCAAGACAAAGCACATTCAGATTTATCATCATTTTCTTCGTGATCATGTGTTGAAGGGTGACATTTCTATTGAGCATGTGAAGACTGAAGAACAGCTAGCCGATATCTTCACAAAGCCCTTGGATGAGAAGAGATTTAGCAAGTTGCGGTGTGAGCTAAATTTCTTAGAATCTTCGAATGTTCTTTGAATAGGACACTCATCCAAACACTTATGCAAAATTGATGAATTAGATGTGCAACACATGAATAAATGTTTTTCTTCAATCAATGAAGAATAACGCTCTAAGTGTGAAGAAATTAACGAAAAATTTGATTCTCAGAATCCTACGACAATTGTACGCGGTGTCTGAAATCATCATTCTTATACGGTGGGTCACTCCACCACCAAAGTTGAAAATCTTCAATTTCAGTTTTTTTTTTGAAATTCCTTAGTTGTTCATATTCTTCAACTTTTCATTGTCTTCACCTTTTCCGTCTCTTTTCTTCATCGGATATATATGTCCTATACATCATTCACTTATTGCTAATTCTTCAAGCTGTTTTTCTCGCTAAGTGAATGTGATCGGACCCTTCTCCCTCAATGCTAAACTCAACCCATTCTATTCACAAATTCTTCATATGCGTTTTATTTGAAACTCGTTCAAAATCTTCACTTCGAACGCAACGTTAAAACTTATCTTATCCAAAATTTTCGGTTTTGCCGCTCAAATCATTCCGTATCTCACGACAATACTTATCTATTCACCCACGATCTCCACTTCTCAGTACGTGGGTGACACATGTTGAGCGAATGAGAAGGGTCAGGGGCATGTTTGTCCAAATTCTTCGGGCGAACAATTATTCATCTCCACTATAAATACCCACTCCCCTTCCTCATTTCACTTTTACTCCGCTCGTTCTCTCTCCCGCTCGAGATTCTCCAACCCTAGCGCCGCCGCTACTTCATCGTCGCCGGTGAGGAAGAGCTTCGCTGCCTCGACCTCGTCGCCGTCGTACTCGCCCCGGCCACGGATTTCTTCACTCCGCCGCCGCCGTAGCTATCTTCCTCAGCCAAGTTAGGGCATGGAAGATCTGCACAGACGCACTTCACTTCTCCACCTCACAGTTTGTCGTGTTCTTCACCCAGGGTAATTAAAAGTTACTTTTAACGCCCTCGAATGTTTTCTACAAAAACTCCCAAAGGTGTTTTTCTTCAAATCTTCACACACTAAACACCTCACATGTCATCTGTTCTTGATTCAATTTCTCCAAGCTATGTTTTTCTTCAAGATTCCTCAATTGTGTGGATTTTCAATCTATACAACTCTGGAACCTTAGACAAAGAACGCTTTGTGAAATTTTTCAAGACTCATCTGGTCAAATTCCTCAAACTTGTTCTTTTTACAAAACCTTCTGAGAACGCATATGACCTCTCCAAATTCCTCACAACTATACTCTGTTCACAGGTACTCATGTCCGCTATTGAATCACTAGGTTGTCATCAACTTAACTCATTTGCAGCGTTCCTCGAAGAAAAGTAGCATACTTCTTCAGAGAATTCAATTGTTCAAATTCCTCGTCTGAAGAAAATGGCTGATGGAAAGAAGCCGCAAAAGGGAGTAAAGAGGTCTGAGGTCAACACTACTTTCGAAATCCCTGAAGACATATATGCTGACTATTACACTCCTGATGAGGCAAAGTACGGAAAAGAGGACAAGAATCAGCGCAAGGTGCGCATCTATTATATATTAAAAGTAATATATGGTGAAACCAGGAAACCAGGAGCAAGAGAAATAGGCTAGAAAATCTCACATTAATTAGAAAATACTAGCCCTTGATTTGGTGGGCCTCTTATAATTAAGGTTATGTAGCCGTTCAATCTACGTAAAAAACGGATAAGAAAAAAAAAGTTATATCTTACAACGTACAAGCATACGACAGAGAAAATTTGGACTCTTCAAAGAAAAAAACAACCCAATAAAGTGCAGCCCCACGTACATATATATGACATAAATAAATAAATAATTATCTGCTGTATGTACCAGCTTATTATGTACGTGTGCTAATACCTCCTAAAAAAGGCGTGCAACAAAAAAAACAAAAAAAAAGATCGTGGGTTGATGGCTTCCTAGAAAAAACTAGCCTCACCACTTACTATATACATGCATGTAAAAAAATAAAAACAATGTGTGCCGGCTGCCTTGCTATACACCTGCATACATTTTTCTATTATGTATTGACGCATGAAAGAAAAGCTGCATGTACTATATGCGTCTATGCATTTTTCCTGTACATGGATGCACGAGTTTCCAATCCAAGGTAATGACGTATGTTTTCCTCATAGATGAGCCAGCTATCCACCATTAGGGATGACGTACATATACGATTACACTACTAGAAAAACGGCTATAGGTAATATCACTGTTAGTGGCGCACCAGAGATGTGGTGCGCCACTACTATATAGCAGTGGCGCACCACAAACAGGTGCTCCACTAATAGTGACATTACTAGTGGCGCACCAGGTGTGGGGTGCGCCACTACTATTTTTTTGAACAGTAACCAGCCATGCCCAGGCTTACCAGTGGCGCACTAGGCCAAGGTGCGCCACTACTATTTTTGATAGTAGTGGCGCACCTTGCCCTGGTGCGCCACTGGTAAGGCTGGGCATGGTGGTCCAAAAAAAAAACATAGCAGTGGCCCACCCACGGCTCGTCTCCCACCCACCCCAATCCCATCCCTCCCCTCGTCTCCCGCATCGCCGCCGCCGCCAACCACCCACCACCTCACCCTTCCCAAGCCTCGCCGCCGGCGGCCTCTCCACCTCCTCTCCGCTCCCTCCCTCCCTCCACGCGCTCGGCCGCCCCCATGGACCACCTCGCCGGGAGGCTCGCCGCGGCCTCGGTCTCCTCCGCCGACGACCCCGCCCCCGCCCCCGCCTCCGTCCCCGCCGCGGGAGGGGACGGCAACCTCCTCGACGTCATCCGCGCCATCGAGCGCGCCGAGGGCACCATCCGCGACCAGGTGACCCACCCCTCCCCGCCCCCTCCTACGGCAGCTGCAGCATCCCGATGGAGGCCGGCGACGAACCCTAGCCGGCCGCATCGGGATTCACCCCCTGCTCTCGGTGGGGCGCGGCACATGGGGGAGCTTGCTGCGGCGGTGGCCCTCGACGCCGGCGACACCTGCAGCATCTCCCTCCCGTCGGGCTGCAGGAGCTGGACACCCAAGGTACACCTTCTCCTTCCTTTCCCCTCCTCCCAAGACTATAGCTTGCTGATGTGCCGGTTAGTGTTACTGATGGAGGATAAATTTGCGAATATCATCACGGATTAGTCAGGAGGCCGGCATGCAGTTCTTGCTGGTACTGGATTATTTCCTACCGCAACTTGAACTGGCCTCCATGTTTGGTTGAGCATATATATGCAGATGCAGTGTGATTAAATCTCACTAGCAGCAAGCACAGGTGGCACTGGCGGAGCTACGTGAGGGCAAACCTGTGCCGTGGCCCGCCCATGTTTGGAGCAAAAACGTATTCTATACATGTGCAGTATGCTCATCGCACTAGCCTAGTACCGTCCTGACAACTGAGTACCTGACCAGGCCGTTTCCCATGAGTTACAGCTCTAAGCACTCCGCATGGTTTCATGAAGTAGCAGTGCTGAAGGTGACATATCCCAATATGACTGTGTCCAGGCAGCTAGCGGCAAAAAACCGGCGAGCTACGAGCGGCAAGCCATCCCCAGTCCTGGCGTGTCTCAGTTCGTCTCTGAATTTCTTGCAATATGACACAACCAACCGCACACCACAAGTGTTCTTTTTTCCTTTTCACAAACTTCAGTTCAAAAATGATCTCAAATTCTCAATACCAATTTTCTTACAGGATATTTTGCTTTGGATTAATGTACATGAATATATATGCTGTTCTTGTAACCAATGCCTAGAGTAGTATGGTTCAAATTTCAAGAAACAACACTGTCTGATGCCTATTGAAA
Source organism: Secale cereale (assembly GCA_902687465.1). Classification (NCBI taxonomy): domain Eukaryota; kingdom Viridiplantae; phylum Streptophyta; class Magnoliopsida; order Poales; family Poaceae; genus Secale; species Secale cereale. The sequence goes on along the minus strand of LR738714.1, from coordinate 768,375,245 downwards.
TGGTACGGTTCATGTTTGAATTTGTTTGTGCTCCCGCTTAGCATGGCCCGCCCAGCAAGTTCTCTGTAGCTCCGCCACTGACAGGTGGGGTGTGAGTTTGAAGATAACAGCAGCAGCAATTTAATCCTCCCGCCTAGCCTGCATGTGAGGAACGAATGGAGTCCTTGTGTCTCTCCGTGTGTAAAGCAAAAGCAATCTTGCTCTAAACCTTTTGTTTTCAGTGCTTGTGTTTCTTGTAGCACCATACTCCAGAATCAGTCTGTGTGTAGCTATAATGTTGATGCATGTTTCCTTCCCCGTGTGCAAACTTTTGTTGCTGCTTGGCCTGAGGATTATTAATTAATTTCAGGGTTTACTTTTGTAATTGCATTCTTTCTCCTGCTGACTGATTGACTGGAGCGACCCATAAAAATTATTACTTTTGTAATCGCAGACAGGTGAAGCTATACTTGTAACAGAAGATTTGGAGGTTGCTCCTATGGTGGTCCTAGACGATGGTGAGCTAGGAGGCTGCCGCAGCATCTCTGACCCCCCTCACGACGGGCTGCAGAACCTAGACGGCCATGGTATGCCCCTCCCCTTCCTTCGCCTTTCTGTAGCTTACTTGTGATGCTGTCGCGATTAGATAAATTTCCACGAACGCCGCCTTCGTATTCGAGCTCGCTGGCTGGTGATTAGTCGGAAAAGGACATAATTAGGAGAATAAAAGCTGTAGCTTTATTATCCTCTAGAAGTTCCAGAGGCTCTTAATCTGCACTAGCTTAATCGTTGGCTCAGGAACAGGAGCATATACTTGATATGCCTGATTTTTCTTGAAGGCTTTCTTTAGTTTTTGCAGTCTTTTTTGTTCATAGGAACAGGAAAGTTTCTTCAGAAAAGATGCATCAAACCGTACTTGTTCTCCACGTGAACGACCAGTCAGTAGCCATTGCATTTTGAGAATTCATGACTGAAGAAACTGTAATATAAAAACTGAGCCATTGCATTTTGAGGATGTTTGGTACTTAATATTTGCTTTTAATTCAGAAGAACAAGATAACAGTTTCGCTGTTTGGTACATGCATCAACACTTTCGCTGTTTGGTACTTTAGTATTTTGCTTTCCTTTGTATTGGTATATTATTTTCTCTAGATAAGATGAATGATCGATACCCATTTTTTGTGTGCTTTCTCGCAGCATCATGTATCTAGATGGCAACACTTGATCAGCTGTTGCAGGCTTGTGACTTCATCTTGACTTGATTAGCTAAGCACTCAGATGCTCTACTTTATGGTAGCAAGTTTCAGGTGAGCATAGGTGAGAACAATACTGTAATATGCTTGAGACTTGATCCGGACCATATTAACTATTGCCGGTGATGCTATTATCTACTCTGAATGGCTGATGAATCTATACCTTCCATACCTTTTAATTTAAATTAGATGAACCTTTTCTTTTAATTTAAATTAGATGAACCTTTTTCTTTTAATTTAAATTAACTGAAACTGTTCTTTTAATTTAAATTAACTAAAACTATTCTTTTCATTTAAATTAAAAGAACCTTTTCTTTTAATTTAAATTAACTGAAACTGTTCTTTTAATTTAAATTAAAAGAACCTTTTCTCTTAATTTAAATTAGATGAAACTGTTCTTTTACTACTACTATCCTAATGAGCTTTTTTATATTTTTTGGATAAAACTAGATTGGTATAGCATCTTATGCATTGGAAGAAGAAACAATGTGTATGTTATGCTGCATAATATTGGCAACCTATAATTTGTATGTATTTTAATGTACTAGCCTTCTGTTAAAGCATATCCACTTCCAACTTTCATCGGTTATAAATAGTTTGTTTGTCTTTTTGTTTATTTTGTTACACTTTGCAGGGATAAAGTGAAGAAAAAGAAGAAAATATTACTAGAAGATTAGTTTTAGGATTTTCTTTTATTTCCTTGCAATTTTCCTTTTATTGGATACTTGTAAAGACATTGTAATATTCTTACTATAATAAAAATTATGATTCTATTTCATTTTTTGTTTTTAAATTATTTTTCCTTATAGGTTGATTTCTGTAAATTTGGATTTTTTTTTTGTTTTCCAAATACATTACTAGTGGCGCATTTCAGACCTTATTAGTGGCGCACCTTCCTTTATGACTAGTGGCGCACCTATAAGGCTATTAGTGGCGCACCTAGAGGGAATACCAGTGGAGCACCTAAGGGTTAGTAGTGGCGCACCAGAGGTGCGCCATTACTATCTGGATTACTAATGGCGCACCAGAGGTGCGCCATTACTATCTGTTACTAGTGGCGTGTTAATAGTGGCGCACCTATAGTGCGCCATTACTAACGAAAACAGGTGCGCCACTAATAGGGCTTTTTCTAGTAGTGTTAAGACTATCGTGGTGATGGCTTGAAAGGTATAGAAAGTGGATGTTTACACAATAATAAGAAGCAAGTAATCTATTGATTTGTAAATTATTCTTCTGTAGTATATTCTCTATAGGCCTTTTGCCTACGGCGCCAACTACAAGAACAAAGTGGATGAACATTTGGATAAAGAGAAACTCAGAATGATGGACAGTCCACTAATTTATCAGTAGTTCTTCCGCAATCGATTATGCAATTTTGATATAATATGAGATTTATGCCCATTCATTTGACGAAATGATTTATCCCAATAGTTATTAACTAATTACAATACTACAAAAAACTTTTTACACCAACCGTTCAAGTGCAGGTGGAAGAACAAAGGGTCTGCATCAAGTGTATGCACAGAAAAGAGTATAAGAGATTTGTTTTGTTGGAAGTATTACCACAAACAGAACATCCAACAATTTGTCGAACATACACCCTTTTTTCTAATAAGCACAAGCTAATCGTAATTGATAGATTATTGGATGGACCAAAGCTATATAACCTCATGTGCGAACAATTCATCAATATGTTTAGAGACATGACACTACTTTGACTGCTAGGTCATGAATGGTACTAGAATACTATGTAATTTCATCCATCTGCCACCAATATATATCATGTCTTACATTAAATATTTTTTGTCACACTCCAAGATTTTTTCAAAAAGAGAATATTTTTATCATGACATGCAAGTTAGAGTGTTTTTTGGCTTCACATATTTCCTCAAGTATCATACATGTCATATATAATAGTTAATTAATCCATATTAACATATGAGGATATAGAGTGAATGATTGTAGTGCGCCTTATATGTGTGATTTAATTTATGTAGATTTGTTAATACTAACATCATTATCGCTGCATGTGAAATATCAATACCATAAAGTAGGCAATCTTTCCCGATTGTACATCAATTTGCATTTATATAATTTGACCAACAAATTAGATCTTCCATTTTAGTTATCTTCGACAAATTATTAATAAATGTGTGAATTAAATCGATCGTCACCGGATCTCATCTAAGATTTTGAATATTGGTTAGAGCTGAATGAAATTGTTGAAAAGCCATTGATATCCGATTTATGTTATACAAACTATTTGAAGATAGTTGATTAAGTCTTACTTTTAGTAAAAAAGAAAACAACCATTATGGTAGGAGCTTAGCATCGGGGTTCCATAGTCCACACAAACTATGCGTTCATGTAGTGGTATACCGATGGTTCATCGCAAGGAAAGTAAATACAAATGATTTGGCTTGGGGCCGAAGGACGGATAACTAATTCCAGACAAACATACATATATATTGAAGGAATTACATGTCATTTTAATTATTTGTTTAATGTTTTGATCCCCTTTCACATCGTTCATCATTTGTAGTTTAAGTTCTGAAATATGTTTTATTCTACTAAGAGTTGTGTCATAATACCCATCTGAAAATTGAAGATGTTGAGCATAAAAAATATCACTTATGGTAAACAATACAAAAATAAAAATTAATATGTCAATCTTCTAGAGTGCTAGCGAATTTATTGATGCCTACACGAAAACAATGAGAACTACTGTATTTGGTTTAAAGAAAAACTAACAATGCAACATGAGATAAATGCTTAAAAAATTATTTGAATATAACTGGAAAAACGTGAGTAGCCATAACAAATATAATTCTTATGGCATGCATAATTAGAAGGTAAATGATAAATATGTTTACCATATGAAATAAACAATTATGTTTGAAGAGGTCATATATTCGTAAATTTCGTCACATTCAGTTCCAATTTTTCTTTAGACAAATTAAACAATATGTTCCTATAATAAACTATAATAAATTCTAGCCCGCGCATCGAGCGGGCCACTTTGCTAGTTCAAATAGAGAGCAGATGGGCAAGAGAGTGGAGGGAGTACAGTTATGTAACTCCGAAGTACATGAAGAAATTCGGACTCAATCCTCCATGCCCAAGACCTTTGTTGGCACATGGCCAAGTTGCTGATCCCACTAGCCTCAAGCACGGTGAGGATTATCCTGATGAATGGGCCAAGCGCCAGGCCAAGTTGGCCAAACAAGCTAAAGAAGCAGTGAGGAAATTCAACGAAGATTCTACTATTGCTGCTGCCACTTCTGAGGCCGATGCTTCCATGCCAAAGAAGGCCATGGCAAAGAAGCCTGCACATAAGCCAAGTTCCTCAGCAATGCCCTCACGGCCAGATTCTTCAAAGCCCTCACGGCCAATTCCTCAAACTGCTCCTGCTCCTCCAAAGTCCTCAGATCCTCCGCCAATGTCTTCAGATGCTCCAACAAAATCCTCTGCACCAGTGCATCTCGCCACATGTCAAAGGACATCGGGCATATCTATTGCCTCAGGAGCCTCAGCAAGTTCCTCAGCTGCTCCAAGTTCCTCAGCTGGTGTCAGGACCGGTTTTTCAGTAAAATAATTACAGAGAGACCGACCTTTTTATCGAACTAGCAAGGAAGAATACTTCTTGCTGATAGACAATTCCTTGATACAGAATTCCAGAGTACTGGATATGATACAAGGTTGAGCTAAGGTTGCTCAACAATTTATTACAAGTACGCCAATATAGTACATAAAGGAGGATATGACACAATGGCAGGGTGGCATACTACTAACTCGTAATAAAAAGGCGGTGGATATGTCACAGTGTAGTGGGTGGCGTGACTCCATTATCATACAGTTCATCGAGTGTTGGCGTGAGACCCGATGAATTTATTTGGTGGTTGGCGGAAGCGGTTATATAACAGTGATCAACTCCAGGATCGCAAGAGATTGACTGGGACTCCACTAGACGTCGGACTCGCTATCGAACTCTTCATCCATGAGATCGCCTTCGTCCACATCTGGCCAAATCAACAAGCCAGGTGAGTACTTTGAATGTACTCGCAAGACAGTTCGGACTTAAGATATAATAAATGCAAACATGATGCATATGAGTATTTTAGCAGAATGCAATCGGTTAATAATAATAAAATAGAAGTCGGGTGGTAATCCTCCCAAAATCCACAAGATAAATAAAGGAATACCAAACGAGTGTTTGATTGACGCCTCGTGAGGATAAATGAATGGAAACATGCCACAGTCGGGCGTCTGAGCGACGCCACATAAAGGGCTCATAAAGAAAATAAATGACAAGAATGCCTCAGTCGGACGTCTGAGCGACATCACATAAAGGGCTTATAATGAAAATAAATAACAAGAATGCCACAGTTGGACGTCTGAGCGACATCACATAAAGGGCTTATAATGAAAATAAATAACAAGAATGCCACAGTCGGACGTCTGAGCAACATCACATAAAGGGCTTATGATGAAAATAAATAACAAGAATGCCACAGTCGGACGTCTGAGCGACATCACATAAAGGGCTTATAATGAAAATAAATAACAAGAATGCCACAGTCGGACGTCTGAGCGACATCTCATAAAGGGCTTATATAAACAATAGTATAACGGTGAAATACTACAAGAAGTAAATCAGTACAGAGATAATTGGTTAGTTCATCTATCAAATGAACTTGACAAAAATCACTACTCTTGTTACTATCAAGAATTTACTAGAGACGGCCACCGGGTTGACACGAAGATTGACCCTAGGCCATAAACATGGCTACTCGGAAGATTTGACTCTGCAGAGCTTGTACTATTAAATCATAGCCAACGGGTTCTACTAGCCACAGGGACTAGTTCCGTCTACGGTGTTTTAGCAGAAACCCAACTGGCCAGTACACACCCATTTCACATCCTGCTGTCCGGAATCACCCGTGACAGCATTCACGAAAAACTTTAAGACGGGGAGGCTACAACCTCGAATAGCATGGGATCAAATTTATATATGCGCGCTCTAAGGGGTGCCCCCCTCTCGGTCCCAACCGGAAACACCCATGCCCCCTGACCGGATGACGGGCTTTAATCCAGGGCCATGGAACCCTCATCGCGGCCCCTCTACTTGGTGTGTACACGGAAAGTGGTTTGCAACTGACTAGACCGTAATCTTAACAGACGGCCTATGATAGTACCAAAAGGAGATGAATGGGATCACGACATGATCCACGTTGATAATAAAGTTAACCTTCTACTGGCATGCTCCAACATTACCACTACACCACCCATCATGTCACCACATGATCGAGGTGGTTCAACCATTATCATTCGGGGCTCACCCGAAGCTTGCTTGCATGAAATATAACCATCCACAAATGCTTATATGACCATGCTATGAAAAGAACTACTCGAGCAAACATGCAACACACTCATCATATCAAAGGTTCAAACATGCTTGCCTGGTTCGGAGTAGTCGGAGTCTAACTCGGTGAGGTTCGCGACTCCGTCACGCCCTTCGGTATCTACGTATTCAAACAAAACGAATACTAACATAAATACCGCACGTGCAAAAAAGTTGCTCCAAATATTTTCAAATAAATATGACAAAAAACTAGACAGAAAACTAAAGAGGGCAGAAAAAGAATCAACTCAAAATCATCTTTAGTTAAAAAGATATTAGAGTTTCTGTCTAGGGACTCATCTGTAATGAAACAGAAAGTTTCCAGGGGCTAGAATAGAAAACAGAAAAGCGAATCGGTACGCAGTACGCCAACTGAATGCGAAGACGTACTTTGCCCGAAGGCGCTTTCCAGAAAAAACTTTTCGGAGGGAAACGAGAGGCTGACGAGGGGGTCCCACTTGTCGGGTTTAAAAGCTGAAACAGAGTCGCGCCGGCGCCAGAAGCTGCGGTGGCCGCCGGCGCCGATCCACGGCGAGGTAGGGAAAGGGAGTGGTACGTACAGCTACCTATTGTTCTTCCGCGTCGGTGGGTGGTGGAGTTGAGCATCGGCGAACCCCACGTCGACGGCGACCCTGTCTCCGGCGGACGGCGGCTCGGGTGGTCTTGGGCCTCGTCGGAGAGGGCTTCTGGGGTCAAATTGGAGTGGGGGTTAGACTCAGGTAGGTGCTAGGGGGTTATGCTCGAGCCCAGGGCGGCACAGGAGTTCTCACCGAAGAGAACGTTGCTGGAGCCCGAGGCGAAAGGAGTTGGCCGGAGTTGAGGAAGAAGGGCCCCTCGAGGCTCTTCCAGAGGCTAGGCGTGGTCTAGGGGGATGGTGGAGGTGTGCGGGCTCGAGAGAGAGCTCGGGGGCACTACATATAGCCGGCCCGAGGCGGTTGCCGTGAACGGGATAAGTCCGGCGAGCGATTACGGCGGCGCAGTGGCTGGACGGTGGGTTTTGGGGCTTGAGCAACGACTAGGAGATGTACTAGTTCCATTCCAGTGCCTAACTCAGCAAGGGAGGGGTGATTACGGTCTGCCCTCGACGGACCGGCCGTGCGGCACGTCGGCGGCAGAGAGCGTGCCCTGTGCGCGTCAGGCCACGACGACGGTGCTGCAGGCGTGCGTTGGCGGTGGAGAAGGCCACGCGGAGCTCTCGGGTGGCTTGGGCGGTGCCAAACGGCGTTGTGCCGCAGGGTGCCTCCTGTCGGCCGCCACGGGAGGTTCTGCCGCCGCGGAAGACGCCGGCGTGGGCGGGCCAGGGCGCCACCGACGCCAAGAAGCGGCCAAGCAAGCGTGCGGCGCTCTGGATAAGAAGGATGTGCAGTGAGCATCAAGCTAAGGCGGGCACTGGTGAGATTGACGATGCGACTCTGACAAAACTGACGAACTGCACTGTCGACTGTGATCTTCAGTTAGCAGTTGCTGAAACTGACAGAACAGTGCACGCCAGGTGTTTGATGAAATGATTTTGGCATGTGGAAAATATTGCTAGAGCTGATATTTGGTGGAGTGGCGTCTTGATGCATCTAGAGGCTGCCTCAATTTTCACAGAATTTTTGGAATAAGGAAAATATGAATTTCACCAAAATTTGCAAATCAGGTCCAAACTTGCTGCAGGTGAAATTTGAAAATTTTGAACTGTGGACCAGTGAAACAAGATGGATCTAGGTTGTGGGTATTAAGGACTATCCAGGGAAGTTAGTTTGGAAACAAATAACAAGGTGGACATGTTGGTTCCTTTGTAAATCACCAAGGTTCACTTTAATGGACAAAAAATGTTTTTGGAGTAAAATAAATAGAGGAAAAATTCCAAAAAGGTTGAAACTCACTGGAATTACTGTGAGACTTGTCCTAAGGTGAAGAGGAGGTCTTGGAGAGAAATATTTCTGTTGGGTGTTATGGCAAGATGAAAATTGGAGAGGAAGATAAGCCCAAGGTTAAACCTATGATTGTTAATTCAAGAAGGGAAAATAATCAAACAAACTCCTTTGAAAATCAACTTGTGCTTGAGCTAACACAAGAGGAAAACCTTCAAGACCAAAAAAATCAAGCTTGAGAAGAACACACAAACTTTGGTCAGAAAAGATTTCAGAAGGGTTTTCAAGAGAAGATCAAATACCCCCCTTCCAAAAGACCAAAAGTTTGGAAGAAAACAAAACCAAAAAAATGGAGTGTTACAGCTTGTCCCTCTCTGCCGAAGAAAAAGACCACTGCTGGATGAGGTTCTCGCCCAAGTCCTCACAAAAAACAAGTTGCTTTCCAAGTGCCGTCTGCTGACGAAGCTGATGATGAAGAACTAGTTCAAATCATCAGAGACAGGCAAGAAAGGGCCGCTAGAGCCAAAGGAAGCACTGTGCCACTTCTTTTGGATCCAAAAGTCATCCTCGACTTCATTGATCTCTGGCATCAGGATCCCAACACTCCTATGCATGACTTTAACCTGACCCCTGGCCAAAGTCACATGCTGACTGCCTTCATAGGCGAAGAAAAATGGAAATTTGAAAAGGCCAGGCAGACGAAGAAAGCACAGTACAAGAAGGAGCGCTACGGGAAGAAAAATGTTGTCAACATGACAATTGATGAACTTGTAAAGCTTCAGGGTGAAAGCAAAACCCTCAGTGATGAATTCGACGCATATCGCGTAGACTGGATGGGCGCCAAAATCAGATTTGTGAATTTGACAGAAGATTTTTCTTCAGGTGCTGCTCGTCCAACGAGCATTGAAATTCCTCAGACTGAAGCATCTGCTTAGTCTCCTGAAGAGCATGCCAGCACCGCTGAAGAACATTAGGTTGCTGAAGAAAATGAAAATACCAGGGCTGATGACTACATTCCAGCCGCTGAAGAAATTGCCAGGGTAACCTCTAGTGTTGCGCCTGAATAAAATGTCAGGACAGCTGAAGCTCCAAATGCTGTGCCAGAAGAAAGTGAAGAAGTCAGGGCAACTTCAATAGTTGTGCGTGAAGAAATTCAACCAGATTCCTCTGCTCCTCCTGCGCCTACTCCAATTCCGATCCTTCCATCTGCATCAGATGTGAAGAAGACCAAGGTTGCAGAGTGTGCAGCTATGAAGAAAAAGGAAGGCATCAACTTCATCAGATTCTTCAGCTCCGAAGAAGATGAAGCCTTTGACAAGCTCAGTTGACAACCCAATTGATGCAATTCCTATTTCATCCATGCCATCAAAGGACCTTGTTCCATTTGATGAAGAATATGTGATTCCAAGTGAATCAGAAGAAGACATTCCCTTTGCTGCTTCCTCAGAGCAGACGGATGAAGAAATTGAAGTGGATGCAATCCCTTCAACCCCAATCATCTCCTCGCCTGTGCCTCAGTTCACTGCTGAAGAGGCCGGCGTTGAAGAATGGGATGAACAAGACTCGGACATGGACATTGGGAGTGCTACTCCATTAATGAATGATGAATTTTGGGATAGTCAGCATCCCAACTCCCCTCTGTTCACGCCGCTGCGACAAATTCCTCAGTCCCCAACACAAACTGTTCCATTGGGCTCTGAAGAAACTCATCGCACACAGTTTGTACATGAAGAGATTCCAGCCACTAGTGCTGAAGAAACTGCTCCTGCTGCTGATACGTCCAAAACGTATCTATAATTTCTGCTTGCTCCATGCCTCTTTTGGGTGATATTGCTATGATATTTATACACTTCCATACACTTTTGATCATATTTGGACTAACCTATTAACTGAGTGCACCCCAGTGCCAGTTTCTGTTTTCGGTTGTTTTTGTATTTCAGGTTTTCACGTTACGAGAACTGCCAGGAAAAATCCAGAAAAAATATATAAAAAATCAGCGTTCCAGGAGCTACCGTGCAACCAAAGTACAACCGGGGGGGGG
>LR738714.1:768339722-768364702 GCA_902687465.1 Secale cereale | reverse complement strand
CCCCCTGGGCCGCGCCGGGAGGGGGGGGGGGCGCCTGGGCACCCCTGACCCCCTCTGGTGACCCCCTTTGGCATATATTTAAGGTCCGTCGAGGAAACCCTGATTCCGGAACCCTTTTCTCCAGACGCGATTCCGATCTCCGCCGCCATCGCCATCAAGCTTCGGGGGACCAGAATTCCTGCGCCGGCACCCTGCCGGGACGGGGAAGTGCCCCCGGATTCATCTCCATCGACGTTGCTTCCTCCCTCCATGAGGCGGGAGTAGTTCCTCCTCGGGGCTGAGGTTCTTACCAGTAGCTATGTGGTCAATTCTCTCTCCCATGATGTGATCTTCGTTGTGATCATAGGCTATGTTAATCTAGGGTGATCCCATGATATTTCCCCTTCCTCCATGTATTGGATTGATGTACTCACTTGTCTTTATCTAGTATAATCCCCGAGACCAAGGTGACAGCGGTCTATTGGACATGGATTAGAAAAGTATTTTCATGAGTGATTTCCTCTCTCGTGTGTTGATTGAAGATTGAGAGTCTCTTGGTGCTTGTCTTTGACTATCCTTTAGATATGTTGTGGTGATTGTGGGACTCTCTTTGGATGGCCGCGGTGACATTGGGAAATCCTTAGATTGAGAACTACGAACTTGGAGGTGTGCTTTTGTAGCCCTACATAATTCTCGTCCTCTCTTGACCACGAAGGAATGACCTCCGAGTGTGTCCCCTTTGCATGTTTTATGGGAAATATCATGTGATTCGATTATGTTAATGTTGTTGGGAGTTGCCACTAGTGAAAGTATGAACCCTAGGCCTTGTTTCCACCATTGCAATACCATTTGTGCTCACGTTTACCACTTGTTTGCTTGCTGCACATTTTATTACAGATTTGTATTACTTTGTTTTGCCATCCATATCACTTGCCATTTAACATCTCTTCGCCGAACTAGTGCACCTATACATCTAACAAGTGTATTAGGTGTGTTGGGGACACAAGAGACTTCTTGTATCTTAGTTGCAGGGTTGCTTGAGAGAGACCATCTTCAACCTCTACTTCCCTGAGTTCGATAAACCTTAGGTCATCCACTTGAGGGAAATTTGCTGCTGTCCTACAAACCTCTGCGCTTGGAGGCCCAACATAGTCTACAAGAGTAGAAGCGTGTGTAGACATCAGCTGCTGAATCCATGAAGACTGCCACTAAAGAGGAACAAGAAATTCCTCAGCCTGAAGAAACTGAGATTGTGAATCCGGAGGTTGTGATGCAATTGACTGACACTCCTCAACCCAAGCCAAAGGATCCATTCTCACGGAAGCAAACTTTCAAGAAGGCTTATTTCTTCCACGAGCACGTATTCTTCACTGACTACAACCCTTATGACTATGCTCGCATTAGGAAGAGGCGTTTCTAGACTGTCAGTCAGGAAAATTTCTATTCCTCAGTGCTATTCAACAAAGGCAAAGTCTTCGATCATGAGCACATTCCTCACGTGGATATGGAATATCTGCCGTGCTTCGTGCCAGTCCTCAGTGTTCTTCATGACGCTGGACTGTTGGGTTTCTGCACTGATATTTGTGATTGGAATGAACAACTCATTCTTCAATTCTATGCAACGCTGCACATCACCAGAAACTCTGAAGATGTGAATTCATTGGTGCTGGACTGGATGACCGAAAACACCGACTACAAGGCACCAGCTTCCGAATTACTTCAAGCTTTGCCTCTCAGTCCTCCCACTGAAGCAGCTCATTGCATGTACGAAGAAACTGAACTTAGAGATCACTACATGCAAGTGCTGATGAAGCCTTTGAATCCAGGTCAAGCCCCAAGGACCAAATTCCTCGTGAAGGAATTGCTGTTTCTGCCTCGGACTGTCTATCGCATTATGACAAAGACATTGAGTCCATCAAGGGCCACGACACAAATGATGAAGAAGTCGTTGGCATCATGAAGAATACGTTGTTCAACATCATCCATGGCGTTCCCGTCAACTTCCTGTCACATCCCTAGCTAGCACTTGCATTAGGACCTAACTAGAGTGTGCATCATGTTTACTTTCAAAGAAACTTGAAATGGGATTAACAGAAACCCCAGCACCCTCCCCTAACAACTAGGGTTTGCTAAAATATTTTCCAATGTACCCAAAATGCCCTTCAAAATGTTCATCATTTCTACCTTGGTCTTAAACCTCTGCCAAAAATGGTGCACAATTTTCTAGGAAAATCTAGGGCTTTGGATTAAATCATATGGTATTTGAATTTGGGCATTTAAATGCTATAAAATATTTTAAATGCTCAAATAATCATGAACTATAATGTTTCCTACTGTTCATATTATATACAGTAGGTATGACAAGTGTCATGAGTTATAAAAATGTTTAGGCATTTTTATTAATTGAACAAAGCTGCAAAAGAAATAAAACAGAAAGAAAATAGGAAAAGAAAAATAGGAAGAACACTTACCTGAGCCCACTTACCTGCTGGCCCAGCCAGCCCAGCCCACCAGGGGCATCCCCGTCTTCTTCGTCGCGCCAGCGCACGAAGCAGCTCGGTGGCGAGCGCCGCCGATGCGCCGGCCACCTCCTGCCTACCTGGCTGGCCCCTCGGCCCTCTGGACGGACTAGAACGTCGCCACGAAGCCCCCTCGACCGTTTCCCCCTCTTCCCCGTGTCTCTCCCCTCCTCTCTTCCCTCCGCCGAGCTCCCCCGAGCGAGCTCGTCGCCGCCGCCCGCTGACACCGCGCTCTACGCCACCCCCTCGCCTCCCCGAAGCACCACTAGCTCCGCCGCATCGCCCCGAAGCTCCCCACCGGCGCACACGACGCCAGGAGCTCCGCAACGTCCTCCTCGCCGTCGTCTTCAACCTCTGGCACCGGAGATCTCCGCCGCCCGTACGCCGTCGTCCGACCGTCCCCGAGCTCACTTCGATGCCCTCTGCGACCGCTGTGAGCTCACGCTTCGAACCCCCCTCTCCACGGGCTCGTTTAGGCCTTGTAGCCGCCGCCCCCTTTGCTGACCGACGATCACCGCCGCCGGCCAACTCACCGCCGTGGCCATAGGCACCGTACCTCGTGGCTGAGCACGCCATTAGCTTCAGTAGGTCACCAGCAAGCTAAAGCGAGCTTTAGCTCCTCCTCCCGTGCACTACAACACCATCCCGACCAACTCCGTGCGAGCACCGCCGCGGACGAGCTCGTCGCCGTCGACTCCGGCGACCCCTCGTCCAACCAGTGGCACCGCTGGATGCGGTGCATCACCAGGAGCACACCGAGCCCATCCGCGCGGCAAATGGATGCCGGGATAGGGATTCCGACGAGTCACCGCCGTGCCAAATGGTCGCCGCCGGCCAAACTCCGGCGGGCTGACGTGGCCTGATGATTAGGAGTTAACAGTAATTAGTTTAGTCACCACAGTCACTGACAGTGGGCCCCCGTTGTTAGTCAAACCCAGTCAACCCTGGTTATGACCGGAATTAACTCCTGAGACACTGACATGAGGGACCCACCAGTCAGGTTTGACTTGGACCGGCCCTGTTGACTGCCTGACGTCAGCATGATGTCATGCTGACGCAGTAAAGGTTTTTCTGGGATTTTTAGGTTTAATAATAATTCAGGAAATTCCAGAAAATACCCAAAACTTCTAAAATTCATATAAAATCAACCATAGCTCAGATGAAAAAGATTTATATATGAAAAATGATCAAAAAAATCCAATCTTTCCAATGGCACTAGTTTCATGCATGTTTGAACAAGTTAACTTGCTGTATACATCAAAAACATGATTATGCACTTATTTAAATAATAGTTTGAACTTCAATTTGAATCCTTGATTCAAATAGGTTCAAACCCTTCTGATTTTAGTTGCATTAGCCAACACACATGCATCTTGCCATGTCATGAGCATGCATCATATTGTTGCATTTGTTTGTTAATGATTGTATCGCTGGTATTCCCTGTGTTAGGTCCTGCTCCCGAGGATACTGCTGCGTATCCAGTTGAAGAGCAGTACCCGACAACTACCTTGTCAGGCAAGCAATCATTGATCATTCCGATACAACCCAATCTTCTCGCTCCTGCTCTCTTTTACTGCATTAATGCAACAACGCGTGAACTGCTACTTGCTGCGGTAGTTGAACCCTATTCCCTTGCATGACCTGTCATTGCCACAGTAAATAGTTGAACCCCACTAGCATGTGTAGGAGTTGATTGAGCCATGTGATGTGTGATCGACCATGCTATTTGTTTATGTTGCCTGCTATGCTTAGAGTTGTGTCTGGTCTGGTTCATCTGGGTGATGGATCAGAGTGAAACAATCTTTAGATAAAGAGAAGGAAGTGTGGAATACGCTTGGTAAAGGTATCGATGAAAGGCCATGTAGGAGTACGTGGTGGGTTGTTTCATTGGAACCGTACATAGGACCTGAGATCTGTATGTGTGGTTCAAGTTGCAGTTACTACCATGCATTGGGCCCGAAACCAATGGACCCTCTCGGCTTATTAATTACCCTTGATCTCTGTCCAGGAGTTGCAACTAGTTTCTGGTGTTTATAGCTTACTAGAGGTCGTGCACAACGCTGACCCTCGGGATGGGTTGTGATGCGACAGGTACGTGGCACGGTGTACCGGTTGCCCGTTTGGTGACTCGGGAACCCTGTACACATCGTTTGGGGCCGTGAGCGACACCCCGGTCGGATCTCCCCACGGATGGAACCCAAATAGGCGATAAACCTGGACGAGAGACTTGAGTAGTTAGTCAGGTCGTGGCCGACACCCTCGCTGGGCTTCCGCTTGAAGGTTGCCGAGTACACGCCGAGTAAACGGCGATAAGTGGTGGAAGCGTGTGTGAAGAGGTACACCCCTGCAGGGTTATCAAACTATTCGAATAGCCGTTGTTCGCGGTACGAACTACTTGGTTACTCTTACAGTTCATAGACAAGTTGATGGATACTACTAAAAGCCTCAAGATAAGCGTGAGTGCCGTGGATGGCCCTTCCGTAGGATGACGGAAGAGGATCCTCGGTAGTGTATTGATGTGGTGAGTAGAGGACTCGTGTTCGTAATAACATCTTGCAATCCGTTGAGAGTTGTAGTATAGGTTAGCCAAGGTCAAAGCTGGCATTCTGCTATAAACTCCACTACCCCCTTTTGATAATGTTGCATGTATGATAGGTTCTGTGGTAAGACTTGCTGAGTACCTTTGTACTCATGTTTGCTTAATAACTGTTGCAGAGGAGAACCCTGCCCCTGCTGATGGGTTCTACATAGACGTTGATGTCGACGAGTAGCTTGACACCCAGACGGTGATCTGGAGCTTGTGAAGGGCCTTGTAGATAGTCAAGCTACACCAAGCCTGTTTTATTTTCTATGTTGTCTGTACTCAGACATGTAGCTTCCGCTTGTGCTTGTATGACTGTATGACTTGAGTGATGGGTCATGTGACCCCTACCTGTATGGATATGTTATGTATGGCTCTTGGAGCCTTTTAAATAAAGTACTTTGAGTCATAGAGTTCTGTTGTGATGCAATGTTGTATTTGCACATATTGAGCATATTGCGTGTATGATTGAAATGCTTGGTATGTGTGGGATCCGACACCTAGTTGTTTTCCTTTGGTAGCCTATCTTACAGGGAAATGCCTCCTAGTGATTCCAATGAGCCTTGGTAGCTTGCTACTGCTCGGAACACGTAGGCTGGCCGGCATGTGTCCTTCTTCGTTCCTGTGTCTGTCCCTTAGGGGAAATGTCACGCGTTGTTCCTTTAAGTCCATGTAGCTTGCTACGACTTGGGTTCATACGTTGATGACCGACACGTTCGTTGCTGGGTCATGGATGCCTGTCTCTGTAATTTAGTGCCACTTTTGGTTTATAACTAGCCATGTCGGCCCGGGTTCTCTGTCATATGGATGCTAGCGACACTGTCATATACGTGTGCCAAAATGCGCAAACGGTCCCGGGCCAGGTAAGGTGGCACCCGTGGGGTTACCGTGCGTGAGGCCGCAAAGTGATATGACGTGTTACAGCTAGATCGGTGTGACTTAGGATCGGGGTCCTGACACTTCCATGATTTCTTCATGAGGACTATGGCAAATGTTGCTCTGTCCCCTTTCAACCTGAAGCCTTATGCTCCGTGGATTATGAGATTCATCCGGACAAGGTCTTCAGTAAACTTCAAAGGTGACACACTGACTCATTGCAGTTACTTGGCCCCAATTGAAGTCGTCAAACGGACATATTCCTCAGCTGATGACAAGGGCAAGGCTTCTGCTGTTATTGATGAAGGCACTCGTCCATTGGATGGTAAATTTCGCAAAGATGCATCCTACTCCTCCAATGATGACTCTGCCACTCATGACTCTGCCGCCAACGCTCCCAAGAAAACTCCTCAAGGCACAACTCCCAGGGTGATGACTGATCATGAGCTCCTCCTCAGTCTTCACCAGAAGGTTGATCGCAACCACAAATGGGTCAAGCGTCAGTTTGGTTCAATTCTTCACAACATGACTTCTACACACAATGCAGTGAAGAAAAACCATTACTACCTCCATGAATCCCTCAACCGCACCTGGGCTGTTCTGTCTCACCTTTATGGCGAAGAAGATCTGAAGAAAATGGGTCTCAAGGATGACTTTGACTGGTCTGCTCCTACACCGAAGAAATACAAGAAGGTCAAGGTTCCTCCCTTGGTGGCCAGCTTCTATTCTTAATCGCGTGAAACAGATGAGTATGAAGACTTGGACGACACTGCGGCAGGCCCTACATCAACCATCGACCCCAACAACGCTGGCGCTCCTTCATCAACTTGAGATTCTTCGGGGGCGTTAGTCCTCAGTTTCGATACTTTTGGTCATTCGATGACAAAGGGGGAGAAATTTGAGTTAGCCTTCAAGCGGGTCTATATATATGGGCGTTTTTTTCTCTAAGTTACAACTCTTGTTGTTCTGATGACTTTGCTGGATCGAGTTGTAATCTTAAACTCTATGGTGACCTGATACTTTTGCTATGGTGTTTCTGCATGCTTATTCCTCATTAATGTTTATGCACGCATGTTGAATTACTTCAGTCACCATATTTCATCATGCATTTCAAATTCTCCATATTATATGTCAAATGGGTGTATAAATTACAAGATATAGGGGGAGATCTCCATGATTCTACTCTTCAAGTGTGCATTGCTTCAAAAGAAAATTCCTCACTATGCACATCTTCAGGGGGAGTTCTTCTATATCTTGCTATCAAATTCCTCAATATCAGTATTTACACTTCATATGTTTATTCCCGTTGAAAACTTAACCTATATTGTCATCAATCACCAAAAAGGGGGAGATTGTAAGTGCATCTAGTGCCCCTTAGTGATTTTGGTGTATTGAAGACTTATAGGTTAGGGGACTAATGTGTTTATGAGTGTACACAGGTCTATAAGTCTATGAGGAGTTTGATATTTACAGAGAAAGTCGACCCCTAAAAATGAAGTTCTTCGATTGAAGACTTTGGAATTCTGAAGACTTCCTCAAGACTTTGAAAGTGAAGAAATCGGTGTGACCTTGAAGGCTTGGTAATCATTTGAGCAACATGAAGCATGAAGACTTTTGTTTTTTGTAGTTTCATTTTCTCTTTCTTGAGTCATAGGAAACACCGTACTGTTAAAGGGGGTCGAGGAAATACCAAGGAAAAATTTCCATTTGGATGCTCAACTCAAAATCCTACACCTACCAATCCCTTCGAGTGAAGCCATTGGAAATCTCATACAGTTCAGTCATATTCTTCAGTGACAGAGACGAAGTTCTTCTGGTCTCTGAGGAATTTGTTCTGACTGAGGAGTTAGGAATTCGCCAGTGCGGATTTCCTACAATTGAGGAACATGATACCCCTGAGGAATTTGATACTCAAATTTCCGACCATTGCTGTGCTACGTGCCAGCTGTACCAAAATATCTACCTACCTAACGGTCATATCATTAAGGGCATTTATGTCTTATCATGTCGGGCAGCTCCCTAGACTATAAATAGCCGCCCCCTACAAGCACTAGCTGGTTAGCTACTCTGAGAGAAACTGACACTTGTCATAAGAGCAACCCATCCTCCGAGGACTTTGAGCGAAAATCATCAAGTGAGGAAAAACCCAAAACCAAACCCAAACACCTACAAACCCAAAAGTGATTGAGCATCACTAAAGAGATTGATCCTGAGTGGATCCGATGCTTGTTACCTTTGAAGATTGTGCTTCTTCCAGACGGTTAGGCGTCATGGTCTAGAGCATCCAAGAGGAATTGTGGATCGCTGAGTGACCGAGTTTGTGAAGGTTCGGAAGTCACCTATGAAGACTTACCACGAGTGATTGGGCGAGGTCTGTGTGACCTTAGCTCAACGGGAATATGGTGAGGACTTGGTGTCTTGGACTGTGTGTCCAAGACTGGGTGTCCGGGACTATGTGTCCTCAGGTTTAAATACCTAGCCACCCTAACCAGATGTAGAAGTGAGACAGCAGTTGGAACTGGTCTAACAAATCATTGTCTTCACCAAGCTTACTGGTTCTATTTCCTCAACTCTTTCATTTCCTCATATCTGTGTTGTGTGGTTGTTCATATCTGTTTGAAGACTTTGACTGAAGACTTTCTCAATTTCCTCAGTTCAATTTTTTCAGTCTATTTGTCTTCATCCTGTGTTATCATGTGTTTACGCTTTCTGTTCTCTGTGCTTCTCTTCATTTCATTATGATGACCATGCTTGTATTCTATCATGTCTACTTCTGAGTACGTATTCCGCTGCAAGTAGTTCTTCCCTAAGGAATTTCCTCACCCGCAAATTCCTTAGTGAAGATTTCATAAAAATCGCCTATTCACCCCCCTCTAGTCGATATAACGCACTTTCACCTCTTGATGAATAGGATCCCGTTTCCAACGTGGCCGGTCGAACACAAGGCCGCACTACTAGAAAAAAGGCTATTAGTGGCGCACCCAATATTGCCATTAGTGGCGCACCATGGGTGGGCCACTAATACCACGCCACTAATAAGGAATACTAATGGCGCACCTATGATGCGCCACTGTTAATCCCAATAACAGTGGCGCACCACTGGTGCGCCACTGGTATGCCTATGTGGTGCGCCACTGGTAACCCTAAGGGGTGCGCCACTGGTATGCCTATGGGGTGCGCCACTGGTATCCCTATGGGGTGCGCCACTGATATCCCTAAGGGGTGCGCCACTGATATCCCCACTGGGTGCGCCACTAATGTGCTATATGATGCGCCACTACTATTAATTCTAGGAATTTCTTTTTGCATTTCTGGTATTTGCACAGGTTACAAAATACAATACATCACAGAATATAAACAGCACATAATACAATACATCACAGAATATAAACAGCACATAATACAATTCATCACATTAGTCTCCGAATTCGAAATAGCGAACAAAGTTCAAATATTAGACAAGTTTAGGTCTCGAGACCGAGTAGCGAGTTTGTCGTCACATTACAAAGTTGATATCATCTAAACTACCATCACATAGAAGAGAGCTGCGGTCACGATGAGCATCATCGCGATGAAACTAGTCTTCATCCGGTTCCTCCTCCGCTCCCTCCTCTCTCCCTCTAGATAGCGCTCGTATCTAGCTTCCGCCTCCGCCCTAGTGGTGTACCCTTTGTAACTGTTACCGATGAAACGGTGAACCTGTCTCCGACACTCCTCCCAGTCGTCATAGACTCCGGGAACCCTACCCTTGTACACGACGTACGACGGCATCTCTATGCACTAGACAAACAAAACGTTAGTAGCAATTCACAAATAATATATAAGTATGCAACAAAAGGATCGGAAGAGAAAAGCAACACATTAATAGCACGGTTCATGGTCCTACTAATAAATAGCATCGATTACATATAAGTTGAACGACTGTCCAAACTAAAGAGACATACAAATTCATTAAAGTTTAATTACTACACGAGCTAATCGACATTTCAGAACTACATACCATCAATACTTTCTTCGACTCGACTCAGGGACCGGAGCGTGGATGAAGCCGCCGTCATCCGTCGGCGTCATGAATGTGCGGTCGTTGTCAGCCTGCATTTGTAGCGTTGTTTCTATTTCACTGTTGGACGGTTGATATTTGAGGTGGAACTGCCCCGAGGTACGAAGGACATCTTGACAGATGATTTCCGCAAACTCCGACTGGATGCGAAAGAATTCTTGTCTGATGTCCATGTCCTGGATTGCCGACAAGCGTGCGGCCCAATCTTGGAGACCCTTTGGTAGCATAAGGTGATTATGGTCCCGTACGATCGCCCGCATGTGATGGAGGGCGTAGTAGGCATCCTTCTGACTGCTAGGCGGCTGCTTGACGCAGGGGAACGTCGTTACGTGGGTGAACACGTGCTTGCCGTACCTACACATTTTCTTCCTGAAGGTGCCTCCAGATTTGGCGTAGCCGGGGAGAGCATCATCAAGAACTTTCTTGATATTTGTGTAGTTTTTCTTCGACTGACGGTCCGAGTCGAAATACGTGGCCGTGGAATATTTCGGGCTTAAGAGGATGAGTGTGCAACGTGTGTCACTGCACAAAACGCGGAATGTTAGGAAAAAAAAGAACGATCGAAATCTAAGAAATCATATGTTACGGGGCGGTGAGGGGATGACTTACTCGGGAAAGTAAGGCACGAGGAAGGTATCCTTATCTTTGTTCGCCATAATGACGCCTTCGAGGTATGAACTCGCGACTTGCCGGTCCCCAGCGCTGTCCAAGTGCTTGGCACGCATGTAGAAGGGGTCGACTATCACGATGTCCGGGGTCTTGTCTCTAATGATCTGCATCTCCATATTGAGCGAAAATAGCCGAATGAAGGTGTAGTGCAGCGGATGAAGGTTAAACATAGCGAAGATGTCATCAAACCGCAGGACGATCATACTCCCGATGGTGCCATCGACAAAGCCCTTGCCCTCTGGCACCTTGGCCATGAAAACCGGGTATGAGTCATCTTTCTCGGAGAGACGCCGCTTCTCCATAGAAAGAACACTGTCATGCAGACTCCGCATAACACCGGTTGCAGCCTTGAACAGATTAGCCGGTAGCATCGGCCTACCCGCCACATGCACCGCCCTCATGATATCCTTAGGTATTGGTGGCCCGTCCTGAGCACGGATCGTACTCGGTGCCGGCTGGCTCGCACCCTTGTTAGTTTTTCTTTTCCGTCCCTTCTTTGGCTTCTGCTGATGTAATGGGATCGAGGTCTGCTCAGAGACCACCTTCTTGAGTGTGGTGGGGCTGATAATATTTCCCACCTCGGCTGCTTGAGTCTCGGTGAAGGCGGCAGCTGGAGGCGTCTCCTGAGAACCGAACAGACGACGCCTGTTGCAATTGGGTTTCTCCGCGGTACCAGCTAGATCGCGATCGACTTTTGCAGGGTTGGGTTCTTGAGAAGGAGGCGCCAAGAATTCGTCACCGTACCCACCATGTTCGTTGAAGTAGTCATCGACGTTGACAAATGTACCGTCGTGACGGTGCTCCGGACAATGCACCCGAGTTGTCCCCCGTACCCACTGACTAATTCTTTGGGCGCCGTTGGATGCCCACTGGAGGACACTTCAGTAAATTCCTCCTTGACGGTGCCGAGCACGTTCGGGCGCCGGTCCTTCCGTTGCCTCTTCGGTTGGCTGCCATCTGTGCGTTCGCTGCCATCATCAGTGGTGGCATCCCCGGCGACACCATCAGTGGTGTCATCCCCGACGCCACTAGGGGTTGTGTAGTCGGGATCGGTGTCTTCCGCGGCGTCCTCATAGCGGTGAGGGTATTCCTCCATCTCCTGGGACAGCTCCCAGAATGGCTTGCCGCCGCCCGAACCGCCGGCCTCATCGTTGTCGGCCATGTTCGCTCTAAATAGGAAAAAAGTTTGGTCAAAAAGTTGGTTATTGTCAAGGAACAAGATCTCATCATTTAGGGTTTGTGAGGAATTATCATGGTCTCATCACTTAGGGTTTGTCGACACCGAGGCATCCTAAAAGCTACGGTCTCATCACTTAGGGTTTGTCGACACCGAGGCATACTAAGATACCCCGGCCCATGCATTAGTCGCAAGTACCCCATATGTCCTATTTTTAGCAAAGTCATGCTAAAATTCACAGAAAATTTCAGCATGACCTTTGCTGAAAATAGGACATATGGAGTACCCGAACTTGCCGGAACGGAAGTTAATCGACATTCCGGCAAACTCAAGGGCCTCTCGGGGTACCTGCAAAATCATTATCCCCGCGTAATGAAGTCGCCAATGGGTCATTTCAGAAGATCACAACAGCAGCAGCAGCAGGTTTATTCTTCTTCTTCATAAACATTAATTGGTGTGGGTGACTCTATCTGCCCTCTAATGACTCACTCAACTTAACAGGACAACCCACAAGCCCCCAAATCTTTAGCTCAATTCTGAAAATACATGGTCTTCTAGTTACAATACTACCCCCCAACAGTTAAGATCCCAGGTGAGTAACACACTTTGGTCTTCTAGTTACAAAACAAAACTGACATAATTCTAGATGCCATAATCAGATCAAAATTTCAAACCACACACTTACTTTCAACTATAAACAAAACTGACTTGCTGTTAATGAACAGTGGCTAAAGATATATAAAACTCCATTGCAGATGTGCCATGTCAATAAAACAACTCATGGAAGTAACTACTAGCAGCATGTCATTATCATGGCAGTCCACTATATATTTTTATGACAAAATACATCATTATCAGGGCACATTATGGCCATTTTCTTACATGATGCTAACTGTACCTAACTGAATTTTTTGACAGTAGCTCAAGTTTTTGACAGTAGCTCCTCACTGTCTGTCGCCTGCAACACTTTTTATGCTAGCAGCTCAAGTTTGTGCCATTGGAGCAAATAAGCAGGAACCAACATATGTAAGGTTTCAACAAGACTCATCATCAGTATATATAAGCAGGATCTCTGTAAACAAACGAACACTAAGAAAGTAAGCAGAAAAGGAAAAACAGAAGGTAATAGTAAATCAGACTTAACAAAGAGAGAATATGTGTGTTGCTCTCACGATGATTTTATCAGTGCAATTAAACTTACTTTGAGTTCATCAGAAAATATAACAAAAGAAACAACAATGCTAAAAATACCAGGAACCAGATGTGAAATAAACCCGTACATTATGTGCAACTCACACAGGTATTCTGTCATGCATTTATGATTCTCATTACTTTCTATGAACCAGATCCGATCGCGTTTTTATTTCTTTGCTCGAGGTCTTATCTAAAAAGTCAACGGACTTGCTTGTAGATTCGTGTCACTTTTGGGTCCGGTTGTTAATATGTACTAGTTTCACTGTACACTGAATAAAATCTTCGGTAAATGGGAAGTTAATTTGTTGTAGCTAGGGACCTCATAAGTAACGGAACTGCTCTTGTTTCAACTAGGATAAGTACTGTGGAGCATAACCAGAGTTCAAATGGATCTTCCAGCAGGTATGAGTATCACAAGAGGTGACCTGGAATGCATGCTATTTGATGAAGCCGCAGAGCCCAAGGCCCTGCCACTCTCACTTTTGGAGGAAATCACAAATGATTTCTCTGATGACCTGGAAATTGGAAGAGGTGCCTTCGCTGTGGTTTATAAGGTACACTCAACGCTCTCACAGTCTACTAACTCTGAATTTATCTGAAACTAAAACTCAACTCTTACTCATTCATGATCTGCGGCTGCAGGCAAGACTTGCTAACAGTGTCTTCGCTGTAAAGAGGTTCTTTAATACGTACATGCATGAGAAAGAATTCCAGCGAGAGGTGGAATGTCTCATCAAGGCGAAGCACAGAAATGTCGTACGTTTTCTAGGATATTGTGTCGACACACAGGGGAATATGGCAAGCTACCACGGGAGGTTTGTTATGGCAGATGTACAAGAAAGGTTGCTCTGCTTCGAATATCTACCTAGAGGAAGTCTCGATAAGTATATCTCAGGTATGTTAGTGTTTCCATCTTAATTTTCTTTACTGGATATTACTTGGTTGGTTCAACCTACTCAAGCATATAGCTGAAATAATGTATCGTGTAATATATGGTATCTTGGTTGGTTCAACCTAGTACTAATTATCTGGAATATATACTGAACATATAGCTGAACTTTCTGACAGACTTATCATGGAGCTAGGGAGGGGCATCACCTCGGGGGCCGAGGGTGACGCCGACGGCGTTGGCGAGCTTCTCGACGCCGGCCTGGAGCGCGGCCCGGGACTTCTCGACGTCGAAGGCGATTTCCTTGGCGTCCGCGCGCACCACCAGCCGCGACGAGCGGCCGTTCTTGGACCTCCTCAGCCTCCCCTGCTCAGTACACCCAACAGCACAGGACCACGGATTGAGGGGCGAGCAGGGGAATGCGGGACCGTGTAGAGGAACGGCGCGTGAGAGAGGGGCGGGCGGGGGTTACCTGGGAGGAGAAGGAGCGGAGGAGGGAGGCGGTGGGGTGGTGGTGGGGTGCGGCGGCGGTGGGGGACCGGCGGCGGGGCAGCAGGGGAGGGGAGGCGGCGGGGGAGACGGGGTCGGGACCCAGCGGCCGGCGGTGGTGTCGGAGGGGGCGGCGCCGCAGGGGATGGGGGGCTGTGGCGGCGACAGGGGAGGGGAAGAGGAGAGGAAGTACAAGTGCGGGGAGCTAGTGAGGAGAGGGGGATCTAGGCGGATGGCAGCGCTAACAATGGCGCACATCTCTGGTAGTGCGCCATTACTGCCATGGCCTAGTGGTTAAAAGAGTCCGCGTCTGTGTTATGGACAGAAGTACTGCCATGGCCTAGTGGTTGGACCCTTGATGTATAACCCAGCCAGCCAGGGTTCGAATCCTGGCGGCCCCATTTTTTTCAATCTTTAAAAAAAATGTTTTTGATGTATATATGTCTATTGGTTGCACTAGTCCGGTCTTTAAACATTTTTTTACCTTTTTCTGTGTTTATTCTTTACTGTTTTTGTCAGTTCTTTTTTAGTTTTCTATTAATTATATTTGAATGTATTTGAGTATTTGAATGTATTTGAATGTAAATATTGTTAAACAACATACATTTGAATGTAAATATTGTTAAACAACATACATTTGAATGTATTTGAATATTTCCTATTAAATATATGTACATCTTTTAGGACAATATACGTGGGCTTATGTGTTTAGATTTAAGATTTGAATCATTGTGATAATTTAAGATTTGAGATAAAAGAATAGGAAAATGCAAATGGAGTGATAAAACCATTGTGCAAAGATTTAGAATTAGATGACATGGTTGAAATCAAGTGATACATGTAATAATTTAGTTGCATGTAATAATTGAGCTTGCCACTGACACACACACACACGCGGCCGACACGTCGTGATTCAATCTTAGCTATCTTTTCACAATCTTCTTGCCCTTCTTCCTCGCGGTTGAATAATTTAGCCCCGGAACCCCTTGAATTGATCTTCTCTTGAACGGACGTCCTTTAGGTAGGGTGGTCCTGCTTCTTCTTGTGGTGTATGGTACTTCATCGTCGTCGTCATCTTCCATCTTCGGGTCGCCGTACTTGTCAAAGTCTTGCTCATTGGCGACTCCATCCATTCCGATGATGTTCCTTTTGCCTCTCCTCACGACAACACGACTGGGCTTTGACGGGTCGGTAATGAAGAAGCATTGGTCCACTTTGGAAGCCAGTACCCATGGCTCATTTTTCGCGGTGACGTTTGCGCCCGCGGTCTTGGATTTGGCTTCTGGTATAACCATGGTGGTGAAATACCGGTCTTCTTTTAGGACGCTCTTGGCCCATCTGACACGGAACATCGGAACCTTCTCTCCAGTGTAGCTCAGCTCCCAGATCTCCTCGATCCTTCCGTAGTATCTGTCCTTGTCGTTACCGGTGTAGGATTCCATCGTTACCCCGGAGTTCTGATAATCGCTCTTCATGTCCTTTTCCTCGGTGTAGAATGTGTAGCCGTTGATATCGTACGCCTCATAGGTCATCAGGTTGTGCTCGGCGCCCTGTGACAAGGCGAATATGAGTTTTTCTTCCGCGGAAGAATCCTCATGTAAAGGGTACGACAGAAGCTTCTCCTTGAACCAACGCGTGAAACATGAGTTGTGCTCTTTGATTATAGCTCCCTCCGTCCTCTGTTGGCCTCGGTCATTGTACGTCTTCTCAATAAAGATTTTGTGCTCTACCACCCAAGGATCGACCACGTCTATGTGTTGTAGCGCGACTAGGTTTGCTCTTTCAAAGTCGGCGAGTCGACCCATGAAGTCGACATGCATTTCGCGGCGACCCTCGCGGTGACCACATCCAGCGAGCCTGCCGAGGTGCCTGTTGACGGGCAGTCCAACGGGGTTCTCGATGCCTAGATAATTCGTGCAGAAGGAGATGCACTCTTTGGTCAGAAAGCCCTTTGCTATGCTTCCATCTGGACGTGCCCTGTTGCGAACGTATCCTTTGATGACACCATTCATCCTTTCGAACGGCATCATGCTGTGCAGGAATGTCGGCCCGAGTTGGATGATATCCTCCACGATATGGACCAGCAGATGCACCATAACGTCGAAGAATGCGGGCGGGAAGTAGATCTCAAGCTCGCATAGTATCACCACGATCTCTTCCTGTAGCCTTCTGAGTTGCCTCACGCCAACAGACTTCCGAGAGATGACGTCGAAAAAGTTGCATAGGCCAAATAGCGTGTCACGGATGTGCGCGTCCATGATCCCACGGATTGCAACTGGAAGTATCTGCGTCATCAGCACGTGACAGTCGTGAGACTTCATCCCGCTGAACTTCTGCTTCGCTGAGTCTAGGTATCTGCTTATCTTCCCCGCGTAACCGTAAGGAAGTTTTACTCCTACGAGGCAGGTGAAAAACTGCTCGATCTCCTTCTGACTTAGAGTGAAGCACGCGGGAGGGTAGTCATATTCGATCTTCTTGGCCTTTTTGCCTTTGCGATGACTTTCCGTGTCCTTCGCCTCATCATCATCATCATCATCATTAGGGCGCCAGAGCTCCTCCCTGATGCCCATTTTTTGCAAGTCTGCCCTTGCTTTCGGCCCATCTTTGGTCCTCTCTGGCATGTTGAGCAGGGTACCAAGCAGACTCTCGCACACGTTCTTCGTGATATGCATGACATCAAGGCTATGAGGCACACGGAGGATCTTCCAGTACGGCAAGTCCCAGAAAACAGACCTCGTTTTCCATACCTTCAGCAGCGGCTCTGGGGCCTTTCGCTTCTTTCCCGGCAGTGGGCACTCTTTCCAATTTTTCAACAGCTCGTCTATTTCCTCGCCGCTCCTCGTACGTGGGGGTCTTCGGGTTTCGGTTTCACCATCGAACAGATCCTTGCGTTTTCTCCATGCGTCATCGTCGCGAAGCCACCTTCGATGTCCCATGAACACGGTTTTCGAAGACCCGGGATCTCTATCTAGCTGGCGATACGTTGTGTCATCCATGCACCTGACGCATGCACAAAATCCGTGGACCACCTGCCCCGCGACATATCCGTAACCGAGATAGTCGTGCACCGTCGTGAGCAGTGCGGCTCTCATAGGGAAATATTCTTTCGCTGCGGCGTCCCACATATTGGCTGGCGTTTTCCACAGCGTGTCTAGCTCCTCTTTCAGCAGCCCCAGATACAGATTGATGTCGTTCCCTGGTTGTTTCGGCCCTTCAATTAGCATACTCATGTGAATGTACTTCCTCTTCATGCACATCCAGGGGGGAAGGTTGTACATCCACACAAACACAGGCCAGGTGCTATGTGTGCTTCTCTGGCTGCCAAACGGATTGACTCCATCGGTGCTCGCGCCCAGCACGATGTTCCTTGGATCGTCCCCAAATTCTGTGTCTTCGAAGTTCAACGCTTGCCACTGACTCGCGTCCTTAGGGTGACTCAGCATCTTGTCTTTTTTATTTATCTCCGGATCATTTCCGTCATCTTCTCGCTTCTTCTCCTCCCTATCCGCGTGCCAACGCAGGAGCTTTGCTAGCTTAGGGTCCGCGAAATACCGCTGCAGACGAGGAGTGATCGGAAAGTACCACACCACTTTTCGAGGAGCTTTCTTCCTCTTCTTGTATCGACTGACGCCGCACACCGGACATATGGTAGACTCCGCGTGCTCGTCCCGATAAATGATGCAATCGTTCATGCACACATGGTATTTCACGTGCGGTAAATCCAGAGGACACACGATTTTCTTCGCCTCCTCGAAACTGGTCGGGCACTTGTTCCCCTTCGGAAGACGTTCGTGCCAGAATGACATGTTCTCGTCGAAGCATGCGTCGGTCATTTTGTGTTTTACCTTCATCTCCAGAGCCATGAGCGTTACTTTCAGGCGGGTATCCTCGGGCCTGCATCCTTCATACAATGGAGTAACCGCGTCTGTCTCCAGTTGATCCAGCTTGGCTTTCTCTCGGGCGGCAGCTCTTGCGTTACCCGTCTGCTTGCGAAGCAGCTCTTGAATATGAGGGTCATGCACCCAGCCCATCGATGATCCATCGTCGTCTGCTCCGGCATCTTCATCTTCATGATCATGCCCTTCGTCTTGATCTTCCTCATCATCATGTCCGGCATCTTCTACATGATGACCGTGTCCTGCATCTACTTCGTGATCATGTCCTGGAGATTCTTCGTCTTCTCGCCCGCCCTCGCCGCTATTGTCTTGCTGCCCTTCCTTTTTTCTGCTTGCCCGGCCCCCATGGATGACTTCATAGTCATCTTCATCACCTTGCCACCGATAGCCATCCATGAAACCACGCAAGAGCAAGTGGTCCTGCACCTGCCCGGAATCCGGGTCCGCAATAAGGCTCTTCAGCTTGCATCTTCGACACGGACATCTTATCTCCGTCTCGTTCTTTTGAAGCATCTCGGCCTTCGCGGAGCTCAAAAACCTATTTACGATGCCTTCGGTCATCGTGCGGACCATGGTCGCCTGCGGGGTAGAGCAAAATGATATTTTAGAACAAAAAAAAATTTGGCATGACTTTGCCTAAAAATAGGACCAAAAAGAATGCACATAGTGCCAAATTCTCGCAGAAACGGAAATGAATCAACATTCCGGCAAAATATTGGCAACTATCGCATTTCAAATACCGGTACCTGCAAACACAAACATATGCAACACCACAAACATATGTACATCTCTAGGCCATAAAAAGTGTGTACGTTGTTGGAGACGGAGAGAAAAGTAGATCTAGAACATAAAGAAAGCTTTCCCCTTACTTACCTATCAAAAAAAGGAAATTTAACCACTTAATTTGGGTGAATCAATGGTGCAAATGAGGTGAGGAGGAGGAGCAAGACGACCAGATTTGTTTTGGTGGAGGGGGGAAAGTGAGTGTGTGTGGTAGGTGTGGCTGCCTAAGTAGCAAATGCTCCCAGGTTACCAGTGGCGCACCCCTTCACTGGTGCGCCACTAGTAGCCAGGAATACTAGTGGCGCACCAGTGAAGGGGTGCGCCACTGCTATGTTTTTTTTTTGGACCACCATGCCCAGCCTTACCAGTGGCGCACCAGGGCAAGGTGCGCCACTACTATTTTTTATAGTAGTGGCGCACCTTGCCCTGGTGCGCCACTGGTAAGGCTGGGCATGGCTGGTATACTGTTCAAAAACTTAGTAGTGGCGCACCCCACTCCTGGTGCGCCACTAGTAATGTCACTATTAGTGGAGCACCTGTTTGTGGTGCGCCACTGCTATATAGTAGTGGCGCACCACATCTCTGGTGCGCCACTAATAGTGATATTACCTATAGCCTTTTTTCTAGTAGTGCCGTTTCCTCCGTTCTGCGGTACGCCAGGCCTCGTTTCCATCGGCTGTTATGTCCAAGCCCTCCCGATGAACACGACGACACATTCCGTTCCGACCCATCCGGTTGGCTGCCCATGAACACGACGACGACGCTGTTTCTCTGTTTCGATCAAGCCATGTACACGAGCCCTGGCCGTACGTATGCGCGAGTAGGCATTTCAGACCCTGCTCTTATGTATGTACATGGCCGTATTTTCTTTTTTGCACACTTGCTGCTGTATGTACGTGTACATTCTACGTGCGTGCCTCTACTACGACACGTGCGCGCCTCTACATCGACCAGTATGTACGTACACGATCACGACCAGAATGACAACGCTACGTACGCTTTGACCAGGTGGGTCCCGACTGTTAGGCATTTCCTTGCGTGCGAAGATGTAGCTGATGGGTCCCAGCAGTCAGGGGGCCAATCATTTTTTTTGCCCGGACGCACTTCCTTGCGTGCGAAGATGTAGCTGGTGGGTCCCAGCAATCAGGGGAAAAATTTTTTTTGGCGAAATATGGTGGCCCGTCCGGTGGGTCCCCGCTGTCAGGTGGAGGAATAATTATTTTGCGCGTAATAAGGAGGCACTTCCTTGCTGCGGCCGTGGACCCAGCTGTCAGCCTCTCCACGTACAGTACTCTTCCGATGGAAGTCGTTCCTTGACCACGTTGACCACGCCGCGCCGAGAGCTCCAGGGCGGTGGACGACGGCGAGGCCTAGGAAGGGGACGCCGCGGAGCCGGGGAAGACGAGGCAGTGGAAGCCCGTGCGGAGAGGAGTATGAGGGTTCACTGGTTCGGCTGCGGTGTGGGGATGTCGTCGCCGTAGGGCCTGGCCAGCGGTGGGAATAGTAGGGGGCAGTGAGGCCTCTGCGGCTGCACAGTCGGCCACGGGAGGCAGGCACATGCGGCACGACCGGCGCTACTTTGGGCGGCTGGAGCAAGAAGACCAGAGGTTGAAGAAGCACTACGGCCGTTGGATGGACATCGTACGGTCACTGGAGCTAGAATCGTTCATATTGACTAAGTTGACAAAGCACTCCATCCCCTTCAACTTAGTAGGCCCACAAGTCAGCCACCCATCAAGGTGGGTCCCAACTAGCAGCGGGAGTATTCATTTTTTTATGCCTAATAAGGCGGCACTTCCGGTGGGTCCGAGCTGACAGCGGGGGGGATATTTTCTTTTACGAAATACGGTGGCCAGTCCGGTGGGTTCCAGCAGTTAGGGGGGAAACGGTTTTTTTTGCCAAATACGATGGCCCGTCTAGTGGGTCCCAGCTGTCAGGTGGAGGAATAATTATTTTTCGCGTAATAAGGAGGCACTTCCTTGCGGCTGCCTTGGACCCAGCTGTCAGCCTCTCCACGTACAGTACTCTTCCGATGGAAGTCGTTCCTTGACCACGTTGACCACGCCGCGCCGAGAGCACCAGGGCGGTGGACGATGGCGAGGCCTAGGAAGGGGACGATGCGGAGCCGGGGAAGACACGGCACTGGATGCCCACGCGTAGAGGAGTATGAGGGTTCACTGGTTCGCTGCGGTGTGAGGCTACCATCGCCGCAGAATAACAGGGAGTGTGGGTGAGTAGTGGGATGGCCTGGCCAGCTATGGGAGTAGTAGGGGGCGGTGAGGCCTCCGTCGCATCGCAGCCAGCCACAGGAGGCAGGAGCACGAGGCACGACCGACGCTGGTTTGGGCGGCTGGAGCAAGAAGACCAGAGGTTGAAGAAGCACTACGGCCGTTGGATGGACATCATACGGTCACTGGAACTAGAATCGTGCATATTGACTAAGTTGACAAAGCTCTCCATCCCCGTCAACTTAATAGGCCCACAAGTCAGCCTGCCACTATACTGGGTCCCAGCTAGCAGGGGGAGTATTCATTTTTTTGTGCGTAATAAGGAGGCACTTCCTTGCGTGCGAAGATATAGCTGGTGGGCCCAAGCTGTCAGTGGCGGTAACATTTTTTCGCGAAATACAGTGGCCCTTTCGGTGGGTCCCAGATGTCAGGTGGAGGAATCATTTTTTTGCGCGTAATAAGGAGGCATGTCCTTGCGTGCGGCCGTGGACC
This sequence comes from Secale cereale, assembly GCA_902687465.1. Taxonomy (NCBI): domain Eukaryota; kingdom Viridiplantae; phylum Streptophyta; class Magnoliopsida; order Poales; family Poaceae; genus Secale; species Secale cereale. Next base: position 768,342,870 of record LR738714.1, on the reverse strand, counting down.
CAGCTGTCAGCTTCTCCACGTACAGTCCACTTCAGATGCATGTCGGTCGTTGACCACGTTGACCAGGCCACGCCGAGAGCACCAGGGCGATGGACGATGGCGAGGCCTAGGAAGGGAACGACATGGAGGCAGGGAAGACTCGGAGGTTGTTTTCCACATGGAGGGGAGTACGACTGTACGAGGGTTCAATGGTTCGTCTGCCGTCGCCGGAGAATAACAGCAGGTGTGGGTGAGTAGAGGGATGGCTAGGCCAACGATGGGAATACGGTGGGGCGGTGAGGCCTGTGCGGTAGCAATGCCGGACGCGGGGAGGAGGGAGCAGGCAGTACTGCCGACGCTTGTTTGAGCGGCTAGAGCAGGAAGAGCAGAGATTGAAGAAGCACGACGGCAGTTGGATGGACATCCAACAATCACTGCTTGTGCGTCAACCTTTTTTTAGGAAAGCCTCAAATCTGTGGAAAACATCATACAGCCCATCTGCCATTATTTCTAATAATTTACAACCCATTTGCTAATTCTTAAGGTTTTTTTGGAGCCCATATTCTTTTTGTTAGCATTACAGCCCATATTGTGGCCACGGTTAAAAAATTATACGAAATTTTGCATATTTCGGTGCGGTCCGAACTGTTTTTAATCCCGACATTTCGAGTCACATTCAAACTGATTTTAAAATTAAATGTATATCAATATAAAATCCAAAAAATTGTCCACACATAAAAATCAATGCAATTTAAAATCTCAAAATGAGAAAAAGAAATTTGAAACTAATTGTCAGATTGATGTGTTTTAAAAATGTATAGCCCATTTCTCATTACTGATAGCTCATTTTCTCGTCCTGCTGAATGAAGCTCTCCTTGTCTTGAAAGATTTGCAGCCCAACAGGCCTGACAAAGCGACTTACTTGGCAAATCACAAAAAACTGGGATGTGGCCGTGGACCCAGCTATCAGGCTCTCCACGTACAATACTCTTCCGATGGAACTCGGTCGTTGACCACATTCACTAGTGCAGAACCGGGCAATAACACCGGTTCGTAAGGCCCTTTAGTGCCAGTTTCATAACCGGCACTAAAGTGTGGTCACTAAATGCCCCCCCTTTAGTACAGGTTCAGCACGAACCGGTGCTAAAGGGCAACCACGTGGCACGACCCAGCTCCGGGGGCCAGGAGCCCTTTAGTACCGGTTGGTAAAACCAACCGGTACTATAAGGTTTGGGGTTTTATTGGTTTTATGATTTCTTTTTCATTTAATTTTGTGTTTTCCATTTAATTCTTTCTTTTTTGCTGGTATTTTACGATACTATACACATTGTACACGTTATGCATATATAGAATTACCACTGATCATTATAGTCATTACCGCTATCTAATCACCACCAACACTATAGCTTAAAGAAAAATCATTCACGTGTACCAGAAGCAAGGATATCATCAAGTTCAACATGGTCATGATATTACAAGCGTTCGTAACACCACAAAAGAAAATCATCCTTTGAGATTAAGTTCAGGACGAAGAACACGGACATGAGAGGACAAAGTACTATAAGAGCATATGAATCACTCCTGGTGCTCTCTCTCAGGTAAAATAGCATAGAACATGTATAGCTCTCCTGATTCATCATACTGGAGCATGTAGATGAACCTGTCTCCTAATCGTGGGCTGCGCTTCTCATTGCTGCCTCCTAGTACTTCTCTGGGATTGTTAACAGTTTTACTCCAATCTTTCACTATTAAGCATTCATCGCTTTTAGAAATCCTGAATGCACTCATGTGCATTGTAGGATATCTTGGACGTAAGCTAACCATTGACATGTGACCTTTAGTCTCGATCCACTGAGGCACAACTGTCATCGGGAGTCCCTGTTGAAGAACATCGTATAGTAATTAATATACATAGCAATGAAATTTAAGAAAAAAAATAATGTATGCAAAAGATCCACTGAGGACAAATAGTAAAAATCTTACCATCACTCGTAAATAGATGTGACCGTAGTTCAATACGATCACTATTGGTCGCACGTTTTGAGTACTAACATTTCTAAGTGCAGGAAGATAATTTGTCTTGACAGTATGAAGATCCTCAAGCCATGAAACATAATGACTTATCTCCTCGTAGTTTAGTTCAGCTCCGGGACAGTAGTAGGTACTATCTACCAAGCACCAGACATGTTTGCTTGAATGGAAATAAGCTATCAATAGAAATTAGTTGTCAACTATTTTTGAATAAACAATATCAAAGACATAAATATGGTTGAGAAACTCACATAGTGGTAGAACTGGAGGCGTCTGCACATCGACCCAGATGTCTCTATTACCTTCAATATCATCTTCCGGACGAATATCAAAGGTGATAACCATATCAGGCTCAAATGCATAAGCCTTGCATAGTGCTTGCCAACTTTTGCATTCAAAATAGGTGTACGTGTCTGCATTGTATAATTTGACGTTGAAAGAATAACCATGCTCGGTCTTCAGGTAAACTCTCTTAACCTCCATAGTTTCCATAACACTGAAACCTATCTTATCCAATACAAAAATTCTTGCATGGCAGGGGATGCGCTAGTAGAATAGTGAAAATTTAAAATTATAAGTTGAAGCAAATGAAGCATATATAAGTCATGCTTAATTACGAAAAAATACTTGTCGTTGTGACTTACTGTATCCACTTCGAAGGTCTCATCCAGCTTGATGCTAAAGCGCCTATCACCAACAAGGAAAGTTCTGTCGCACAGGCCGCGCTGGTCTTCACAGTATTTGCACGTAATGAAATCATTTTCGTCGTTAGACGATATTTCCTATTAATTAGATCATCAAATCTCAGATATCTAAATTTTCTTACTAAAAATAAACTAGCTCTATTAATTCAAGTAATTCAACTAAGAATTTACTAAAAATAAACTAGTTCTATTAATTTTCTTACTAAAATATATAAAGTAGCTATATATAGTAATATTTTAATTAGATCATCAAATCTCATATACCTAAAAATAAACTAGTTGTACTAATTCAACTAGTTCAACTCCGTATTTACTAAAAATAAAGTAGTTATATTAATTCAACTAGTTCAAATAATCTCATATACCTAAATTTTCATACTAAAAATAAACTAGTTGTACTAATTCAACTAGTTCAACTCCGCATTTACTAAAAA
>LR738714.1:768310653-768339332 GCA_902687465.1 Secale cereale | reverse complement strand
ATGGGGCGGCGACGACGGGGCGGCGAAGGGTGCGGCGACGGGCGCGGCGACGACGGGGCGGCGACGGGGACGGGGTGGCGACGGGGACGGGGCGACGACGGGGCGGCGACGAGGGTGCAGAGGAGAAGAAGCAGATGAGAAACTGAATTTTTTGAAGTGTTCTCTTATATAGAACAGACCTTTAGTACCGGTTGGTGGCACCAACCGGTACTAAAGGCCTGTTTTGGCCAGGCCAAGCGGCGGGAAGCGTACACCCTTTAGTACCGGTTGGTGGCTCCAACCGGTACTGTACTAAAGGGGTGCGCTGCCAGGCGAGGGGCGCAGAAGTTTAGTTCCACCTCGCTAGCCGAGGGAGGCTTGCACATGCTTATAAGCCCCGGCGCGGGCACTGCATTGAGCTCCTCTCAAATGCAGGCCTTCTGGGCCTACTTTTGCTACTCTGCCATGTGGGGCCTATTGGGCTTGCGGGCCTGCATCCTGGCCCAACAACAGGTTGGGTTTCTAGTCGTATGCAGGCCGTTGTGGCCCAGTAGGCGGGCTTTTTTTTCTTTTTTGTATTCTGCATTTGTGTGAATAGTTTAAATTTTGAATTATTTGAAATTTGTGTGAATCACTAGTTTGCTTTTCTGCATTTGTGTGAATAGTTTAAATTTTGAATTATTTGAAATTTGCGTGAATCACTAGTTTGTGAATAACTTAACTTTAAAAATTCATTTTTTAGTGATTATTTTTTATTATGTTTAATATTAGTGTGTTTTATCATTATATTCAATTTGGTAATGCTTAGGTTATTTAAAAAATGAAATGCCTTTGTAACAGATGAGTTTTCGTCCATTACAGTGAAATTATGATACCATGCCAACTTTCGACCTTTTCGGAGTTCATTTGAAGTGATTTTCAATTTAGTTGATAAATCAGTAAATGCATGAAAGAATTTGTTTGCACATAAAATTTCTTCACGTTTCAAATGCCAAAACACATAACTACCCTAACTATTACAGAGATTCCCTTTTGGGTGTGAAACACAGAAGAAAGTTATGATCGTGAAGCCGATCACATCCCAGATCTTTGGGTGTGAAACTTTTTCTTCGCGTGTGTCCCTTTGCGCCGTAACCATGGAAAATCTTCATCATTTAACCATGGTGTATCTTTTGTGTTCCCATACACGCCGAAGAAGCCAAGCAAGGTCACACAAAGATTCTTCGTCACGTGCATCACGTCGATTGCGGAGCGGATCTCTAGGTCTTTCCAATAGGGCAGGTCCCAAAATATAGATTTCTTCTTCCACATGGGTGCGCGTCCGTCAGCGTCATTCGGAACAGGTTGTCCACCAGGACCCTTTCCAAAGACCACCTTCAAATCCTTGACCATATCATGTACATCAGCACCAGTAGGGTGGCGAGGTTTCGTCCGGTGATCCGCCTCACCTTTGAAATGATTGCCTTTCTTTCTTACGGGATGCCTGCTCGGAAGAAATCGACGATGCCCCAGGTACACATTGTTCTTACAATTAGCCAAATATATACTGTCGGTATCGTCCAAACAGTGCGTGCATGCGCGGTATCCCTTGTTTGTCTGTCCTGGAAGGTTACTAAGAGCAGGCCAATCATTGATGGTCATGAACAGCAACGCCTTTAGGTCCAATTCTTCCCCCATGTGCTCATCCCACGCACGTACACCTGTTCCATTCCACAGTTGTAAGAGTTCTTCAACTAATGGCCTTAGGTACACATCAATGTCGTTTCCGGGTTGCTTAGGGCCTTGGATGAGCACTGGCATCATAATGAACTTCCGCTTCATGCACAACCAAGGAGGAAGGTTATACAAACATAGAGTCATAGGCTAGGTGCTATGGTTGCTGCTCTGCTCCCCAAAAGGATTAATGCCATCTGCACTTAAACCAAACCATACGCTCCTTGCATCATCTGCAAACTCCTTCCCGTACTTTCGTTCGATTTTTCTCAACTGCGACCCGTCAGCGGGTACTCTCAACTTTCCGTCTTTCTTACGGTCTTCTCTGTGCCATCGCATGACCTTGGCATGCTCTTTGTTTTGGAACAAACGTTTCAACCGTGGTATTATAGGAGCATACCACATCACCTTGGCAGGAATCTTCTTCCTGGGGCGCTCGCCCTCGACATCACCAGGGTCATCGCGGCTGATGTTATAGCGCAATGCACCGCATACCGGGCAAGCGTTCAAATCCTCGTACTCACCGCGGTAGAGGATGCAATCATTAGGGCATGCATGTATCTTCTGCACCTCTAACCCTAGAGGGCAGACAACCTTCTTTGCTTCATACGTACTCTCGGGCAATTCGTTGTCCTTTGGAAGCATATCCTTTATCATTACCAGCAACTTTCCAAATCCCTTGTCAGATACACCATTCTCTGCCTTCCATTGCAGCAATTCCAGTGTAGTGCCCAGCTTTTTCTTGTCACCTACGCAATTCGGGTACAACAATTTTTTGTGATCCTCTAACATGCGCTGCAACATCTTCTTCTCCAAATCACTTGCGTAGTTTCTCTTTGCATCGGCAATGGCCCGACCTAGATCATCAACGGGCTCATCTGATGCCTCTTCTTCAGCTTCTTCCCGCATTGGCGGCTCAGCTTCTTCCCGCATTACCGGCTCAGCTTCTTCCCCCATTGTTGTATCATCGTATTCAGGGAACCCATGGCCAGGATAGCTGTCGTCATCCTCTTCTTCTTCATTGTCTTCCATCATAACCCCTCTTTCTCCGTGCTTGGTCCAAACATTATAGTGGGGCATGAAACCGGACTTAAACAGGTGGACGTGAATGGTTCTTGACTTAGAGTAATTTTGACCATTCTTATAGACAGCACATGGACAAGGCATAAAACCATCCGCCCGCTTGTTTGCCTCGGTCATCGTACATCCATTGTCGGCTCATCTTCAATACACAGCACCAAAAACACCAACTTAATACAAGTTCATACATCAAGTTCATACAACACTTAAATGCAACAAACAAATAACTCTCTAGCTAAAGCATTTAAATGCAACAACAAATGCGATCAAGATCGCAACTAAGGTAACAATTGATCCAACAACATAATGATACCAAGCCTCACTATCGATGGCGTATTTTCTAATCTTTCTAATCTTCAAGCGCATTTTCTCCATCTTGATCTTGTGATCATCGACGACATCGGCAAGATGCAACTCCAATTCCATCTTCTCGTCCTCAATTCTCTTCAATTTTTCTTTCAAGTACTCGTTTTCTCTTTCAACTAAATTTAACCTCTCCTAGATATGCAAACTAAGTGTTATTTTCGACCTCAAATTGCATATAAATCAAATACTAGCACATATATTTCCTCCCAAATTACTAAACTCACAAATTAATCACTATATAAAGCATTGCAAGAGCTAATCTAGCAATGAGAGATGAAAGGACAAAGTTGCTAACCTTTGTGATCGTTTGAATGGATGGGGGCCTTCAAATCTTGACAAATTTTGGGCAAAACATGTGATGAGCTCGAGAGGAAGAGGGGAAGAACAGAGAGGGAGAGGGGAAAGGGGAAGAACAGAGCGAGCTCGGGGGGACGAAGGGTTTATGTACGACTACCTTTAGCACCGGTTCGTGGCAAGAACTGGTACTAAAGGTGCTGGAGGGGCCCCAGACTGACAACATCCTGCCACCACTCTCATTAGTACCGGTTCGTGGCACAAACCGGTGCTAAAGGTTCGCCACGAACCGGTACTAATGAGAGCGGCCCGGCTAGCCGTTGGAACCGGCACTAGTGTACACATTAGTGCCGGCTCATATTCAAACCGGCACTAATGTGCTTCACGTTTGACCATTTTTCTACTAGTGATTGACCACGCCGCATCGAGAGCACCAAGGCGGTGGACGACGGCGAAGCCTAGGAAGGGGACGACGCGGAGCCGGGGAAGACTGCTACTTCTCGAGCTTGAGTTGTGTTCCCTCGAAGAGGAAAGGGTGATGCAGCACAGTAGCGTAAGTATTTCCCTCAATTTATTAGAACCAAGGTATCAATCTAGTAGGAGACCACGCGCCAGTCCCTTGCACCTGCACAAACAAATAAGAACTTCGCAGCCAAGGCAATAAGGGGTTGTCAATCCCTTTACGGTCACTTATGAAAGTGAGATCTGATAGAGATGATAGTATTATATTTTTGGTGTTTTTGGATATAAGAACAGAAAGTAAAAGCGGAAAAGTAAAGTAGATTGTAGATTGATATGTTGAGAATAGACCCGGGGGCCATAGTTTTCTCTAGTGGCTTCTCTCATGATAGCGATATTCTATGGCGGGTAAACAAATTACTGTTGAGTAATTGATAGAAAAGCGAATAATTATGAGACCATCTAGGCATGATCATTATATATAGGCATCACGTCCGAGACAAGTAGACCGGAACGATTCTGCATCTACTACTATTACTCCACACATCGACCGCTATCCAGCATACATCTAGAGTATTAAGTTCATAAGAACAGAGTAACGCCTTAAGCAAGATGACATGATGTAGAGGGATAAACTCAAACATAGTGATAAAAACCCCATCTTTTTATCCTCGATGGCAACAATACAATACGTGCCTTGCTGACCCTACTGTCACTAGGAAAGGACACCGCAAGATTGAACCCAAGGCCAAACACTTCTCCCATTGCAAGAACTATAGATCTATTAGGCCAAACCAAACCAATAATTTGAAGAGACTTGCAAGGATATTATAATCATACATAAAGAGTTCAGAGAAGAACTAAATACTTCTCATAGATAATCTTGATCATAAACCCAGAATTCATCGGATCTCGACAAACACACCGCAAAAAGAGATTACATCGAATAGATCTCCTCGAAGACCGAGGAGAACTTGGTATTGAGATCCAAAGAGAGAGAAGAAGCCATCTAGATACTAGCTATGGACCCGAAGGTTTGTGGTAAACTACTCACAACTCATGGTGAGGCGATGATGATGATGTAGAAACACTCCGTGGTAGACCACCCCTCCAGCGGAGCTCTAGAATAGGCCCCAAGATGGGATCTCACGGGAACAGAATGTTGCGGCAGTGGAACTAGGGTTTTCTCTGTTGTTCTGATAGTTTCGGGGTACGTAGGTATATATAGGAGGAAGGAGGGCACCGGAGGCCAGACGGGGTGCCCACGAGGCAGGGGGCACGCCCTATAGTGGGGCGCCCCCACCCTCGTGGACACCACATCAGCCCTACTCTGTGGTTCTCAAGTCTCCCGTGCGTATGTTGCTCCAAAAATATCTCTCCCGAAGGTTTCATTCTGTTTGGACTCCGTTTGATATTCCTTTTCTGTAAAACCCTAAAACAGGCAGAAAAAAAACAATCTGGACTGGGCCTTTGGGTTAGTAGGTTAGTCCCAAAAATAATATAAAAGTGTATAACAAAGCCCATTAAACATCCAAAACATCATAAATAATAGCATGGAACAAAAAAAAATTATAGATACGTTGGAGACGTATCAAGCATCCCCAAGCTTAATTCATGCTCGTCCTCGAGTAGGTAAATGATAAAAACAGAATTTTTGATGTGGAATGCTAACCAAGATAGTTTTTCAGTGTAGTTCTCTTAATTTTGGCATGAATGTTCAGATCTGAAAGATTCAAGACAAAAGTCTATATTGACATAAGAAATAATAATACTTCAAGCATACTAACAAAGCAATCATGTCTTCTCAAAATCATATGGCTAAAGAAAGTTATCCCTACAAAATCATATAGTCTGGCTATGCTCCCTCTTCATCACACAAAATATTCATATCATGCACAACCCCGGTTTCAGCCAAGCACTTGTTTTCATACTCTATTCTTTCAAATCTTTCAACTTTCACGCAATACATGAGCGTGAGCCATGGAGATAGCACTATGTGGAATAGAGAGGTGGTTGTGGAGAAGACAAAAAGGAGGGAGATAGTCTCACATCAACTAGGCGTATCAACGGGCTATGGAGATGCCCATCAATAGATATCAATATGAGTGAGTAGGGATTGCCATGCAACGGATGCACTAGAGCTAAATATGTATGAAATCTCAACAAAAGAAACTAGTGGGTGTGCAACCAACTTGCTTGCTCACAAAGACCTAGGGCATTTGAGGAAGCCCATCGTTGGAATACACAAGCCAAGTTCTATAATGAAAATTCCCAATAGTATATGAAAGTGACTAAATATGAGACTTTCTATCATGAAGAACATGGTGCTACTTTGAAGCACAAGTGTGGAAAAAGATAGTAGCAATTGTCCCTTCTCTCTTTGCTCTCATTTTTTTGGAGGGGCTTTCTCTCTCTTTTTTTATTTAGCCCCTCTCTATTTTTTTGGGCCATCTCCCTTTTTATTGGCATTTCCTCACATGGGGCAATGCTCTAATAATTATGATCATCACACTTATATTGAATTACAAATCGATATTACAACTTGATACTAAAACAAGTATGACTCTATATGAAGGCCTCGGGCGGTGTACCGGGATATGCAATGAATCAAGAGTGACATGTATGAAAAATTATGCATGGTGGCCTAGCCACAAATACGATGTCAACTACATGATCATGCGTGGCAATATGACAATATGAAGCGTGTCATATGAACGGAACGATGGAAAGTTGCATGGCAATATATCTCGGAATGGCTATGGAAATGCCATGATAGATAGGTATGGTGGCTGTTTTGAGGAAAATATATGGTGGCTGTTTTGTGGAAGGATATATAGTGGGTGTATGGTACCGACGAAAGTTGCGCGGTACAAGAGAGGCTAGCAATGGTGGAAGGGTGAGAGTGCGTAATATCCATGGACTCAACATTAGTCATAAGAACTCATATACTTGTTGCAAAAATCTACGATTCATCAAAACAAAGCAATCAACGCATGCTCCTAGGGGGGAGGTTAGTAGGAGTTAACCATCGTGCGCCCCCGACCTCCACACAAAGGTTGACACTTTACAAATACCTGATGCTCTAACTTCGTCACATAGCGGTTCACCATACGTGCATGCTACGGGAATCACTGACCTTAACACAAGCATTTCTTAATGTCATAATACTCCACTAGCATGACTCTAATATTACTATCCTCATATCTCAAAACAATTTTCAAGCATCCAACTTCTCACCATATTCAAAGCACTTAGTGTGAAAGTTTTTACTACATTGATCTTGGATGTCTATCATGTGAAGGCTAGTTTTATAGCCAAAGCACATTACCATGCTGTTTTAATAGACTCTCAAAAGGATATAAGTGAATCATGAGAGATCAACAATTTCTACAAAATATAATTACCACCGTGCTCTAAAAGTTATAAGTGAAGCACTAGAGCAGAAACTAATCAACTCAAAAGATATAAGTGAAGCACATAGAGTGTTCTATTAATTCCTAGGCCATATTTAACTCTCTCAAATAGGTGTGTCCAGCAATTATAATTGTGGAAAACTAACAAGCAAAGACTCAAATTATACTAGACGCTCCAAGTAAAACACATATCATGTGGTGAATAAAAATATAGCTCCGGGTATAGTTACCGATAGATGAAGACGAAAGAGGGGATGCCTTCCCGGGGCATCCCCAAGCTTAGGCTTTTGGTTGTCCTTGAATTTTACCTTGGGGTGCCTTGGGCATCCCCAAGCTTAGGCTCTTGCCACTCTTTCTTCCGTAGTCCATCAAAGCAATACTCAAAACTTGAAAACTTCACAACACAAAACTTAGACAAAAATCTCGTGAGCTCCGTTAGTATAAGAAAACAAACCACTACTCAAAGGTATTGCAATGAATTCATTCTTTGTTTATATTGGTGTTAAACCTACTGTATTCCAACTTCTGTATGATTCATACTTCCCAATACTACTCATAGATGCATTGAAATAAGCAAACAACACACGAAAAACAGAATCTGTCAAAAACAGAACAGTCTGTAGTAATCTGCAGTTTTCACGTACTTCTGTAACTCCAAAAAAATTGAACTAAATTGGTAAACGTGAGGAATTTGTCTATTAATCATCTGCATAAAGAATCAACTAAATAGCACGCTCCAGTAAAATCTGGTAACCATTCTAGCAAGCGCTAACAATTCTGTTTTTCACAGCAAGATCATATAAACTTCACACAAGTCTTCCCAAAGGTTCTACTTGGCACAAACACTAATTAAAACACAAAACCACATCTAAACAGAAGCTATATGCAATATTTATTTCTAAACAGAAGCAAAAACAAAAAATATAAAATTGGGTTGCCTCCCAACAAGCTCTTTCTTTATAGCCATCAAGATAGGCTTGAGAATTCAATGATGCTCACATGAAAGATAAGAATTGAAGCACAAAGAGAGCATCCTATAGCATGTGAAAATCACATTTAAGTCAAACATACTTCCTATGCATAGGAATTTTATAGGAAAACAAGTTACCAAGACAAGCAAGATCTAGCGTATGCAAGGAAGATGAAAGAAACAATAGCAATCTCAACATAACGAGAGGTAATTTAGTAACATGAAAATATCTACAACCATATTTTCCTCTCTCATAATAATTACATGTAGGATCACAAGAAAATTCAACAATATAGCTAGCACAAAACATATTCTCAACACGATCCACATGCATACGAAGTTGACACTCTTCCAAAATAGTGGGATCAATATTAACTAAAGTCATGACCTCTCCAAACCCACGTTTATCAAAAATTTCATAAGATTGAATATTCTCCAAATATGTGGGATCTAAAGTTGACACTCTTCCAAACCCACTTTCAATATTATTGCAAACATTATTATGAATCTTACATTCATCATGGGGATTAAATAAATTTTCAAAATTATAAGAAGAGTCACCCCAGTCATGATCATTGCAACAAATAGTAATCATAGCAAAACTAGCATCGCCAAGCTTGAGGTTTTGCATATCATTAACACAACTGGCATTAATAGAATTTATAATAACATCATTGCAATCATGCTTTTCATCAAAGGAACTATAAAGTATGGGTGCAATAGCAACGATCTCATGTTTAACATAGGGAACTATAGCATATTCATCTTCATAAATATTGGCATCATGGCCACAAGAATAGCAAGCATCATGTTCATCACGGGATATTTCAATAAAATCATCAGAATCATAATTTTCTATATATTCATGCATATCATTATTTTCCTTCAAAGCAGCGGTCATTCTTTCAATAAATTCTTTGACATTGACATTATGAGCATAGTTTTCATAGCAATATTTAAGTATGTCAAAATTTTCAGATTCATAGAGAGTAATATCATACTTTTCAATCAAAGAAGCAACTTCATAAGCACCCTTAAAAGCAACGAATTCTTCAATTTGTTCAATATCATAGTAACTATAAACACCCTTTGCATAAGAAGATAAGATTTCATTATCATTAAACTCACATAGGTAGGGGAGGTGTTTTGTAGGGTTCTTAGAGCAACAAGTAAAATCACAAATTTCACAAAGATTCCAAGCATAACACATCAATCTGTTTATTTGATCCCATAAGAGTCTCCCTATTTCAGACAAACAGTGACTCACAAAATGAGCATGCTCATCTAAAGATTTCCCATCAACTAGGCTAGTTGGGGATTCAGCACGAGAGCATAAGGATCGAAGATGATCCAAGTAGAACACTTTAAGGTGATCCATAACAATAGATTTTTAGCAAGCAAAGATGCAAGCACATAGAAGGCACATGGAGACACAAGCAAACAAGAAGCATGTGAACGGTAAACACACGACATAAGAAGGGCGAATAAAATGATAAGGGTGGAGTGGGGGAGAGGAAGTCGAGAGGCAAATAAATGTAATGCGAAGGATAAGGGTTTGTCATAGGTACTTGGTATATGACTTTTGCGTAAGACTCCCCGGCAATGGCGCCAGAAATTCTTCTTGCTACTTCTCGAGCTTGCGCTGTATTCCCTCGAAGAGGAAAGGGTGATGCAGCATAGTAGCGTAAGTATTTCCCTCAGTTTTTGAGAACCAATGTATCAATCCAGTAGGAGACCACGCGCGAGTCCCTCGCACTTGCACAAACAAATAAGAACTTCGCAGCCAATGCGATAAGGGGTTGTCAATCCCTTTACGGTCACTTACGAAAGTGAGATCTGATAGAGATGGTAGTTTGATATTTTTGGTATTTTTGGATATAAGAACAGAAAGTAAAAGCGGAAAAGTAAAGCAGATTGTAGATTGATATGTTGAGAATAGACCCAGGGGCCATAGTTTTCTCTAGTGGCTTCTCTCATGACAGCGATATTCTACGGCGGGTAAACAAATTACTGTCGAGCAATTGATAGAAAAGCGAATAATTATGAGACTATCTAGGCATGATCATTATATATAGGAATCACGTCCGAGACAAGTAGACCGAAACGATTCTGCATCTACTACTATTACTCCACACATCGACCGCTATTCAGCATGCATCTAGAGTATTAAGTTCATAAGAACGGAGTAACGTGTTAAGCAAGATGACATGATGTAGAGGGATAAACTCAAACATAGTGATATAAACCCCATCTTTTTATCCTCGATGGCAACAATACAATACGTGCCTTGCTGCCCCTACTGTCATAGGGAAAGGACACTGCAAGATTGAACCCAAAGCCAAGCACTTCTCCCATTGCAAGAACTATAGATCTAGTAGGCCAAACCAAACCAATAATTCGAAGAGACTTGCAATGATATTATAATCATACATAAAGAGTTCAGAGAAGAACCAAATATTTCTCATAGATAATCTTGATCATAAACCTAGAATTCATCGGATCTCGACAAAGACACCGCAAAAAGAGATTACATCGAATAGATCTCATTGAAGACCGAGGAGAACTTGGTATTGAGATCCAAAGAGAGAGAAGAAGCCATCTAGATACTGGCTATGGACCCGAAGGTCTGTGGTAAACTACTCACAACTCATGGTGAGGCGATGATGATGATGTAGAAGCACTCCGTGGTAGATCCTCCGGAACATGCCCCAAGATGGGATCTCACGGGAACAGAAGGTTGCGGCGGTGGAACTAGGGTTTTCTCTCTTGTTCTGATAGTTTCGGGGTACGTAGGTATATATAGGAGGAAGGAGGGCACTGGGGGCCAGACGGGGTGCCCACGAGGCAGGGGGCACGCCCCCCACTCTCGTGGACGCCATGTCAGCCCTACTCCGTGGTTCTCAAGTCTCCCCTGCGTATTTTGCTCCAAAAATATCTCTCCCGAAGATTTCATTCCGTTTGGACTCCGTTTGATATTCCTTTTCTATAAAACCCTAAAACAGGCAAAAAACAACAATCTGGACTGGGCCTTTGGGTTAGTAGGTTAGTCCCAAAAATAATATGAAAGTGTATAACGAAGCCCATTAAACATCCAAAACGTCAGAAATAATAGCATGGGACAATCAAAAATTATTGATACGTTGGAGACGTATCAAAGACGCGGAAGTGGATGCCCACACGGAGAGGAGTACGAGGGTTCACTGGTTCGGCTGCGGTGTGAGTCTGCCGTCGTCGTAGAATAACAGGGGGTGTGGGTGAGTGGAGGGATGGCCTAGCCAGCGGTGGGAGTAGTATAGGGGCGGTGAGGCCTCCGCGGCAGCACAGCCGGCCACGGGAGGCAGGAGCAGGCGTCACGACCGACGCTGCTTTGCGCGGCTGGAGCAAGAAGACTAGAGGTTGAAGAAGCACTAAGGTCGTTGGATGGACATCGTACGGTTACTGGAGCTAGAATCATTAATATTGATTAAGTTGACAAAGCCCTCCGTCCCCGTCAACTTAGTAGGCCCACAAGTCAGCCTCCCACCATGGTGGGTCCCAGCTGGCAGGGGGTATTCCTTTTTTGTGCGCAATAAGGAGGCACTTCCTTGCGTGCGAAGATATAGTTGGTGGGTCCGACCTGTCAGCAGAGGGAACATTTTTTTCGCGAAATACAGAGGTCCTTCCGGCGGGTCCCAGATGACAGGTGGAGGAATCATTATTTTGCGCGTAATAAGGAGGCATTTCCTTGTGTGCGGCCGTGGACCCAGCTGTCAACCTCTCCACGTACAGTCCACTTCCGATGGATGTCGTTCGTTGACCACGTTGACCATGACACGCCGAGAGTACCAGGGCGGTGGACGACGGCGAGGCCTACGAAGGGAACGACACGGAGCCGGGGATGACACGGCAGTGGCTGCCCACGCGGTGGAGAGTACGAGGGTTGACTGATTCGGCTGCCGTCGTCGGAAAATAACAAGAGGTGTGGGTGAGTAGAGGGATAGACAGGCCAGGGATGCGAGTATATTATGGGGCTGTGAGGCCTGCGCGGCAGCACAGCCGGCCACGGGAGGCGGGAGCAGGCGGTTCCAACGGTGCTGGTTTGGGTGGCTGGGGCAGGAAGATCACAGACTGAAGAAGCACGATTGTCGTTAATTAGATTGACATCTAACGGTCTGACGCTAGTAGAGTCGATTGTTGACTAAGTTTCTTTTTTGATAAACCTTTTGTACGGATGAACTTAGTAGGCTGACAAGTCAGCCTCCAAATCTATGGCAGACAACATAAAGCCCATGTGCTATTTTTATAATAATTTGCAGCCCCTTTGCTAATTCTTAAGTAATTTATTACAGCCCATTTTCTGCCCAGGACAACGGTCAAAAAGTTCAACCTTATTTTGCATATTTTGATGGAGTCCGAGCTTTTGTAATCCCGAAATGATAAATATTTTTTAAGAACTTGTTGATTTGCCAAAAAAATCATTTTGTTTTTTTAAGCTAATAAGACGTGGGACAATTGAGTTGGTTTAAGGGAAAACCAGTGGTAAAAAAATCAGCGTTGGGAGGGAAAACAACAACAAAAATAAGGATGTAAATATGAAAAGTGAATTTTATGTATTTTCAATATAATGATACGTGTATATGAACTAGTAAAACTATAGGTAGAGATTAGAAAACGAATGTAGGACATGCGTTTCAAGAGGAAAATAGAACTAGGTTCTGTGTTTGATTCAGTAAAAAAAGTATGTGCGGATGTTCTAAGACAAAATATAACTAACGTTGGCGGGCCAGAGGCCAGTAGATACCTGTTGATTCTCTGTGCCCCGTTATCATCATGGGCTAGGCCTGTTAAAAACAAAACCAAGCCTGGGCAGTCTACATCCCAGTAGAAACTTTCTCGACCTGAAAAAACAATATACGTGCTCAATAAACGAAAGAATTCTGCAAGTACAAACTGATAACTAGGATGCAGCAGAGATATTGTTTTTTCATCCTGATAATAAGAGCATGCATTTGTTTCAAAAAAAATGGAGAACTGAGAATTCGAACGGCGGGTGCTTATGCTACCCATCAAATAAAAATCAGGTGCCTGAAAATTCGTTTCGAAACAAATGATTCAGCTTTATATCCACGTCAACCCTCGGCATGATGGTTGGAAGCAGATGCC
The DNA here is from genome assembly GCA_902687465.1 of Secale cereale. NCBI lineage: Eukaryota > Viridiplantae > Streptophyta > Magnoliopsida > Poales > Poaceae > Secale > Secale cereale. The sequence goes on along the minus strand of LR738714.1, from coordinate 768,325,916 downwards.
AAGTTCATAACAAAACATCGTTAACAACAATACCAACTTGCGAACGACAAGGTAGTACAAGTACCAATACCAAACTAACTTATAATCTTTTTACTCCTGGACCTAGTGTTCGTCTGGTAGAAAATTTTGCAGAGGACGAGCTCCCGCTCCTTCTCTTGCTCCAAGTCCCCGAGGTGGTACTGGTGCATCACCAAGTTGGTCCTCTGTTGGTCGAAGTTTTTGTTGGTGTGCAGTACCAGAACCTTTTTTGATGCCCGTCTGCCGGCCGTTGACCATCACCGGCAAGGTATTGCCGGTGTTGTGCCACATCGCATGCATGCCGCACTCCGACTATATCTTGCCACACGTCCACGTGCCCCTTTTGAACGCCCTGGAATTGCGCTGGAAGAAATGCTTGCTTAGGCCATTCAGTGTGATAACTGCACTATTGTGGAATACAGGTTTTAGTGTACGTAGTTGGCATTTTCATAACATATTTGGCATGTAGCAGTCACTTGTTTCACTTTTTATTAACTGTCAAACTGTAATTGCTTCACCAGGTCTGCTTCTAAAAAGAAAAATAGAGCAATAAACAAAGGAATATGTTTGTGCATGTAGACGGCCGATCGGTGTCTTACCTGGAAGTTTCTCAGGATGGGTGTAGCATATGTCGTGCTCGTTGTCGATGGTTGGTATGAACAAATCGATGAGAGTGTGAGATCTCGCGCTGTCAGCACTCACTTTGGCCTTAAGGTGCTCGATCAGCTCCTGATCTGTGGGATCGAATTTGATGCCAACCGGCAGCACATGCCAATCCTTCTTCGACTTGCGCAGGTTAATTCCAGTTATATGGTAGTGAATGTATGATCAATCGACTGTTTTAAGTGAATGATGAAAGATTTCGACAGATAAGTGGTACTCCAAATCTGAAGTCCAGAATACCCGAACACGCCGCTGGGATTCTTGTGTCACCTCACGCGCAGCGTGTTGTCATGTCAATTCAATGTGTGGACATGATGAATAATTTGACCGACGTATATACTAGTACTGCTACTGTACTACTTACTATTCATATTTAGTGTCACATTTTAACCATTGGTTTAATGCCTTTCACACACTGAAGATTATCTGGCAACAAGCTATGTCGACGAATCTCTAGATATGGTGATTCATGAAACCCATGGTATGATGTGTAAACACAGCCCCCCCGGCGAATGGAAGTTGCATAGCACGGTAATCATCGCCGGTGATATGATCGATGATTGGTTGGATGATCGGATAATTGAGCCCAAGGAACATGGAGTGGTTGCCGAGGTTGTAAACCCGCCTCCAGTTGAATATGCATGGCCCAACGGAGCTGGGATCTATCTCGAACACGAAGCAGCCATAGCCATCAATGTCACAAACGCCCCAGGCATTGTACTGCATGCGGTTCGATGAAATGGTTTGGTCAATTTGGTACGTGCAAATGAGCATCAAATGACCACCGTCAGCTGAACGAGCGATAAACCACCACCCATCGGCTGGTATGATTCCAGGTCCTGGAATCATGAAGGACAGCACATTTGCGTCTGCTACAACAATTCAAATTGGAGATCAAAAGGACAAAAATAAACAATCATGTTCAGAGTATGTGTGGAATTAAGATTATTATAATAGTGACACATATCATAGACAGAGAATTGCAATGCCGTGGTCATAATCATACCCAAAGTTTAAAAAAATAAGCCAATGGCTTTCATATTCTAGCAATATATCATGGTTCAAACATCATGTAACAATGAGAGGAAAACAGATATGACAGGGCCTAATCATATTCTACCATAGCACTTACTACAGTTATCATATCAACTCTAAGCAATAACATGCATTGTTATAAAAATCCTGGAAATGAGAGTAACATATAGCAATCATGAGGCTATACTCATCATATCTATTCTAACAATCATTAGATACCAATTGTTCTCATATCATCTCTAAAAATAACATGTGTGGTCATAAAAATCTAGGAAATGAGAGGAACATATAGCAATGATGTGGTTATAGACATACTATATATTCTAAATTTGTAACAATGAACAGGCAGTCGTATTCTTAAGGTAAAGATGAGATGAGATAGAACAATTACACGACGATAGATTCCACCAGTATAGGCAGCCAATCTGTGCGTCAACCGCACAAATGATGCCATCGTGCACTATAGCATCAGACAGAAGTGTTAGGTAAAGAGGATCGACGATGAGCCATAACCATGTATGGCGACCGGATTCCAGATAGACAAATCCCATGTAGAACACGGCAATGAGCTTGTAATCCATGTAGTCATTTGATGGTGTGGGCACTTTGCAGATTACAACCTTCAGCAAACAGAGGTCGAGCCAAAAGCTCGACGCGTCTCGTGCGTAGTAGGCAGGAGTGTCCGGTGGGCCGCGACGCTCGATGGCGGCGGTATCCAAAGATGGAAGGGTGATCTCTCGCTGGGTGTAGATATCCACGAGACGCCACGGACTACCGGATTGGTGGATGAGGACGATCCAGTTGGCCTTCATGCCCGCCCAGTAGTGGTCGCGCATGAAGGACAGGTGGACCGGTAGTGGTAGCATGTCAAGGGGCACCATGGCAACCTCCATAGGATCATCAAGTCGGTGCCTGGGCCACCTGCGAGGATCGGGCATCAGCAAACATGGTGTCTTGAAAAGAGTCGGCCGGTTGCAGACGAGTAGACGGTACAAAGACACCGAGCATGCGGCCAGACGGACGGTGCTGAGTAGATCCATACGATTACAGATCTGCTCCAAGAGAACATTGGGGAGGAAATTCCAATTGCGGCTCTGCGTGTCAGTTGGTTCTGCCATTGGGGTTTTCGGTGCCTGCGAGCCAGCAGGGAAGTGGATTCAGGCGGGCGAGCGAAGAAGCTTCTCCTCGTGTGGCCGAGCAGTGAGCGGGGTGGGGGGTATGGTACGCGCGAGCTACCAAGGAAGATAGCGCGGGCGGGCGAGCAGAGAGCGGGGGGAAATGGTGTGCAGCCGACGATGGGGAAGAGAGGAGGAAGAAGAAGAGAGTAGGAAGAAGAAGAGAGGAGGAAGAAGAAGAGAGGAGGAAGAAGAAGAGAGGAGGGAGAAGAGTGGAAGACGGGGAAGAAAGTGCATTAAATCTCAATTCTACTAGTACTAAAAAGGATATACCGTCCTTCGGAGTGTAAATAGTTACACCGATGACATATGTGTCTACCACAAGAGGGCCCATATGTCAGTTAATGGAGGACAGAAGCGTGCTCTACTGGCAAACATGATGGCAGTACTGGGTAAGGCTGATTTAGTAACAACAACACGATGGTTCAGCTTATTAATTAAGTGTCCCATCTGCTGTAGCGTGTATTGTCACTTCACAGCGAAGACTAGTTGAATAGTTCTCTCTGACCGAGATGGGGAATAATGGATCGCGAAGACTTCCTTTCTACATTATCCCTATGCCTCTACGCTCACTTCACTCATTTTGCTCCGTACGTAGTCACTTGTTGAAATCTCTAGAAAGACAAATACTCCGTATTTGGGAACAGAGGGAGGATTTTACTCCATATTTGGGAACGGAGGCAGGATTTTACTCCATGTTTGGGAACAGAGGGAGTATCACCATATGGAGGGAACAGAGGAAGCTTGAAATATGAACATGTTAATGGGAGGGAGTAAGCCCCATGCATGTAACATGCAACACTCACACGTACACATGGACGCACGCAACACTCACGCACCCATGCGGCACACATCACACGACACAACACACACGCTCACGCTCAAGTGCTCAACCTACTCCCTACATTCGTGAAAGACCGTGCATTTAGAGATTTACACATTGACCAGGGCATAATTAACGCCCAAAAGTAGCAGACTTATGTCTGCAAGCAACCATTGAGAGAAGAAGGTAAAATGAAGATCGTTGCATGCTGTAATTAAGGATAGACATGTAACCTATACCTAGAGCACAAGTTGGTGCATTAGTCAATCAATATTGATTTAGATTAAAGGCTAAATGCATTGGAAGTGTAGATGTACTACACTCTTTGTTTTTAGCTGATTACTTTGCTCTGCTAACTGACAGGTGGGACCCAGAAACCATGTGACAATTTAACCAGTCAACAAAGTGCCACGTCGACTATGTGGCCGGTCAGTAGGGTGCAATACGGTGCTCTACGATGAGGTAGTGATCGTATAATCACTGCAAGACTATATATAGTGACCGTAAAGTGCGTATTGTTACATACATTGACCGCCAGTGTATTTTTCTCGTTTCAAATTAAGCCATATTAACTGGAAAGGACGCAGTATGGACTAGTACTAGTATTGCTTTGATGTGTCCCGTCAACTCGCCGAACGAGGAGAAGCTTGCTTACTACGCCTCTCCCTCGCCGACGCGCGCGGTGGTTCGCATGACGAGGAGAGGGTTTTGACTATAGCGCCCTCTCCCTCACCCTCTCCCTCGCGGTGGACGTGCAGCCGTTCAATCGGTGTCAGATTGCCAGAATCATAATGTGTACTGTAGTATCATCATTGTTGGACCTTCCGAAGAGGCAAAGAGCCAAGTGCAAGGTTCACACGAGTACGAACTGTTGAACCTCCCGAAGAGGCAAAGAGCCAAGCGCAAGGTTTTATAGGAGTTATCATCCTAGTAGGAGCGTACTACACGGAGTACAACTATAGCGAACGAAGCTACTGTATGATGCCGCCACGTCACGTATATCCAAAGTTGTGCCACCTTTTTTCCTCAAAGAGCGTGTTGGAGCCTGTGCAACAACCACACAAGTTGCACGTACACATAACACATTTACTAGTAATAAATTCTAAAGGACAAATGCCAGTATGCCACACAAGCTCATCTCCAATTCATGTGATAAATTTGTGCACGACTAGTCTACATATATTCACAGCGCTACCATTCACAATTTACCGTACTCCACTTACATGTTATAGGTGGGCTACATGTCCTCCTCGAGGTTCCAGTCCTAGGTATTCATCATGGATGGCATGATCCATAGTGGTGGGCAACGGGAATCATTGTCGCAGCTTTCTAGTCCGGTTCCACATGATGGAGACTCATCCAAGCTGAAGTGGCATAAATCAGGGATAGCGTGTCCCAGCATGTCATGCATCCGGCGGTGCGCACTGAAGACACGACCATGCTTCATGAACGGGAGGCCTTCCATGTCGTGCACAGAAGGTGGCATCCGCTTCACAATTGGGTAGTTGTCCCCAATGAAAAGCGGGTACTCTCCAAGAGTGTTCCTCGGCACCCACGTAGCATCACGGGGGTCGAACTCGGCGCCGTTCATCTGGTACACGCGGCATCTCAGATCTGGACACATGGTCACATACATAGTCAAGGTCCATGCATAATAATGTTTCACTCAAATATGGCGGTTAGTAATACTATGCAGCAAATAGTACTACTCCGGTATAGAGGAAGTAAAATAACCGGCTTATTATATATAGCCACTCTTGGCTACATGGATGACATAGTAAGACATGGAAAAACAAAAATGGTGGCAGCTAGTGGGTTCAAGTCTTCAAGGGCCTAGCTAGCTATACGCGTCCTCCAAGGTAAAAAGTACTCCTACTAGTACGTAAGTAGAGTACTAGTACAACAATGTAAGAGATGGCGAGAGGGTTAAAAATTGGAATACCTGGGTAGAAGGTGACGACCCGATTGTGGTAGATTGTGTGACCATGTTGCACATCAGTGGTACCATGGGTAACGACTGTTAAGATAGTTGATCCCAATATGCCATAGTCAGCTACAAGGTTACAGGTTAGACCGAATCGCGGATGCAAATGCACATCCAGGATCGGCGATCTTATTTTGATCGCGGGATGATTGGTCCCTGCAAAATAATGGAGTACCGTTAGGGATGTAAATGATGGTTTGTGCATTCTGTTTGTAATCTCCCGTACCGTAGGATGGCAACCAGATGAAACAAGTCCCCTGGCTTGTCATCATGAAGAGGCAGCCTAGATGGCGCACGGCGGCTTCGAACGTGTAGGGGTACAAATCTGCCGCCGCCAACATGCGCCAGCCTCTGCCGTTAGTGCCTCTTGCATTGATGGCAATCCTTATGCCGAACACCGCGATGAGATAGTAATCGTCGTAGCTGCGTTGCTTGGTCGGCGGGTTCGCAATTGCTATCTTCTTCAATCTCATGTAGGCATCATCATACGTATTCAAGCCCAGCCAGTCTAGAGGGCCGATCCCAATGGTGGAGAAGGGGTCTACCGGAACGGCCGCATTGCTGTGGATGTTGTGCAAAATGATGGTGGTATCCGGCCGGAGGTATGCAAGCCAATCTTCGTTGGCACGGACCCAGACCTATATATAAGACGGTGGGCAGCGGAGAAATTACAGGATGGAAATGGAACAACTAAGTACTACATGATCAAATTCCATTACTGACCTGCTCATCGGACAAAATCCGACTACCTCTCAACGTCGGCAACTCTAGCGGAGTCAACGTGGAACCATGGCCAGGGAGCGATGGACTGTTCGAAGGATTGTCCCATAGAAGAACCTTCTCCTCGAGGGCGCATGGAAGACCAACAAGCATGGCCTTTTCCCAAGCCATTTTAAGCATCGTGTTGAAAAAGTTGGTGCAGGAAGCACCGAGTCTTGTGTCGGTGTATTTGGATCGACACCTATGGGATCACAAGAATCCCTACTACGGTTGCGGGGCACGGGGTTGAGAGAAGAGCGGATCTAACAGTCAGGACACAGTTCCTTTACCCAGGTTCGGGCCGCAAAGATGCGTAAAACCCTACTCCTGCTTTGGTGGATTATATGGTTGTGTTCTTCAGCTAGTGAGGAGCTCCAAAAGAGTCGTGAGGAGTTCTCAAAACCCGAATCCTCCTCCTGGTCGCCTCGGGCCTCCTTTTATAGGGAAAAGGGGTCGCCACAGTGGCACACAGGAGGTGGAAAGGGTACAGTGACGCGAGGTTATCCCTCGCATTACAGGACAAGGCGCATTTAATGCGCTTAGCTTAGGTGTCCTTACTTTATCGGGGACGAGGGGAGACGCCCGTTTTGTCCGTCGCCGCTCCTCCTCGTGTTGACACGGGCCCTGTCCAGCGGTGCCTGAGGTGCCATGTAGGCAGACAGACAGCTGAGGTGGCGCAACGGCGGGCCTCCATGAAGATCTGTGGGTTGCCACGCAGGAGCATGTCCAGCTGGTCGGGTCGGCAACTGTGTGGGTCGGTGGAAACCCAGTTGGTGCGGGCCTGACAGTGGCCCCGTGGTTGTCCTCGGCAAGGGCCTTGCCGGGGCTCCGGCAAGGGTCCTTCCATGGCGACTGCTGCCATCCCCGGCAAGGTGCTTGCCGGGGGCCGTGTAGTTCTCCTTGGCTGGGATCCCTCCAAGGGTCGTCGTCTTCTTAACTTGTATCTGATCTTGGATGTCTTCACAAAATCTGCATGCCACCACGGGGATATCTCCTGAATCCTTGCCCAATGGGGGCGGAGGACTCATGGGTGATCCGTTCCGTGGGCGCGGGGCGAGCTGCCGCGGCAAGGGTCTTGCCGGGGCTGCCAGAGCCGGCTCCCGGCAAGGACCTTGCCGGGGGAAGTCGCTTCGTCCCTTTGCTCTTTGTGGTCTTGTTCTTGGCGTTGCTCCAGTCTCCATCAAGCTTTGATCTTACCGTGGCTCACCTCCCTTGCCATGCTTGGTGTGGTGGTGCCCATGGCTCAGACTACCCGTGCACAGTCATAGGGGTACAAAAAGTGTACCCCTCCCACGACCCGCGCGTGCGGCGCGGGTTGGAGGGGCGTGTGTGACATGGGCGGCATGCGTGGGGCGCTTTCCGCAGGCATGCGTCACGTCGTAGTAAATGTGAAAGGAGGCGGCCCGCGCCTTCCCCGTAAATGGGGGGAAGTGTGAAGGCGCGGCCCGCTTACTGGATGGGGCCGAGGCGCGGTCGTCTAGGCATCCATTCCCCACGATCACAAGGTGGGGAGAGGTCGCCTCACCCGTCCCTTTGGTCCTGCACGTTCGCCACGTCACTACTAGGAAAAGGCCTATTAATGGCGCACCTAATTTGGCCATTAATGGCGCATTAGTGGTGCGCCATTACTAGCACGCCATTAGTATTTGATACTAATGGCACACCACTGGTGCGCCATTAGTATCTGGTATACTAATGGCGCACCTGGGATGCGCCATTAGTGTGCACCTTAGTGCGCCATTAGTATGCCTCCCAGGGGCCAGGTGCTATGGCATACTAATGGCGCACTAAGTATGATGCGCCATTAGTATTATCCGCATAGTAATGGCGCACTGCGTGTCAATGCGCCATTACTATGCTTTGGCATACTAATGGCGCACTGCCAGTTAATGCGCCATTACTATGCTTTGGCATACTAATGGCGCACTTTTCTCTGATGCGCCATTAGTATGAATATTAGGTTTTTTTTAATATTATTTTTCTGTTTTTTTTTGCATAGATTACAAAATGTATAATTGCACAGAATATAGACAGCACACATCAACAACACATTCATCGAATACAATAGAAGATTAATCTCTGAATACAATTCATCATATTAGTCTCCGAATACAATTCATCGATCATATCATATTAGTCTCCGAATTGAAAAGACCGAACAAAGATAGAACAATATATAACAAGTCTCGAGATCGCGAGTAGCGAGTTTGTCTTCGCATTACAAGTCGATATCGATAATCTAAACTACCATCACATAGAAGAGAGCTGCGATCGTCACGATGAGCATCATCACGATGAAACTCGTTTTCATCCGGTTCCTCCAACGCTCCCTCCCCTCTCCCGCTAGATAGCGGGCGTATCTAGATTCGGCCTCGGCCCTAGTGGTGTACCCTTTGTAACTGTTACCGCTGAATCGGTGAACCTGTCTCCGACACTCCTCCCAGTCGTCGTAGACTCCGGGAACCTTACCCTTGTACACGACATACGACGGCATCGCTATATATATGCACTAGCCAAACGAAACGTTAGTATCAATTCACAGACAATTCATAAGCAATACATAAGTATGCAACAGAACGATCGAAAGTTGAAAAGCAAGACATTAATAGCATCGATTACATCTAAGTTGAACGACTCTCGAAACCAAAGAGACATACTACAAGTTCATTAAAGTTTAATTACAACAAGAGCCAATCGATGTTTCAGAACTAGACACAGCATCACTGCTTTCGACTCGACTCAATGCACCGGAGCGTGGATGAAGCCGCCGTCTATCGTGGGAGTCATGAAATCACGGGCGTTGTCAGCCTGCATTTGTAGCATTGTGTCGATGTCACTGTTCGACGGTTGATTCCTGAGGTAGAACAGCCCCGAGGTACGAAGGACATCTTGATGGATGATTTCCGCAAACTCCGACTGGATGCGAAAGAAATCTTGTCTGATGTCCGCGTCCTGGATTGCCGACACGCGCGCGGCCCAATCTTTGAGCTTACTCGGTAGCAGAAGTTGATGATGGTCCCGTACGATCGCCCGCATGTGATGGATGGCGTAGTAGGCACCCTTCTGACCGCCAGGCGGCTACTTGACGCAGCAGAACGTCGTGTTGTGGGAGAACACGTGCTTGCCGTACTTACGAGTTGTCCTGGTGAAGGTGCCTCCAGATTTGGCGTAGCCGGCGAGAACATCATCAAGAACCTTCTTGACATTTGTGTAGTCTACAGCCGACTTACGGTCCGGGTCGAAATACGTGGCCATGGAATATTTGGGGCTTAGTAGGATGAGCGTGCACTGTGTGTCACTGCAGAAAACACGGAATGTTAAAAGAAGAACGATCGAAATCTAAGAATTCATATGTTACGGGGCGGTTGAGGCGGAGGACTTACTCGGGAAAGTAAGGCACGAGGAAGTTATCCTTATCTCGGTTTGCCAGAATGACGCCTCCGAGGTAAGAACTCGCGACTTGCCGGTCCCCAGCGCTGCCCTAGATCTTGGCACGCATGTAGAATGGGTCGACTATCACGATGTCCGGGGTCTTGTCGCGAATGATCCGCATCTCCATACTCAGCGAAAATAGCCGAACGAAGGTGTAGTGCAGCGGATGAAGGTTCAACATAGCGTGGATGTCATCAAACCGCAGCACGATCGTACCCCCGATGGAGTTATCCACAAAGCCCTTGCCCTCCGACACCTTGGCCGTGAAAACCGGGTACGCCACATCCTTCTGTGTGAGACGCCGCTTCTCCAAACAAAGAACACTGTCATGCAGACTCCGCATGGCACCGGTTGCAGCATCAAGCATATTTGTCGGTAGCATCGGCCTACCCGCCACATGCACCCTCCTCATTACATCCTCAGGTGAAGGTGGCCCGTCCTGAGCACGGATCGTACTCGGTGCCGGCTGGCTCGCACCCTTGTTAGTTTTTCTTTTGCGTGCCTTCTTCTTGATCTCCTGAATTGGGACCGAGTTCTGCTCAGAGACCGCCTTCTTTAGTGTGTTGGGGCTCATCATATTTCGCACCTCGCCTATCTGAGGCTCGGTGAAATCGGCAGCTGGAGGCGTCTCCTGAGAGCTGAACGGCAGACGACGCCTGTTGCAACTTGGCTTCTCCGCGGTACCGGCTTGATCGCGCACGTCTTTTGTTGGGTTGGGTTCTTGAGAAGGAGCCCCCATGAAGTCGTCACCGTACCCATGATCGGCAAAGTATTGATCGACGTTGGCAAATGTATCGTCGTCGTCGTCGTTCTGATCCTGTGCCATATGCATGTTTGGATCCAGTGGCATAGGGACTTGCCATGGGGACGACTTGGCGCCGGCACGACTGGCGGTGTTGTCTTTGGTGTGGTTTCCCCCGCCCCCAAACGAATCTGGCTCTTCGGCCAAAGCAGGGGCCAGCTCAGGCAGGCGCTGAGGGTCATGACGTCATCATCGTCGGCCCCGACGGGTCGAATCGGAGGTAACACGTCGTCGCAGCCTGGCAGCACCCGAACCAGTTGAACCCTAAACAAGTTGGGTGGCATCTGGGTACCGTGGAACAAGGGCTGGCCCGGTTGAACGATTTTGCCCTTGGCGACATCGACCAACTCGTTGTTCACGAAGTGCAGGAGAGTGCACGGAACGTCGGCGGCGCCCTGCGAAAACATGTAGGGCGTCAGGGATGCCCAGTCAAAGGCAAGGAGATGAAGTCCTCGGCCGAGAGAGGCTTAATTAGTTACCGTGATGATGGCGTCGAGCTCGGCTAATGTCGAGGCACCGCCAACGGCGGGCGTGCAGTTGACGGAGGGGCCGCTTGCTGCAGAGGTGCCAGCCGGCGTACACACTGGTGCATTAAGATCCCGTGCCGGCGTCGGAGACACCAATGCCGCCTCCGCCGTTGACACCAATGGCCCCGCCATCGCGTTCTGCGAGTTGCTGGCCATGAAGCTGGGAATCGGGGGCGGCCCCTGTTGGCCGCCAGCAATCCACGCACTCAACCCCTCGATCAAGGTAGGCACAATGGCGGTGATCGTCGCTCCGAGCTGTTGTTGCACTTGCTCTTGGACAATCTCCGGAATCCGCGCCACCTGTGCCTTGAGTTCTTGAACCTCGCGCGCCTGGCTTTCCGAGCTGGTCTTTTTCTCCTTTCGCCCACCAGCGTTATAGTATGACGACCATTTTGTCGACAAGCCTTTGCCGGCCACACGACCAGCTGACGTCGGCTTCTCGAGCTTATCCTTGTTCTTCGTTACATTCAACGCCCTATTTAGAGTCGTGTCCCAAGGGCTGCTCTTAGTCGACCCCGCGCTACTGCTTTCAGTCGCCTGCGGAAGGAATGTGAATCATTTAGAAATATGGCTTCATTAATTAGAATGCAACCATATGGAGCTAATTACGCGGGGGTGTATTCCTTACCAGAACAAGCTCAAGCGCCCTGGTCTTCGGATCCGTGGTCAGCTCCTTTGTTTTCGGGTCCTTCTTTTACCGGGCCCTGATAAAGTTCCTGGTCTGCTTGTCACCGTATTTATCGAAGAGGGGCGGTAGGCCTTGCTCGGCACGGTCCGCCTCCTCCTTGTCCCATTTAGGCTCCGCCACTCTGTAACCGCCGGGACCGAGTGTGTGTTCCCCTAAGTTGAGCTCCCGCATTTCTTTCCCCCACTGACATGATTCGGAGTGTGAGGCGCTCGAGCAAGTGATCTTGAATTCGTTGTAGTCATCTTCGGTGATCGAAGGATGTTTCTCCTTGATCGTCTCATAACTCTCACCTTTCTTGATCATTATCTTCACATTGGTTTTCCAAGTAGACAGGGCCTTGCTCATCTTCGTGAGGGCAGCATTGTTCACTTTATTCCCTTTGAGGCTTGTGTTATCAAATTGAGCGGGGAACTTGTATCGTTCGTGCAGCTTCGTGAAGAGGAGGTTGCGGTAATTCGCGTTGTCAGGATGCCTCAGGTTCTCGCTGTTGATCGAGACGGTGCTCCGGAGAATGCACCCGAGCTGAATCGAGTACCCCTTGACTATTCGTTCGGGCGCCGTTGGATTCCCGTCGGGGTCCACTTCAGTAACTTCCTCCTTGAGGGTGCGGAGCACGGTCGGCCGCCGGTCCTTCCGTTGCCTCTTCGGTTGGCTGCCATCTGTGCGTGCGCCGCCATCATCAGTGGTGGCATTCTCGGCGGCACCATCAGTGGTGGCATCAGTGGGGTCATCCTCCGCGGTACCATCAGTGGTCTCAGGATCGGTGTGGAAGGCGGCGTCCTCATACAAGTGAGGTTGTTCCTCCATCTCCTGGGAAAGCTCCCAGAATGCCTTCCCGCCCGAACCACCGGCCTCATCGTTGTTGGCCATGTTTCTCTCTAAATAGGAACAAAGTTTGGTCAAAAAGTTGGTTATTGTCAAGGAACAAGATCATGGTCTCATCATTTAGGGTTTGTCGACACCGGGGCATCCTAAAAGCTAAGCTTTTATAATTGAGGGTTTTTCGACGCCCAGGCACCCTAAAAGCCTAAGCTTTCATCATTTCGGTTTTTATCGACACCGAGGCACCCTAAAAGCCAAGGTTTTATAATTAATGGTTTGTTGACACCGAGGCATCCTAAAAGCTAAGCTGGGCCTAATCACTTGGCTCTATTGCCGCCTATGGTTTAATGCAGCTAGAACAAAGGGGCACTTGATCCTACTTAATTAACTACTAAGATACCCCGGCCCATGGATTAGTCACAAGTACCCCATATGTCCTATTTTTTAGCAAAGTCATGCTAAAATTCACGGAAAATTTCAGCATGACCTTTGCTGAAAATAGGACATATGGAGTACCCGAATTTGCCGGAACGGAAGTTAATCGACATTCCAGCAAACTCAAGGGCCTCTCGGGGTACCTGCAAAACTATCACGACACGATGGTCGGAGACAAAACCCAGCAGTGCAAAGTGAGGAAATCTGCCATGTCTAAACATGGATATTTCCAGTAGCTGATTGGACCAATTAAGCTATAAGATGTTACAGTACAAACAAATTAAAGCAGCAGCAATAAGACAAGCACATGTATAGCTTGCAAAAGCATATATTTCCAGTTTGCTTTCGCAGTTACATCATGAAACAATCCGATATCATTGGACAGAATATCATTAAGACAAAGGAGATGCTCTCACTCCATTCTAAATATCCATCATCCTCCCACTCCATTCTAAATAATGTACTTCTAACTGGTTTTATTATTTTCTTCTTCTTTATTATTTTCAAAATTCAGATAACATGGCACTTTTATTTACTACTGTTGTCTCTGCTGGTTTTATTATTTTCTTCTTCTTTCATGCGTTCTACAAATTGAAATGTGTATCTAGTCTAGATAATAAGAAGTAGAAAACATGTAGCATGTAGTGGTACTTCTGCTTGTAGACTTGTAGTGATATGCTGTATCTTACCTCAGGTTGTCATGGTAGGAAATGCTTAAGTATTGCATCAAAGATTTAGTCAGTAATATGCGGTGGTCACTACTTGATCAAGTAGCAATCTAAATAAACAGAGGCTGGCGGAAGACCTTTAGTTGCCAATGCAAAATTACGGATGTAAGTTTGAACATGTTTATTATTCATTTTGTTAATTTGCTTAATTTTTTTTCTTCTGATACAGGGACTACAATACAATACCTCCTACATGGCTAGATCATATTTCCTAAAACTGTTGACTTTATTGTCTCACTTATCTAACAAAATAGGTGGCGATTAATCTAGTTAAAAATAGAACTGGCAGAAAAGTATCTTAAATAGATGGAGTCAAACTAGGGAATTAAGGAACCCTTTGTCACATAGCTAGATTTGATACACATTTTTCCTAAGAAATAATAAAACCAGCAGAGACAGCACTAGTAAACTAGGGATGCACAAGTTTGGGCGCGCCAAGATGATCAAGGACTCGGCCACCAAGATTCGTCGTAGACAGCAGTAGTACAAAGAAAATTCCTACGACTCACTGCTCGTACAAAAAAAAATAGGCAGCAGATCGTATGCTAAAACTAGGATGGCCTTGCGATGACAATTGCAGCTTCTGCAACCAAGTGCTAGCTGCGACAAAAAACATCGAGATATTGCTTATGCAAAAAACTTTCATATGAAGAAGGTACTGCCTGCTACATTACTTGATATATAGATACTGTTGAATTAACCAGCCAGCCCTAGCTAGGCTGCTGAACTCCTATACTAGGGTATCACCTGGAAAGAAATCGAGCATTGCTAGTAAACGAGGCAAGAAATCGAGCACTAGTGAACGAGGCAAGAAAATTCCTTAAAGTAGCATCATGGATGAACTAACCGAGAAGAGGCAGAGGGAGATGGCGAGCTTGGGGAGGTGGGGATAGACGGCGGCTCCAAGTCTCCGGCGACGGCTCCGAGGACGTGGGGCGGCTCCGTGGCTCCGAGGCTCCAAGTCTCCGGCGGCGGGGGCGCGTGGGGCGGCGTCGAGCGCTATGGCTAGGGCTCGGGGGCGCGGGGGGCAGCGGCGTCGTCGAGCGCTAGGGCTAGGGCTCGGGGGCGCGTGGGTCGGCGTCGGCGCGGGCGTCGGCGAGCGCTAGGGCTCGGGCTGGGGCGCGGGGGGCGGCGACGTCGGGGGCACGGGGGCGGCGGCGGAGGAGAGGGGAAGGGGATCGAGGGCGAGGCGAGGGAGAGAGAGGGGGGAGGTGTAGTGGGCCGGGGGGCATCAATATGTATGGGGCACAATACTAATGGCGCACTGCGCCCTGGTGCGCCATAAGTACGTCCATACTAATGGCGCACCTCCCCCTGGTGCGCCATTAGTATTTTTTTTGATTTCTGCGCGCGAGCCAACAGTTTATCTCCC
>LR738714.1:768250787-768302500 GCA_902687465.1 Secale cereale | reverse complement strand
GGTCTTCCCACCTATGGAGTTGCGACTCCGCGGATCGTGGGCTTGTAATGGGTCAAGTTGGAACACCCCTGCAGGGTTTGAACTTTCGAAAGCCGTGCCCGCGGTTATGTGGCAGATGGGAGCTTGTTAATTCCGGTTGTAGATAACTTGACACAATGTTTCAATACACTACCCGCGTGTGTACCGTGACTGTCAATTTCCGAATAGGGATTCGGGAGTTGAACACGGTGGGGTTATGTTTGACCGGCTTTAGTTAGGATCACTTCGTGATCATCTTTCGACCGTTGCAACTTCTCTTCTCGCTCTCTTTTACGTAAGATAGTGCTAGTTGCTGCTGCAGACTCTTGTTTTTATCCTTCACCTCATATTCTTTTCTTCAGCCTTGTCCACACCCAAGGCTTAAATAGTCTTGTTACCCGGGAACGGGATTGCTGAGTCCTCTGTGGCTCACAGTTACTTCACCACACCAGATGCAGGTTCAGCCGAGTTTGATGCAGGAGTTGGACCAGTTCTTCACCCGGGAGTCCGATGAAGATCGTGGCTGTTTGTTTGTGACGTTTCGTCGATCAGTAGTGGTTCTTCTACTAGGATTCGATCCTGACCTGTGGCTTTATGTTGTTTTGGTATCTTTCTTTGGATCTTCACCCATAGTCGGGTTGTGATGTTTTGAATGATGTATTGCTTATGTAATGTATTGTGTGAAGTGGCGAGTGTAAGCCAACTATCTCCTTTTGCATTTTAATCCCTCTTTTACATGAGTTGTGCAAAGATACCAAACTTGAGATCATTCTAGGATGGGCTTATACCTTTAAGTCATGCCTCGACACGTAGGAGGTATAGTCCCATCCTGGGCATTATAAGTTGGTATTCAGAGCCTTCTCCGACCTAGAAGCCCCCACTGATTGATCGAATCGTTGACGGTCGAGTCTAGGCACACACTGAAAATTTTTTGAGTCCTATATTATATCGGAGAGTAGGATTTCTTTGCTTCTCATTCCCTTTCTCTCTGGTGAGGACTCCTGACGATTACTCTTTTCTCTTCTACTTTCAAAAATTGCACCAAATTTTTTTAGGATCCCGCGAGTATTCTGGGATTGTATCGATGTTCTTGTGACAAGGATATTGTTCTCGATGCCTCCTGTTACCGAGGAGTTGAGCTTCGGGGTATCGTTGTAACAAGCATATCGCGGCAGTACTAAATACTTAAGACGGCCGACATCGAAAATCTCCCCTATACGGCCAGTGGCAAGATAACCCCGACATCACCCAGTACTGGGGAGGTAGTTCGAGAGTATTGCCATAGCTTGTTATAGTGGATGCTTTTCGAAGGTCCGAGGTAAACAGTTTCCGAGAAAGACTGGTTATGTGTTGAAGGATGGATACACCTGGATGTAGGTTTAGAGTTGATTGCGCGGTGCTTCCCGTGTATCCCCAACACCTGATTGCATAACTGGAAACTTTCGGAAATCTATAGGTGGGTTTATCCAGTAGTTCTAGGCATTCTTCCAACGGATGCTCGATATGAAGTTTGGGGTTCTACATTGAGTGAAGTGGTTTTATGGACTTGTTCTGATCGGGAGTTGCATCTTAAAGGGTCCTTGGCTATGCTGATCCGGGGATTGCAAAACCCTTTTGTAACACGTTCCATGAGCTTTCAGCACGAATATGTCGAACGAAACTTCTATCCTGTATTTGTTCTATCTGTTCCTTGTTCCTTTTTATTTATCTTTTGTTCTTCCAAGTGGCTTCCCGACTAGTTGATGTACCTGCGGAATTCATTCGTTCAATCCTCTGTTCGGATGATATTGTGAAGATTAGGCTGCTACACATCTATCCTTTGTTCTTGTTTTGATTCTGGTATTCGAGTTGCTTCGATGTCAAATGTTGATTCCATACCTTTCCTAATCGGTGTTCTCATATTTCTATGAGAGTGATAGTCCTTCTTGATCATCGAGATGGTCATGTTAATTCTTTTCCAACCGGTGCCCATTTTGTTCATCCCAAGTTGTCTTTGTTTTCCCCACCCTCCCACCCTTCTTCTTCTCGGAGCCAGAGTTTCTCAGATGAAGTATCCATTTTATTCTTGTGAGGTTTCTTCATTCTTTTCCTTCAATGTTCTTATCCGGTGCTTTATCATGAAGATGCTCAAGAGCTTCAAGTTCATCATTCTTTTGTTCTCTAATTCTCCGGTGGATGTAATTCAAGAATTCGGTGTTGATCTTATCCTTTTCCTCTTTTCACAATGCTTTCTATTCCGGTGCACCAATTAATCATTCTCCTCTTGTTATTCATATCCGGAGTGCTGAAGATTCATAATTCCATTCTTAATCCGTTCAAATTATTATTTGAGCATTGTCATCTTATTCAAGCCTTTTAATTCAACCGGTGCAATATCTCTTAAGCAATCTTTTCCAACGGTGATTTTCTTTTAGTGGGCCCTAACCCATAGGTCTTTTCCCAGGATCTTACCTGACTCTTCTTATTCCGGAGTTATTCTCAAATTCTTTTCATAGTGTGACGTAAGAATAATTCCCATCAGTCACATGCCTTCTCCAATATCGCTTTCAAATTCTTTTTTTTTCATCATTGGTTCAACCTTTTAATTCTTCATTCCGGAGTGCTCAACAATTCTTCATGGCATTTCTCGTCTTCATTCTCAGCATTTGGAGACCGGAGAAGTGTTTCTCTTAAATCTTGGCCCGTACTCTCAAGAGTTGTGGTTCTACCTTCATGCCTTCCTCATTATTGTTCCGTTTGTGAGGAATTCTGTTTATAACCGTCCGGAGCATTTCATGAATTCTTTTCTTTGTGATCCTCCGAAGGCCATCATTTCAGAAGATTCTTCGTTCTCAGTTTTCAACATCGTTCTCCAAATATTCTTCATTGATGTCTATTCGTTCGTCTCCATATTCTTACGGTGGTTCTTTCAAGTTACTCTTCCCTGTTATCATATCAATTCATTTGTTCTTTTCATAATCCTACCGGTGGTTCGTTGAATATTTACCCAAGCTTGTGCTAGATCTCTCTTTAATCCTTTCCAACGAGAATAAGTAGTATGCCAAATCCTTTGGTTGTCATCAATTTAAATTGGTGAAGGAGTTGCATGACATAATTCTTATTCTTGTTCCTTCAGGTGATTTAATTCTTTTGTCTGGAGCTTGTTCATCATATCATATTCTTGGTCCTAAATTCTTCATCTTGTTTTCCGGAGCTCCAAGTTATTTCAATAATATCATTTCAAAGCTCCATCTAATTCATCGCAGGTCTTGAACCTTGTTCTTTTCATCTTTCACTCTCATGTTTTCATTACCGGAGTTCTTCATGGTGGTTCATCATCATTTAATTCATCCTCGAAGTCTTCATCAAGATTCTTGTTGGAGGAGGTCAAATATTCTTCTTCTTGCATTTTGAAGTGCAATCCTTTCTACCTTATCTTTTCAGGTGGTGTTATGTCATTCTTGATAATTTTCCTCCATGTTTCATGATTCACAAGTTGTCAAGAATGGGATATTTAAAACCATCATTTTCTTTGCTCAGGAGATTTTTCCAACCTTTCAATTTATTTGTTGGAGTAATCTTGGGTTGTATTTCACCTAAAAGCTTTCCCTAAGGATTGTTGATATTATGGTGCTTATAAATGACCCAAGTTCTTCATTTATCATTCCGGTGAATAAGTTTTTCGTCTCCTTGTTGATCTCAATCAAATCAATTGTTTCCGTTAGTGGCTGGTTGTCACTTCATAATTTTGAAATGTTTTCCATAAGCGCACATCAAGCTTATTCTTTCGTTGTTGAATTTCCAACAACGCTGTTCAACCCTTCTCCGTAAGGATGTTATTCTTATTCATTCGTGGGAGAAGTTGTCATTTTCTTCTCCGTTCTTTTCTTTCCAACGACCTATGCTATTCTTTCATTCAGGAGGCATTCTGTTATTGCTCTCTTTGACCATCATCTTGTTTTCTTTTCAAGATCATATTCTCCCTTGCTTGTCTTTTAACCGGAGTGCTGTCTGAATCTTTCTTACCCCTTGTGCCATTCTTTCAATTGTTTCAGAAGCTATGTGTTGTTGATCCCATCAAGTATCATTCCATCTCCTCAATTTCTTGTTAATTCCTTCCATTTTCAGACGGAGTGCTGTCCGAATCTTGTCATTCTTATTCCTTGGCTATACCGTTGCGGTTTCATATTCTTTTGGTTCGTAAGCTCTTGTTTCATGTCTCTCAACCAGCAAGGTTCTCATAATGCTCCTTGTTCCTCCTTTTATCGGAGTGCTCTTAACTTCGTTCATCTCTATTCTATTCTTCTTTCAACTTGTTCAACCTCTCAGGTTCGTGGTTTCACTCGTTTGTCAAAGAAGCAACTTTGTTTTACCTCTTCCTCTTTCGTTTTTACCCGGTGATATCTCTAGGATCTCGGGTCGAGATCCTCTGTTAGTGTGGGAGAGTTGTGACGCCCGAAGACCGACGTCCCAGAAGATTCCAGAAGATGCCCGAAGATTCCAGATGTTCCGGGTTGCCCGTGTGTTTCTTTTGAGCTTGTGTTATTTTTTTTTTGCATTGCATCATGTCATCATGCCATCATGTCATTTTATTTTTGCTTCTCAACCGAAATAAATCGTGTGGACCTTCGGTCCATTTAAATCGAGGGAAGGTGACTTCTCTTTATAACATATAAAAGTCTCTCATTATTTTAGGGAGCTATATTAAAAATATTCCAATTGTTTGGAATTAAACAACACACGTGCATAATTTTTCCCCATGCCTTCCTACTTCGAGTTCTCCTACAAAACCCTTCTCTGTAATTCTTTCCGTTGTTTCGAGGTTCTTCCAAAAAACCTCCTTCTATTTTATTTAATTCCTGACATTTTTGTGAGTCCAGGGAATATTTACCCTTGCTCTAACTCTATTTCTAGAACCTTCTATCTTTCCTTCTTGTTGTTGTTTTTTTTTAGAAAACAGCAGCAGTTTCTTTTAACAGAAAAGAGGCAGCCAGCCTCTAGGCCCAGCCGCGCCAGGCCTCTCTCCTCCCTCTTGGGCCCATTCTCTCCTGGCCCAACCGGATACCACTGAAACCCTAGCCCATCCCTCGACCGGTCGCTCCTCTCCCCTCGACCTTCCCTGTCCGCCGCCACTCTCCTGTTTCCCTCGCCCTCTGTTTCCCTCGCTCCCGAAGACCCCGTCGCCCCGAGCCCCAATCACCTCGCCCGACCGCACCCCGACTCCTCGCACTTCCTCTTCGGCCAGAAACCGCGGCCCCCGAGCGCTCTCTCCCTCGCGACGCCCCGCCGGCCAGCGCCAGGAGGCTGGCCGCGCTCGTCCTCCCCGTCGCCCAGGCCGAGGCCGCGGCCTCCCCGCATCCCAGCTCCTCCCTCCGTTCCTAGTCCCGAGTGCCTCGCCTCTTCGCCCGAGCCAGCAGCGCGGCGCCCCCGAGCCTTCTCTTCAGCGCGGAGCCGGCCGCCTCTTCCCTCCGTCTCCATCGCCAGGGCCTCGCCCGCGCACGCCTCGTCGGCCCTCCTCCAGCGACGCGGTGTCGCTCCTCCCGCGCCAGAGCGTCGCGCGAGCCCGCGGCCAGGCCGCATCCCAGGCTCCCGTGGCCTCATCCTCCCTCCGTTCCAGCTCCTCCCGTCGCCCTTGCTCCCCGCTCGACCGGCCAGGCCAGGAGCTGCTCCCTCCTCTCCAGCGACGGCCAGGCAAGCCGACCCGCCGGCCAGGCCCTCTGGCCTCCCCTTCGTCCAGATGCCACCAGGATCCCCGCTGCCTCTTCGTTCCCAGGTCCGAGTCCCTGCAGCTCCCGCGGCCAGGAGCCCAGGCACCGGCGCCCGACGCGCCCCGACCTCCTCCTGCGCGCCCCGAGCGCCTTCTCCTTCGTCCAGCGCCAAAAACCACCGCTGCTGCTGCTGTGTTCCTTTCGCCAAGTTGCTGCCCTTGCCTCCTTGCTGCCTTTTTCTTTGTTTGTTTTGTTGCTACTGTTTGTCTCCAGGTTGACATGTACAGCTACGGGATCGATAAAACGGCAAGTTCGACAAGTACCTCTTCGGAGACAAGAACAACTACGAACGAAAACGCCCCGTGTACGACTACCGACGCCCGGAAAACGACCAAGTTCCACTACTTCCCACGACGACCACGTGTACAACTACGATATCGAGACCACAACCTTTTGTCAAGTACCACGACGACCGAACGAGACGATGACAAGTACCTCTACGGATCGTGTACAACTACCGTCGCTCGATGACCGCGAGTACCACTACCGTCGCCCGAGTACAACTACCGCTACGAGAACGACTACCTTCGGTGAAGAAATGAGAACGTCTACTTCCTCTCCGAACGGAACATCTACTTCCTCTACGACCCGCAAGAACGACTCCTTCCTCTACGATCTCGAACCGTCCCGAAACGAGTGTTTCGAAGGTATAACCCGAGACGATGACCCGTGGATGCTTGTTGTGGTTGTATGAAATGTTTTCCTTGTGTGCATCGTGCCCGTTCCGACCTTTTGTCATGTTCCTCGGTTGCCTCGTCACCGACTCGTGGGAACCCGGTAACGGGATCATTCCACCTTTCATCTCGTTTGACTCGCTCATGCCATCTTTGCTTTTGCCCGGACTCTCAACGAGTTACCGGAACCGAGTTGTTGCCTTTGCATCATTTCGGATCGTTGCCGTGGCACCCTTTCTTTCCACCACGGTGACAATGCTTCATATCTTCTTCATGTCAACCTTTTAATAAATTGCATAAACTTGATCATGTCATCCGCATCATGTTAACAACCCTAAATGCTTAATTGTTGTTTGCTTATAATTATTAAACATGCTCATGAGGAATTTCCGGAATATGTTGTTATTCTCCGGCCTCATTTAAATTGCCTAATAGGTAGTTTATTTATGCTTCACCTCTTGCCATGTTAAAAAAACATTTAATCTTGTCTTGTAAATAATGAGAGTCAACTAAATAATTAATGTGGTGTTTCGTCAATATGCAACTCGTTGCATATTGATCTCCACTTAACTTGTAGTTTTGTTTGTGCACCTGCCATGCCTTGCATATTTAAACCGGACATGCATCATACTTGTTTGTGCATCGTATGCCATGTTTATGCTTGTGTGTTTACCGTGTTGTTGTTTCTTTCCGGTTTGCTTCTCTTGATAGCTTCGGTTTCGTTCCGGAGTTGTGAGTTTTCTCTCGACTGTGTTGCTCCGTCTACTTCTTGGATCCGTTCTTCTCCCTTGTGGAATCCCAGGCAAGATGACCGAACCCGGATACCATTACTATCTTTGCCATTGCTAGTAGTTCCGCTCTATAGTTTTGCCTCGATGCCCATGATCTTCTTGTCAGCCTCCTACTTGTAACCATTGCCATGTTTAACCAACCTACCTATGCAAACCGTTGCTTGGCTAAGTACGCTTCGCTCAGCCCCTCTTATAGCATTGTTAGTTACAGGTGAAGATTGAAGACGCTTGCTTCATGTTGAAGTTTGGTTGGGTTATATCACACTATATAAATGCTTAAAAATGAAATCATCTATATACTGGCAGGGTGGAAGGCTAAGCCTTTTGCTTGGTGTTTTGTTCCACTCATGCCGTTAGGAACCGTATAAACCGGTGTTATGTTCCTTGATTTTGCGTTCCTAACACGGTTGGGGTGTATGGGACCCCCTTGATAAACCGCTAAGTGCTAAGTCTTTTCCAGCAAATCCCAACATTGGTACTATTTGCCTCATAATAACAACTTAATTAATTAATTAATTTGCATAAGGGGGACGCTCCTTGGAGATTCTTTTCTACATAGCAGGGGGGGCCAGTGCTGATGGCGTTGGTCCCAAACGGGGGTTACGCGGGGCCACCTCGAGGAAACTCAAGGTTTGGTATAAACCTGTGGGATCACCCATCCGGTCGTGGCCTGAGACGAGATACGCGCGGCTACTATCAGGGTGTCGGCACGCCGGGAGGATTTGCTGGATTAGCCTTACCTTAGTTCGGTTTAACTTGAGCACGGGATTCCGAGAATACTCGGGTCTTCCCACCTATGGAGTTGCGACTCCGCGGATCGTGGGCTTGTAATGGGTCAAGTTGGAACACCCCTGCAGGGTTTGAACTTTCGAAAGCCGTGCCCGCGGTTATGTGGCAGATGGGAGCTTGTTAATTCCGGTTGTAGATAACTTGACACAATGTTTCAATACACTACCCGCGTGTGTATCGTGACTGTCAATTTCCGAATAGGGATTCGGGAGTTGAACACGGTGGGGTTATGTTTGACCGGCTTTAGTTAGGATCACTTCGTGATCATCTTTCGACCGTTGCAACTTCTCTTCTCGCTCTCTTTTACGTAAGATAGTGCTAGTTGCTGCTGCAGACTCTTGTTTTTATCCTTCACCTCATATTCTTTTCTTCAGCCTTGTCCACACCCAAGGCTTAAATAGTCTTGTTAACCGGGAATGGGATTGCTGAGTCCTCTGTGGCTCACAGTTACTTCACCACACCAGATGCAGGTTCAGCCGAGTTTGATGCAGGAGTTGGACCAGTTCTTCACCCGGGAGTCCGATGAAGATCGTGGCTGTTTGTTTGTGACGTTTCGTCGATCAGTAGTGGTTCTTCTACTAGGATTCGATCCTGACCTGTGGCTTTATGTTGTTTTGGTATCTTTCTTTGGATCTTCACCCGTAGTCGGGTTGTGATGTTTTGAATGATGTATTGCTTATGTAATGTATTGTGTGAAGTGGCGAGTGTAAGCCAACTATCTCCTTTTGCATTTTAATCCCTCTTTTACATGAGTTGTGCAAAGATACCAAACTTGAGATCATTCTAGGATGGGCTTATACCTTTAAGTCGTGCCTCGACACGTAGGAGGTATAGTCCCATCCTGGGCATTACATCATCTCCTGGGGATTCTTCGTCTTCTCGCCCGCCCGAGCCGCGGTGGTTGTCTTGCTGTCCTTCCTCATTTCTTGCCCGGCCCCCATGAACGACTTCGTAGTCATCTTCATCACCTTGCCACCGATAGCCATCCATGAAACCACGCAAGAGCAGGTGGTCCCGCACCTGCCTGGAATCCGGGTCCGTAATAAGGCTCTTCAGCTTGCATCTTCGACACGGACATCTTATCTCCGTCTCGTTCTTTTGAAGTATCTCGGCCTTCGCGGACCTCAAAAACCTATTCATGATGCCTTCGGTCATCGTGCGCACCATGGTCGCCCTGCGGGGTAGAGCAAAACGATATTTTAGAACCAAGAAAAATTTTGCCATGACTTTCCCTAAAAATAGGACAAAAATGAATGCTTAATGCCAAAATTCTCACCGAAACGGAAATGAATCAACATTCCGGGAAAATATTGGCAACTATCGCATTTCAAATACCGGTACACCTCCAAACACAAACACATATGCAACACAACAAACCTATGCAACACCACAAACATACATAGATCTAGCTATAGGCCATAAAAGTGCATGTGCACATTGTTTGTATGGAGAACAACATAAATATAGCTTCCCCCCATACTTACCTACCAAAACAAGGTAATTTAACCACTTAATTTGAATGAATATATGGTGGAAATGAGGTGGAAAAGAGGAGGGACCCGAGAGGAGAGGAAGTAGAGAGAATGAAGAAGTGGGGGGGAAAGTGAGTGTGGTAGAGAGGCTGTCCAAAATATCTAGTTGCTGCCCGCATACTAATGGCGCACCAGCTACTAATGCGCCATTAGTAATCAAGGTCACTAATGGCGCATTTAAAGTTGCTGCACCATTAAAAGTTTTGCAAAAAAAAAAACATACTAATGGCGCACTTCCGCACAGTGCGCCATTACTAGTTCAAACTAGTAATGGCGCACTTTGAGGAAGTGCGCCATTAGTAGTTTTGTAAAAAACAGAATAAAAAATATCATAAAAAAAAGACCATTAATGGCGCACTTTACTGCTGGTGCGCCATTACTATTTACAACTAGTAATGGCGCACTATTAATAGATGCGCCATTAGTATGTTTGGACAGGCGCGCTAGTTAAAAAAAATAATTATTGATACTAATGGCGCACTCCGGGCAAGGTGCGCCATTAGTACTTCGAACTCTAATGGCGTATCTGTTGCAGGTGCGCCATTACTATATACTAATGGCGCACTTGCTGTCTGGTGCGCCATTAGTATCAATTTCATCTATAGCCCTTTTCCTAGTAGTGCGTGCCTTCCATGCGTTCGAGGTAGCGAGCGGTGGAGGCGGGAAACCGAGCCGTCGCTGGTTGGGGCGGCGGGTCGGTCCCGGCCCCCCTCGCCTTCTGCGTCTTTATTGGCCGAGCGGGGCGGTCGAGCTCCACCCCCGCCCCTTTATAAAGGGCGGGGGAAGGGACGGCGCCCCACACTCCTCCATCTTCTTTCTCCCTCAGCTTTTGCTCCTCTCATCTGTCCGCCATGAAGAGAGAAAACCCCGGCTCCTCAACGGTGGCGGCGAGGGTCGCTGCTCGACAACGCGTCCCCCCTTCTCCTGCACCCGCAGTGGCTGGTTCATATTGGAGGAGGGGGCGGGGCCGTGGGCGAGGCCGGGGTGCTCGGGGAAGAGGAGGACGGGGCGGCCCGCCGGCCTCGCCCCCGCCAGCAACTCCTCCTCCAATGGAAGGTCATATTAGAGATGACCCTTGTGAGTTCTTCATTAGGATGCGGGGGTCGCCGCGCCGTCGTCTTCTTCTTCCAACTCCATTTGCGCGGGAGATGGAGGTGGATCCGCCGGAGTCGCTGCGGCTGCAAATGAGGGGCTCGGGATCAGTGGCACGCGGGCCCGCGTCGACTTCCCTGCCCCTCATGTGATGTATCTTCGCCAAGGATGGAAGAGGTTCGCTCGCATCCACAACCTGACGGATGGGCTCACCCTCCACTTCAAGTTGATGGAGGACGACCACCTCTTCGTCAAGGTCTTCGGGCACCTCGGGACTCTCGCGAGGTGCTGCGTGGAGAGCTCCTCTGATGACGAAGACTCCTCCTCGAACAAGGGTGACGAGGAGGACAGCGACAACGACGACGAGGGCGGTGGACGGCAGGATGAAGGGTCCGACTAGGTGTCGGGCGCCGCTCCTGGTGGCACCAGCGACCCCATCATCCGCGTCGCCGGCTCCTTGAACTTCTCGGGGCCGTCTCCTTGGCGGCTGGCGTTGGGAGGCTGCGGAAGAGGAAGAGGAAGAAGGCGGGCGGCAAGGTCGTCATGTCAGAGTACGCGAGCACCAACGCCTTTGACGAGTACTGACGTCCTCCCGCCTCGTCTTCGAGCTCTGCCTCCGGCGCCGTCATCACACTACTAGGAAAAGGCCTACTAATGGCGCACCTATTTTGGCCATTCATGGCGCATTAGTGGTGTGCCATTAGTGCCATGCCATTAGTATCTGGTATACTAATGGCGCACCACAGATGCGATATTAGTATAAACCATGGTGCGCCATTAGTATGCCTCCCAGGGGGCCATA
The DNA here is from genome assembly GCA_902687465.1 of Secale cereale. Lineage (NCBI taxonomy): Eukaryota > Viridiplantae > Streptophyta > Magnoliopsida > Poales > Poaceae > Secale > Secale cereale. The sequence goes on along the minus strand of LR738714.1, from coordinate 768,291,055 downwards.
TATACCCAGGTGCTTTGGCATACTAATGGCGCACTCTTGCCTGATGCGCCATTAGTAACTTTGGCATACTAATGGCGCACTGTTGGATGATGCGCCATTAGTATCCTTTGGCATACTAATGGCGCACTGTGATATCATGCGCCATTAGTATGAATATTAGGTTATTTATTTATTTTTTAATTTTCTATTTTTTGCACAGGTTACAAAATGTATTATTGGACAGAATATAGACAGCAGCACACGGTAACAACAGATTCATCGAATACAATAGAAGATTAGTCTCTGAATACAATTCATCATATTAGTCTCCGAATACAATTCATCATATTAGTCTCCGAATTCAAAAGACCGAACAAAGATAGATCATTATATTACAAGTCTCGAGACCGCGAGTAGTGTCGTGGAATTAACACATCAGATGTCCGGTTTAGCGGACTTAGTGGTGAGGCCGCGCATCTATGTAGTAGCTTGAGAGGGGTTGAGCGGAATCGAGAGATGCGATGCAAGACATGGATTTAGATAGCTTCGGGCCCCGGGAAACATCATCCGGTAATAACCCTACGTGCTGTTTAAGGCTAGGTCTCATTATGATCCTCGTGGTGTCGCCGGTAAACCGGCTCTTTGTGTCTAACCCTAGAAACTTGTCTAAACTTCTCCTCTAACTTGTCGCTTGTCTAACTTGTGAGACCTCTCCTCTTTGGGGAGCCCTGCCCCTCCTTATATATGTTGAAGGGGCGGGTTACATGACTAGTCCTAGTAGGACTAGGATTGATCTATTACAAGGAGTCCTAGTCTTGCTTCCTTTGTATGAGAATATTCCTTGCGCTTTATTCATAAACCGGCCCACTATTAATATGAACCGACCTTCTGGGCCCTGGGGCCTTGTCATCCATGATCCACCTGCCGGGTTACTAGTAAATTGCCAAGTGTACACCGTCTTAAGTAAAACGCCAAGTCCGGCCGGGTTATAATTCTGGCCGGTTCATACCGCGGGGTATATCCCCGACATTAGCCCCCAAGTTTAGCTTGGATGTGTCCATGGTAAACTTATGCTTCAAAACAAACACAAGAACAAATTTGAGAGGTTGTGCTCTGAGTTAAGAATTCTTGTAAACCGGCATCTGATCATCCTTAAGTCCTTGTCCTTTCCTTCTTCTCGAAAATCAGGGTCAATAGACCAACTTCATAATCAACTTGCTTGCATAAGAAATATTGTAAATAAAGAATCCATTTGAATCGGCCTTCCAATGTTCCGACTTGACAAAAATATTGGTCTTCAAATATTCCATTGATATCCAACCGGTTTGGAAATGTAGAACTTGCCGGTTTATGATTGCCAAAATTGCCGGGTCACACAATTAATCTGATTTGTCAGAACTGAAAATTTGAAGATGTTCCTCCTTTATATGCATATTACCTATAGCCCCCAAGTGTCGGGTCATTATGCAATAATGAACAGGGACTTTGTATATACTTCCTTGAAAATAGCATTGTATAATCTTGATAAAATCCGGATCATTCCTCCCAATCACTATGAAACTGAATATTCCATATTATGTAGCCCCCAAGTGCCGGGTCATTATTTAATAATGAGCAGGGACTTTGTAGATATAATTATTGAAATGAACATTATATAATGTAACTTCCATCGTGGGGTTTGAATCCACGTCCACAAGGTTAAGAGCTTTGTGCTTTACCAACTGAGCAGTGGACCTTTCAATATAATGGATTAATAGTTGTGTACCTTGAATTGTTGACAGGAGCGATTGGTAGCCCCCAAGGGCCGGCTCATTATAATATGATGAGTCGGGTCTTCAATAAAGTGAGCAAAAAATGACTTTGCATTAGCCCCCAAGTGTCATGGTGCATGCTTACAGCGACATGAGACTTGTGTATTTGATGTAATCTCAATTTGAATAATGTAGCCCCCAAGTGCCGGGTTGTAAGCCTGCAGCAACTCGGGACTATTCATTTGTAGAATAAATCACTTCCATCGATGAAATAATATCCATTGCGCTTTAAAGCGACTTTGAAGACCTCAATCATAATATTGATAACCATAATAGGAATCTAGCCATGTTTGGCTATTGAAGAATATAATCCGGTTTGAAGACCGGTTCCAATGATGTTTCATCACAATCGGGCCGGGTTAATAAACACCGGTCATTATTTTGTCTCATACTGGCGACTTATAGTCAAAACCAGGCCGGTTTAATAAACACCGGTCATTATAACTGATCATGTACTGCCAATATATATTTAAAAATAAAATACTTCATACCTGCGATCAAATATGCTTGATATTCTTAATCCGGTGAATTTTGCAGTTTTCTGAGGGAGTCTTTGGTAGATCCAATAATAATTCCGGGCTTGATAAAAGACACCGGTTTATCTTGTTCTGAAAACTATGTTCAGAAATTTGTGGCTTGTTGCCTGATGGATGATCCGGGTTATAATGAACACCGGTTTATTCATGCTGGTATTCATGACCCCGACTTTTCACTTTATAGATATGTGGTCAGCTTCTGTAGTTGTTCCACTCCGGTTTAAAGGGTTACAAAACACAAACACCAAAAAGATGCAAATTTTGCAAATAAGACCATGTAGTCGAGGCTTTTTAAGAGCTGCCAGGCTCAAAGCAAGGTTCAGCCAATCAATGGGATGTGGATTATCCATCTTTCCCAGGGGGCCTAGCCAATCACTGAATGTGGATTATCCATCTTTTCAGAGGGCCGATAGAACCGCAAAATAAAAAACTAAGCCAATCACTGGATGTGGATTATCCATCTTTCCAGAGGGCCTAGCCAATCACTGAATGTGGATTATCCATCTTTTCAGAGGGCTGATAGAACCGCGCGTAAAAAATTGAGCCAATCACTTGATGTGGATTATCCATCTTTCCAGAGGGCCTAGCCAATCACTGAATGTGGATTATCCATCTTTTCAGAGGGCCTCCATGGTTTCTCCTGAACCGGTTGGTAAATATAAACCAATCACTGAATGTGGATTATCCATCTTTTCAGAGGGTCTCCGTGGTTCCTCCTAAACCGGTGGGTAAATATAAACCAATCACTGAATGTGGATTATCCATCTTTTCAGAGGATCTCCATGGTTCCTCCTGAACCGGTGGGTAAATATAAACCAATCACTGAATGGATTACCATCCAGAGGGTTTCCGTGAAGCGTCCTCTTTGAGCCGGATGTGACCTCATGTTCTTCAGAGAGTTTTTATTGCTTCTGAGTATATATTTTCTGCACAACCAGATAAACTGATCAAAGCATCTTATTTTCTTAAAAAATGATATATAACAAGAGAAATAATATTGTAGATGGATTTCACCTGAGTGAATTTGAACCGGTATGTTGAATAGACTGGATCACAGGGTGGATAGTAAAACGACCGTAGTATCAGAGGCAGCTCAAACAGTTAAACCGGCTGTGGGGTTGTAAACCGGTGGAGGCGAGCAAGTTGTCCCCCATGTTGTAAACTGATTCGCTCGAATAACAGATGGGTCGACCGGTGCTGACGGGCTAGTTGTCCTCCTGGTGGTAAACCGTCGCGGTTGTGGAAAAACGGCCATAGCGTGGTAAACCGGTGTGGTCGTGAGAAACGGTCATAGCGTTGTAAACCGGTGGGGGAGTCTGTTTACGAACATGCCTCCGTGGCATACCTTGATGATCACCTGGCTGTCTTTTTTAATAGTCGTCCTGGTATTTTTCGCCGGACGAAGACGGATACATAACGCTGCTTTTTCAGCAGAAGAATTGATTGCTTCTCTTGTTTTCAAGTGCCTGAGGTCTCCACGTATGTGTGCTTTATCCAATTTACACAGACTGCCCTTGTTGCGTTGTAATCTCCCTTCAAGCACTAGCACCTCATTTATAAAAATAGACATTGGACTGGTTCTTGTAACTTTGTAATAATAATATTCCATCTGACTTGTTCTGTCACTGCTTTTGAGTATGTCTGACTCTCCAAACTTATATACTGTAGCTGCAGCCATGTAAGACCAACAAATGCATCTTCAGATTCAACGACGGAGCTAGTATTTCCTTGCATTAAGCTAGCTCCGCCCCTTTTTAACTTGCAAATGGTGATCTGCGAGGGTGGCTCTCAGGCAGAAAAAACGAGCGGCGTTGGCCCAAGCGTGGCTGTTGACCACAGCGGCGGAAGTATGGCCAGCCAAAGGCCGTGGCGACGGGGGCACCGGCGAGGTGGGACCGCAGCTCGCGGAAGCCCTGGTGAAGCCGAGGCGTCTCGCGAACAACATTGCGAGGCAGGGCGCTCCACGGCGGGTCAGAGGTGCAGGGTGGTTCTCCGGCAGTGGCTTGAGAAGCGGCGGCGCAGGTGGAGGAGGTCCACAGCAGCACGGACGCGGAGGACCCACGGCGGCGCGCAGAACGCGGCGAGGCGGGCGGCGCGCGGCAGCTAAGTGGGCGGCGCGCGGGAGCGAAGCCGGCGGCGCGCGACAGCGATCCAACGAGGCCGGCGCGCGGCGGCGAAGCGGGCGGCGGGCGCGTTTAGCGGGTGCGGGCGCAGGCGCGAGCCGGGTGGCGGTGGGTCAGGCGCGGATGCATGCCTGCGTCGATTGGCGATGATGATCCGGTGGAGGCCGGCGGGTTGACGAGGTGCATCCGTGGCCGCGGCAGTTTTGGCGGTTTTAGCAGTGCTGATGGTAAAGGCCTGGTAGCAGCCGATGGCTCGCAGCGGCAGTAGGCGTAGCTCGCAGTAGTAGCGATGCAAAGCGGAAGATCCTCCAGCGGACAGCCAACGAAGCAAAATAACAGCGGCAAAGCGTGTCCGTGTTGGAGTTGATGTACAGTTTGCCACCGTTTGTGGTATTTTGCCGGAGTAGTATTCAAGTAGGGCACCTTCATCACGTACTATTGGATTCCTTTGGCAATCGCTTTCAGATTTGACTAGAGCACTTGGGTATTTGACCTGCCGGCTGCGGTTTTGATGGGAGCAGAGGAGCGGGCGGCTCGAGGTTTGGTGGTCGCGACGAGGCGAGCACGACCAGTGCAGCTCGGAAGCGGAGAGACGGATGTGGGGGCCGCGGGTCCAAGTCCATGGCGGTGGAGGCGAGTCGTAACGGTGATTTGGACAGGAGGCAAAAACTGCAGCGGCTTGTTGGTAGTGGCACATAGGAGAGGCGAAGTGAGGTCAGACCGGCGAAACCAACCAGAACCAGCTCAGCGCAAGGCGTCCTTGGCGACTCAAGGCCGCAATATTATGGCGGCTCTCGCCCAGAGCGAGACGGCGACAGAGGCGTGAGCCACTGGACGGCTCAGGGCCGGCCACAGCGGACGGCGGCTCGGAGCTGTACAAAGGCGCCGCGGTTTACAGATAGTGCAGGGGCAGTTCTAGCGGCCCGACGGCGGAGGCAAGCCAGCGATAGCGGCTCGGAGTAGATTGGAGCGCGGTGGAGACTTGCAAAGACAGAGATCACCGGAGACAGCCCGGTAATCGAGGCACAATTGGCGAGGCTCCGGTTCACGCGAGGTGACTTGTCTGACTCTAGTACTTGGTGATTCTGTTGATGAACAAAAACATGAACCGGCTGGTGGCTGTATCATAGCCACTTTGTGTTCACTGTTCCTGAGTTCAGCTGTGTCTGCACGCATCACGTGCATCCTCTGACTCCTGAGATGTGATGAGCAGTTTCCTGACTTTATGGTTCGTGTCCTTCACGTGTATAAGTAGCACCGGGAGCAAAAAACTGTAGTTAAAATAAGTAGCACTTTGTTTATTCGGCCACCATATCTCAAAAGTAGTATCCGAGGCCATGACAATTTTTGCAGATGGGAAGACGAGTCGAGTCCGTGACCTCGTTCTCTTCCCGTCGTTGACTCCTTTTGTGACTCGGATCTGGCGACGGGTTATAGCGATGATGGCAAATCCGGGTCGTGGTCGTGGTTGCCTTTACCCATTGACACCCGTGACACCCGTGACTCCCCACGGTTCTTTATACTTCAAATCGGTCTCGCCGTAGATCGATCAATCCGAGGATTTTTTTTTCGTTCCGTATGCTGATCCGACGAACTTGAAGCTGACGCTGGCTTTTTTCAAACCGGCTATTCTTCCTCCGAAAAAATTATAAGCCTCTCAAACCCTAAAAAAGATCCCTTCAAGAACTCAACACCATCGTGCGCAGCCCCACGGTGGGCGCCAACTGTCGTGGAATTAACACGTCAGATGTCCGGTTTAGCGGACTTAGTGGTGAGGCCGCGCATCTATGTAGTAGCTTGAGAGGGGTTGAGCAGAATCGAGAGACGCGATGCAAGACACGGATTTAGACAGCTTCGGGCCCCGGGAAACATCATCCGGTAATAACCCTACGTGCTGTTTGAGGCTAGGTCTCATTATGATCCTCGTGGTGTCACCGGTAAACCGGCTCTTTGTGTCTAACCCTAGAAACTTGTCTATCCTTCTCCTCTAAATTGTCGCTTGTCTAACTTGTGAGACCTCTCCTCTTTGGGGAGCCCTGCCCCTCCTTATATATGTTGAAGGGGCGGGTTACATGACTAGTCCTAGTAGGACTAGGATTGATCTATTACAAGGAGTCCTAGTCTTGCTTCCTTTGTATGAGAATATTCCTTGCGCTTTATTCATAAACCGGCCCACTATTAATATGAACTGGCCTTCTGGGCCCTGGGGCCTTGTCATCCATGATCCACCTGCCGGGTTACTAGTAAATTGCCAAGTGTACACCGTCTTAAGTAAAATGCCAAGTCCGGCCGGGTTATAATTTCGGCCGGTTCATACCGCGGGGTATATCCCCGACAAGTAGCGAGTTTGTCTTCACATTACAAGTCGATATCGATCATCTAAACTACCATCACATAGAAGAGAGCTGCGGTCATCATGATGAGCATCATCACGATGAAACTCGTCTTCATCCGGTTCCTCCAACGCTCCCTCCCCTCTCGCGCTAGATAGCGGGCGTATCTAGATTCTGCCTCGGCCCTAGTGGTGTACCCTTTGTAACTGTTACCGCTGAAACGGTGAACCTGTCTCCGACACTCCTCCCAGTCGTCGTAGACTCCGGGAACCTTACCCTTGTACACGACATACGACGGCATCGCTATGCACTAGCCAAACGAAACGTTATTACCGATTCACAGACAATACATAAGCAATATATAAGTATGCAACAGAACAATCGGAAGAGAAAAGCAAGACATTAATAGCATCGATTACATCTAAGTTGAACGACTGTCGAAACCAAAGAGACATACTACAAGTTCATTAAAGTTTAATTACAACATGAGCCAATCGATGTTTCAGAACTAGACACAACATCACTACTTTCGACTCGACTCAAGGGACCGGAGCGTGGATGAAGCCGCCGTCTATCGTGGGAGTCATGAAATCGCGGGCGTTGTCAGCCTGCATTTGTTGCATTGTGTCGATGTCACTGTTGGACGGTTGATTTCTGAGGTAGAACTGCCCCGAGGTACGAAGGACATCTTGATGGATGATTTCCTCAAACTCCGACTAGATGCGAAAGAATTCTTGTCTGATGTCCGCGTCCTGGATTGCCGACACGCTCGCGGCCCAATCTTTGAGTTTACTCGATAGCAGAAGGTGATGATGGTCCCGTACGATCGCCCGCATGTGATGGATGGCGTAGTAGGCACCCTTCTGACCGCCAGGCGGCTGCTTGACGCATCAGAACATCGTATTGTGGGAGAACACGTGCTTGCCGTACTTACGAATAGGCCTGGTGAAGGTGCCTCCAGATTTGGCGTAACCGGGGAGAACATCATCAAGAACATTCTTGACATTTGTGTAGTCTACCTTCGACTGACGGTTCGAGTCGAAATACGTGGCCGTGGAATATTTGGGGCTTAGGAGGATGAGTGTGCAATGTGTGTCACTGCACAAAACATGGAATGTTAAAAGAAAAACGATCGAAATCTAAGAATTCATATGTTACGGGGCGGTTGAGGGGAGGACTTACTCGGGAAAGTAAGGCACGAGGAAGTTATCCTTATCTCGGTTTGCCAGAATGACGCCTTCGAGGTAAGAACTCGCGACTTGCCGGTACCCAGTGCTGCCCAAGATCTTGGCACGCATGTAGAAGGGGTCGACTATCACGATGTCTGGGGTCTTGTCGCGAATGATCCGCATCTCCATACTCAGCGAAAATTGCCGAACGAAGGTGTAGTGCAGCGGATGAAGGTTCAACATAGCGTAGATGTCATTAAACCGCAGGACGATCGTACCCCCGATGGAGTTATCCACAAAGCCCTTGCCATTTGGCACCTTGGCCGCGAAAACCGGGTATGCCACATCCTTGTCTCTGAGACGCCGCTTCTCCAAAGAAAGAACACTGTCATGCAGACTCCGCATAGCACCGGTTGCAGCATTGAGCATATTACTCGGTAGCATCGGCCTACCCGCCACATGCACCCTCCTCATTACATCCTCAGGTGAAGGTGGCCCGTCCTGAGCACGGATCGTACTCGGTGCCGGCTGGCTCGCACCCTTGTTAGTCTTTCTTTTCCGTGCCTTCTTCTTCTCCTGTAACGGGACCGAGTTCTGCTCACAGACCGCCTTCTTGAGTGTGTTGGGGCTGATAATATTTCGCACCTCGCCTATCGGAGGCTCGGTGAAGTCGGCAGCTGGAGGCGTCTCCTGAGAACTGAACGGCAGACGACGCCTGTTGCAACTTGGTTTCTCCGCGGTACCAGCTAGATCGCGAACGTCTTTTGTAGGGTTGGGTTCTTGAGAAGGAGGCCCCATGAAGTCGCCACCGTACCCATGATCGGCAAAGTACGTATCGACATTGGCAAATGTATCGTCGTCGTTGTCGTCGTCGTTGTTCGGATCCTGTGCCATATGCATGTTTGGATCCAGTGGCATAGGGATGTCCGGCACCGTTGCGGCGGTCTTGCCATGGCTTGGCGCCGGCACGACTGGCGGTGCTGTCTTTGGGGTGGTGTCCCCCGCCCCCAAACGAATCTGGCTCTTCGGCCAAAGCAGGGGCCAGCTTAGGCAGGCGCTGAGGGTCATCACATCATCTTCGTCGGCCCCGACAGGTCGAATCGGAGGTAACAACTCATCGCAGCCTGGCATCACCCGTACCAGTTGAACCCTATACAAGTTGGGTGGCATCCTAGTACCGTGGAACACGGCGTTGCCCGATTGAACAATTTTGCCCGTGGCGACATCGACCAACTCGTTGTTCGAGAAATGCAGGAGAGTGCACGAAACGTCGGCGGCGCCCTGCGAAAACATGTAGGGCGTCAGGGATGCCTAGTCAAAGGCAATGAGATGAAGTCCTCGGCCGAGAGAGGCTTAATTAGTTACCGTGATGATGGCGTTGAGCTCGGCTAATGTCGAGGCACCGCCAACGGCGGGCGTGCAATTGACGGAGGGGCCGCTTGCTGCAGAGGTGCCGGCCGGCGTACACCCGGGTGCATTAAGTGTTAGAGATATGCCCTAGAGGCAATAATAAAAGCATTGTTATTATATCTCCTTGTTCATGATAATCGTTTGTTATTCATGCTTGAATTGTATTGTACGGAAACAACGATACATGTGTGAATACACAGACCACAATGAGTCACTGGTAGGCCTATAGTTACCAGCTCGTTGATCAACAGATGGTCACGGTTTCCTGACCATGGACATGAGATGTCGGTGATAACGGGATCACATCATTAGGAGAATGATGTGATGGACAAGACCCAAACTTGATCATAACACGAGATCGTATAGTTCGTAATGCATAAGCTTTTCGGTGTCAAGTATTTATTCCTTAGACCATGAGGTTGTACAACTCCCGGATGCCGTAGGAATACTTTGGGTGTGCCAACCGTCGCAACGTAACTGGGTGACTATAAAGGTACGCATCGGGTATCTCCGAAAGTGTCTGTTGAGTTGGTACGAACCGAGACTGGGATGTTGTCACTCCGTATGACGGAGAGGTACCTCTGGGCCCACTCGGTAAGACATCATCATAATGAGCTCAATGTGACTATATAGTTAGTCACGGGATGATGGATTATGGATCGAGTAAAGAGACTTGCCATAACGAGATTGAACAAGGTATCGGGAATACCGACGATCGAATCTCGGGCAAGTACCGTACCGATGGACAAAGGGAATAACATACGGGATTAAGTTAATCCTTGACACAGTGGTTCATCCAATGAATATCGTCGAGGAAAACGTGGGAACCAACATGGGTATCCAGATCCCGCTGTTGGTTATTGACCAGAGAGTGGTCTTGGTCATGTCTACGTGTCTCCCGAACCCGTAGGGTCTACACACTTAAGGTTCGGTAACGCTAGGGTGGTAGAGATAAATGCACGTGGAAACCCGAAAGTTGTTCGGAGTCCCGGATGAGATCCCGGACATCACGAGGAGTTCCGGAATGGTCCGGAGGTAAAGATTGATATATGGGAAGTCCAGTTTCGGCCAACGGGTGATCTCCGGGGGTCACCGGGAGCGTCTCGGGACCACCGGAGGGGCCCCAGGAGTCCACCGGGTGGGGCCACCCATCCCAGTGGGGCCCCTAGGCCGCGAGGGGATGTGTCCAGCCCTCAGGGCTGGCGCACCACAAGGTGGCCCACCTCCCCATGCGCCTAGGGTTAAAACCCTAAGGGGAGGGGGGCCACCACTTGCCTTGGGGGAGGAGGACTCCTCCCTGGCCGCCGCCCCCCCTTGCAGATTGGATCTGCAGGGGGCTGGCGCCCCCTCTGGCCCCCTATATATATGTGGGGTGGGGGGAGAGGGCAGCCGCACCCAAGCCCTGGCGCCTCTCCCCCTCCCGTCACACCTCCATACTCCCAACGCAGGGCGCCCGGCGAAGCCCTGCTGCGATCTCCACTGCATCCGTCATCACGCCGTCGTGCTGCCGGATCTCTGACGACTTCTCCTTCCCCCTTGCTGGATCAAGAAGGAGGAGACGTTGCTGTACCGTACGTGTGTTGAACGCGGAGGTGCCGTCCGTTCAGCGCTAGATCAGCGGTGACGAAGAACGTGAAGAGTACGACTACTTCATCCTTGCTTCGTTGAAAGCTTCCGCACGCAATCTTCATAACGGTATGTAGATGCACTCTTACTTGCTCGTTGCTAGATGTCTCCATAGTTGGATCTTGGTGAAGACGTAGAAATTTTTTGAATTATGCTACGTTCCCCAACAGTGGCATCTGAGCCTAGGTTTTATGCGTAGCATCTTGCACGAGTAGAACACAAAGCAGTTGTGGGCGTATGATCTTGTTCAACTTTCTTACCGTTACTAGTCAATCTTGATTCGGCGGTATTGTGGGATGAAGCGGCCCGGACCGACTTTACACGTACGCTTACGTGAGACTGGTTCCACCGACAGACATGCACTAGATGCATAAGGTGGCTGGCGGGTGTCTGTCTCTCCTACTTTAGTCGGATCGGATTCGATGAAAAGGGTCCTTATGAAGGGTAAATAGAAGTTGACAAATCACGTTGTGGTTTTGGCGTAGGTAAGAAACGTTCTTGCTAGAAATCCCATAGAAGCCACGTAAAACTTGCAACAACAATTAGAGGACGTCTAACTTGTTTTTGCAGCATGTGTTTTGTGACGTGGTATGGCCAAGAACGAAGATGTGATGAATGATATATGTGATGTATGAGATTGATCATGTTTTTGTAATAGGGAATCACGACTTGCATGTCGATGAACTTGACAACCGGCAGGAGCCATAGGAGTTGTCTTAATTATTGTATGACCTGCGTGTCACTGAATAACGCCATGTAATTAGTTTACTTCATTGCTAAACGTTAGCTATAGTAGTAGAAGTAATAGTTGGCGTGACGACTTCTTCAAGACACAATGATGGAGATCATGATGATGAAGATCATGGTGCCCCGAAGATGGAGATCCAAGGAGCAAGATGATATTGGCCATATCATGTCACTTTAATTGATTGCATGTGATGTTTATCATGTTTATGCATCTTGTTTACTTAGAACGACAGTAGTAAATAAGATGATCTCTCACTAAAATTTCAAGTATTGTGTTTCCCCTAACTGTGCACCGTTGCTAAAGCTCGTTGCTCCGAAGCACCACGTGTTGATCGGGTGTGATAGGTTTTAACGTTCGCATACAACGGGTGTAAGACAGATTTACACACGCGATACACTTAGGGTTCACTTGACGAGCCTAGCATGTACAGACATGGCCTCGGAACACGGAAGACCGAAAGGTCGAACACGAGTCGTATAGAAGATACGATCAACATGAAGATGTTCACCGTTGATGACTAGTCCGTCTAACGTGATGATCGGACACGGACTACTCGATTCGGATCGTGTATCACTTAGATGACTAGAGAGATGTCATTCTGAGTGGGACTTCATTAAAATTTGATTAAGATGAATTTAATTATCATGAACTTAGTCTAAATTCTTTACAATATCTCATGTAGATCAAATGGCCCACGCTCCAGTTTCCCTCAACTTCAACGCGTTCCTAGAGAAAACCAAACTGAAAGACGATGGTAGCAACTACACGGATTGGGTCCGTAACCTGAGGATTATCCTCATAGCTGCCAAGAGATCATATGTCCTAGAAGCACCGCTAGGTGATGCACCCGTTCTCCCGGCAAACCAAGACGTTATGAACGCTTGGCAGTCACGTTGTGATGATTACTCCCTGGTTCAGTGCGGCATGCTTTACAGTTTAGAATCGGGGCTCCAAAAGCGTTTTGAGCACCATGGAGCATATGAGATGTTCGAAGAGCTGAAAATGGTTTTCCAAGCTCATGCCCGAGTCGAGAGATATGATGTCTCCGACGCATTCTACAGCTGTAAGATGGAGGAGAACAGTTCTGTCAGTGAGCACATCCTCAAGATTTCAGGATTGCACAACCGCTTGTCTCAGCTGGGAATGAATCTCCCAGATGAAGCGGTCGTTGACAGAATCCTCCAGTCGCTCCCACCAAGCTTCAAGAGCTTCGTGCTGAACTTCAATATGCAGGGGATGGAGAAGTCCATTCCCGAGGTGTATTCGATGCTGAAATCAGCGGAGGTAGACATCAAGAAAGAACATCAAGTGTTGATGGTCAATAAAACCACTAAGTTCAAGAAAGGTAAGGGTAAGAAGAACTTCAAGAAGGACGGCAAGGGAGTTGCCGCGCCTGGTAAGCCTGTTACCGGGAAGAAGCCAAAGTATGGACCCAAGCCTGAGACTGAGTGCTTTTATTGCAAGGGAACGGGTCACTGGAAGAGGAACTGCCCCAAATATTTAGCAGACAAGAAGGCCGGCAACGTCAAAGGTATATATGATATACATGTTATTGATGTGTACCTTACCAGCACTCGTAGTAGCTCCTGGGTATTCGATACCGGTGCAGTTGCTCACATCTGTAACTCAAAACAGGAGCTGCGGAATAAACGGAGACTGGCGAAGGATGAGGTGACGATGCGCGTCGGGAATGGTTCCAAGGTCGATGTGATCGCCGTCGGCACGCTGCCTCTACATGTACCCTCGGGATTAGTTTTAAACCTGAATAATTGTTATTTAGTACCAGCTTTGAGCATGAACATTGTTTCTGGATCTCGTCTTATGCGAGATGGATATTCTTTCAAATCGGAGAATAATGGTTGTTCCATTTATTTGAGAGATATGTTTTATGGTCATGCCCCGCTGGTCAATGGTTTATTTTTGATGAATCTCGAACGTAGTGATACACATATTCATAGTGTAGATGCCAAAAGATGTAAAGTTGATAACGATAGTCCCACATACTTGTGGCATTGCCGCCTTGGTCATATTGGTGTCAAACGTATGAAGAAGCTCCATTCGGATGGACTTCTAGAGTCTCTTGATTATGAATCATTTGACACATGCGAACCATGCCTCTTGGGCAAGATGACCAAGACTCCGTTCTCCGGAACAATGGAGCGAGCAACCAACTTGTTGGAAATCATACATACCGATGTGTGCGGTCCAATGAGTGTTGAGGCTCGCGGAGGCTATCGTTATGTTCTCACCCTCACAGATGACTTGAGTAGATATGGGTATATCTATTTGATGAAACACAAGTCTGAGACCTTTGAAAAGTTCAAGGAATTTCAGAATGAGGTTGAGAATCAACGTGACAGAAAAATAAAGTTCTTGCGATCGGATCGTGGGGGTGAATATTTAAGTCATGAATTTGGCACACACCTTAGGAGCTGTGGAATTGTTTCACAATTGACACCGCCCGGAACACCTCAACGTAACGGTGTGTCCGAACGTCGAAATCGTACTCTGTTGGACATGGTCCGATCTATGATGTCCCTCACCGATTTGCCGCTATCTTTTTGGGGTTATGCTTTAGAGACTGCCGCATTCACTTTAAATAGGGCTCCGTCAAAATCCGTTGGGACGACTCCGTATGAACTTTGGTTTGGCAAGAAACTGAAGCTGTCGTTTCTGAAAGTTTGGGGTTGCGATGCTTATGTCAAGAAACTTCAACCTGAAAAGCTCGAACCCAAATCGGAAAAATGCGTCTTCATAGGATACCCAAAGGAAACTATTGGGTACACCTTCTACCACAGATCCGAAGGCAAAATCTTTGTTGCCAAGAATGGATACTTTCTAGAGAAAGAGTTTCTCTCGAAAGAAGTGAGTGGGAGGAAAGTAGAACTTGATGAGGTGACAGTCACCACTCCTGTACCGGAAAGTAGCGCAGCGCAGGAAACTGTTCCTGAGGTGCCTGCAGCGACAAGGGAGGAAGATAATGATAATGATCATGAAGATACAAATCAAGTTACTACTAAACTTCGAAGGTCCACAAGGGTACGTTCCGCACCAGAGTGGTACGGCAACCCTGTACTGGAAATCATGTTGTTAGACAACGGTGAACCTTCGAACTATGAAGAAGCGATGGCGGGCCCAGATTCCAATAAATGGCTTGGAGCCATGAAATCCGAGATAGAATCCATGTATGAAAAAAAAGTATGGACTTTGGTGGACTTGCCTGATGATAGGCACGCCATAGAAAACAAATGGATATTTAAGAAGAAGACAGACGCGGATGGTAATGTGACCATCTATAAAGCTCGGCTTGTCGCTAAGGGTTATTGACAAGTTCAAGGGATTGACTACGATGAGACTTTCTCTCCCGTAGCGATGCTGAAGTCAGTCAGAATCATGTTAGCTATTGCCGCATTCTATGATTATGAGATATGGCAAATGGACGTCAAAACAGCATTCCTTAATGGCTTCCTCAAGGAAGAGTTGTATATGATGCAACCAGAAGGTTTTGTCGATCCAGAGAACGCTAACAAGGTATGCAAGCTCCAGCGCTCGATTTACGGGCTGGTGCAAGCATCTCGGAGTTGGAATATTCGCTTTGATGAGGTGATCAAAGCGTTTGGCTTTGTACAGAATTATGGAGAAGCCTGTATTTACAAGAAAGTGAGTGGGAGCTCTGTGGCATTTCTCATACTATATGTGGATGACAAATTGCTGATGGGAAATGATATAGAATTCTTGGAAAATGTAAAGGCCTACTTGAATAAAAGTTTTTCAATGAAGGACCTTGGAGAAGCTGCTTACATATTAGGCATCAAAATCTATAGAGATAGATCGAGACGCCTCATTGGTCTTTCACAAAGTACATACCTTGACAAAATATTGAAGAAGTTCAATATGGATCAGTCAAAGAAAGGATTCTTACCTATTTTGCAAGGTATGAGATTGAGTAAGACTCAGTCGCCGACCACGGCAGAAGATAGAGAAAAGATGAGTGTCATTCCCTATGCCTCGGCAATAGGTTCCATCATGTATGCCATGCTGTGTACCAGACCTGATGTGAACCTTGCCATAAGTTTGGTAGGGAGGTACCAAAGTGATCCCGGCACGGAACACTGGACAGCGGTCAAGAACATCCTGAAGTCCCTGAAAAGGACTAAGGATATGTTTCTCGTTTATGGAGGTGACGAAGAGCTCGTCGTAAAGGGTTACGTCGATGCTAGCTTCGACACAGATCTGGATGACTCTAAGTCACAAACCGGATATGTGTATATTTTGAATGGAGGGGCAGTCAGCTGGTGCAGTTGCAAGCAAAGCAAGGTGGCAGCATCTACATGTGAAGCGGAGTACATAGCTGCTTCTGAAGCAGCACAAGAAGGAGTCTGGATGAAGGAGTTCATCACCGACCTAGGAGTCATTCCAAGCGCGTCAAGCCCGATGACTCTCTTCTGTGACAACACTGGTGCTATTGCTATTACCAAGGAGCCCAGGTTTCACAAGAAGACCAAGCACATCAAGCGCCGTTTCAACTCCATCCGGAATTATGTTCAGGATGGAGACATAGATATTTGTAAAGTGCATACGGATCTGAATGTCGCAGACCCGTTGACTAAACCTCTTTCACGAGCGAAACATGATCAACACCAGAACTCTATGGGTGTTCGATTCATCACAATGTAACTAGATTATTGACTCTAGTGCAAGTGGGAGACTGTTGGAGATATGCCCTAGAGGCAATAATAAAAGCATTGTTATTATATCTCCTTGTTCATGATAATCGTTTGTTATTCATGCTTGAATTGTATTGTACGGAAACAACGATACATGTGTGAATACACAGACCACAATGAGTCCCTGGTAGGCCTCTAGTTACCAGCTCGTTGATCAACAGATGGTCACGGTTTCCTGACCATGGACATGAGATGTCGGTGATAACGGGATCACATCATTAGGAGAACGATGTGATGGACAAGACCCAAACTTGAGCATAACACGAGATCGTATAGTTCGTAATGCATAAGCTTTTCGGTGTCAAGTATTTATTCCTTAGACCATGAGGTTGTACAACTCCCGGATGCCGTAGGAATACTTTGGGTGTGCCAACCGTCACAACGTAACTGGGTGACTATAAAGGTACGCATCGGGTATCTCCGAAAGTGTCTGTTGAGTTGGTACGAACCGAGACTGGGATGTTGTCACTCCGTATGACGGAGAGGTACCTCTAGGCCCACTCGGTAAGACATCATCATAATGAGCTCAATGTGACTAAATAGTTAGTCACGGGATGATGGATTACGGATCGAGTAAAGAGACTTGCCATAACGAGATTGAACAAGGTATCGCGAATACCGACGATCGAATCTCGGGCAAGTACCGTACCGATGGACAAAGGGAATAACATACGGGATTAAGTGAATCCTTGACACAGTGGTTCATCCGATGAAGATCATCGAGGAACACGTGGGAACCAACATGGGTATCCAGATCCCGCTGTTGGTTATTGACCAGAGAGTGGTCTCGGTCATGTCTACGTGTCTCCCGAACCCGTAGGGTCTACACACTTAAGGTTCGGTAACGCTAGGGTCGTAGAGATAAATGCACGTGGAAAACCGAAAGTTGTCCGGAGTCCCGGATGAGATCCCGGACATCACGAGGAGTTCCGGAATGGTCCGGAGGTAAAGATTGATATATGGGAAGTCCAGTTTTGGCCAACGGGTGATCTCCGGGGGTTACCGGGAGCGTCCCGGGACCACCGGAGGGGCCCCGGGGGTCCACCGGGTGGGGCCACCCATCCCGGTGGGGCCCCTAGGCCGCGAGGGGATGTGTCCAGCCCTCTGGGCTGGCGCACCACAAGGTGGCCCACCTCCCCATGCGCCTAGGGTTAAAACCCTAAGGGGAGGGGGGCCACCACTTGCCTTGGGGGAGGAGGACTCCTCCCTGGCCGCCGCCCCCCCTGGCCCCCTATATATATATGTGGGGGGGGGGAGAGGGCAGCCGCACCCAAGCCCTGGCGCCTCTCCCCCTCCCTTCACACCTCCATACTCCCAACGCAGGGCGCCCGGCGAAGCCCTGCTGCGATCTCCACTGCATCCGTCATCACGCCGTCGTGCTGCCGGATCTCTGACGACTTCTCCTCCCCCCTTGATGGATCAAGAAGGAGGAGACGTTGCTGTACCGTACGTGTGTTGAACGCGGAGGTGCCGTCCGTTCGGCGCTAGATCATCGGTGACGAAGAATGTGAAGAGTACGACTACTTCATCCTTGCTTCGTTGAAAGCTTCCGCACGCAATCTTCATAACGGTATGTAGATGCACTCTTACTTGCTCGTTGCTAGATGTGTCCATAGTTGGATCTTGGTGAAGACGTAGAATTTTTTTGAATTATGCTACGTTCCCCAAAATTAAGCTCCCGTGCCGGCGTCGGAGACACCAATGCCGCCTCCGCCGGAGACACCAATGGCCCCGCCATCGCGTTCTGCGAGTTGCTGGCCGTGAAGCTGGGAATCGGGGGCGGCCCCTGTTGGCCGCCCGCAATCCACGCCTGCAACCCCTTAATCAAGGTAGGCACAATGGCCGTGATCGTCGCTCCCAGTTGTTGTTGCACTTGCTCTTGGACAATCTCCGGAATCCGCGCCACTTGTGCCATGAGTTCTTGAAGCTCGCGCGACTGGCTTTCCGAGCTGGTCTTTTTCTCCTTTAGCCCACCAGCGTTATAGTATGACGACCATTTTGTGGACAAGCCTTTGCCGGCCACACGACCAGCTGACGACGGCATACTGAGCTTATCCTTTTTCTTCATTACATTCAACGCCCTTTAGAGTGGTGTCCCAAGGGTTGCTCTTAGTCGACCCCGCACTACTGCTTTCAGTCGCCTGCGGATGGAATGTGAACCATTTAGAAATTTGGCTTCATTAATTAGAATGCAACCATATGGAGCTTACGCGGGGGTGTATTCCTTACCAGAACAAGCTCAAGTGCCATGGTCTTCGGATCCGTGGTAAGCTCCTTTGTTTTCGGGTCCTTCTTGTACCGGGCCCTGACAAAGTTCCTGGTCTGCTTGTCACCGTATTTATCGAAGAGGGGCGGTAGGCCTTGCTCGGCACGGTCCGCCTCCTCCTTGTCCCATATAGGCTCCGCCACTCTGTAACCGCCGGGACCGAGTGTGTGTTCCCCTAAGTTCAGCTCCGCATATCTTTCCCCCATTGACTTGATTCGGAGGTTGCGGTGCTCGAGCACTTGATCTTGAAGTCGTTCGAGTCATCTTCGGTGATCGAAGGATTTTTCTCCTTGATCTTCTCATAACTAAAACCTTCTTCAATCATTCTCTTCACCGTGCTTTTCCAAGTAGACAGGGACGTGCTCATCTTCGTGAGGGCGGCAGTGATAACTTTATTCCCTTTGAGGCTTGTGTTTTCAAATTCAGCGGGGAACTTGTATCATTCATGCAGCTTCGTGAAGAGGAGGTTGCGCAAATTCCCTCGGTCAGGATGCCTCAGGTTCTCGGTGTTGATCGAGACGGTGCTCCGGAGAATGCACCCGAGCTGAAGCGAGTACCCCTTGACTATTCGTTCGTGCGCCGTTGGATTCCCGTCGGAGTCCACTTGAGTAAATTCCTCCTTGACGGTTCGGAGCACGGTCGGGCGCCGGTCCTTCCGTTGCCTGTTCGGTTGGCTGCCATCTGTGCGTGCGCCGCCATCATCAGTGGTGGCATCCTCGGCGGCACCATCAGTGGTGTCATCCCCGACGGCACCATCAGTGGGGTCATCCTCGGCGGCACCACCAGTGGTGTCAGGATCGGTGGGGAAGGCGGCGTCCTCATACAGCTGAGGTTGTTCCTCCATCTCCTAGGACATCTCCTAGATTGCCTTGCCGCCCGAACCCCCGGCCTCATCATTGTGGGCCATGTTTCTCTCTAAATAGGAAAAAAGTTTGGTCAAAAAGTTGGTTATTGTCAAGGAACAAGATCATGGTCTCATCATTTAGGGTTTGTCGACACCGAGGCATCCTAAAAGCTAAGCTTTTATCATTGAGGGTTTTTCGACGCCGAGGCACCCTAAAAGCCTAAGCTTACATCATTTAGGTTTTTACCGACACCGATGCACCCTAAAAGCCAAGGTTTTATAATTTATGGTTTGTCGACACCGAGGCATCCTAAAAGCTAAGCTGGGAAGGAGAATTCTAAGTTGGGCCTAATCACCTGGCTCTATTGCCGCCTATGGTTTAATGCAGCAAGAATAAAGGGGCAGTTGATCCTACTTAATTAAGTACTAAGATACCCCAGCCCATGCATTAGTCACAAGTACCCCATATGTCCTATTTTTAGCAAAGTCATGCTAAAATACACGGAAAATTTCAGCATGACCTTTGCTGAAAATAGGACATATGGAGTACCCGAATTTGCCGGAATGGAAGTTAATCGACATTCCAGCAAACTCAAGGGGCTCTCGGGGTACCTGCAAAATCATCACGACACGATGGTCGCAGACAAAACCCAGCAAATATCTGGATGGAGTGCATCCGGCTTTCAACTCCACTTTAGACTATTCAAATTCCAGTTTGCATAGGCCTGAGCATATCATTTCAAATAGCATATCATTTCAAATAGCTTCATAAAGACAAGTACCAACATTGTATAAGAGAAAATATAAGCAGCATTATCTGAAATAAGAGTGTATCAGTGTGGCAGCACAATTATCTGAAATTTAACATACAAAACCAGATCATGAAACTGCCTCAACTAAATGCATATGTTACAAATTATCTATCTATTTAAATTATCTACCACTACCAAATCATTTTTAGTTTGGGTCACTTCCATCTACAGCTGCAACTCCAAGCTCCAAGTTGAAGCTGCTTTTATATTTATTTAGAGGGAATGGAGGATGTGCAGTCGATCTCCAGCTGCAACTCCAAGCTCCAAGCTGAAGCTGTTTGTTTGCTGAGAGTGAACTTCCTTCTACTACTAATGGCCCTTTACTAGTGGTGTAAAAACAATTCAATCCAATCCAATAGGAGCAAAATGAATTAAGGATCAGCCAAGAGCAATCACACACAAAAAGAATAGGAGCATCCAATCCAATATGATCAAACTGTTGGAAAACAAAGTAAACTACATGCTTGTACTGCGTTAAAGATGGTTTCATTTTCACATATTGCAATAAATAGTTGAAGTTTATAGGGAAGGCGCCAGAAACAATTTCCATATAAATTGCTAAATGTCATATCATTACGAATTTCTCTTTGACTTCCCGCAATGATGATATGAAATGGCTATATCCAGTGACCTTGTGACTTGTGAGACTACAACTTCATGTCCGGCTTCTTATTTTCTTGAAATATCCAGCAAGTGTTGGCTTTTTCATTGATAAGAGGATAACAGTATGCACACACTATGCACAAACACCAAAGCGAAAGGAACAAAACTAAGAGAAAACTAAAAGGATATTTAATAGGCGAATCGGCCTATTAACCGGCCGATTAATCAGTTAATTCGCCACTCGGTGACCCTTTGATCAGAGATTACTTGCCTACCTAACTAATTAATCGGCCAATTTTTCAAACATCTGTTCCACTAGTAGTGTACTGACAGGCAGACTGGAACTGACTAAATGTTCAGTACTTCTGGCTATTTCAATAGCCGTGCCTAGTTTTAGCATACCCTCATAGGATAATGTTGAAGTTTTTTGTCAGCAAAGGATAATGTTTAAATGGAGAAAAGAGAGCTTAACTTGAAAGTCTAAGCCCCTGCACCACTATTTTTTTATAATTGCTCTGTACTTGTGGACTAGTGGAAATTCTGTGGCCTTAATTCTGTGCCTGCGTTAAGGGTCAGGCAACTATCTATCATCTATAGTCCACTGATGTGGTATTCTGGTTTTTTATGCAGCTGAAGAAAATGTACAAGGAGGGTGCATATTGGGGTAAATAAGATTTATTTAACCTTTGCGGTTTAACATCCCAATGGTCTATTATGAATATAAGCCTCCTCTTTGCATAACTCACAAGAAACAGTTTGTGTGTTGCTCATCACACCAAATTGCCTTTTCCATCTAGTATTTCACAACAAAATACTAGTGGCATATAATGAAAAAATTTCCACAAAAACATTGCAAGCACTGCCACCATACATATTTTACATTTCAACATACACATAACCAGCTACAACTTGCAACTAGTTCAACATACACAAAAATTCTAAAAATAGTGCAATTCTGCGGTGACGATGAGGAGTAAGAAAACAAGGCATTTAGAGAGTTCAAGTCAGTGCAGGGGTACAGCCTAATCAATGTTTCTCCCTGAACAGATCAGATCACTTTTACACATGCAGATAAGGTCGCTTGAACAGATTTGACAAAAAAATGCAGGTATTATGAACTAGAGGGGAGCGAGAGAGGAGTAGTACCGTGCGGCGCAGGGGCAGAGAGGGGGAGAGCGCGGCTTGGCGGCGACTGGCGGGCGAGGATGGCTCGCAACTGCGGCCGACGAGGGAGGCGGGCGCGGCCGGTGGTCCGTCCAACAAGCTTGGCGGCGGCGGTGTCGAAGAGGCGGCGGCGGTGTCCAAGAGGCCGGTGGCGAGGGTGATGATGGCGCGGCGACGACGGGCTCAGTAGGGACGGCTAGGGTTCGTGGGGAGGGAAGGGGAGCGACGGGGCGGCGAGCGTGTGAGGTGGAGGGGGGGTGTGGAGGCCGGGGCGGCGGCGCAGTCGAGGCCGAGGAGTGGACGGGGCGGCGGCGCAATGGAGGCGGCGCAGCAGAGGCGGGATCTGGCGCAGTGCGGGGGGAAGGGGATATGGCGCAGAGAGGGAGAGCGGGGTCAAGTCGAGTGAGGAGGCTTACTAATGGCGCACCTCCCCCTGGTGCGCCATAAGTGCATCTATACTAATGGCGCACCTCCCCCCTGGTGCGCCATTAGTATTGTTTTTTTTTGTTCGAGCCCACAGGTTATCTACCACCAGACTCCATCTACATCAAACCCCATGTACTAGACCGACTGGTCAGCACGCAGCACACCCGCTGGGACGTCCTGGGTTTGATTCCTAGGCTCCCCAATTTTTTTAATGCATTTAAAATGTTGTTTGATACTTATTTGTGTTTAAATATGTTCAAACTTGTTTAAATCATAACAGTAATATTTTTTAATAAAACAGTAATAATTTTTTAAAAAATATCATCAAATTTGTTATTTGAAAATATTTATGAATATGAAAAAATATCATCAAATTTAATATTTGAAAATATCATGAGTTCATGGGTCGGCGGCGGCGGCCGGTGGAGCAGGGGGGTGCTCGGCGGCGAGGGGGACCGGATCTGGCGAGGTGGGATTAATATTTTTTTATAAAACAGTAATAATTTTTTTAAAAATATCGTCAAATTTATTATTTGAAAATATTTATGAATATGAAAAAATATCATCAAATTTATTATTTTGAAAATATCATGAGTTCATGGGTCGGCGGCGGCGGCCGGTGGAGCGGGGGAGGGTGCGGTGGGTCGTCAGCGACGGTTGAGTAGGGGAGGGTGCGGGGGGTCGGCGGCGGCGGCCGGTGGAGCGAGGGGTGCTCGGCGGCGAGGGGGGCCGGATCTGGCAAGGTGGGATAGCGATCGAGATGGAGGGGGATCGAGATCGAGTGTCCATGAAATTTAAAAACATTCATGAGTTCAAAAAGTTCCCATGAAATACAATCAAGAAATGAAGGCTACAATTTAAATACAATCGATCTTAGCTAGCTATCTATTCACAATCTTCTTGCCCTTCTTTTTCGCAAATGGAGTTCTTCTGTGGAACGGATGTCCTTTAGGTAGGGTGGTCCTGCTTCTTCTTCTGGTGTATGCTGCTACTTCATCATCGTCGTCATGTTCGATCTCGGGCCGCCGTACTTGTCTTAGTCTTGCTCCATTCATTCCGATGATCTTCCTTTTGCCTCTCCTCACGACAACACGACTGGGCTTTGACGGGTCGGTAATGAAGAAGCATTGGTCAACTTGGGAAGCTAGTACCCATGGCTCATTTTTCGCGGTGACGTTTGTGCCCGCGGTCTTGGATTTGGCTTCGGGTATAACCATGGTGGTGAAATACTAGTCTTCTTTTAGGACGCTCTTGGCCCATCTGACACGGAACATCGGGACCTTCTCTCCAACGTAGCTCAGCTCCCAGATCTCCTCGATCCTTCCGTAGTATCTGTCCTTGTCATTACCGGTGTAGGATTCCATCGTTACCCCGGAGTTCTGATAACCATCGCTCTTCATGTCCTTGGCCTCGGTGTAGAATGTGTAGCCGTTGATATCGTATGCCTCATAGGTCATCAGGTTGTGCTCGGCGCCCTGTGACAAGGCGAATATGAGTTGTTCTTCCGCGAAAGAATCCTCATGTAAAGGGTACGACAAAAGCTTCTGCTTGAACCAACGCGTGAAACATGAGTTGTGCTGTTTGAGTATATCTCTGTCCATCCTCTGTTGGCCTCGGTCATTGTACATCTTCTCAATAAAGGTTTTGTGCTCTACCACCCAAGGATCGACCATGTCTATGTGTTGTAGCGCGACTAGGTTTTCTCTTTCAAAGTCGGCGAGTCGACCCTCGAAGTCGACATGCATTTCGCGGCGACCCTCACGGTGACCCCATCCAGCGAGCCTGCCGAGGTGCCTGTTGACGAGCAGACCAACGAGGTTCTTGATGCCTAGATAATTCGTGCAGTAGGAGATGCACTGTTCGGTCAGAAAGCCCCTGGCTATGCTTCCCTCTGGACATGACATGTTGCGAACGTATCCTTTGATGACACCATTCATCCTTTCGAATGGCATCATGTTGTGCAGGAACGTCGGCCCGAGATGGATGATATCATCCACGATATGGACCAGCAGATGCACCATAACATCGAAGAATGCGGCCGGGAAGTACATCTCAAGCTCGCATAGTGTCACCACGATCTCTTCCTGTAGCCTTCTGAGTTGCCTCACGCCAACCGACTTCCGAGAGATGACGTCGAAAAAGTTGCATAGGCCAAATAGCGTTTCACGGACGTGTGCGTCCATGATCCCACGGATTGCAACTGGAAGTATCTGCGTCATTAGCACGTGACAGTCGTGAGACTTCATCCCGCTGAACTTCTGCTTCACTGGGTCTAGGTATCTGCTTATCTTCCCCGCGTAACCGTAAGGAAGTTTTACTCCTATGAGGCAGGTGAAAAACTGCTCGATCTCCTCCTGACTTAGAGTGAAGCACGCGGGAGGGTAGTCATTTCCGGTCTTCTTGGCCTTTTTGCCTTTGCGACGACTTTCCGTGTCCTGCTTCGCCTCATCATCATCATCATCATTAGCGTGAAGCTCCTGCCTGATGCCCATTGATTTCAAGTCTGCCCTTGCTTTCGGCCCATCTTTGGTCCTCTCTGGCATGTCGAGCAGGGTACCAAGTGATACGTCCAAAACGTATCTATAATTTTTGCTTGCTCCATGCCACTTTTGGGTGATATTGCTATGATATTCATACACTTCCATACACTTTTGATCATATTTGGACTAACTTACTAATCCAGTGCACCCCAGTGCCAGTTTCTGTTTTCGGCTGTTTTTGTATTTCAGGTTTTCACGTTTCGAGAACTGACCAGAAAAATCCATGAAAAATTATATAAAAAAGCAGCGTTCCGGAAACAACACTGCGTCCGAAGGGCAGCCTGGGGGGGGGGAGCACCAGGGCTCCAGGCGCCCTGGCGGCGCGCCCCCCTGGGCCGCGCCGGGGGGCGCCTGGGCCCCCCGAGGCTCCCCCGATGCCCTACTTTGGCATATATTTAAAGGGTCCTCCGTAACCCTCATAACATGAACTCTTTTTCGCGACCCCATCTCTGTTCCGCCGCCGCCGCCGCTTCCAAGATCGGGAGCACCAGGAGAACTCTTCCCGGCACCCTGCCGGAGGGGAGGATCACCACCGGGAGCTTCTCCACCACCATGGACGCCTCCCGGATGACTCATGAGCAGTCTCCCTTGGACCATGAGTCCATGACCAGTAGCTATGTGATGTTCTCCTCCCGTTCTTGTGCTTCACTAATTAGTCCTCGTGAGCTGCCCTACATGATCGAGGCACCTATGTAATCCTTATGATGTTGCTATGTTGAGTTTGCTGGGATCCGATGGATTATGAGATTATGTTCAGATTGATCTTGAGTAATATATTTGATTTACCTCTTTTATATTTTAGTTCATAAGTAATTCTTGCATGTTCTCCGTTGTTATTTATTGCTTTGGCCGAGTAATAGGTAGTGACTCCAAGAGGGAACGTTATGCTCGATTGTGGGTTCATGCCCCTCGATGACTAGCTTGAGTGACAGAAACATGAGTCTAGGGGATGTGCTGTTGCCACAAGGGGGAAAACAACGGTGCTTGTGCCCGCAGGTGCAAGGATTGTTTACTTTACGCAAAGTTCTTTTAATGCAGTTGTCTGTTGCATTGAGTTTACACTATGGGTGGGACTCGCAACTTAATACCAGCGAGATGTTCTGGATAGATATATCAAGGTGGATGATTAGTAGTAGATATTGATGGATTTCGGTCTACTTACTTTGGCGTACCGCCCATGCTTTGAACCTCAACCTTTCTTGCAATGTAGTCAGCATTGGTTTGCGTTCGTGGTCCTGTCAATTGCCCAGCTGTAATTTGTTACCTCACATAGCTGTTTTATCGTCTTTTGGGAGAGAGACATCACTAGTGAACATCATGAGACTCTGGTCCATATTACCATCTTTGATCACATCCACTATTTACTTTCCGTTATTATTTACTATTGCAAAAACTATCTATCACTACTATCATTGCTTTTAACCCTTTGTGAACTACAAGGCCGGAGGGATTGACAACCTCTCTGTACTCGTTGGGAGCAAAGTTATTTGTATCTGTGTGCAGGTCCACGTTGATTGCTACTAATCTGGCGCCGTAGCAATTGACACCTACTTGTTGAACCTAGGAGTCTCTGGGGATTCGATCCTTGGTATCTTTGCTAAGGGAAAACACTTCTACTTACTACATCTTACACCTTCCACTTGGGGTAACCAACGAGGGGTTCGAGGCCCGTCAAGGAGTATTTTCTGGCGCCGTTGCTGGGGAGTCCACTCTTCAGGATAGGGGAGTTGCATGCTATCTTTTACCTTTGCTTTTTAGTCTTGTTAGTTTACCTTTCATTTTTGCTTTAGTTCCTTTTATCGAAAATCACAAAAATAGTTATCTTCCTTGCTTGCTACTATGAGTTCCACCGAGAACACCAAGTTGTGTGACTTCACTAGTCACAACAACGATGACTTTATCAGCACACCTATCACTACACCTGCCACTTCAGCACCTTCATATGAAATTAAACCTGCTTTACTGAACTTAGTCATGAGAGAACAATTCTCCGGTGCTGGAGATGATGCTGCTTTACACTCGAACAATTTTGTTGAACTTTGTGATATGCAAAAGTACCACGAAATAGATGGTAATATTGTTAAGCTTAAACTTTTTCCTTTCTCCTTGAGAGGAGGAGCTAAAATTTGGTTTCAGTCTTTGCCTAGAAATAGCATAGATTCTTGGGACAAGTGCAAAGATGCTTTTATTGGAAAATACTATCCACCTGCTAAAATTATCCAACTTAGAAGTAACATAATGAATTTTAAACAATTGGATAATGAACACGTTGCCCAAGCTTGGGAACGTATGAAATCTCTTATCAAGAACTGCCCTACTCACGGTTTGACTACTTGGATGGTTATCCAAACTTTTTATGCAGGCTTGAACTTTACCTCGCAGAACTTGTTAGATTCGGCCGCGGGAGGAACTTTTATGTCAACTACACTTGGTGCTGCCACGAAACTTCTCGATGAGATGATGACCAACTATTCCCAATGGCACACCGAACGCGCTCCAACAGGTAGGAAGGTAAACTCTGTCGAGGAGATTTCCTCCCTTAATGAAAAAGTTGACTTGATCATATCTCTACTTTCGAAGCAATCTACTGTTGATCCTCGTGATGTTCCTTTAAATTCTTTGATTGCTCAAGAACAAGTAGATGTGAACTTTATCTCTAGAAACAATTTTAACAACAATGCTTATAGGAGTAACATTGGTAGCAATCCTAGACCGTTCCCCTCTAACTCTTATGGGAACAACAATGCTGAAGGAAATATGCCCTAGAGGCAATAATAAAGTTATTATTTATTTCCTTATATCATGATAAATGTTTATTATTCATGCTAGAATTGTATTAACCAGAAACTTAATACATGTGTGAATACATAGACAAAACAGAGTGTCCCTAGTATGCCTCTACTAGACTAGCTCATTGATCAAAGATGGTTATGTTTCCTAGCCATAGACATGAGTTGTCATTTGATCAACGGGATCACATCATTAGGAGAATGATCTGATGGACAAGACCCATCCGTTAGCTTAGCACTATGATCGTTTAAGTTTTACTGCTATTGCTTTCTTCATGACTTATACATGTTCCTATGACTATGAGATTATGCAACTCCCGAATACCGGAGGAACACTTTGTGTGCTACCAAACGTCACAACGTAACTGGGTGATTATAAAGGTACTCTACAGGTGTCTCCAAAGGTACTTGTTGGGTTGGCGTATTTCGAGATTAGGATTTGTCACTCCGATTGTCGGAGAGGTATCTCTGGGCCCACTCGGTAATGCACATCACTATAAGCCTTGCAAGCATTGCAGCTAATGAGTTAGTTGCGGGATGATGTATTACGGAACGAGTAAAGAGACTTGTTGGTAACGAGATTGAACTAGGTATTGAGATACCGACGATCGAATCTCGGGCATGTAACATACCGATGAGAAAGGGAACAATGTATGTTGTTATGCGGTTTGACCGATAAAGATCTTCGTAGAATATGTGGGAGCCAATATGAGCATCCAGGTTCCGCTATTGGTTATTGACCGGAGACGTGTCTCGGTCATGTCTACATAGTTCTCGAACCCGTAGGGTCCGCACGCTTAAGGTTTCGATGATAGTTTTATTATGAGTTTATGAGTTTTGATGTACCGAAGGAGTTCGGAGTCCCGGATGAGATCGGGGACATGACGAGGAGTCTCAAAATGGTCGAGACGTAAAAATCGATATATTGGACGACTATATTCGAACATCGGAAAGGTTCCGAGTGATTCGGGTATTTTCGGAGTACCGGGGAGTTACGGGAATAGAGGGGAGAGGCCAAAAGGAAGGAGGCGTGCACCCCCCTTCTGGTCCGAATTGGACAAGGGGTGCAGCCCCCTTTTCCTTCTCCCTCTCCCCCTCTTTCCTTCTCTCCTACTCCGGAAAGGAAAGGGGAATCCTACTAGGACTTGGGAGTCCTAGTAGGACTCCCCACACTTGGTGCGCCCCCTCTAGGGCTGGCCTCTCCCTCCCTCCTTTATATACGGGGGCAGGGGGGCACCTCTAGACACAACAATTGATCTCTTGATCTCTTAGCCGTGTGCGGTGCCCCCCTCCACCATAGTTCTCCTCGATAAATATTGTAGCGGTGCTTAGGCGAAGCCCTGCGACGGTAGAACATCAAGATCGTCACCACGCCGTCGTGCTGACGGAACTCTCCCTCGACACTCGGCTGGATCGGAGTTCGAGGGACGTCATCGAGATGAACGTGTGCTAGAACTCGGAGGTGCCGTAGTTTCGGTGCTTGACCGGTCGGGCCGTGAAGACGTACGACTACATCAACCGCGTTGTTCTAACGCTTCCGCTTTCGGTCTACGAGGGTACGTAGACTCACTCTCCCCTCTCGTTGCTATGCATCTGGTAGATAGATCTTGCGTGATCGTAGGAAAATTTTAAAATACTACATAACCAACAGTGGTATCAGAGCCAGGTCTATGCATAGATGATATGCACGAGTAGAACACAAGTGAGTTGTGGACGATACTAGTCATACTGCTTACCAGCATGTCATACTTTGATTCGGCGGTATTGTTGGATGAAGCGGCCCGGACCGACATTACGCGTACGCTTACGCGAGACTGGTTCTACCGACGTGCTTCGCACACAGGTGGCTGGCGGGTGTCAGTTTCTCCAACTTTAGTTGAATCAAGTGTGGCTACGCCCGGTCCTTGTGAAGGTTAAAACAGCACATACTTGACGAAATATCGTTGTGGTTTTGTATGCGTAGGTAAGAACGGTTCTTGCTAAGCCCGTAGCAGCCACGTAAAACTTGCAACAACAAAGTAGAGGACGTCTAACTTGTTTTTGCAGGGCATGTTGTGATGTGATATGGTCAAGACATGATGAGTTATACGGTTTTGTATGAAATGATCATGTTTTGTAAAGTTATCGGCAACTGGCAGGAGCCATATAGTTGTCGCTTTATTGTATGAAATGCAATCGCCATGTAATTGCTTTACTTTATCACTAAGCGGTGGCGATAGTCGTAGAAGCAATAGTTGGCGAGACGACAACGATGCTACGATGGAGATCAAGGTGTCGCGCCGGTGACGAAGGTGATCATGACGGTGCTTTGGAGATGGAGATCAAAAGCACAAGATGATGATGGCCATATCATGTCACATATTTTGATTGCATGTGATGTTTATCTTATTATGCTTCTTATTTTGCTTAGTTCGACGGTAGCATTATAAGATGACCCCTTACTAAATTTCAAGGTATAAGTGTTCTCCCTGAGTATGCACCGTTGTGAAAGTTCGTCGTGCCGAGACACCACGTGATGATCGGGTGTGATAAGCTCTACGTTCAAATACAACGGGTGTAAGCCAGTTTTGCACACGCAGAATACTCGGGTTAAACTTGACGAGCCTAGCATATGGAGATATGGCCTCGGAACACTGGAGACCGAAAGGTCGAGCGTGAATCATATAGTAGATATGATCAACATAAGATGTTCACCATTGAAACTACTCCATCTGACATGATGATCGGACATGGTTTAGTTGATTTGGATCACGTGATCATTTAGATGACTAGAGGGATGCCTATCTAAGTGGGAGTTCTTAAGTAATATGATTAAATTGAACTTTAATTTATCATGAACTTAGTCCTCGTAGTATTAGCATATCTATGTTGTAGATCAATAGCTCGCGATGTTGCTCCCCGTTTATTTTTTATATGTTCCTAGAGAAAACTAAGTTGAAAGATGTTAGTAGCAATGATGCGGAATTGTTCCGTGATATGAGGATTATCCTCATTGCTGCACAGAGAATTATGTCCTTGATGCACCGCTAGGTGACATACCTATTGCAGGAGCAGATGTAGACGTTATGAACGTTTTGACAAAAGCTCGGTATGATGACTACTTGATAGTTTAAGTGCACCATGCTTTATGGCTTAGAACCGGGACTTCAAAAACGTTTTGAACGCCACAGAGCATATAAGATGTTCCAAGAGTTGAAATTAGTATTTCATACTCATGCCCGTGTCGAGAGGTATAAGACTTCTGACAGTACTTTGCCTACAAGATGGAGGAGAATAGCTCAACCAGTGAGCATGTGCTCAGATTGTCTGGGTACTACAATTACTTGAATCAAGTGGGAGTTAATCTTCCAGATAAGATAGTAATTGACAAAGTTATGTAGTCACTATCACCAAGTTAGTAGAACTTCGTGATGAACTATAATATGCAAGGGAATGACGAAAGGAATTCCCGAGCTCTTCGCAATACTGAAGTCGGCGAAGGTAGATATCATGAAAAAGCATCAAGTGTTGATGGTTAACAAGACCACTTGTTTCAAGTAGAGGGCAAAGGGATAGAAGGGGAACTTCAAGAAGAATGACAAGCAAGGTGTCACTCCCGTGAAGAAACCCAAAGCTAAAACTCAAGCCTGAAACTAAGTGCTTCTACTGCAAAGGAAATGGTCACTGGAAGTGGAACTGCCCTAGATATTTGGCGGATAAGAAGGATGGCAAAGTGAACAAAGGTATATTTGATATACAGATTATTGATGTGTATTTTACTAGTGTTCATAGCAACCCCTCGGTATTTGATACTGGTTCAGTTGCTAAAGAGTAGTAACTCGAAATGGGAGTTGCATAATGAACATAAACTAGTTAAAGGATGAAGTGACGATGTGTATTGGAAGTAGTTCCAAGATTGATATGATCATCATCGCACACTCCCTATACTTTCGGGATTGGTGTTGAACCTAAATAAGTGTTATTTGGTGTTTGTGTTGAGCATGAATATGATTTGATCATGTTTATTACAATACGGTTATTCATGTAAGTTAGCGAATAATTGTTGTTCTATTTACATGAATAAAACCTTCTATGGTCATACACCCAATGAAAATGGTTTGTTGGATCTCGATCGTGTGATACACATATTCATAATATTGAAGCAAAAAGATGCAAGGTTAATAATGATAGTGCAACTTATTTGTGGCACTGCCGTTTAGGTCATATTGGTGTAAAGCGTATGAAGAAACTCCATAGTGATGGACTTTTGGAATCACTTGATTATGAATCACCTGGTGCTTGCGAACCATGCCTCATGGGCAAGATGACTAAAACTCCGTTCTCCGGAACAATGGAGCGAGCAACAGATTTGTTGGAGATCATACATACAGATGTATGTGGACCAATGAGTGTTGAAGCTCGCGGCGGGTATCGTTATTTTCTGACCTTCACTGATGATTTGAGCAGATATGGGTATATCTACTTAATGAAGCACAAGTCTAAAACATTTGAAAAGTTCAAAGAATTTCAGAGTGAAGTGGAGAATCATCGTAACAAGAAAATTAGAGTTTCTACGATATGATCGTAGAGGTAAAATATTTGAGTTAGCGAGTTTGGCCTTCAGTAAAAACAATGTGAAATAGTTTCACTACTCACGCCACCTGGAACACCATAGTGTAATGGTGTGTCCGAACGTCATAACCGTACTTTATTAGATATGGTGCGATCGATGATGTCTCTTACCGATCTACCACTATCGCTTTTGGGGTTATGCATTAGAGACAGATACATTCACGTTAAATAGGGCACCATCTAAATCTGTGGAGATGACACCGTATGAACTGTGGTTTGACGAGAAACCTAAGCTGTCATTTCTTTAAGTTTGGGACTGCGATGCTTATGTGAAAAAGTTTCAACATGATAAGCTCGAACCCAAATCGGAGAAGTAAATCTTCATAGAATACCCAAAAGAAACTGTTGGGTACACCTTCTATCACAGATCAGAAGGCAAGGTCTTTGTTGCTAAGAGTGGATCCTTTCTAGAGAAGGAGTTTCTCTCGAAAGAAGTGAGTGGGAGGAAAGTGGAACTTGATGAGGTAATTGTACCTTCTCCCGAATTGGATAGTAGTACATCACAGAAACTGGTTCCAGTGATTCCTACACCAATTAGTGAGGAAGCTAATGATGATGATCATGAAACTTCAGATAAAGTTACTGCTGAACTTCGTAGATCAACCAGAGTACGTTCCGCACCAGAGTGGTACGGCAACCCGGTTCTGGAAGTCATGTTACTGGACCATGATGAACCTACGAACTATGAGGAAGCGATGATGAGCCCAGATTCCGCAAAATGGCTTGAGACCATGAAATCTGAGATGGGATCCATGTATGAGAACAAAGTGTGGACTTTGGTTGACTTGCCCGATGGTCGGCAAGCCATCGAAAATAAATGGATCTTCAAGAGGAAGACTGACATTGACAGTAATGTTACAATTTACAGTGCTCGACTTGTTGCGAAAGTTTTTCAACAAGTTCAAGGATTTGACTACGATGAGACTTTCTCATCCGTAGCGATGCTTAAGTCTGTCCGAATCATGTTAGCAATTGCCGCATTTTATGAAATCTGGCAAATGGATAACAAAACTGCATTCTTTAATGGATTTATTAAAGAAGACTTGTATATGATGCAACCAGAAGGTTTTGTCAATCCTAAAGGTGCTAACAAAATGTGCAAGCTCCAGCGATCCATCTATGGACTGGTGCAAGCATCTCGGAGTTGGAATATACGCTTTGATAAGTTGATCAAAGCATATAGATTTATACAGACTTGCGGTGAAGCCTGTATTTACAAGAAGTGAGTGGGAGCACTACAACCTTTCTGATAAGTATATGTGAATGACATATTGTCGATCGGAAATGATGTAGAATTTTCTGGAAAGCATAAAGGAGTGTTTGAAAGGAGTTTTTCAAAGAAATACCTTGGTGAAGCTGCTTACATATTGGGCATCAAGATCTATAAAGATAGATTAAGACGCTTGATAAGACTTTCGATGAGTACATACCTTGATATGATTTTGAAGTAGTTCAAAATGGATCAGTCAAAGAAGGAGTTCTTACCTGACTTGTAAGGTGTGAAGTTGAGTAAGACTCAAAGTCAGACCACGGCAGAAAAATATAGAGAGAATGAAAGTCATTCCCTATGCCTCAGCCATAGGTTCTATAAAGTATGCCATGCTGTGTACCAAACATGTTGTGTACCTTGCCATGAGTTTGTCAAGAGGGTACAATAGTGATCCAGGAGTAGATCACTGTACAGCGGTCAAAATTATCCTTAGTAACTGGATGACTAAGGAAATGTTTCTCGATTATGGAGGTGATAAAGAGTTCGTCGTAAAGGGTTACGCCGATGCAAGCTTTGACACTAAATCCAGCTGACTCTAAGTATCAATCTAGATGCGTATTGAAAGTGGGAGCAATTAGCTAGAGTAGCTCCATGCAGAGCATTGTAGACACATAGACATTTGCGAAATACATACGGATCTAAATGTGACAGACCCGTTTACTAAACTTCTCTCACGAAGCAAAACATGATCACACCTTAGTACTCTTTGGGTGTTAATCACATAGCGATGTGAACTAGATTATTGACTCTAGTAAACCCTTTGGGTGTTAATCACATGACGATGTGAACTATCGGTGTTAAATCGCATGGCGATGTGAACTAGATTATTGACTCTAGTGCAAGTGGGAGACTGAAGGAAATATGCCCTAGAGGCAATAATAAAGTTATTATTTATTTCCTT
Organism: Secale cereale; assembly: GCA_902687465.1. NCBI lineage: Eukaryota > Viridiplantae > Streptophyta > Magnoliopsida > Poales > Poaceae > Secale > Secale cereale. Next base: position 768,256,367 of record LR738714.1, on the reverse strand, counting down.
ATATCATGATAAATGTTTATTATTCATGCTAGAATTGTATTAACCAGAAACTTAATACATGTGTGAATACATAGACAAAACAGAGTGTCCCTAGTATGCCTCTACTAGACTAGCTCATTGATCAAAGATGGTTATGTTTCCTAGCCATAGACATGAGTTGTCATTTGATCAACGGGATCACATCATTAGGAGAATGATCTGATGGACAAGACCCATCCGTTAGCTTAGCACTATGATCGTTTAAGTTTTACTGCTATTGCTTTCTTCATGACTTATACATGTTCCTATGACTATGAGATTATGCAACTCCCGAATACCGGAGGAACACTTTGTGTGCTACCAAACGTCACAACGTAACTGGGTGATTATAAAGGTACTCTACAGGTGTCTCCGAAGGTACTTGTTGGGTTGGCGTATTTCGAGATTAGGATTTGTCACTCCGATTGTCGGAGAGGTATCTCTGGGCCCACTCGGTAATGCACATCACTATAAGCCTTGCATGCATTGCAGCTAATGAGTTAGTTGCGGGATGATGTATTACGGAACGAGTAAAGAGACTTGTTGGTAACGAGATTGAACTAGGTATTGAGATACCGACGATTGAATCTCGGGCATGTAACATACCGATGACAAAGGGAACAATGTATGTTGTTATGCGGTTTGACCGATAAAGATCTTCGTAGAATATGTGGGAGCCAATATGAGCATCCAGGTTCCGCTATTGGTTATTGACCGGAGAAGTGCCTCGGTCATGTCTACATAGTTCTCGAACCCATAGGGTCCGCACGCTTAAGGTTTCGATGATAGTTTTATTATGAGTTTATGAGTTTTGATGTACCGAAGGAGTTCGGAGTCCCGGATGAGATCGGGGACATGACGAGGAGTCTCAAAATGGTTGAGACGTAAAAATCGATATATTGGACGACTATATTCGGACATCGGAAAGGTTCCGAGTGATTCGGGTATTTTCGGAGTACCGGGGAGTTACGGGAATAGAGGGGAGAGGCCAAAAGGAAGGAGGCGTGCACCCCCCTTCTGGTCCGAATTGGACATGGGGTGCAGCCCCCTTTTCCTTCTCCCTCTCCCCCTCTTTCCTTCTCTCCTACTCCGGAAAGGAAAGGGGAATCCTACTAGGACTTGGGAGTCCTAGTAGGACTCCCCACACTTGGTGCGCCCCCTCTAGGGCCGGCCTCTCCCTCCCTCCTTTATATACGGGGGCAGGGGGGCACCTCTAGACACAACAATTGATCTCTTGATCTCTTAGCCGTGTGCGGTGCCCCCCTCCACCATAGTTCTCCTCGATAAATATTGTAGCGGTGCTTAGGCGAAGCCCTGCGACGGTAGAACAACAAGATCGTCACCACGCCGTCGTGCTGACAGAACTCTCCCTCGACACTCGGCTGGATCGGAGTTCGAGGGACGTCATCGAGCTGAACGTGTGCTAGAACTCGGAGGTGCCGTAGTTTCGGTGCTTGATCGGTCGGGCCGTGAAGACGTACGACTACATCAACCGCGTTGTTCTAACGCTTCCGCTTTCGGTCTACGAGGGTACGTAGACTCACTCTCCCCTCTCGTTGCTATGCATCTGGTAGATAGATCTTGCGTGATCGTATGAAAATTTTAAAATACTACATAACCAACAAATGCTTATCTTAGTACCAAGAACTCCAATACAGAACTAGAGACCATGCTTAGAGATTTCATCACTACCCAAAATACCTTTAATAAGAATGTAGAAGAGAAACTACATAAACTAGATGATCTTTCTTTTAAGGTAGACCACTTAGCCAATGAGGTAAAATTGCTAAAAATTGAAACTTCTCCACTTAAGGGGAGGGAAGTCATCCCTATTAATGCTACTCAAGTGCAAATTAATGAAAACATTAGGATGATGGCTAAGCTTAAAGAAAGATGGGCTAGAGAAAGGGAGGAAGAAGAAAGAATTAAGAGACTTCCTACCCACCACACTGTTGCTACTATCCAAGTTATTGAGGATGTTCACACTCTTAGCACCCAATGTACTCCTGGTCCCAATGGACCTATTAATGGTGATGCTATAACTATATAAACTACGAACCAAGTGAACCTTAAGGACACCACTACCACTTTACTTGATGCTCGTGACCTTGATTTTGATAATTGCACTCTTACAGAAGTTATTGATTTCCTTCACAAGATGTCTAGAGATCTCCGCACTAGCACGCTTAACCTTGCGTTCACAGAGCATATCACTAATGCTCTCATCAAAGCTAGGGAGGAGAAACTTAGAGTAGAAGCCTCCATACCTAGAAAGCTAGAAGATGGTTGGGATCCTATGATAAAAATTAATTTGAATGACTTCTCTTGTTATGCATTATGTGATGTTGGTGCTAGTACCTCTGTTATGCCCAAAAGGATATATGATATGCTTAAATTGAAACCTTATGATTCTTGTTCTTTTGGTGTTCGTCTCGTTGATTCTTCCATAAAGAAACCTTTGGGGAGGATCGACGATGTTCTTATTGTTGTCAATGATAATTATGTGCCCGTTGATTTCACTATTATGGATATTGAATGTGATCCTTCTTGTCCAATTATTTTGGGACGTCCCTTTTTACGCACCGTTGGTGCTGTCATTGACATGAAGGAGGGTAATATAAAATTTCAGTTTCCTCTCAAGAAAGGGATGGAACACTTCCCTCGAAAGAAGATCAAGTTACCTTTTGAGTCCGTCTTACGGGCTAGCTATTCTTTTACTCTTGATAAAACTTGATTTATGCATTATGCCTAGCTTAAAGGCATAAAAGAAAGCGCTTTTGGGAGGCAGCCCACATGAATAAATTTTTTGCTTTTGTTGTGTCTTGATGTTGTTTACTGCTGTAGCATCATCATTGTATCTTTGCTTTTCATATTTGTGCCAGGAAAGTTCAAAAGTTGTGAGGTGCTGTCCAGGAAACAGATTCTGTCCTAGGATAGAAAAATTCGTATAAAATCACCAGCTCATCTTTTTGGTCTGAATTTTTTCGACAGCATTCTCTATATAATTTTCTTTCGTGCGTCTGTTCTGAGTGTTTTGATTTGAGTTGCAGAAGTATCCCGAACAGATCAATTACTGCCTGCTGTTCTGTTTTTCACAGATTCTGTCCTGTTTTGCCTTACCTTCACTTTGCAAATCAAGAACTTGCTTTTTCTTTGCAAAAACCTTTTGGCAATCTTGAGAAACAGTATAACTTCAAGAATATCGTTATTTCCAGCAAAGTATAATTATTTTATTAAGGGTACTATCCTCGCTAATCAGATTATGATGAGTTATGTATGAAGGGAGTTTTCAAGTGTGCGAGGGAAGATGATAAAAAGATTCAGGAGTGTCAAGCGCTCAAGCTTGGGGATGCCCCCGTGCACCCCCAAGAAATATTCAAGGAGACTCAAGCGTCTAAGCTTGGGGATGCCCCCGTGCATCCCCTTCTCCAGCAACATTATCAGTTCGTCTTTCGATTCGCTATATTTTTATCACTTCATGTGTTATGTGCTATGCTTGGAGCGTCTTGCTTTTAGTTTTCTTTTTAGTTTTTCATAACGAGTCGGAACTCAGCATTCCTTTATGTGGGACAGAAACACGCTCCACTTCTACCTAGAACATAACATAGAATTTTCATGTCTATCTATGCTGTGTGTGTTCTTTGTCTTTTAATAGCTACTATCGTGCTCTGCTCTTAGTATTCATGCTTATCTTTTCAAGAGCTTTTATTTAGTTGGTTGCTTGAACTCTCTTTAATTACCATGCTCACCTTATTAAGAGAGTTTGCTTCCGTTGCATTGGTTAATTTGTCTGTGATGAAGATGCTACTTTCATGATGGTGCTTAGTAGTTCAGGTTTTCTTATGGTTAATCTCAAATAGCTGGGGGGTTCCCAATGTGTTATTGGAGTACCAACTTGGTTTGTTTGCCTATGATGTGGTATGGTTTAGTAATATTTTCCTTCGAGAATTTATTTTGATTGACCTTTTATTTCTAAGACTGTAAAGAAAGTCTCACGCATATTCAAGACTGTAAAGAAAGTCTGTCAAGCCTTGATGATCTTTTATTTCTATGTAGCGATATAACTACCATGCCTGATTCAATATTGCTTTGTCGCTCTGCATGATTATGACCGGCATTGCTCTCTTAGTTGGTCGCTCCCAGTCTTTTGCTAACCTCCACCTGTACTAAGCAAACTAACCATGCAATACATAGCTCATGGGAAAGTAGCCTAAAAACTATTGTGGTAAAGAATATGTTGCTTATGTATCGTATTTCTTATGAGTTGCTTGCTGAGCGGTAACCATGTTTCTGGGGACGCCATCAACTGTCACACTTTTGTTGAATATCATGTGAGTTGCTATGCATGTTCGTCTTGTCTGAAGTAAGGGTGATTTATCGTGGGTTGAATGAATATGCATATTGTTAGAGAAGAACATTGGGCCACCAACCAAAGCCATGCATCATGGTGGAAGTTTTAGCTTGGACCTTAATCCTCAATCTCTCATGAGAATATGCTTATGCATTTAAGAGGAGTCCATCATCTATTTTCTACGTTGTCCCGGTATGGATGTCCTCAAGTTGAGATCTATCAAAAACGAGAAATCAAATGCGATTTATCTCCTTGGACCTTTGTACAGGTGGCATAGAGGTACCCCTTTGTGATACTTGGTTGAAACATATGCAATGCAATGATAACCCATGGGAATCCGAGCTAATTAGGACAAGGAGCGAGCACTATTGGTATTCGATGCATGAGGCTTGCAACTTATAGGATGTTTTATGCATGACACATATGAAGTACTACTACCGTTGACACAATTGCTTCCATGTTTTCAAAATAAAAAGCTCTAGCACTTAACCTTTCTTTTACCTTTATGTTGAAGCACCAACTACTGAGAGCAGGATTGTCATTCTGAGTGTAATGTGCATTGTCCCAAAGTAGCATTGTCTTTTGCATGATTGTGATATCTTTTATTCTGAAATGATTGTATCTAGTCATCACTTAAACCTTGAAGGTGCCCCTGCATTTATGTTTTGCACCACTAAAGGGGGCAAGCTAGATATCACTTTGCCATATTTGCACATCATGTTCATTGCAAATCTATTTGATGTTTCAGTTTCATATTGTAAAACTTTCAGTCATTTTTGATTTTCTCTTGAGGCAACTTAATTACTTTAGAATCATTGTCTCAGTAAGCTTTTGTCATATGACTATGAAAAAGTCCTTTATGGTTAATAGCATGTCACCACAGAAATTATTCTTGTTATCATTTACCTACTCGAGGACGAGCAGGAATTAAGCTTGGGGATGTTGATACGTCCAAAACGTATCTATAATTTCTGCTTGCTCCATGCCACTTTTGGGTGATATTGCTATGATATTCATACACTTCCATACACTTTTGATCATATTTGGACTAACTTACTAATCCAGTGCACCCCAGTGCCAGTTTCTGTTTTCGACTGTTTTTGTATTTCAGGTTTTCACGTTTCGAGAACTGCCCAGAAAAATCCAGAAAAATTATATAAAAAATCAGCGTTCCGGAAACAACACTGCGTCCGAAGGGCAGCCTGGGGGGG